>CM062834.1:0-639187 GCA_031772345.1 Himalopsyche anomala | reverse complement strand
TTTATTTAGATAACAATATATTACACTTTATAAATCAATAAATCAATCTTATAATTAATACGAAAATCGTGAGAATGTGACAGGTTGCAATTGTTTTCTTATTCTACTGAAGTTTCATACTTCATTTGTTTTATTCTAATGCACGAAGCACATTTTGAAAATAGAACGTCATACAGAATAAAACATAGTATGGTATGGTATTGAGTATACATAACATCTCCCCCCTAAAGAATAAACTTATTGGTAACTTAAATGAGTTTATACAATAAATATATGATTATAAGAAACATTGAGATGATGTACATAAGGTATTGTAAGTGATTGTAATGGAGGAGATAGGTTTTATTTATTTATTTGTTACTTACAACAATCATCATTTAAGATATTTTCATCTGGAATAAATATATAATAATTTTATGTTTGTACATTTTCACTTATTAGGATAACATTTTAGAGTAACTTTTAAATTCAGGTTTTACAAATAAAATCTTGGTTACATAGTTGATAACAATTTTATATAGTATGTAAGAGTGTATATTGTGATTTTAAGGTTGAATAAACATGGTATTTTTGAGATAATGTAATGATTGTCGTAATCTGTTTTAAATCCACTTACTGTAAGGGATCTAAAATAGCAAGTTTCACTCTGTTAGTGTGAACTTTGATTAATTTATTTTTTACTTTAATAGTAATATTAAGAGGACTGTTGACTTTTATGATTTCGTACGGACCTTGGAAGTCAGGAGATAATTTTTTAGATTTATTTAGTTTAGTAGCATTATTTGTTAAATATATTTTATCACCGATTTTAAATTTTCGTAAGGTTTTATTTTTGTTATGCCTTAATTGTGTGTCTTCTTTTCTTTCAACTAGATTCTTTCTAGCTATTTCGTGTGATTTGGTTGATTTGAGCTTAAAATTGTCTAAAAACGAATCGTATGTATATTTAAATTCGGGTATTATTATAGCTGTTGGTAGTTTAGGTGAGTTTCCGTAAACTAATTCGAAAGGTGTACATTTTGTAGCAGTGTGTGGAGTAGTGTTATAGCTTAACATAGCAAAAGGTAACCATTCGTCCCAATCGGTTTGACTTGGAGATATGTAATGTTTTAGATAGTCGGCTAGAGTAGCATTACTACGCTCTAACGCACCATTACTAGTAAGAGAATACGCACTAGTTTGGATTTGTTCGATTTTTAAAAGTTTGGTTACTTCTTTAAGTATGTTTGAAGTAAAATCTTTTCCTTGATCGGTAAGAATTTTTTCAGGGATGCCAAATTGACAAATGAAATTTTTAGTTAATTGAGATGCAATTGTCATTGCTTCATGATTAGGAATAGGGTAACATTGAGAATATTTTGTAAGATCGTCTTGGAGAGTTAAAATATATTTATTTCCACTTTCTGTTAAAGGTAATGGACCTACTATATCTAAAGCTATACGTTCAAACGGTTTTCCGCTAGTCGTAGTTATTTCTATGGGTTGTTTTAGATTTTGACGATATATTTTGTTTTTCTGGCAAGATTCACATTGTCTGATATATGTTTTAACGTCTTTTTGCATATTGGTCCATTTATATTTGAGTCGTAAACGATTTAAAGTACTATGATATCCCGAATGTCCGCTTATAGGAGAGTCATGATATTCCTTAAGTATTTGTGGTATTTCGTCGTGATGAGGATGAATTATTTTGTTATGACATATCGTTATATTTATATTTGAGTTGTGAAAAACATATTGGATAATTTTCTTTATCTTTTCCCAATTTAAGTTGTCTAAACCACTATCAAGGCATGGAAAAGAGATATTTGTTTCCTTATCACTATGTAAAATATTTTTTAAGTTACATAATGCTTGAAAGATAGAAAGGTAATTCGGTTTTTCCCAAAAGTTTTGTTTCGTTATTAAATGGTAAACATTATTCTTATTTTCTGTTGATTTTAATACTTCTCCTACTTTAGAGTATGTATTTAATAATTCGTCATAATTAGAGATCATTGAACTTATTTCTAAAGCTATTCCTTTAGACATCGATTTGTCGTTAGAAATACAATGTGCTATAGATTGATTTTGATTAAGAAGAGATTCATCTATTTCATAAAATTTAACGTTAAATGTTTCATTTTGTTTTTCTAGGAAGTTGTCATACGAAAAAGTTTGAGAGGTCATGGTATTTAAAATTTGATTTCGAGACAATGCATCAGCATTAGTATTAGAGTAAGATAATTGCAATTCATTTTGCAATCGTTGTTGAGATTGATCATTATTTGTTGAATTTAAATATTCTGCCTGAATGGTTTGCACATTCCGAGTTATTTGACGATTTTCTGAATTATTAGGAGGTTGGAAGTTTTGAGAATTACTGAGAGTTGGATTAGTTTGTGAGTTATTATTTGAAGGATTTTGATAATATTGATTTTTTACGTTGTTGTTGAATTGTTGAGATTGATCATTATTTGTTGAATTTAAATATTCTGCCTGAATGGTTTGCACATTCCGAGTAATTTGACGATTTTCTGAAGTATTAGGAGGTTGGAAGTTTTGAGAATTACGAGGAGTTTGATAAGTTTGGAATTTGTTGTTTGAAGCATTTTGTTGATATTGCTTTTTTACGTTGTTATTAAATTGTCTTTTCCGACATTCTTCTAAGATATGTCCTGATTTTTTACAGTATCTACAAAATTTTGAATTGTATTGAGATGTAAGATTACTGACAAATTGATTATGTTCTGAATTTAGAGAGTGTGGCTTTGATTGTTTGGTGAAATAATTATGATTGATCTTATTTGGGTTAGAGTTCATTTCCCTAACTGCATTATAAAACTTTTCTTCTTCAATTGCGATATTTTTTGCCTCAATAAGATTTTTGGGTTTCGAAAGCCTGACTACTGTTGATAGTTGACTGGTCATACCTAAAATTAATGTATTAAGAGCGCTGTCTTCAATTTGTTTTATTCTCCCTATCAATTCTTCATCGTCCTTGTTCGAAAATCGAACAGCTCCGATAAGATTATTAGTGCAATTTTCAACTCTTTGTATGAATTTTATTACTGGTTCGTTAAAGTTTTGTTTACAATTTCTTAATTCCAGTTCTAACTGAGATGTGTGTTTATTTTCACCGTAGGTATTTATTAGAAATGATTTGAATTCGGCATAGTTTTTAAAATTATAATTGGCAATTGTGTATTTGGCATTTCCTACGACGCAATGAATCATAAATTTTAGAAGTATGTTTTTCTGTTGCTCTGAGCATAGTTCGTATGCAGTATCGCAATCTTTAATAAAAGGATACAGATTTCTTTTCTCTCCGTCAAATGTCGAAACAAACTTCATCAATGTATCGATAGTGAGTGTAGGCATTTTGATGTGAAAGTGTATAGATTGAGTAAGAAAAATTGTTACAAAAGTTACTCACAGAATATGATGAATAATATATTGCATAAAGTTTAAACAAACGTTGACTTGAAGATGAATTTGGTTCTAGTAGTCGTTGAAATAGGTTGTTGGCAGCTTGCAGATTTTTCTTGTAGTTGGATGTAGAATCAGCAAAGAAGATGTAATTGAAGTCGGCAAAGAAAATGTAGTTGAAGTCGGCAAGAAGATGTAGTTTGAATATTCGATGATGGATTTCGCAGAATTTATTTTCACCATGTAGAAGTTGAAGATTCAATGTAGATTTTGTAGATATATCGACGTAGAAGATTTTCGATGATAGATTTCGTAGAATTGGAGATTTAGTCTTATTCTAGTTTCGTATTATTATTATATTTGATTTACTATAATTTCCGTTCGATTTAATCGATGTACTTTTATTATATTAGATTTATTTTTTTCGTGTATTTGATTCGTGCTAATTTTTTAAGAATTTTATTCACCGTTAATTTACTGTCACCATAAATTTCTTAACGTTATTTTAGCACATATCCCACTTCTGACACCAATTTTTATGTTATGTTTATTGTTTTTACTAAAACACTTTTATGTGTTGGTTCAATTTTATTTAGATAACAATATATTACACTTTATAAATCAATAAATCAATCTTATAATTAATACGAAAATCGTGAGAATGTGACAGGTTTCAATTGTTTTCTTATTCTACTGAAGTTTCATACTTCATTTGTTTTATTCTAATGCACGAAGCACATTTTGAAAATAGAACGTCATACAGAATAAAACATAGTATGGTATGGTATTGAGTATACATAACAATACCATTAACTTTTCCCTTGCAAATCTCTACTTCGTCTTCTCGTCTTGTTTCTCTAAGGCAGATATTTCTTTAATTATTTCCTCATCAATCAAAATTTGGAATCTAGGGACGTTCGGATCGCAACGTAACCACTCGATTACAACTTCTTCGTCACTATGACTTCTGCAATGAACTGTTTTTCATACCATCGTTTAAAAATTTCACCATTCATCCAGGCTTTTTTCTGATGATCAAATTCACCCGGAAGACTTCTTTAAAGTATCTGGGGTTCCTTAATCTCCCAATGAAAAAAAACAGTGATAGTCTGTGTCTTCCTGGTGGCAAATAAGCAAATTCGTATAATTTTTGTTTACATATCTTGAACAATCCGGATAATCGATAATCCGGATAATCGAGGTTCTTCCGTACTATTCGATCATTTTTTCACTGAATTTATAATTTTTACTGATGTCTATGCAAACTGATATTGACCATTATATAAAAATTCTTACGCGTATTTTTGCACAGATGTCAGCATAAAAACGTTTGTATTGTTCAAAAAGAGAATATTTGTAGGTATGTATGTTACATAGAAACAGTAGAATTATTCGTGTAAAATACTGTTCCATTACTATGACTTTCCATATTTTTTTCAGTTAGATACGAATATCTAAAAAAAACATTAGTTTCTGTAATGTGTATCTTAATTTTATTGAATTTGTGTGTTAATTTCTCACATTAAATTCCACATCTCTATAATATACAAACATCTGGTGTCACTTAGATGCTTATATTTTTGGAGTTATGGTCTGTTTAAGAAAAGTACTTCCTTAAGTGTCCCAGTACTACAGCATTCACCCTATACCCTTTGCAATCCAATATGCCCGCTCAGAGTCAAGGCGGAAAATAATCGAAATCGCAGAAGGGGAGGGGGGGGGAGGTTAAGCATTTTTTTTTCCGTTTACACTTTTCTTGTAGGTACGTATTTAGTATAGGGTTACCATATATTCTTTTATTTTCATATCAGGTAGCCTTCTAAGCACTTGTCCTCGTTGATCCGTCATAATCTTTTTTTAAATTTCGAACCACTTGTCTTGTTTAGTAAATATATAAAATACCAAATAAGTCTATGCTGCATACTATTAAGTACAGTCACGTCTTTATTTGGTGTTTTGGTGAATTGCATTTTATATAATACATCCGGATATATTGTACAAGTCGTTGTTATTAAATATCGAAGTATCGTAAACAGCAAATATTTAAGATACTTTGGAATGCCATGAATAAGATGAAACTAAAAATAAATCTATAACTAAATGGTTTTATATTAACATTGTATTAGCTGTTGTGCTGTAGGTAAAATTCATATTTTTAAAAGTATAAGAAGACTAGAGTACTTGTTAAGAGTGAACGAGAGAATAATTTGGAAAGTATAACTGATGACTTGTGCGACAAATCCACAATATTTTGAGGGAGTAACTGGGACTCGATATTAGTCCATCCCTCTAAAGCTCTTTTCAAAGAGTGAAAGATACGATGTGTAGTTTAATAGGATTAATTGCTATTACATTAAAAGTCACATTTTTAAAAGGATAAAAGGTCAAGTTGTCGATCGACCATATGTCCTGTGTTTCTTTTAAGTACGTAATTTAGTAAATATAGCTGATGACTTGTTTGGCGTATCAACAATATTTTAATAATAATAACAATAAAAGTAATATTTTTAAGAATAAATAATTATTTGTTTTATTAGTTGAATTAAGATAAAAGTCACTTGGTCGTTAGGAAAAAGTATTTATATGGCCATATATAAGTTAACCTCAATGACTTACTTGAAACTTATATACAACTTCGGTGAATTTATAAAAGTAATATTTTATCTTAAGCGTTAGTAGATGAACCAAGTTGAACCAAAAGTTTTCAAAATAATTATGAATGTTTTAAGTACTTGTCTGTGAACACTCCGCGGAACAAAAACTTTATCTCGATGCTAAATAATATTCCTTTTAGGGTGTTCACTGTCAATACTTGGTGGAAAGGCATAATATTAATAAAAACACAATATTCCTTTGTGCTTCATTCCACTTTATGTAAAAGGTCAGGACCGGTTTCGCTGATGACAATCAGTTGACAATGCTCGCAATGAGCGAAACCGGACCTGACCTATTAAATAAAGTGGAATGAAGTACAAAGGAATATTGTGTTTTTATTAAATAATATTCATCGATAATTTGGATGTTGATATGGTTCCTTTATTTTCTTTAGACAAATAAAAACTGTAATTAATTCAAATGTAAGTTGTAAATTCTTATCCGATGTACTATACAAATCAAACACGCTTCCATTGTTTAATTTAAGATTTCGACTGAAGGTGCTTGGTGGAATTTCAATATTAAATTTGAATCGTTCAAATTATGTACACTCCCACAGATTTTGTCACTAACGACCCGGGTTTCGACGACGCTTCCATTGTTGCTATTTTTTTGATTAAGATATGTACATCCTTTTTTTATAATAATTATTATTATTATAAGCTTTACTTAACTTGCTTTGTTACCCAGAGCCAAGTACTCTGTCGGGATTTTTTGAAATGTCACAATTTACCGCAAAGTAATTTACAAGTATCACAACACAATTTTGCTGTGCTTGGCACATGACCAAATAATAAATGCGACCAGACGAACAGATAATGTAGATATCCAAGATATAATATCGTCCGATATAAATAAAAATGGAGGTTTACCGAAAACTTTAGAAATATTTGTGGGTCCGAAATTTATGCTGCGATCTAATATCGATGTATTTAAAGGTTTAGCGAATGGGGCAATCGGAAACATTACTGAAGTGGTTGGACCACATTTTAGACGGGGGAAAATGTGCGACACGGATATTCCACCAATTAATGTCGACTTTGGGAGAGACGGTATATATTTAATTCATCCAATATCGATACAGTTTCCTGCCAAACTTAGTTATGGAACTACAGAACACAGAATGCTACCATTGGTTTGTCTTGGGCTTCTACTGTACACAAGATGCAGGGCAGTGCAGTTGATCATGCGATCGTATATATAGGATCAAAACATTGGCTGTTTTGACTGTTTGGCTTGATAATTGAAGCGTATTTAAAAATATTAAAAACTTGATCAAGTACTTAACAAATTCGATTGTTGAAGCAATGCCACCACAACTATTTGAAACCAATTTTCGTTCAAAAAAGATTTCTTTTTCTTATACCAAGCAAAGGCAAATACACAAAATCGGCTTCAAACGGCTTCGTGATCAACCTGTTGGACGGACCTGCTATACTGGATAATATGTTTTGCATGTTAAACCCATACAATATTATTTTTTTCCAAATTGAATATCGTTAACATGCATTATAATTATAATGTACAATGTAAATTGTGGGAACGATCCTTTTTAGCGCAACACTACATTTAACAATTTCAATGCCTATCCTTCTGTCGCCACACTGCATACTTTAAGCAATAAATTTTAAACGTTATAACATATTTAAATAATAATTGATCATAGTTAAACTGTATTTAATACATTTTTTTATAATAAAGCAACAGGTATCAATTATAAATACAATAATTACAATCTACAGATAAAGATATTAACGAATAACATATTATGGTAATCTTTCAGTCATTTTCACAATAAATATAATAAACATGTACATAATAAATTAAATAATGATTCAAATACTGTATTGATATGTACACCTATGTTTTTCTCTTTTCTTTTTTTTTTGTTAAAAAATCAACATACCGTTCATTTAATAAGTGACTGAAATAAAACAGTATATTTTCTATGGGTTCGGTGGTAATTTTGTGGAAGGTCTAAGTGAGATTTTTTTTTATATAAAAATACAACCTGCACTCTTATTGGTACAATAAAAAGTACGAGAAAAACGTAGAAAAAGTTCAGGTCTTTGTTTATTACTAATATAATTTTTTTATATGATTATTATGTTAAAAATATTTATGTGTGGCCCATCAGAAAAATGCATGATTTTATTTGGCCTTCCGAGTGATTTCAGTTGGGCATCCCTGTACTAGATGGTGCTGATGTGATGAATTTTCATTTTAGTAAATTTAGTTTTAAAACAATCTCTTCAGAATATATTGCATTTTCACCACTATAATTAAATTATATTGAGACATATTAAACAAAAAAAGCACATTTTTTCTCCATGAATCTCTTGTCTAATAGTATGAAGTAGAAAAAAATATTCTTTATTGTCGATAGTAACTTCGTGAATTTTTTTTTTGTAAAATTAAAAAAATATTGTGACTTTGTGGAAAAATCTACCTCATTAGTATTGATAAAAGCTCTCTTATTAACAAAATATGAGGGAAAAATAAACTGAGGTGGAAAACTTAACATCATGTTTTGGAAATCAATAAAATATTATTCGATATAGTAATAGATATTTTGGTTTTTTTAAATATATTACCAGTATACCAAGTATCAGACGCGAGGCTTGAAATATTTACCAAAAAAGTCATCATGATATTTATCAAATATCCTTTAATCGTTACTTAGTGGACATAGTGAAAGTTCCTATGTTAATAGTCTATGGATAGATTGTGGCTCAGAAATGGTTCTTCGAAATGATGAGGTTATCTGTTAGTTTCAGTTATATATTGGAAATGGTCCGGTATACAAAGGTATATAAAATAATACGACAAGCGATTTGAATACCATGCGTTTTTTTTTGTTATTTATGCACGGAGAAAAGTCGCCAAGAAAATAATGTCGAAGAATCACATAATACAAATATGAGAGACGATTTAAAAGGGCGTATCATTTCTGCCGTACATGGAGTGTCTCATTTTTACGTTTTTGTTGGTGTCTTGAAGGTGTTCACTCGCATGCGGAAACCTATCTGTAGCAAGAGAAAAGCTATCCTCCATTCTCCTGCAGCGTCTTGGTTGAGCCTCTGTGATGGGATCAGCAAAGTGTACTCTAGTCGTTGTTCTTTTACGCGGATCGGTACTGCCAAAGCGAATAGAGGGAAAATTTACTCTGCAACTGTTTTCGTTGGAAATATTGCCGCTGTTAAAAAAGTCGTTTTTCTTGACAGTCGAACAGAGGGCCGCACTGTAGTCGGTACTGAAGCGGGACTTACTATTAAGATCAAAACGACAACTGTTGTGATCGACTGGAAGTGGAGCGAGAGCCAACTCCGGTCTCCATCTCTTCTGGTGACCGTACCTTCTGTAACCAACGAACATGGATCTGTCTAGGCTTCTGGTTGTCAATAGACCCTGATCGGCGAGAGTTATATTCAGATTTTCGGCGCTTCGATTAGCTGCGACCAAAGGGTTAGGGTCCGAGTGGAACGACACCGAGCAAGCCGTAAAGTCTGGGTTAGTAATATTAGAAATTTTACCCGAGCAATCCAGTCGCTGACGGATGCGAAGGTGCTGAAAAAATATTACAAAAATGTGTCATTCTAATACAGCAAAAAATTCTTTATGACAGACAGTTTTAAGTGACCGTAAAAATAATTTTAGACAATATTATATGTGAATTGTCAGTGGTGAAAAAGTTTATGAAATTTGTTTTGCATAAATATCTCACCAGAAGATTTAATTATACAACGAACGAAAAAAATACTTCAAATACCTTTCGCATATTTCCTTCTGGTGTGTTAACATTAATTCGTCTTACGTTGTGGCAAGTACCTGTGCTCCTAGTGGCGGCTGATGCAACTGAAAATCAGGATGTGATATAAATAATAATGAATCACCAATTTTACTGCGCAGAAGTACTCACAAAATATATATTTTTTATTATTTCAAACAATATGTACCTAATTACGTTTTTTTCAAATTGAATTTACTATCAGACTTTTAATATTAGATACTGAAAGCTTTTATACGAAAAGATTTTTAATATACTTTTTTATTATGAGAGAAATGCACATGCTTTGTTAGGTCATAGACTAATAAAAATATATCTCAAAATTATTATCACGTATCATATATATTTTTAATTATTAATTGATATTTCTAACGTCTTAATAAACCACTTCGTTCAATATTTTTTATTATAAGTCTTCTATAGTTGACTGGTATTTTATTACCAGTATTTAATAAATTGGTAGATTGAGAATCCTAATTTACAAGTCAGTAGAGAATTAAAACATTTTTTTTCGTAGATTTAATGAGAGATGAAATACGAGATAAAATGGTCTCAAAAGAAATTCTTGAATGGATGGGGGGGGGGTATTTTATTTAGATTACGTCTTGTTGCATAACATTAACTGTATGTAGTTACTTACCTAGGCAAAATTTCAATTTCACACTAATATAATATTTTCTATGAGACGTAAATAAAATAGAACAAAGCTAGTTTATTACGCTGTTAAAATAATTAATATTTTTGCTACTGTAATATCCCTATCAAATTAAATGTTTTAATTAGGGCGATGTCACATTTGATTATTATTCTTTGATGATTCACGACAATTTAATGACTGAATTTAAAACAGTTCACTTTGAGAATTTTAATTGATATTCGTATGCTCGAGAGCTATCGAGAAGTAGTATTAGTATCTGTAATATACATTCATAATGTTTTTTATGGATTTCACAGGTTACACATTGAAGACCAAAAGATTGTTTTGTTTGAAAATATTTTGGTTATTTTATTTTTGACCAATCTTATTATTGTTGGTATACGATTGATGTCATCAGCAGTGTGAGAATTATGTCATTTAAATAATTAAAATTGACGATATCAAAATAAAATACCACGCCCAGTAATATATTTCCATATACATTAATAATCTGAAAGGAGATTCAAATAATTAATCAAGTAAGTATTTGGAATATCCAAATATCAAAAATCAGTCAAATATATATTCGATTGGAATCCTTAGTGGCGAGGAAAGGAACTAAGGAGATTGAACAAAAATAGTAACCGGTCAATTTCCGAGTAGGGAGCAGACAGTCACAGCAGCGTCGACAATCGGTCCACAGGTCCATGGCATACGAACCGTAGACGAGTGGATTCATACAAGAGTTAGAAACTGCCATAATGAAAAACAGATCTTGAAGTCGAGGATCCACTAGCACTGCGCTTTCGCGGTCAAACATGTACCTGAAAAGAAAAGTAACTGAGATCACTCCGATAGGAGAAAAGCACCACGAGCAAAACACCGATATTTTAGAATTCAATACAAATACTAGCGAAAATGGAAAATTTCATTCGTTTAGTGAATTGAAAGATTGAAGCTCGTGAACACCACTCGGCGTCCAGCATTCGTTTTTATGAGCTCGGACTTCATAAATTTATGAATTTGTTTTCAGGAGCATGAAAGTCTGCGAGTGGTAAAAAAAAAATATTTTATTACACTACGTAAAATGATTACACTACATAATCACCAAGTATTGACAGTGAACACCTTAAAAGTGATTATACTAGCTCATCGACTTTGCAACGTCCAGCCGACTACGCGGCCGAGAGAATGAACCCGGTCGAATACAAAATAGTGAATTTGACCGAATTATAACAATCACGCGTGACGCATTAAAATTGAATTTACTTCAATTAAAAAGCAATATTCAATTTTGAATACATACATAAAATTAACACAACGAATAATTTGTTGACGATCGTACGATGAATGTCTGTTTTTTGTTTTTGTTTTTATTAAATTGGTTTCTGTAAGTTGATTGATGTCTTTAATTTTAAAATAATTATGTTTATTTTCAGTTGTTTATACTCATATATTTAAAATAAATGACATTATTAGCGAAAATCGTTCTAGGAAAACCTAAAAAAATATTTATTTGTAAACTAATTTTATTTCTTTAGAAACATAAAATTTAAATATATAATCTTGTTTTACCTACTAGTTTGGTAAAATAACGTTTCTGATCATTATAAAAAAGTAAAGATATGTACTTTTCAAAAGACATTTGTATGGTTCTCTGGGAGTTGGTAATTCTTCTGTTTACTGAAATTTGATACCGCACCCTGAATTATTATTTAAGCCAGCGATTTCCAACCTGGGAGGCGCGAAGAGGCCAAAATATTTATTAATCTCCAAATCGTGCCTTTATTATTATATGAAATAAAGGATGAAGAGGCGCAGTAACATAAATGTTGGAAACCACTGATTTAAGCGATCGTAAAACGAGAGCGTTAATTCAAATATTGATAATATAAGATTCGGTGATTGATTTTGTTTTATTTACCACAGAGTCATAACAGTGTAGGGCATCCAGCACCAGGCGAAAACGGAAACGATAGTGATTGTCATTCGGAGAGTGCGGCTCCTGGCGCGCTCGATGCTTCTGATGTCAGACCGCCTCAGCTGGATCCTGCTGCTGGTCGCTCGATATTTCAAGTCTGCGGCAATTGAAACGGAAAACCACTTAACTTTTTATCATTCAAATGATAATAATAAAAGTTCATCATTTAACGAAGGCCTGTGTTATATACCTGTGCTATATACCTGTTTTGGTATCAATATATGCATTTTGCCCAGGACTGAAGTTGTAAGATATCTAATAGTATAACTTCGAATAGGGTCTTAAAGCGCCAAATGAAGAACAAACAATTCACAAATACTATTACTGAAAATGTACACTTCTCTAGACAATGAGTTGATCAGTCGAACATCCCTTGGAAGTGGCGACTCATACGTCCTACGCGAGGAACTAGTTTTTAGAAACATTTTTTTTTTTGGTTATAGTTTCGCCCACGTAAGAATAAATCGGGAGCATGTAGATTAATAATGAAAATTTCAGGATTATTTACTCGGCCCCTACGAAGAAGAGAAAAATACTTTAAACCTGAAAACAATTTTTGAGCTTCAAGAAAGTGAAATGAAAGCATTCCTAAATGAAATTTGGTGGGGTAGTATTCCTTTAAGGAATTATCAAAGAGAAAGAATTTAATTTTTTCGAAATAATAATATCTTAGAAATTTCTTATGGACTCTCTCCAATTGCACCCTGTATTAACTTTCATATGAGCTCCAAATGATGGATATTACCATATTCAAGCGTACTTTAGACCAAAAACCTTTATTTTGTTAAAGTGCACGGAAGGTGATAAACTGGTTTTTAATTGTGTTTTGAATTATTATTTTTTAAGACGTTTTTTCTAATCGCAAATTTCACAAGCCCTTCTTTTTTCAAACATAAAAACTAAGTTTAGTGACCCCCTTCTACGCCACTGGATGTTGATAGTATTTCTAGTTAGTTCTTCATAGTAAATATTGTAATTTTAAATAATGTCTTTTATTGAATATAAACTTATAAGTTCACTCATTTTTTAGTAAACGCAACTGTTATTTTTTCACATCACAAAAAAAAAAATGGTAACGAGACATTTACTTAGGACCGCTAATGTTTTTAATGGGGCCACAGTACAATTTTATGTGAGAATCACTGTTCTAGAGTGATTTCTTGGATTTTTTTATTTGAACTAACAATACTTTTTCTTGGAAATATTTATGAGGCTGTTTTTATTTTGAGAATTTGAAAGAAGAGTAAAATTTTATTTCATTTTCGAAATGAAAAATACTTAAATCCTCGAGTATTTTGACATAATGAGTTTTTTTTATCATCTTTTAAGTCGCCCGCTTTTCTGGAAAGCTTATTTTTATTAGTAATACGGTAATGGAAACTAATGATCATTTTTTTCATGTTTATGAAGTTAAACATTACAAAAATTTATAAATAAAAATATTTGAAATAATTCCACAAGTATATTATGTGATCATGATCAGTTTCGCTCGTCGCAAGAATTTAAAAAACTTTTGTTTGTGTGTTTTATTTTTGTAACGTAAAGAACTAATGGCAATGTTATAATTCTCGATTTTTTCTTGCGTAATTCTTTTCAAATATTTTATTCGAAATAAATTTTATTCAAAAGCCAAAAGATAAAGAAAAATAATGATATTATGCAACAATTCAATGGTTTTAGAAAAAATAGGCGGATTTTAAAGCAAATGACTTATATTTTCATGACAGCACGTCACTATAGAAATACAACATAAATCAAGTCTCCTTTATACACCACATAGAGACAAATAAAAAAAATACATAGGTACAAGAGACATGGCAAATAAATCAAAAAAACAATCGAAAATATCGATTTCTTTCATTGTTATCAGTTTTTTTTTTAAATTTTAAGTAATAGTTTTTTGCCATTATTATTTGCAACATAAAATGAAATGTTTAATGATCATAGAATGTTGGTTCCCAAAAAGTAACGATTCTGAATTTCACATAGTGTTTGCTAAGCGTTAGGTGAGATATAATATATTTGAGATCCTGAACAAATCCTGCCGCTAAGCCCACAGGAACAAAATGTAATCCCTAATTTTCCGCTACCAGTATGAAAAGAGGGTGCTATTCTCATATGTTTTTAGTCATGACTATTTCCGCATCGAATGTGTAACATACGGACTACCAATGAAGTTTATTATAACGGAAGTCATTCTAAGAGAACAGTTTGCTACTCAGTCATTCAAACTATCCTTTGAACAAAAATAATGATCAAAGTGTGTGGCTAGAATAGGCTTAATGAAAAGCCAATTACTCTCTAAGCAGTTTGCTTAAGGTCGAAAGTGGTAGATAATTAAAATATTTATGCCTTCGGTAACAAATCAAGACATCGATTGAAAAAAAAAGTTAATGAAATTCTCCGCATTAGAAATCGAGTTGATGCACTCCGCAACCAAAAGCAACAACGTCAACGGGTCTGGTAATGCAGAATAAAATGTTACACTGTTGTGATGTTTGCATACTATTTTAGTATACACCGAATGACATAAAAATAATATAAGAAAAGTTCTGGTAGAGATTTAATTATCTATGCTTAGGATAAATTGATAATATAAATAATAATAATTGATAAAGGTGACGAAAATCCCATTAATTAAGTAGTGGCAAATGGTAGAGCAGTGGTTCTTAACGGAGGCGGTACCGCGTTTTTATTTTTTTAGAATTTGGGGGGCTCTGTAGGATTGCGAGGGGGCGATTGAGGATTTCATTTTTTTTTAGCTAAAATAAATTTGTCCGTTTGCTAGAAGTTACATTTGTATTGATTAGTGGACGAACAAAGCATAGTAAGATAATACCCACCCATGTCGGGTCATAATCTCACGGGTTCGAATCCTAGTGCGAACTGCATTTTTGAATCGATTTCTGTTCGGAGGAATGGGTGTTTTTGATGGCTAAAGATTCCCTTACCACCCTTTCAATCCTTAAATCAATCGATTAGTTAACCACTAATTCTATTGGAGCTCTATCCCATCCATATTCGTTTCGGAAAAATGAAATGACATGCAATACTCGTATAAAAACTTATATCGAAGAACCTCTATGAGGAGGCCATATGATTCACATTTGGAGCGGACATGTTTAACTTTTCCTGTTCTAAGCTCAAGAAATGCACATTTTCTTAAATATCTATTTTAATATGGGTGATACAATGTTTATAATTAAGGAATTCCTTATATCATAGTTTTTTGGACCTTTTGTAGAAGAAAAAGAATATTCGATCGCTAGTTCCGTCTCTATTAAATAAGAAAAGAAAAAATTCAACTAAATAAAAAAGGTCCTCAAAGTAAAACAAAAAACGGAATGATGTAAATAGCATGTGCAATGATTGGTGAGCTAAATCTCGTCAGTTGCGATTTCATATGTGTGCTGAGATGACGTCTTTTTTACGCGCAACTTAAAATATGATTATTTATTAAAAAAAACTGTATGAGGAATGATGCAGAGAAATATTTTAAAGCCCTTAGACTATTTTTTTTGAAATTTATAAGAATAAGGCAATAATGAGGAAACCACTGGGGTCCCTAAACAACCCCCATCGGAAGAGAGATATCTAGTCTCCGAGCCGCGAATGTTAAAAAAATACCTACTTACCTCTTGTCCTTGTCGATTTGTTTCTAATTTTGCAGAATATGCATGTGTACGCGACGGTGATGATGATGAGCGGAACAAAGTACATAGCGCTGACGCAGAAAAGATTGTAGGCGACCTCTTGCGCCTCGTTTGCGAAGAACCCGAACGACACGCACTGCTCAAATTCCGGTGTCTGAGGGTGCTGCGACACGTGGAACACGAAGCTCTGGAATGCATCAACGATATATTTTTTTATTAGGAACTTACTGTTAAGGCGGAAGGATAAGCATTTTAGAATTATTGTCATTGGTGTAATGGAGTCATATTGATCTCGAAATCGACAAATCGCTTTCACCCAAGTTCAATCACCTGCCGATACTATAGTAGACTGAAGTGACAACTGAATAATCTATATATTAATACTCGATAATGTTAGTCTGTATTTCTGTATTTCTGTCTGTAGTCCTGTTTTCGATGACGTCAAGAAAGACGGTCCCCTCCCCCTCCCCAGTTCCGCTGTCGCCGTTTTTGTATTCATACTAAAGATCTTTTTTTTTCAATACACTTACATATATATATATATTTGTGTAGTCAATATTAATACTGAAAAGAGCGCGGCAGTAATTTTTCCCGAGGGCCCCCTCATGCAAATGTAACGCAAGCCCCCTCCCCCCTTTCGCTGAACACTTAAGCATTGCATTACTCTGATATGGGGTGGCTACGTTGATTCAAATGTATCATAAAGACCACAAGTATTTTGAAGTCGTAAGGCTATCAATCGAAAATTAATAATTTTATATTAATTATGTGTTATGTACACATGTTCATATTCCGATATAAATGTATTATAAAATATATATTACCTGTGGAATGCTACAAACAAAAGACGTAATCCATGCGCTTATTAACATCAAACGTCCGCGTCGTCTTGCGTCAGTCACTCTTAAAGGGTACACGACGGCAAAATATCTGTCGAGAGAGATGCATATCAAAACGTTCGATGACAGATAGAGACCGAAAGCTCTCAGGAAAAGGAACGTTTTGCAAGCTGCATTTCCGGCGATCCATTTCACGGTTATTCTCCAGCCGATCTGAAAAAAAATGCAATACAATTTATAGATATATATCAATATCGTACCCACTTTTAATTTTGTGTCCATAATTCATGTCTCTCAGTGGGAAGAACAGTACATTTATAATGAAATACATAGACATCTTTGATGAATTCGGCGGTAACTTTTTAGCAATTGATTTTTAATATATAATTAAATTTGATAATTTTTTACTCCGCATGGTGTGTTAAGGTTTCGATTTTCTGAGGAGAATCTTCGTAGTTACGCTAGTAAAGTTGTTTATTAATAAGGTTGACACTTATTCTTATCTTATAAATAACAACATGGATGATGGGGTTTTTTCCATTCTACTGGATACAGGGAAGGGACTAGATAAAGAATAATATTATAAAATACAAGAACTTGGAAATTATTAAAATCATTAAATGAATAAATGGTAAATAAAATTTTAAATAGGGCAGGGCAGGCCGGTTCACCACTAAATTTATTTCATATGAGATGTAACCTTCCAAACATAAGTAATTACTTTCTAACGACTAAAATTATTGTAATAAGTATTCACTAATTTATATCACTACGACAAATTTGGACATTTACTTGAACTGCAATTTCTTTTTATTATTTGTTTCATAGTTTTTCTAATATAACTCCGTGGTTGAATCGTCATTAGTTAAGCTCAAACATTTATCTTTACCAAGTTTTTGTAAAGCGTGTTTCTGTTCGCTCTGTTGCATATTAAAAAAAAAATCCATTTTATTAAATGGATGTTCTATTTTTATATATGTATGTGTTTTATGACTATAAAGATTATGTATGAGTAGTGTGTTAAGTGTGGTGAGAACGTCTCTTAAGTTATTATGTCATCTGTACTCAAAAATTGGCGTACGAACTCTATTCGTTCGAAATTTTTAGATTACCTATTATTTTATTTTTACTATATGTTAACTCCGAAAAATTCGGAAATAATACATTGTATTATGATAAAAGAAAAGTTTTTTAAAGTTCCATTTGTTGATGAAATTGTAATCACTGACGCACGTCACCAGAGTGTAATTGGCGCTACATCTCACCATTAGAAAGTTTTCTGGAATTTGGGTTGCGAGTTTTTGCTGCGAACGTTTTTAAAGGACTGTCCCTAAGGCAACTTTTATTGTAATTTTATAAACTAATTCACAGTTATCATATTATACACAGGTATGCTACAGTTTCTACCTTGGCTACCAGTTATGAAAAAATTGACAACACATTCAAACATTTTCAATTTATATCACTGTGAAGGTGTTCAATGTCAATACTTGGTGGAAAGGCATTATATTCAAAAAAATAAACACTCTTTTTTACTAATTCTACATTTTATTTTGTATGACTATTACCGACTTCGCTCATGACGATCATTATTAACTGATAAGAAAGTACATTAATACAGTGTTATTTATACAATTGGAAATACGCATATGATAAGATTATTCCTTTTATTATACTTATTCTGTCTTTTATATTGTGTAGCCTTTCATAGCTGTGAATTTCAAAATAACGAATAAAAAAATAATAAAGGCGCGTAACTGCAAGTTTAGTGTCGAGTAGGTAACTATTCGTTTTGTGAAAAAAATTAACACTAAACGTAAGTATGCATTAGTGATTAAGCAATTGATAAAAAATGTGATATAATGTTCTTAAAAAATACAATTGTAAGGAAGTACATTTATATTAATGTAGTTTTTGAAATTAAGGGTAATAAGTTATACGAGCTTACCCCAACCCGTTACCCCAACGGGAGAATTTTTTCGCATTATAAAAAAATCAAAAATGTTCCCACTTGAAAAATCAATTGCATACTTACATATCAAAATTAACCAGATTGAATAAAACTTTATTAATTAGGTCAAAATGTAGATCACACGATTTGACAGATTTGACATATTTCAGTTTTTAAATTTTGGATACAAACATTCGAACGTTAGTTTGAAAATTACGATAATAATTCCATTTTCAAATGTTTAATATTTATGCTTTATTTATTGTCCTGTCTAGTCAAACGTGTTGTAGCTCAATAGGTAGAGCGCTCGACTGATAATCTGAGGTCGAGATAAATGAATATTTCGGTTTAACAATGTTTCACACCACAAAATAAATGCTTCTACAAATCTCTACACATAGAAGATGAAGAAAAAAAGCGGCCGCGGCAGGACAAAGTGAAAAATAAGTGAAAAGTGGATATTTTATCCGCTATTAATACATAGATTACCTTTATAAACATTTGGGATATGATTTTTACCTCTATAGAAGGGAAATATTAATATTTATTTGTTGCCTTTTTTAAGATTTTTTAAATACATACATACAATAATTCACTATGATTGATATTGATATCTAGCGATGTATATTTGAAAACATATCCTTTGAATGATCTGATTCACTAAAAAGTAAATTGAAATAATATGAAATGGTCTGAAGATTGGTTATATTTTCAAGCTACATACTTTTTCTATTCACATTCTTTGATTATTCAAAATTCAATTTTATTTTGCCTTCTTTTGATTTTTTCCCTTTATTGAAAATGATATAGGAAGAAAATACGACGAAGCATCGGCAAAAATAATTCCGTGCGAAATTATTTCAATAACAAACGTGTTTTTTTTTGTTCTCATCACGTGTTGACTTTGCTGGGACCGGGGATAGGCTCAATTCCCGGTCGCGACATTTTTTTTTCAAAATCATATCAATTAATATAATCGATCCTTTCTTTATTATTCACTGACATATGTGGACAGTGTGTGGATCTTGAAGGCATAATAAATTATTTTATTTGGATCTGAACATTGATGAAAAGAACACTACATATTATCACTTTTTTTTTATTTGACCAGAATTTATTTTCATATATGAGTAGTCCGTACGTTAATCAGGTGTCCTATTCGCTACACCACACAGGCGTATGAGATCATCAAAATAATATTATAATGTTGCGGCAATTATTTTTTATCCGAAAGAAAATTTATTACTTTAACCCTTTGAATAGTGAGTTATTTCCCTAGTCAAGGATTTGTCTTAAATATTTATTATTTATAGCAGAGGTGGGGATCCTTTTCTTCTCTAAAGGCCAAATTCATTTTTCTAATTCAACATAAGGCCGCAGTAAACATTGACTAGGGAATCTTTGGCCGGAAACAATTTCATGCCAATTTCTAAAGCCAGAAATTTGAAAATTGCGGATTTGCACAAATTAGTAGCGTGGGAGCTTTTGTTTTTTTAGCTCTTCCAGGAATTTTGAAATCCAAAATCCTAAGAATTTACGGATTTTCTAAAGCGCGGGAGTTTTTTTTTTGCTCTTTCAAAAATTTTCGAATCAAAAATCCCAGTAATTTACGAATTTACAAAAATGTACAGATTTGCCGATCAAGTCAAAAGGCCGCACCAGAGTCTTACCAGGCGTTTAGGTCGCAGGTTCCCCACGACTGATTTATACTGTTATGTGTAATACATAAAACATATATTTTTTTGGATATAGTTCAATTTTTGTACTATTTTTTTTCGAAATATATAGGACATGTCATCTTTACGTTCCTGGAAGTCTGGGATCCAAATCTTGGTCCATAAAATCTTTTTTTCAAAGAATATATGATTTTGAATAAAAAAAATAATGCAATAAAATTGTTCCGTTGGAGACAATAGGCTTACAGCTAGTACATACTTATAATTACATCTGCGTATCCTGTATAATATTGTATATTTGTTTGTATCTTAATATTCATTGCGACTTTATAAAAGCATCAAGTAAAAAAAACTGTTTTATGTTTGAAAAAAATGAATCATAAAAGAGAGAAATAATATACGAATCAACCATCCGGTGGCTTGTTTTTTTTTTTAAATCGTAGTCAAAGTCTACACAACATTTCGTGGTTCCCAATTTTCAACAATATTCGATTCATCTCAAAAACAAGAACACTGTTTTGATTAAAACAGAAACGATCTACACAAAGGGAAATAGATAATATTTATTTGCGAAACGTAAAATGTTTGTCTCAAAAATTAATACTGTCCCATACTGTTTATTCTCGTTTAGTATCCAATTCACGGATCAAGTATATTTTCATTTGAAGAATTTATATTTGATTCGCATAATGAAAAATCATTTACATTACCATTTGCTTTATTTGTGGGATTGTTTCATAGTCAGAAATTACTAAATTCTATAATAATTACGTACAAAAGTTCTTTAATTATGAACTAGTTAGTCACTAGTGAATCATACTATAGCCAATACAAAATTTAAATTAACTTTGATTATTCCACGTTTTGTGTAACTAACTGTTACACGTGTTTCGCCTCTTTCAGAGGCATCTTCAGACTTACTATCGCAAATTTTGCTTAAGTAATGAAGGAAGATTGATTCTAAAATTTTTAAATTATGAAATTACAAAATGGAGTTTGGGTTTTTTTCCTTTTAAGGAAAGCAAAGAGGGGGGGTGATTGAATCTAAATAAAGCAAACAAATATAATCATACTACTAATGACTTTAAACATTACAAACTATTAAACTAATGAGCTGCAGTCAATCAGGTTGGTTTGTAATTATTCTATTAATTGGAAACAATGTAAGTAATGGCGAACAACCATTCCTATTAAGAATATTATTTAATAATATTTATTTTTTGTTAAGAGTTTTATTTATCTCTAAAAATTCTAAGCTATTCATCTAAGTTATTTGTTTGCTTTATTACGATTCAATCATCCCCCTCTTTGCTTTCCTTAAAAGGAAAAAAACCCAAACTCCATTTTGTAATTTCATAATTTAAAAATTTTAGAATCAATCTTGCTTCATTACTTAAGCAAAATTTGCGATAGTAAGTCTGAAGATGCCTCTGAAAGAGGCGAAACACGTGTCACAGTTAGTTACACAATACGTGGAATAATCAAGGTTAATTTAAAAATGAACTTCCACAAAGTTACCGCCGAAACCATCGAAAGTATTATAGTTTATTCATAAAAAATGATTAGAACGACTCAATAACTTTTCTATACCACTAAAAATATATATTACTAAGGTGGTGCTCTTAAACAATCGATGAGTGTTTTCTATGAATTCTGCGACAACTTTAGAACATAAAATGTATGCTCCACTGGCTGTCATAAGAAACATCTTGTGGTTTACCGATAAATGGACGCTTTTATGTTCAACTGTTTATATATTAAAACAATATTGAATAAAAAATTGTTTTTAAAACAAATTTTTAAACTAAAACAGTTTTTTTTGTTATTCGTGCAATAAACAATACGAGCTATAAGCGAATATTTTTTCACATTATAAAAAAAAACAGAGATTTTCCAACATGAACAATCATACGTATACTTAGTTATAAAATTAATCAGAATGAATAAACTTTAGTAATTCGCCAAATGAAACTTGTTTTTAGGAATATATGAGCCTTTAAGAGGCGAAGTGAGCCAAATAGCAAAATGGTGAATCTTTTGCATTTGAATTTTAAGTACAACTACGTTTCCAATTGTTTTTTGTGTGAACTGTCATCAACTTTTAATCTTATGTAAAAGTAATAAATTATTTTAGAGAAAAAATGTTTGTTATAATGTAATGTAAGGACTAAGGGGTGAGTTCAGTTCACCTTTTCCCATCATCCTCACTTGGGTCACTTTACCGAATTTTAATCTTGTTGACCCCAATCTATCAAACTATTTGTGTTACTTTATTTTATTTTGTCATGTTGACCATTATAGTAACCTTATTTACGCCAATGCGTTTACATGAAACCTTTTTGTCTTATGATTTATGCCTCCCTGTTTTTCTGCAAATTTTCAACATTTCCATACGCATCAAAATTAACTCGAATAAGAGTAAAGATAAATAAGAAAATCTAACATAAATGTGAGCATACCTCTCGATAGCTGTATTAGTATTTTTGTTTTGTTTTTAAATAGTATTTGAGCAAAAATTTACCTTGTCCAAAGCATAGTCTTGTTTACTCGTTATTTAAAATAAAAGTATCGGGATAAATTGAAAATAGCCTCTGTTAAAACCTAAAATATTTTATTTACCTTGTTATTCATTTTTGTTTAAGCCGTTTGCATATGTATGATATACATGGAATATTTACATTTAAATGTAGAGGTCATATGTAAAAATATATTCTGAAGATTTAAATGAGATACAATAATGTATCATACCATAGAGAACTACATTAATAAACTCATTTACTTTGAATTTGTAACACATACTGCAGACGTAAATTTAGACCTCACTCATTATTTGACAGATTTGACATATTCCATTTTTAAATTTTTAATACAAACAATCGGACGTCAGTTTGAAAAATTGTATCTTAGAATAATTCCATTTTAAAATGTTTAATACATATGATATATTTGTATCTATCTGTTTTCCAGTGTGTGTTCAAAGAAATGGATGTTTGTGATGCTAAAAGCGAAACGTAGCGGTAGCGAATATCTAACCGCTTATCCTATACCATAACTTTTTTTGAAAAGAAAGTGATCTCTGCATTGCAAGTAATTTTAATGAAAAAAACTTCTGTGGAGAAATGATATTCGGACAATCAGCATTACCATATTTATTTTCAGAATATCTGATTTGTAATCTTCTTGACAAAAACAAAAGAATTTATTCAATTTTAGTTAAAAATTAGGTATGAATGATTTAAATGTCTATTCGATTTTTACAGTAAAACAGTGTGTGTATAAAAAAGGAATACAGTTATGGAGATTTCTTTAGTTGATTATTGCTGTTATTTCTGTTTTTTTTTATAACAAATCTACCCTTATTCATACGCGTAATAATGAGAATGTTAAAATGAATCTATTATGGACTAGTATGCAAAATAGTATTATTGTTATGAGATTGAAAAGGTGTCCGAGGTTTTTTTGGTTTGAAGAAAAGGGTTTTTACTTATAAGTTCTTAACGTCGCTGTATAGGTTTTTTCCCCTAAATTCTATGTTCGGTTAATCTTATACGTTACAGGGATTTCTATACCGTAAAGTGCGTACTGATATAGTAAGGGCTTCCAACAGGTTGAAAATATGGATGAAAACAAATAAGATTCCGGTCGTCAGAAATTTCAGATTGTTTTTTTTAGATTTGTGTTTATCTGTTGATAAAGTGGCTTGATGGTTGAAGTGAGAGAATTACAAAGGAAAGTTATGAACCATTCACGATATGATATAATCAGTAAATTCGTTAACATTGAAAATATTACTATACCAAAACTACAAAAAATAACTCATTTTTCAAATAAAAAAAGGATTCTTATAATTCGAAGATTATATCACCATATTCGAATAATATTGGATCAATTCTGATACAAGTTTATTATGTTTTGAAAGTAAATATTTATGTAAATCTTCATTTTCTCATGTGAAATTTATTGAATCGAAAAATCGAGCACGTTTGACGGATGATCACTTTGGCGACTGTTTGTGTATCGCGTAAAGCCGAATTATAATATATGAACATAATTCTTCTCTTTTTTTCTCCCCCACTATGCTACTGAAACTAAAGACAAAAAAACAGTTTTTAGTTATCTGAGTTTGTATTTATTACAACTGTGCTATTTTTTTATGTCTTGATTTAGTTTAGCCTGTAAAAGACAACAGACCTTGGCCGCTCAGCGATTGCTTACTAGATCCCGACAACCTGATTTTTTCAGTGAAATCTGACATCGGCGAGTTTATAGATTATTGGCTGATTTCATTCATTTCATTTCATCAGATTAACTAAATTTAGATAAAACTAGAACCAATTTTTTTGTGATCCTTCTGGCTTTAGTTTAAGTAAGTTAAATTCATTTATTCTTCGTATACGGATATACAGAATACTGAATATCATTTGAACTAAATGGCTGAACAAATCGCAAGTCTTTTTTCAAACACATCAATGCATGGTTAACATATCTGTCCAGTGCAGCTCTGTACCGGGCCGAAACATGAGAATTAAATTAGTTATTTTCCTTGATCGTTGTTGCGTTATGGAAGGCGGCCTTGAAACAACGGCTGTATACACAACGAGATAGTGGTGAGGCAACTGACACGCATTCTTTCATTGATACAGCCTATTCGATCTTTAAAATATAATATTTTCTATATGTAGATATGGTATGATTTATGGACATACGCTACCCACTACCACTTTTGGGATGAAAACTGGCAGACATTTAAAATTTTTAGTTAAACTAACTATGCTTATTTTTTTTTCATCATTTAACCAGTAATATCGATTGTTTGATTGTTTATGACCCATAATGGCAACATTGTTTTTTTTTCGATATCCGAAGCGAGCTTCGTTTTGTTTCTTCTTGCTTTGTAGAGCGTCATCGGGACATGACGTATGGCGAAATTTCCAGCCGCCGGGAATAATTCAGTAAATGAAACTCGCTCAGAAATAAATTACGAGTTATGTCAATATATTAACAGGCAATCTTATCCTACCTCCATCGCTCCATCATTTTTTCCGCACCTAGAAAAAGGCAGAGCGACTGAAAAACAACAAGCCCTTGTAAAAAAATTGACATGTACAGATGCCCTATCACATCGCAATTAACACGCTCCACAAAAATTGCAGTCATTAAAAAAACCATTGCTCTGGAGTTGGGTAAAAAAAAAGGCTCCGACTCGAACCCCGGGTTTCAATTAAAAACTGACCCCAACTCTAAATTGGTTTTTCCAACTATTTTCGATTAACTTAAATTTATGTTTACCATCAGATTATTCCAGTTATAAGAATAGTCATCAGTTCGCCGTCGAAAGGTCGAAGTCGTAAGATTTTTCCGACTCCAACTACGACTCCGACTTCACGGCCCTGGTAAAAACACAGCGAAAATACATTTTTGGCTACCGCGTTAGGTTGTGTTGTGTTTATATCTTAAACTAACATTTTTTAAATATTATAAAAAATCCTTCAGTATATATTTTATATGTTAGTTAAAACGTTATAAGTCCTAAATAAATATATAGGACATAAATATTATGTGTTTTTTTCTCCCTGCTCAGTTTTGACGTGTTCTGTTTTGTCATCGAATCGGATTTTTGAATCTATCACACAAAAAACTCCATAGAAAATATCAATAAAAATAAATTTTTGAAAGCCATATATACTTTTATACACAGTTTTTACTTGAGCGGTTTTTCTTGGGAAGTTTCTAAAATAGCAATCTTTTTACATTTTTCCAACTTGTACAAAATAGACAGATCCGATTAGGTATGTATACACTATTTTGAGGGTACCTTATCTATTATCTTTAAAAAATAAACACTTTTTATTTACAAACTGTATTCATAATTTATTATGATTAGGACCGGTTCCGCTCATGACGAGCATTTTCAACTTGTTTTAAAAATCTATTATTTTTTATAAAATGCCTTTCACCAAGTTTATACACTGAACACATTTAAAGTGACTGAAAATATGTTTTTTTTTAATAGTAAAAAAAATATATGTCTTACCTCCAAAGGTATCATGAAAAATGTTACGATCAGATCTGCAACAGCTAAGTGAGTCATCATCAAACTAATTCTAGATTTCCTTCTCCTCGACCTGAAGAGCGTGATGAAAACCATAGAGTTTCCAATCGCCCCTATCAAGAATAGACCGCAGTAAGCGAGGATGATTGCTAAGGTGTTCTCAGTGAATATTGGAGTGTAGATCACAGAAGAGTTTTCACCAAAATAACTTTCTGTGGTAAAAAAGTCACTGTTGTTAAAACTTGGCGTAGAATTAGCAGCTGGAAGGTCTTCATAATCGGTGACAAACGGTTCCCAGTCATAGAAGTAGGAAGAAAAGTTTTTGACGCCAGAATACATGGTGGTACTGTTGCTTTCAATGTGTAACAATTCGATGATTTTATTATCCAGAAAAATAGTGTGAAACGGTGAAGAACACACACCGGCGAACAAACTTTGTCGAAATTGTCACATTACTGTAGTAAAGCGACATTTATGAACATCAGTTGCAAGAACTTTTGTGGTAATACCATTATAATAAATTAATCGAAACGTTTAAAAATAAATAATCACTCACAAAAATGTTTATAACTTATACATTCTTTATACTTTGCATTAAAACTAGTCTAAGCTATTTAAAACGGATTTAAAATAATTTATTAACAGAATGATAAAAGCCAGATCTCGTTTATTAAACGAAAAATGTTAAGCGAAGCTGCAATGTAGCGGTAAAGCTTTTGAAAGCTGCGAGTGTCTGCGTCGCGAGGTGTAAGCCAGTCGGAGGCTTTGTACGCAATGGGGTAGACCGCTTCGGCTCGGTAAGCTCAGTTTGTGACTTGCGCATCTTCTGAGATTTTTCAGGACTCGATAAGGTCTTTTGAAAGATAATCTGAACATTTTTTTTATAACATGAATTTAATTAATTATTTATAAGATAAAACAGGTATATCTCAAAGCTACAAGTATAATCATTTTGAAAACAGTGTGTGGTCGAAGTTGTTGAAAATCACCATGGAGATTTTAGAGTTTCACAACCCAAAGAAAATGAATATTGTTAATTATTCAATCGGAATATTTAAAATTCGCTTCGTCGAAAATAAAACTACTAATACACAATACTCTTAAGGAACAGAATCTGTTGAAATGTTTTATCAGTGAATCTTATCTCACCTCTTTTACGGAGATAAAAAAATGTAATTAAAGCATAATAGAGAAGTGAGACAATTATTTTTATCTTGATTAGTCGAGATTTTTTTACTCGGCAAATAGATATGTGAATAAAAAAGAGCAACGTGGATGTACGAAATACCGTAAAGCAAAAATGCCGTTTTCCATTAATCGAATAGCTTATATATTTTACCCAAGGCTTAATATTTTTAATTAAAATTTCTTGTTTGTTCACGAATGAAAACGAATGAAAGAAAAACAATGGTATTCATTCGACGATCTGGACAAAATAACCTGGAGCGAAAATAGCCAGTTATCCGTAGGATGAAGAGTTTCCTTTCTGCTTCTAGTATAACAAAGATTAAAATATATTAAACTATAATATAAGTTTTACAGAGAGTTCAATGGCAAGTTTTACTACATTGTTTGGTCACCATTTTCGTTAACATAAATTTTGACAGTTAATATTTCACAGCCGTTAAGATAGATAGATAAACCAACGAGTTTTAATCGTAAAATCATTATATGAACGTCAACCATCAATTTGAATTGGTTACAAAATGACGTAAAATTTTGGGTAGTAATAATGTGTCATTGAATTGAAGCCCACTGTTTATCGTGTAGTGGATAATTTTGAAGAAAGAGGCTTACCATAAACCTGGGCCATAGCGTACAAAAGGTTTAGCGGAAAACATTTCTGTTAGAAATTATTCAAAATAATTTATTGACCTCAACGTGACAACGTTTTCAAGAAACAGTCTACAACAATAGTCTGTAATAAACAACAACTTTGTGGAAAATTATGCATATGTTTCCATTTAAAATTCAATTGAAACAAGAGCTTCTCCCTCAAAATAAAATTTACGACACCCTACAATCTATGCACACATATGACAACAATATTTTATTGCAGTTTCCCTAATTTTCATGAAAAATCATTTTGAGCGATGAGGCCCATTTCCATATAAATGTATACGTTAATAAACAAAATATTCGGTTCTGGGCGATATAAAATTATTCATCAGTCACCTTTGCATCCATTCAAATTGACAGTATGGTGCGCTATGTGGTCTGTATGAATCATTGCTCTTTACTTTTTCTAAAGAAGAATGTAGCGTTACGGTAACTCTTAAAAGAGAACGATTTCGTAACACGATTGAGAACTTTTTACACTAAAATTACTAACACCAAAATTTGATGATTTTGGTTTGATTAATAAGTGATTCCAACCAAACAGTGCGACTTCACATACAGCCAATGTAACAATAGAATTACTGAGAGATCTGTTACCACAACATTTTATTTAATCAAATCGGCGTTTTTTTTAAAGTACTACATTTTTTTGACACACAAATTTAGCATAGAAAAAATATGATGCCTCCAATGTTTTAGATAAAAAAATCTAAAAATACATTTTCAATGGTAATATCATTATGACCGATGGATATACAGTACATAATAAACTTAATTTAACATTTACCGATGGCTTCACTATATGCGGAAGCTTGGGCTTAAATTAACCAAAATCATGGGTCAAAATTTTATTTCGAAAAATAGTAAGGGCGCTATTTTAAACTCTGCCCAGGGGCGGCAGGTAGCCTAGGAACGTCACTGCTTATCCATATAACATTAAAAAAACGCTAGTAACTGAATCATCAGCACCAGCAGTTCTCGTAGAACAACTTTTGAATAGATGCCTCCATAAGGAGTTCATATGCTTATTCAATATTATCAAAAAACTTTATCGTTAATAAATGAATAGTCGTTATTTATGTAAATAATTATTTCACAATTTAACATTATGACAAGGGGCGATTTCACTCATCACTCACTTGCAACCGATAAACAAAACAAAAATCACAATAAAATGATTCTTAAATTTGAATCGTTCAAATTATGTACATTCACACAAGTTTTGTTACCAACGACCCGGGTTTCGCCTTTTGGCATCTTCAGGCGTTTGAGGGCATGGATGAACTTGAACGACAGTTTAAATAGAGAAATGTTTTCATGCCCTTGTCTTACATGAAATATCGTTATAATTTGAACGGTTTCATGATCTTTCTGATAAATATACTTTTATTAGAGATGTGGACGAATTTTGCAATTTCAAAAACGAATACAAGGTCAGAGCTCTGCAGAGCCCTGAATATTGTCAAATTATGTTACTTTTTGTAGTTTTGAAAGAAGTTTTTCAAAGATGAAATTGATAGAAAAAAAATAAGATCAACAACGAGCAATTTGCCCAAAACAGTCTTGCAGTAGTTTTTTTTAAGCACCAACTGGCAAATAAATAGATTTCGATAATGATGCTAACGATTTTGGACAGACAAAAGCAAAGAAAATGTGTTTTTCTGTCATTTAATGTTTGCAAAATAAAATCTAGTATCTTTTATTCTAAAAAAATACTCTTAACGAAAACATTTTTTTGTACTTATTCCACAATTATTTATTAGAAGCAAGATCAGTTTTGTTTTTCCCGAGCAATTTGTGCTGAAATATATATATATATTGACACATAGCCAGGGCTTTTTTACCCTGTAACACGGCGGAACGGCGTTCCGGCACCTTTTTTCCTCGAAATTTTAATAAATGTTCGTTAAATTTTATTTTTTCTATTTCAAAACTTTCGTTTCTTTTCTTGGAAGCCATTGACTGTAAATCTCTTTTGAATATATAGGGTATCATAGGACCCATACATTAATGTCATGCAAAAGATTATCAGGTATGTACTTTCTTGGAAAGGGCGTTTAATTTATGCACTGAATTCTATTCCCATTTCTTCAAGTGAATGTGAACGCGGGTTTTCACAAATGAATTTAATTATCAGCCCAATGAGAGCTTTGTTGATGACCAAAACAGTTTCGTCACTTTTGTTTATTAAACTCGTCGGACCACCTTTGATACTTTTTGATCCTTCAAAATACGTTGATCAATGGTTACTAAGAGGAAGAAATTTGGCCATAAAATTGGGAAAAACTGTGGAAATCATTGTAATTGAAATGTAATTTTGGATAGCGTTTTTAATAAATTACATATTTTTTTATGTTATGTTACGTAATGTATGTAATGTTCTTTGTTTAATTTTCATTTGAAATTTCTGAAATAAATATAAAAATTGTTTGTATATTTTGTTTTATTTTCTATGCATTATACGAAAAGCCGCCTTTAATTCTATCAAAATGATATTCGAATATATAATTAAAACCGAGAAAGCTTATAAAGGGCTCCGTCAAAGGATTCCGTGAGTTTGAAAAGATTTTTTTAACGAGGAAAGCTTCCAACTCTTCTATACATTTGATGTTATCAGTCTTGATAAACTAAAAGAACTAAACATATCGGAGTCGAATTTTCGGACAGGTCTGTATTACGTAGAGATTTCCTTGAAAGCTTGTTGCATAAAAGAGTTTTTCTGAAATTTACTCTATTCAACCTAATTGAAAATTACCAACGACTGTATGTTTGTTTATATGTGAATAACATCACATTTCTTTCTTTAATACTGTGTATTAGATGTTCTTTCATGTCGTATGTATTCATCTTATTAGTAGGCAATAACTGTTTATTATGAGATTTTTATAGCTAAAACGATAATGGCAAATACGTGGCAGTGAAATTACTCATTGATGACAAAAACAACATCTGAAAACGCATTTGTTTCATTTTTTTTTATTAAAGCTGTGATGGATATATTTAAAAAAAAAAAAAAAAAAAACACTGTTCAATGGAACCATTTTGATTCTAAGAACTAAATACAAGGGATGATTAGTGAGTGAGGTCAATGAAAAATTCTTCTTCATTATGTTTTATAATTAGACACAAGTACGTCAAAAACTCATTAAGCATTTTTTTCATCAAACCTACAAATGCTTTAAATTAGTGTTTCTGAACCTTTTTGGCCCCGTGGCCCCTTTTCAGTGTCTTTGTTTGTTTGTGACCCCTCTTACCATTGTTTTATCTTCTTTGAATTTATGAATTGTGCCCCCCTGGGGAGCACATGGCTCCCGATTGGTTAATAGATCGACAAAATTCAGTAACAATTTCCTACATTTCCACGACAACTTATCAAAATAAATACCAACCTAATGAATTTAAATCAAACGTGTTGAAAGGGTGACTCAATGCTGTAAATAATAAAACATCTTCAATTAATGATATGATCTCACGTTCAGTTTGAAGCAAAATTTATTGTTTTAAAGTACAGTAAGAAAAATCCAGATTTAAGAGGTTCAATAAAGTGAAAAAGATCAATAGTTTCCACTCTAGTGTATACCAAGAAAACTTAGATTCGTCAAACAACACGCATTCTTAAAAAAATGTTATTAAAAATGGAAATGTTTTTCTATCCCTTTCTTTATTTAATATTAATCTTTGTACGCAATGATTCATTGATAAATGTATTCTTAAATGATTCGTTTCAATACTTGCAACGTGTCTTATTCTATCGTAGTAAAGTTATTTTATATATAAAAAAAAAAAAAAAAAACTGTATACAGTGAGTTCAGTTTTAAAATAATTTTCCTATCCAGTTAATTATAAAATATTTTTTAGAATGTGATAAAGTTATCCGAGTGATTATTGAAATCGATTGTGATTGTGACTTTTGAAAGAGCAATGATGAAAAATGATGAACAATGAACAATGAAGGAGAATGATGGAAAGTATTAGCTGAGAAAAATATATACAAAATAGTATATAACAGAAATATAAAAGTACTTATTGTTTCAATTACTTTCATAAACATAACTTTTGTTGGAGGCTTTCTTTATTAAAAACATCTTGATGATCTTTTGCGATTCTACTTATAAACTTTTTATTGATTTCCAGACGATGCTCCGCAAACGATTCAACAATAAAAGTTTTCAACTCCTTTTATCTCAACAACTTTTGGGTTATTTTGACGTATAATTAATATTTGTAACACATACTATTATAATGTTAAAGCAGTAGGTTTTATTTTGATTTCTAAATATAATTGCTCAATTACGTTTATACGCCAAATTAATATCAAGCCGCAATCGGCACGTGTGGACAGCCCTCAGTGCTTTAAATATAAAACTTTTATTTATAATGAAAGTACCGAAATAAATTGAATAGCCTTAGTCAAAAAATATTAATTTACCTAACCTTGAAGTAGAAAATTACGAACCCGTCAATTTGATGCTATTGAATTTGATATTCAGCACAGGTTTGAATATTCTTGAATACATATTTTTTCAACATAATTTAATAAAAAACATGAACTATTTTAAAACGTAAGTCAGTTGTTGACAGTAATTTTGTAAAATATTACTAAATATTTAGTCTTATTAAGACTATGTAAGGCTACGAAATCTTGGGGTTTATTATCAGATCCGATTCTACAATCAGATAGATGAGAACAAATGTATCACTAGCACAATATGCTATCATTGAATTCAAATTTACCAGCTGATTGAAAATACCACCAAAGAGTGAACAGTGTGTCTAAGTTACGATTATTATTTTTACATAATCGTATATGCTATGCAGTTGTTAACTAGTCTACTTTATTAAAGCCATCGCTCATTTGCTACGTTACAATTATTAAATGCAGTGGTTATCTTGAAAGAAGACCCATTTTTTATGGAACTGATTTAAAAGTCCTGAAGTCCTGAAGTACGATTTTGCAAAAAGTATTGACAAAGATGAATTACCCTAATCTTAAATTTGAATCGTTCAAATTATGTACACTTTCACAGATTTTATCACTAACGACCCGGGTTTCGCCTTTCAGCATCTTCAGGCGTTCAAGTGCACGGATGAATTTGAACTGACCCGAACTTGATGAACTTGAACTGACGAAAGGCGAAACCCGGGTCGTTAGTGACAAAATCTGTAAAAATGTACATAATTTGAACGATTCAAATTTAAAATTGAAATTTCACCAAGCACCTTCAGTCGAAATCTTAAATTATACCCTTATCATACTAAGGTTCTCTCAGTATTAAATAAAAAAAAAACAAAAAAAGGAACACTGTTTGTGGTAAGTGTAATTTTTTTATATATACTTACCATATTCTTATTTATTTGTGATGCTTTTTTCAATCACATAATCTTTTTTTTTACTTTGTTGCTTAATAGAGTCGTTTTAAAACAGCCAATATTTCTAATAACTAAGTGTTCAGAGGTTTCCTTTTATAATTGTTTTTCGAGAAGATAATTTTAAAGATTTTTTATCCAGAATTTAGTTTTACTTATCAACATATAACCTACATTCAGGAAACTCTTAAGTAGATAATAAAAATATCATTTTCATTTTTCTTTGATAAGCCATCAAAGAAAATGACATATGTTTGTGTTGACTGTTGAAAATAAAATAATCGTTTTGACAAAAAAGAAAAACACGAGTTGCGGCTAACAGGCAGAGATAATTTAAGCGAATTCAAATTTAAAACTCGTAGCGCATTAAATTTGACAACAAATCAATATTTTCGCAATATTAAGTAATTGTAAAAACAAAAGATGATTTAAATGCTAATATGCCTGAAAGACCGACTGATTTCAATTTTATAACGCCTTAAAATTTCACGAAAGATAAATTTAACCTTTACATTGGTTTACATTAACTCTTAAATCGTCGGGTTGTTTTAGCAATGGTTTAAATTATAAATTTTATGCGTATTTTTTCCTACGCAATTTACATAATACCTACTACAACTAAATATATAAAACCTATGTCTATGTTTATATAATATTTAGGTATATTACAATATATACCCATAAAGTCAAATACTCATTAGATCAGGGGCTACAACCATGGTGCCCGCCAAGCCAACTAATTTGGACAAATCGGTATATTTCCGGGCCATTTTTTTTTTGGATATCAAATTTATGGAGCTTCAAGTACCAGGACGCACCAAGGTTTTTCCAGTCTCCTTCATCGATAAAGATTTTGAAAATTTGTAAATTGCATCCCCTTACCGTCGTTTGCAGACGGAAGGGCGCGATCACTACAGAGATAAGAAGTTCACGGGAACTCCATATGCATTATTTTGCAAATCACATTCCATATGCTTCCTCCATACTATATCCGTACATGTACACACACATGCGCATACATACATACACACATACAGTACACAAATTGTTTTTAAACAAAGAGAGTCATTTTCGTGATGCTAAGTTCGTTCTAAAATTGACAATTTTAGACGACATAAGATCTATGGAGGGTCGTCGAGCAGAACTGCTCTGGGTCTAAAACGATTCTCAGGCAGTGTCTCGTCATAGTTGTGGAGATCAGAGATCGTTGGGTTAAAATGTTTTCCTACCTCGCTGTGAAACTTTTGTGATATTTCACGAACGAACTCGCGGATGGTAGGTATTTTCAAGTCTCTGTGAAGCAGCGAGCGCGTACCACGGGGCGTTACATATCTGTCTCAGTGATTTATTTTGGACAATCTGGAGAGTCTTCATATGTTTGTGGTGAGCATACGTCCATATTGGAGCAGCGTACACCATGATTGGTCGAGTAATTGCTGTGTAGAGAAGCAGCTTGCTTTTGAGAGTAAGTTTGCTTTTCGCATTAAGCATAAAATACAACCTTGCCTTTGTAACATTAGCTTGACGTTTTTTAATTGCGACGTGTTAATTAAATTTAAGTCGACTATCTAGCGTGAGTCCAAGATACTTAACCGAATTGGACCACTTGATCTCTGCGTTGTGCATGCGTATGCAAGCAAAATTAGGTTTTCTAATAAAACCCTTTGAAAACATTACTGCCGCGCTCTTTTCGGTATTAATTTTGATTCGCCATTTTTCGCACCAGTCTGCTATTGTATCGGCAGCTCCATAAATAACCTTGAAAAAATGTGGTGCCCGCCGCCCTATCAATATTTTAGAATGCACTCTAGGGTCCAAAAGGGTCGGTATCCCCTGCATTAGATGAAATGAAATGGAATGACCATTTTATTTTCATCAAAAAATATTGACTGACAAGTAATAACAAAGAGTTTAAATCTTCAATAGGCGTTTAAAATACGTTCTCCTTGGCATATTTACCTACTGAAACAAAAAATATGAAAATGTACACAAGCATTGTTTAAGCGGAAGGTGTATTAATTTCTATTAAGCATAAAAATCAATTGTTTTTTGGTTGCATAAAATATCATTTTATATTTCAGCGATACTAACGGCAGATTTGTTAATGAAAAAAAATATTTTTGATAAAGAAACGAAGTATTTTAATATGACTGTGGCGGCGTAATATCTTTAAGAGCGTTTGGTAAATGTATGGTATTAGCAGGGCTGGCTCGTGGCGGCGCACACGAGCTCACAGGCGCCCCACTAAAACCTATATCTAATATATAAAAATGAATGTTTGTTTGTTCGTAACCTATGGGCTGCCAAACCGCTGATCCGATCCCAATAAAATTTTGACAAAATTTTTGATTGCACTTCCGGGAAAGTTATAGGCATATTAAAATTTACTTGGAGTAGGTCTTTTATATAAAAATCAATGTTTGTATGTTTGCCTTACCGTCCACGCAACTTGCGCAACAGGTTATAGGCGTAGTACAATTAATTTACAGTAGGTGGCGCGTGTGCTATACCATAGACAATCGGCATCAAATGTCAAACAGAGAGAAAAAGAAGACATGCACTTCAATAAACACAATTGAAACACAAACACTGTCTTTCTTTGAGTGGCATTGCAAGGCTTGACCCAACGGATCTTCTGTAGAAAACCCATCATACTCAAACTGCGATTGTTTGTAAACATTACTACAGTTAGTTAACTATACTAATTTCCTGGTTAATTCTTAAATTTATTTTGTTTAGCGGCCGAATTGCTGTTCATTTTTATTCAGCTATCTAAAGTTTTTTTTCCTACATATTTTGGGCGAAAAATGCAGGTCGGTCTAAGCCCACCTAGCCCAGTACGTAGAATCGCCACTGGTGGTAAGATGATTTGGTTAATTTTGTGGCTTTCCTTAAAATTCATTTATAAACCGTGAATTGTAAAGTTTTTACACTGTTTTATAATTTAATAAACGAAAAATATTTGTATAAATATAAGAAAAAAATATTAAACTGATAGTGATGTCGGTAAATATTTTTACATTTAATTAATAAATAAGAGTTTTGAGTGTTCGGCGAGTAATTTTTGAAAAAAGAGAAGTTTTAAATCATTATATAAAACTATTATAAATAAAATAAAATATACTTTTAGCCATAATAATCAATAAATAAATTTCTTTTTTTTATTAAAACGGTATTTTTGGTAATAGTGAAACACACATATCGATATAATAGTTCAAGACTGGAAAAAGTCGAAAAAAAAACTTATTGAGTTATTAACAGCTTAACGACCGCAAGTTTTTTTTTATACAATTTCACCTGGCGAAATAAAATTTTGCGAAAAATTCGCAAAAATTGTAATTTTACTAAATTCACTATAATTTGTAAGCAAATTGAGATATCTTTACAAAATTTAATTTTCTTAACTTCCAGATACTTCGCCTATACGCATATATGCGTCCGCCGGCCAGCAACCTTTGTTTTGCAAATACTAAAATACGCGTCCACGGTCGTTAAGCTGCATCATCGGACCCGCCATATCATGATCTACATTTCTTCGTAAAACCGTAATAAAATCAATGCTAATGTAAATACCAATATCGTTGTATTGTATGAAAGTGACAGGTATTGATTTTCAGTGACAGTTCTGTATTGTTTTTAGTAGGTACTTTTTATTTCACTTTGAAAGAGACGAATTTAAGGATTCCGTATTATTGTTATATTATTTCTTAGTTACATTAGCATTGATTTTATTATATAATAATTTATGCATTGCAGTAGTGTCGTAGTATTTGTTAATTTGCTTGTAGATTAATGTATAAGGTGAAGTGGAAACATGCACAATTTCGTAAATAGTATACAATGCTATGCTTTTCTCTAGCCCACCCAAGATTTTAGGTCAGGCACCGCCACTGCTACATTACTGACAGGAAACATGACACGATATCCGACACACTCTGACATACGTCATCGTATCCTGGACGCCGAAATCCCAGTGTGCGGGCTCCTAATGAGAGAATACAAAAGCTTTCACCTTGGCCTTGGAGTTCTATATTTTTTGTATTTGTTGTCTATGAATATTGTATACAAAATGTATCTGTCAAACTGACAGTCACGACCAGTATTGGTCAAACCATAGACTAATATACTTTTAGGTCAAACGTTACGAACAGTAGTTTCTGAAGACCAGTCAAAATCAGAGATAAGTCAAAATGGATAACCGAGTGAGTAGTGTTACGTTAGCGGTGTCTTGGGCGTCTTGTCTCCCGTTAATTAACGAACTGCGGGAAAACTATCCAGACGACTTCAAAAATTATTTAAGGATGGGCAGTGTATGTTTTACCACTTTGCTTGACAAAGTAAGCCACAGAATCACCAAGAAGGATACTGTACTTCGAAACAGTATCAATGCAGAGAAACGACTAGCAGCAAACTCTTTTTTGGCGGCTGGCCGTTTGTTTAAAGACTTAACGTTCAGTGCAGGAATATCGTCGGCGGCATTTAGTATTCTGATACCAGAAACCTGCAAAGCTATCTACGAGGTTTTCAGGACGGAGTAAATGAAAGTAATTAAAAATGCTTTAATAAATATATTTTGTATAGTGGGATATGGTCACAGTAAAGACCGTTGTCCATTGATCCCACTATTCATCCTTTTTCTACCTGAATATCGTTGCTTTCCCTCATATTTGGTTAAGAAAGGTACAGACTTCGGTTAGTCATTCGCCGGGACAGAAACGGCCACCAAAACCACATGCGATTTTTTGAATTTCCTTTTTTTTTAAATAAACTTTTTGAAAAAAAATTTTTAGGTGTCCCGGTTTGGGGGAAAAAATAAATAGTCACGTCATGTATGACCTCTATTATCTGGATAACGAAGAGCACGAATAATCACGAGGAGTTAATAAATGTATATTTTAAATAGATGCTTGTTATACAGCTTCAGGCTGCCAATATGTTAACAAGGGTCTCTCTTGATCTCAAAGCAATTCTCTGTGTTCTGGGGAGGGAGTGAATTTTTTGACACCCCTATCCAATTGTATCCATACTTAAAAATAAGCAATCGATTGTTACAGCACTTATAATATACTATAATATGTAGCAATATGCAATTTACCGTAAACTTATCAATCTAAATGGCTAAAAATGTACTACTTTGTATACTAAAGTTGAGTAGATAATACACAAGTCAGAAATTGCAGTTATATACAGTGGCGGTTCCTGACCTAAAATCTTGGGTGGGCTAGAGAAAAGCATATTTCTACTTCACCTTATACATTAATCTACAAGCAAATTAACAAATACTACGATACTACTGCAATGCATAAATTATTATATAATAAAATCAATGCTAATGTAACTAAGAAATAATAGAATAATAACACGGAATCCTTTAATTCGTCTCTTTCAAAGTGAAATAACAAGTACCTACTAAAAGCAATACAGAACTGTCACACTGAAAGTCAATACCTGTCACTTTTATACAATACAACGATATTGGTTTTGTGTTTCAATGCATAAGTATGTGTAATGGGCTGAATCAGTTCAGCCCCCAACGATCAACAGAAGTTTGACAGATTGAAACACAATCCTTTGTGTTTGATGACGTTTCCGTACATACAAATATAAAAAAAATCTAATCGTGCTTGATTGCGCCCCAGTTTAAAGAAAAATTTCATGATATTGTCTGTGGTTATGGTCTAATCACATTATAGCCCCTGAGTGGTATTGCCAGAGTGACGTTGCCTTTTCCCTGTGAAGTATTTATAGGGTTATTGTGCCGGCTCAGTTTAAAATTGTAATACAAAACACAATCGGGAATATGATTGTAGGTAGACGTAACATTGTCTTATATTGATAGAGGATAATTAAAACAAAGATATTAAGTATATTCATTTGGGAAAGGTTAGCTACGCTTATAAATGTATTTATTTTGTTCAGCGGCCGAATTGCTGTTCATTTTTATTCAGCCATCTAAAGTTTTGGGTGAAAAATGCAAGTCGGGCTTAGCCCACCTAGCCCAGTACCTAGAACCGCCACTGGTTATATACTAATTTAATCTGAGAATATTGTTTTCTCTTAAACTAACAAGGGGCTCGCCGGCCTTAGTAAAATTTAACAAGGAGCTTGCGTGAGCCCCTCCAAGCCCCCTTTAGCACACCTCTGGGGTTACAGAAACAAAGCACAGAAAATCAGAATTTCTTAAGAAAATTATTGTCATATTCGTTCCTTATCTCAAACCATGCATTACATAACTAAATAAATAAATGCATACCATTCACTAGTAATATCTATCACAAATACTTTTCAAAGATAAAATTTTCTGAAATAACATTTTTAATTTTCAGAATTTTATCTCGATCCACCCGCTTTGTCAAGCCACACACCATCGCAGGCCAGTCCCCTGTTGAGGTGCGATGTGTCGATGTTTTTCGTTGGTATAGCTCTTGACCATTCAACTGCGTTTCCTGACCATCCATGCAAACCTGTAAAGCAGGAGAAGAATTATACCATTTGTTTAGCTACATATTAGGTACTGGATGGAGGCTGCACTAATAACTGCTCCACAGGTAAGAAAATACTTTAACTTAAGTGTCATTTATTTTTAACTGTCGGGTAGATTCGTTGGGCCTTTTTCTTCAATAATAGAAGCATATTTCCAAGACTGTACTATCAAGTATTTTTGTTTTTATCATACTCATATTTTTCCGTGGCCCCCATACCTAATTTATCGGAAAACATTTTTTCGGAAACCAATTTAATTTTCTTGATTTCAAATTTAAAAAAAAAAAGAATTTCGGATTTCCCAAAATTTAAAATTATGGAAATTCCCCTGTGGCCCCCCAAAACTGTGCTGTGGCAACCCTAATTTTTTTTTTCTTCTGTGGCCCCCTTGGTACATGCTGTGCCCCCCGGTTGAGAAATTAATGATCGTCTTGTTTGAAATAAATAATTCAATGTCTTTTAATGAACAAGTGACGGTTACATAAAAAGTAGCATATAGAAAATGAATAAAATATAAAACATGATTTTTTGACTAAAAGTGTTAGTTTTAAAATGTAAGTATAAATTCAATAAAGAAACATTGTAAAAAAATATATTTTCAGTCCTGTTTCATATAGATATAAATACTAATCAAAACTGGTAATCTTCAGCAGAATTTATTTTGCAACTGATCAAATAAATCAAAGTGGCTTTCTCCAAAATAAAAGTGTGAATTTCTTGTTTATTATTTTAATTAATAACAATTGCTCAAACCGAATTGGTAAATGGAACCATGATTATAATAATCATAAAATAGCATAAAATGGACTCGCTGGTTGGTTATATTAACCTGAAAATAAACAAAACTGATTTTCTCAATTTCATCTTTAATGGAGATGACCACGTTTCTTTTGTAAAGTCACAAATATCTTAATATTTGAAATACTAAGTTAAGTTTTAACCTAATATTATTAAAAATATATGTGAAAAAAATTCATATTTAGTAAAACGTAATTTGAAAACATTATTTCAGATTTATTATTGTGTTGCCATGTAGTAGAAATTTTTATTTTTCATATTTGTAAATATAATATCTATCCGAAAGATTTCTTCTATCTAAATAGAAATTATGATATGAAAAATTAAAGTTATTCCACTAATTTTCCTCCACATGGCAAGAGACCTGGCAGATAATGGAGCAATGCTTAAAAAAATTCATTTCATTATATTATTATATGGCGAAAATTATATTTTGTGTTTCACATAATTTATCAGTGAACTTCATTACAATGTGTGATTTATTGCAATAATCAAATCCGTAATAAAATATTTATCCAAACCATAGAGTAAATTTGGAATATGGTTGAAGAATTTTTGTAAACAAAAAAATAGTATTTCGATAGGGTAAAATATCAAGGTATTTCAGTTCTACAGTTTTTAAAAAAGTTAAAGGTTGATAGCTATTTCGGCTTACGCCATCGTCAGAACTATGCTTTAAACGTACATTTACTTGGCTATATATACTGTCTAAGAAGAGATACACAATGCATCATATTATTCACTCTAACATACTAATTCAAATTCTAATTACAATATTGCACTTATTAACTGTGATTTTAGTGTTACAAAGAAAGATAAGCAGTCTGGGTTTTTAAAAACATTAATTAGAATACTTTAAACTGATATTTATTATTAATTATGCTACATTAAATTTATTAACTATGGCTTAAGTGATTTGAAAAACAATAAGCAATGTGGGATTTTCCACAAGTAAATTAGGAAAAAATATATTGATATTTATTATTGATTACATTAAGGGTTTTAACAACGGCGATGGATTAATAATGGTTTGCTCATTTAAGATGTTTTGTTTATGTCTGGTAATTTCAAGTTGTTCTAGTAAATTTAGTTTTTGACCCTTATGACAAAGATGCAGAACGGTTGGAACTAAACTTAAACTAATGTCATGAGACTCGGTCAAAAAATGATTTGCAAATTGTGAGTCAGATTTGTTATTTTTAAAAGATCTATGATCTTTTTAACGGTTACAGATTATGTTAGATCTATTAAAAATAACAAATCTGACTCACAATTTGCAAATCATTTTTTGACCGAGTCTCATGACATTAGTTTAAGTTTAGTTCCAACCGTTCTGCATCTTTGTCATAAGGGTCAAAAACTAAATTTACTAGAACAACTTGAAATTACCAGACATAAACAAAACATCTTAAATGAGCAAACCATTATTAATCCATCGCCGTTATTTCGCATTAATTATTGAATTCTTTGATTACAACAATGGGTTTTTTTGATATTTTCGTATCCACAATTAAACTTTTCAGAGAATTGTATTGTTTTTAGCGGGATTTAATAAACTTTAGGGGAGAAGCATGTTGTAAAACATATTTAACTTTTACAGGTATAAAAAGAGTAGAATATTGTAAATTATTTCTCTCTTTTTTATTATTTATCCTCGAAAGAAGGTCAAACCGTGTCATCTTTTTCTTATCGTCATTCCAGGGTCTGATGTCTCCAACCAGACAGGTGAATGAATAAGGGGTGGGGCTTATGAGTAATAAGTGTACTGCTACCTTTAGCTGGCTAATCAAAGAATGCTCATCAGCCCTGCGAAGTTACCAAATCTTTGCTTCATACAGGTGATACTTTTAACATCATCTGTATGTGTTAAATTGTAATGTATTGAATGATATTGCATTCTCCACTCCTCGTATGGGTCCCTAAACAGCCTTCATCGTCAAGCGTCAGTGCGTTTTGCTAATTTCGGATTCTCATCGAAATTAAATGTTTGACAAAATCATCTTGAATTTGTTTTGCAATTAAAGAAGGTAACATTCTTTCTTTGGCTAGTGCAGTTCTCCAGCTTTTTTTTAATGATTCCCTAGGGTACTCAACATTGTACCTACCACTACCTGCTATGACTTACGGGCATATTTTGTAGCGTAAATTTTTAACAGGGATGTCCCGAGAAGAAATTCCTGAGGACTTGGTTGCATACACTGCAATGTAAAGAATAATATTAATAAAAACACAATATTCCTTTGAACTTTATTACATTTTATTTAATAGGTCAGGACCAGTTTCGCTCATTGCGAGCATTGTCAACTGATGTCAGTATTGAACATTGTGTGTGAAGGAATATTGTGTTTTCATTAACATATAATGCCTTTCCACCCTTAAAGTGATTAAAGAATAATAAATAAGGTAATGAAGTTAAAAATATTTTTTTTTTGAAATTGGTTCCATTTCCTTTCCATAAGACGTGGTGAACTCTTTGAATGCCTTATAGTTTTTCTTACATTATAGTTTTTGCAACCGCAAGACTGACGGGGGCCAACATATGCGACTGAAAGTCGTATCGTCTTGAGCAATATTTCCCATGCGTTTTTCATGTCTGTACATTCCCAAAGGATGTGATTCAGACTGAATCATAATCCCGCATTTACAATTTGGATTATTTACTAATCGGCCAAGCTGGAAGAAGGCAGCAAAGTAACCATGGCCAGTTAATCATTGTCTGGTACAGAAATTGCGAAACAAAACCAGGGAGTTGTGGAGTCGGACTGTTTTTACTGGAGTCTTAGTCTTAAGTTTACGAAACTACCTTTTTAAGTTGCTGGATGTACATATAACTGTCAGTTAGGCTTTGTGTGAGGTCAGCTGTGCAACACGTCTTCCAAATCAAATTCAGCCATGTGGTGCCTGCCTTCCAATGCTCTTTTGTATCAGAGCCTTATGTTTCTCTAGTTGCATTATTCGTATCAATATTCTACTTTTTTTCCTTTGTAGACATTTTCCTAATTTTTTTTACTATAGGGAATTACCAGATATACGACCCTTTGAAATATAAATACATATTCACAAATTTTGGGATGTGTGACTCATAAAAGCTTTTTTTTAAGAGATAGCAAAACACCCTTTGCTTAGTATATTGTTTAATGCATTGACGTAGTGTGTACATCTCGATTTCGTATATTTAAAAAAAACGCCTTTTTTATTAAACATGCGATATATATAAATGTATGTATGTACATAATATAATCAATAAAAGAGAGCATAATCATTTAAAATCAACATCGCATAAATGATTTCAAATTTCAATAAGTACCTGCAAGCAATGTTCCCTCAAGGCAAGAGGTTAGCTGCGCGGAAATTTCAAAAACTGTGCGAAGGATGCGCGGACTGATCAAATATTAATTGACCAACTGTTTTGTAGTGTGCGCCAACCCGGAATGAGTGTGCGGGGGCTTCCCAACTGCTGCGCGGCCGCGAACGCGCGCAGCTTAAAGGGGGCGTTGCCTGGAAGTAGTCTTCAATACCCTTCCATATGAAATCTAAATGTCGCTAAATTGGTATTTTCAGAAAGAACGAGGACGGCACTCAGAAGATGTCTGCATTTCAGTCACAATAAATCATAGAGGAAGAAATTGAAAATCTGCAAAGAACACGTCTTATTCATCTTTCAGTGACGGTATTCCCAAATGTGATGGGATTTGCGATACACATTTCTGCATGGACATCGTCGTGCAACTGAGTGTTCAATATAATCCTGGCAATCAATCACTTTTTCTCTCATTCAATACCACCGAATACAATCGTATGTGCGGTGATTATAAAATGTTTGTCAAAAATGTTAGTAGAAACATAGCAATCGAATGTATCGCACACCTAGTACAAGACATATATGTCAAAATTGAGATTGTTACGTAGCAACATGAACAATTTGAATATCTTTATAGTGTCAAAAATCATTACCCTAGGTGGCCCATATACGTTGGTATTTCACAACAATAGTCTACATTTTTATTCAAATCTACTCAGTGCAAGAGTATCGCATTTGGACATGTAATTCGCATTCCAACTATAATGTTGCAGTGGGCTCAAACCACACGCAAATTTATAAATGACAGCTTAAAACTTGTTACCTTGTGTACAAAGAAAAATGTGTTGAGGTAAATATTCACTATGAAAAGTGACATCAGTATTCTAGAATATTTAACACTGAACACAACATTAGTATTTAGGTTTGTATAGCCTGAAAACGACTAATGTATTTTATGTGAGAATTATAAAAACTTAAATGCTGCAGAAAAAGTAATACTTCAGGCAAAACTCAACAAACAATGTAGAGATGTGGAGTATGTAAGACATAATGCAAATACCACAGTAGCAGTACATGATTTGCAGGCTGTATTGTCTGCACTTTCGGGAGAATGTTGACATTTTACTATAAAAGTAAACTAGTAACATTTAACTTCACAATTTTTGACATAGGTTCCTGAGAAAGCAGTATACATACCGTTATATCCAATGAAACTATTGGGAAAAAAGAAGCTAATGGAAGTTTTGTTTTGCAGTTTTTGAGACGCGAATGTGAAAATCAGGTGATAGAGAGGGTGTAGGATGGCGATAATACCACATTTCAAAAATTCCGAGTGTACCGTCTCCACCCAGAGCTTTTCCGTTTTTAAGTCTTTGCACTGCCAGGATAATCTCGGCATGTGTGGGCTTACGGTCTGAAATACCCGACACTCGGAGAGGGGCATTCAGTTCAGCACCTCGCAGAAATGATCTTTTCAAATCTTTTTAACGCTCTCTGTGTTAAACTCTATCGCGACCCCAAGCCCGTGAATGGGCCCGGGAGGTGTTGGTCGCTTTCCACAGACCTCTCACGTGATTCCGAATATTTTTTTGATATTATTTCGGCGGGCTGCCACCTCAGCTGTCTCAATTTGCCAATCCAAGAATCGGCGCTTGTCAAGTCGCGCAGATTTCTTGACAACCTTGTCCCGATTCTCTCCCACATATTTTCAGACATCCATTTTTGCTGTCTGAATTGTTGTTTGCGATACCCAGACCATGCCGTCCCATCACTGAGAACCCGAGAACCGGATCAGCCCCCACTTGTGGATTGTAATCCCCCATTATTATCATGCGTTACCTACAGGGGATTGTTGAGGTTTTAAAAGTTGTCCTCAGTGGGGGCATAACACTGAAAGACAGTTGCAGAACTGTCACTAGTCCTGAAGGTGGCTCATAACAATCTCTCGATTCATATTTCACGAGGTAACGGGGTGCTCTCCCAGACATTAATTCTGCCATCCCCTGGCGATGATATCGGTCCTGGTCTGAAAAGATCAATGTGCACCTCCCAACCACTTCTTTCCTGAGCCTTTTCAGCGCATCTCGTTCACTCCTAGAATATCCAGGCCATAGTTCTGCAAGATACGGGTATCATGCAGGTCCTCTCCAGAAATGCAAATGGTACGTACCGATGTGCATAGTGTGTTTGTTGGAGAGGATTTTTCTTTCTCGGTCCATGATACTGCTGGATTGTCTGGTGTTATTGCCGGGTGTCCGAGGTGCTTGTGGCGATGTTCTAATCTTTTATTTATTGATTTGGCATTTACTTGGTAGAACTCCATTTTAATAGGGTAAAATATCAAGGTATTTCAGTTCTACAGTTTTTAAAAAGTTAAAGGTTGATAGCTATTTCGGCTTACGCCATCGTCAGAACTATGCTTTAAACATACATTTACTTGGCTATATATACTGTCTAAGAAGAGATACACAATGCATCATATTATTCACTCTAACATACTAATTCAAATTCTAATTACAATATTGCACTTATTAACTGTGATTTTAGTGTTACAAAGAAAGATAAGCAGTCTGGGTTTTTAAAAACATTAATTAGAATACTTTAAACTGATATTTATTATTAATTATGCTACATTAAATTTATTAACTATGGCTTAAGTGATTTGAAAAACAATAAGCAATGTGGGATTTTCCACAAGTAAATTAGGAAAAAATATATTGATATTTATTATTGATTACATTAAGGGTTTTAACAACGGCGATGGATTAATAATGGTTTGCTCATTTAAGATGTTTTGTTTATGTCTGGTAATTTCAAGTTGTTCTAGTAAATTTAGTTTTTGACCCTTATGACAAAGATGCAGAACGGTTGGAACTAAACTTAAACTAATGTCATGAGACTCGGTCAGAAAATGATTTGCAAATTGTGAGTCAGATTTGTTAAATAACAAATACTTTTAAAAATAACAAATCTGAAACCCAGACTGCTTATCTTTCTTTGTAACACTTAAATCACAGTTAATAAGTGCAATATTGTAATTAGAATTTGAATTAGTATGTTAGAGTGAATAATATGATGCATTGTGTATCTCTTCTTAGACAGTATATATAGCCAAGTAAATGTACGTTTAAAGCATAGTTCTGACGATGGCGTAAGCCGAAATAGCTATCAACCTTTAACTTTTTAAAAACTGTAGAACTGAAATACCTTGATATTTTACCCTATTCTAATCTTTTGTTTTTTTTGGAAGCCAGTAGGCGAGACTTTTGTGCCATTATATGTTTGAAAAAGGAATTCCTTAAATGCGATTAGTAATACAGGCTGATCTCTACTTTTGAATATTTTACTTTCGCACAATTCGCTATTTCGCACATTTTTAGAAAATCGTTCTTTTTAGATTTTTTGGCGATAATGAAAAATGTTTTGTTTCGGCAAGTAACGGCTAGTTTGCCAAATTTAAAATGAGGTATTATTAAATAATATTAAATTCATTGGAGAATTGGCTAATGCGGATAGAGATGCTGGAAAAGATTTTATTTCCTCATTGTCCAAAATTATTGAAGATTGAGAATATACCCCATGTCAAATATTCAATGTAGATGAGACTGGTTTATTTTGGAAGAAAATGCTTAATCGTACATTCTTATCAAAGGAAAAATCAGTTGCCCCTGGGCACAAGACATTGCTTCTCGGTGTAAATTTAGCTGGTGATTTAAAATTGATGCTAATGTTAGTTTATCAAGCAGAAAATTTAAAGGAACATTTAAAGGGAAAGATAAATACAACTAACTCTTGGCAAGTTTATTAAAAAAACATATTTTGTATCAAATACATAAGTAAATTTTGATAAATAAAAATTTTAAAGGACAATTTTGGTGTTTTTTTTACATCCCTCTACTTTCGAACATTCAACATTCGCACACGTTTTCAGGAACCAATTGTGTGCGAAAGTGGAGGTTCGCCTGTATATGGTCAATGCCTGTCATTCAAATGCATTCGAAGAAGAATTCTGCGCGGGGATTCATTTTGTCGCGTTAATGTTGAATATTCCCGCAATCTTTTTTTACGTATTTATTCATTGTGTCTTGTTTAATATGTAGTAAAATTTAAGTAAACATATCGACTGTGGAAAGAAAAAAGGACGTAACCCACACATCAAATTTTACAGGATGCGCAAAAAACGTGTTTTGATGATTTTGGGCCATATGCAAATTATGAATTATACACAACCTTGAAGTGCACGGAGACTTCAAAACTGGTGTTTAATTGGCATAATCTAATATTGATTAAAGAAATTGTCTAGGAAAAACCTTTATTTCAGTCTTTTTTCTTGGTTTTAATTTTTTAATAGGTCCTCTTTTTCAAACTTAAAAGCTATATTTAGATACTAATTCAGCATTTGTAGCTTGCATCCTTTTGATAGACCATGTATCAAGTAATTACATTGTGATTATCGAAAAAAAGCTGTTTTGAATAAACTGTGGGTTACGTCCTTTTTCCTTTCCACAGTCGATATTATTGTCTTATTATTATAACTGTGTTTTGCTACATTTTAAAAGTTGTGCTGACTTCAATGGTTTCATTTTGTACTAATCAAAATGAAAGGAATTTTAAGCAAATGTTTGTTGGTATTTAACTGTTTTTTTTATTAATTGTGCGTGTTTTCAATTGTGTTAAGAAATTGGTTATAACTTATACCGTCATAAAACTTTTATTAGACTTTTTTATTACATAATTATCATGACGGAAGAGATTGAGATATAAAAGAAATTGTGAATGATGAATTTAACTCTGATTATGATATGTCTGAATACAAATTGAAGATTAGTGTATGTGAAATTTTATCAGCAACAAATCTTAAGTTTTTTTTATCCATGTCCGCTCCCAATTTGAAGCATATGACCTCCTTATGGACTTGACTCAACCTCTCTTTTTCCAAAGAGAGTAATAGAAATTGATAGATAAGGCTAGATCAGGATAAGTGGTTAACTAAAGCAGAGTAGGTCACCCTTTTTGTGACCTCTTCACCGTTGACACAGTCCCTCAAGACAGCGCTCCTGCTCCTACACCTTACTGAAAAGTTATTGCAAAAGGTCCAGAAGCGCCTCCAGGCCGCACTTAAGATACTCTGGATGAATTCCATCCTCACCTGGCGCCTTCCCGTTCCTTAAACGCTGCACAATGTAATCTTAGCATGCGTCGGTGTGTGATCAGGAATGTTCGACGCTCGAGAAATGTCTGTAAGTATGGCTTCATTGTATATATCATAGGGGTTCGAGGGAGGGGGACGGATCAGCGCCCTGCAGAAATGATATTTTACAAACAAAGAAAACTATTTTTTTTTTTGTTAGTTTCTTTATTGTATCAGCTTTTAACGGTTCATGAATTTCAGCACCAGGCCTTACAGAAATTTCAAAGATACTGTTAAAAAGTAAATGATCTCAGTAAAAAAAATCATCTGGAAGAATTAATATTTTTCCCTAAATTATCCATGATGATGACGTTATAGTCTTGATTTTCAGTCATAGTTTGTAGATGTGGTATTGGGCCATCAGTGTCTGTTGCAAATCAGATTAAACTAAAAGCATTAATTCAGAATTAAAACAAACCTATGAGAAGTCACCTGTTATAATACTGTTACAGTGTGGAAGCTGTGTGTTTTGAATGCTATTGTCCTTACTTTTTCCCAAGCCTGATGTGTTTTCAACGCTTAATGAATATTCGGATAACTTTCATTAATTTCTGGATTGTAAGTTGGGTCATTAGCATTACTCATATCGCCAAACAAACTGGTTAAAAAACAAAAAAAATTATAGCACTTAGATGCTACACTATCTTCTAAAAAATTTAAAATTAGCACAATTAGTCAGGATACTAATTAACCGCTTCAGCACTATTAGGCCTAGTATTGTCTCTGGTAAGGCCACGAATATTGAAAAATATATTAATCTTCCAGTAGGAATTCTAGGGTAGGAACAGCTAGGGACATCTATACACTGTCTCTAGAAAAAAAAAATGAAAAAAAACATATTAGACGGTCAAAGTGAACGAAAGCGTTTTGTAACAAACATTAGAAAAACAAACAACGTTTCTGATTCAAACCTTTCATGGAGAGTGTTTTGCAGCACAAATTCAGTAAGTTCTGATATCTAGAAGCGATTATACAAAAACTTACTTTAGAAAAAACCTGTTTTGCAATTCCAATATGTCCTACAACTCGGTTTTAACCGGTTTTCTGAAAAAGGATTATTCAATAAAACCAGTGTTTTTTTTTTTTAATCTTCGTTTATTATACACAATCTTAAGATAAGTTAACAAAACGATACTAAAATTTTCATTTTTTTTGTTCAGTGTTACTATTCGGCGGCGGAGTAATTAAACCCACCCCGGACTCGATAAGTGTATCCAAATCAAAATGCACAACCAAATATTTTAAAAATAAATTAAGTAAAATACTATATTTTTTACCACATTCATTGACGTCTACTTTTTACACAACGTAACAATTTTAACAAAAGTTAATTAATCACTTTAAAAAAATATTATTTTTTCTGTATCGTCGACCGTTATAGAAATATATCGTCTTTCGATGTTATTATATACTGCAGAATGGCTACTGTAATAGACAGACAGCTTTAAACAAAGTTTCGTAGCACGTTGTTTTACATTATTATTATAGATAAAAAAATTCGTGTCACTGCGCTGACTCAAGTGATGAATTGTAGAGAAGAACAGTTTGCTAATTTTTTTATCTGGTCTTTTCTAGGAAAGGATAAGTGGAAAGCAACAAAACGTCATCGCAAAAACTTGTAACTGCATAAGCCTGAATATAACAGTATGTACATGTTTATTCGAAGCAAGAATGAAAGGGGAAATTCAAAACATGATAACACCTGTTGTGCTTTTCTAGCGACTACCACTTTATACTGAAATTTATATTGTATCTCCTTTGAACACCCTTATAAATAGATTTGTTGGTCGACCTTTTATTATTTACTTAATCGAAATTAAGAGTACTATGTGTGTAACTTATTAGTTATAATTTATTGAAGGATGTTTAAAAAAGATGTAATACGTACCGCAGCAATCACAAAGGTCTGTGCTCAAGTACCGGTACGGTGAATATCAAATCGCTTTATTTATATATATGTTACACCGAATCGGTGAAATTGCCTATTTCACGCAGTCGGCAGACATTTTGCTGAATGCGTGAAATCGGTAAGCCCGTTGCCTATTTCACGCATTCGGTAAAATTTCTGCCGACTGCGTGAATTCGGCATAAAATCTTTTGCTTATTTCATGCATTCAGCAGGTAGATTCATAGAAACTTTGTAGGTTGTCTATGATCACAGCGCTCTGGCGGTGTTTTTTGCAACTAAACCAAATGTCATTTCATAGCATATAAAAGCATATTGTTAATTAATTACAATGTCGTTCATCTCCATACAACTTGCAAATAAGTTAAAACTGTAATATGATAGTCAGCACTCGTCGACATCAACTCATCGTGCGTCATTTTAGAGATCTATTTTCGACTTTGGAATGTCTCCCTTTGTGACAGTTGTCAAAATAAACCATAGACCATAATAAGTTATATTGGAACTATCTATGGTATAAGAATAAGCTGTCACAGTGATGATAAAATAATTATATTTTAATTGTAGAAAGCTTATAAAAATTAGAAATTAAATTTACTCGCATTTTTGCATCCAATAAAATCAAATAACGTTCGTTCGGACACAGCACTGTACAACATAATCTCAACGGGTGACGTTTCTATAATGTACAAGCTGTAAGCCCGTTGCCCTCAACGGGGTGATTTTTTTGCATTTTTGATAAATCAAATATTTACTGGCGTGGAAAATCAAATGCAAACTTATTTATTGAATAAGCCAGAAGGTTTTGCTTAATTAATTCTCTAAATGGTTTTTAAGAATACACCCAGACCTCTTTAAGAATTAAAATAATTGGGGTTGTAAAAAAATACGCAAATATCGGAAAACGTGAATTCTGGACGTGCTTAAACAGGATTTCACTGTAAATAATAAAAAATTACAACTGAACCAAATTTAAATTAAGAAACAAAAATTCGACCCATGGTAAAAATAAATGTTATGATATTTTTATTTTAAGCAAAAGAATAGTGTGTCATTCCACTGTGACAGTAACAAGACAGTGGAGAATGTCGACTAATAAAATATTGAGAAACCGTGTTACATATAGGATGACAAAAATCATAAAAACAGAGGGCGGGGGTGTTGACTCTAAAAATTTTGAGAATCCGTATCACATATAGGATAATCGAAATTAATTGCAAATTTTATCCAGATGTATGAAAAATATTCAAAATATATTCTCACACATAATGAAAAAATAAAATTATATTTATAATATATTTTATCTAGTATGGAAGACAGTCAAAATATATAAAAATCAAATGCAATTTTTCAATAAAAAATCAATTGCACATTTTATCCAAATGTATGAAAAAAAAGCAAAATATTATTCTATGATAAATCCATATCATAATTCAAATATTATTAAAGTATTAAAGAATTCAAAAAGATTTACAAGGTCAGACGTGAAAAGGTTTAATCATTATGATTCAATTGATCAAATCAGCTCCAAAGAATATTGCTCTCACTCGACTCACACGATCCAACGATTCATTTCGATAGCCCTATAATCATAGTTTACAATAATCGAATTAAAGTCTTTGATTATTCGAAAAGAATACTTCAGCTCTACACCAAGAAATATCGATTTTTCAAACGGGAAGATATCAGAACATTCACGCGCGGCTTAAAATAATCCGCTCTCATTGGATAGAACGACATTTCGAAAATGTGCTATTCAAAATACCGTTATCATTAGACGAACTCCACGGCAAGATCCGCATTAAGCGTTATTAATAATATGAAGATTGGCCCTTTTAGTTAGTTCGTGAAAAATGGTTGGAACATGGTATAGAAATAATCTTTTCAAAACGCGTCATCATTCTGCATTCACAATCAAAAACAATAATGACAATATTACAGCCAAGCTAAATTTGACTTCTGTGTCAAAATTATTTTTTCAACTGTCATGTTGACAGTTAAAGAATTTATACACTGACCATAGACAATAATTATACACCCTGGCGAATTCACTCAGTCGGCAGAAATATTAGCGAATGCGTGCAATAGGCAACGGGCTCGCCGAATTCACGCATTCAGCAAAATTTCTGCCGACTCCGTGAAATAGGCAATTTCACCGATTCGGTGTAACATATATAAAACAAAGTGGGGTTATTTACACCACGTATATCTCGAGAATTACTGCATGGATTTCAATGATCTTTGATTTATTAAATTTGTGTCCACCTAGAATAGCAGAATAAGCATTAAAACATCGGAAAAATATCACGGGAAAGAAATTATAAAGAAAATAATATTTTCATACAGAACAAAATTTTCAAATGACGAACAACAGAACGATAAAATGTCGGATATGTTGGTTTCAGAAAAATCCACCAGATCGCACTGTTTTCTATATTTGTTTGTTTTAGCTTCTTTTGCATACGATTGACTTATAAATAATTTTAAATTTAGAATATGGATTAGAATAAAAGAAATCGATGATATGAAATGAAAACGAAAGAAAATCGGATAATATTGAAATAAGGTTATGTTTATAATTAGGTATGATAAATTTTTGACAACAATATTTTGCACGAACGTTGCTTTACTCTGAGATGACACGTTATTACACTTGGAACGCTATATCGAAGAAATTTGAACGTCAAAAGCAAAGCGATGCGGTTCCTGATCACCCGAATGACTATTGATGCTCTTGGTCGCATTTACACAGTTCATCCGAAAAATGACGAATGCTTCTTTCTACTTGCATGTCAACAGCTCAATTTTCTTGAAAATGATACTTATTGGGACATGACAATCGCTGAAAAAATTGTTTCTGAATCTCCAAGTCAGATACGCACATTATTTTCTATCATTATTTTGACATGCTTCACATACAAGGATGACATGTCGGAAGACATTTTACATCGAATTCGTGTCAGTTCGAGGAATCCCGATCTCAAAGTGAATGAAGAGATAAATAACCAGGCTTTGATTTAGATCGAAGACATGTGTTACCTCATGTGAGGCATTTTGTTAGTCAAGTTAGGAATGCCAACGCCACATCGTGGGACTGGGAAGATATTCCTCATGTCATTGATTATGGCGACTGTTCGTGCGAGATCCGAAATTGCTGTAGCAGTTTCGTCTTCTAGAATAGCGGCCACGTTGATAGAAGGATGGCGAACGGCTCATTCAGTGCTGAAATATCCATTAAACCTTTAAACGACTGAAAAACTGACATGCAAGATTGCAAAACTCTCAGCAATGACCAAAGTTTTGGTAGCAAGTAAAATCATCACCTGGGATTTATGCACAATGACGCACAGACGCGCATTGGAAGCACTCAATCGAATATCTGTGCAATGACTTAAGATGTTTTGAAGACGCAATGATTTAAATATCTGGCGATTTCCGCCAAACATTACCAGTCATTCCAAGATCGACCGCTCCCGATGAAATAAATTGGTTGAGTGAACGAGCTATTCTTGCGGCTAAGAAAAAAGATGTGGATCATTTAATTTCACAAATTCACACACACAGAAAAAAATTAAGAGCTAAATTGCTGTTATAAAAATAAAAAAAAAAAGCAAAATGATGTCTCAGTTCAACAATAATGAACGCATCGTTCTCAATACAATATTGATTGATAATACCGTGCTGTCTATACAATTTGTGTTGTTTTCACGTTTCATTTTAGTGATATAAATACATTGAAAATTGTTGAAAAACATTTTTAAAAAACTAGTCAATCTCATTTCTCCTATTGATTTATAAACAGAAAAGTTTCTTTCGCAATATGGTATGCTGGTATTTAAAAAAAAAAAATGTGAGTCATCTAAAATCACATTTCCGCGAGACGTCGTTGAAAAACGTACGTAAAAGTTTCCGGCAAAATGTCTTTACCGCCTGGTAAATGAAATTGCAAGGAACGCGGGATTCGTTCCGTGCAACACGGCCATGTAAAAAAAAAAGTTTTGTGACGTTCAGTGCAAAACCAGAATAGGTTAAAAATCAGGTGTAATTTAATAGATGGTAGTAAAATAATATATTTTGATTTTTGAGATACATGACGTTCTAAAAAGACAATATTCAACTATTATTATTTGGTGTCTAAGATTTATACATTTTATCAAAAGGTTTGAATTATCCAAAATGTATACATTTCCATGCGTTTTGTCACTAACGACCCAAATTTTGCCATTTAGTATTTTTTCGAGCGGGTAGAATTAAAAAAGTCAACATTTGCCAATCATATAATATCAGAGAATCACTGTTTCAACGCGGGTAAAGATGTTAAAATTTTACATCAGAACAAGGATGGTCATAAATATTGTTTTACTAAAAACAGCCAATTTTGAACGAACCACTTATTCTTCCTAATTCAACCTTGTGAATTCAATCTTTACATCAATGGTCGGCAGCCTTTTGTTGTAAAAGTGCCAAATATTTTACGTGGGGATTAGTGCGGGCCGCATTTGGGTCACATGCCATTACACTGTAATGACACGTGTAGACAAATATTTTAATCTAGAAAACCTAGCCAAGCCACACCACGATGCCTCGCGGGCCGCATGTCGCCGACCCCTGTTTTACATAAAAATAAATATATTTGTACAGAAATCAAAATAATCTAATTTTTAATAATATATTATACGACGTTTGATAATACCCACCTTTTAAAAACCAGTAGGTATTTCTTTGTCACGACTTTCGCATTGCTTTATAACGATGGTTAAAACTAATGATTACTTGTTATTCTAGAGACCGGCAGAAATCATTATTATTTCAAGATATTATTTTCTCAATTGATTATATGTGTGATTTAAACGCGATTATCAAGGCCTCAAAAAAATATTTTAAATCCTAGCGTTTTTTTAGGTTAATTTGTGAAATTTTTCGTCGTAATAATCCATGACTAGCTTTAACACACAATTATCCATAACAATAATACTTTCAAACTGAAATTTATAGATATTTGAAGATTATAAAAGCAACAGTTGACTGATAAATTAAAGCGGACTTTAATTATTATCCCGATTGATCGTTTTTGTAGACTATTTTTTTTTTGTTCAAATAGTATTTAGTTTTCGCATTTAGTTATATAAATAAAGAAGTTTTTTGAAAATTAAACATTTTTTTGTATTATTTGACAATTTCCCGCATTATTTGTTCATTTATTACGGTCCCTTGAAAAACGTAGAATCGAGGTTCCACTGTATACAAATAAGGATATCAAATACAAGTAAATCCAAAACAAACGAGCGAACTGTCAATGTAGCTTGACCATAAGCAATAAATAAACAACAATTCACCAAAATTCTTACTAATATTAAATATTTGTTCTCATTTATCTATGTTCTGTTTTGACATGTTCTTTTTTTACGTGTTCTGTTTTTTCATGGAACCATATTTTTATTATTTGACTGAATGAAAAACAAATACGATGTCGGGAATCGAAAACCGAATTTTGATTATTTCTTTCATATTTTTAAACATGCTAAGTACTCATTTTCACCCTTAAAATATTTATTTTCCAATTGGATAATATAACAAAAACAAATTTAGGAATCTAAGGAACCGATAATCGATGCAAATTAAAAAAATATAAAGAAAATTCGTTGACGTATTTCAAATTTGCTCCATTATGGATATAAGAAATTCAATTCGACATGTTTCTGTTTCATCGGATATCATATTTGTATTCAGCATAAATTATCGCTTTCCCTGATCTCCTTGTATGATAGTTTGGCAATTTCCTACAGAACTGCGTTGCTATTAGCGGCATTTAGTTGATTTTTAGGTAGAAAAGGTAGCATATTTGTAGTCAACGTAAGACATATTATTGCTTTATTACAATCACTCTTATGCGTATATAGCAAGTGGGCAGAACTAATCAGGCATAAAAATACTGGAAGAATATTTTCAGTTCCTGACATCGTGTTCGTTTCATAGATCAATTTATTAAAATAACCGAAGTATTATCCTTGTTTACAATAAAGGTTATGTTTACGTCAGAGACCAGCGGGAATAGTTTGACAGGAGTAACAAGTTTAGTGTGAACCATAAACTAATGCGTGAACAAACGCGATATTTCATTGATACCAACTTATAAAAAAATATTGCCTATGGTTGATTATTTCAGACCGTCGGAAATAAGTACCATGCCGCCAGATTTAAGCCTGCAGACTTATTAAATAATATTATTATCTGCGTTTAAATACCTTAACTTGAAAAAATAATATATTTCATGTGTTTATTTTTCATAGTACTGATAATAATTTTGACCATCTTTGATAAAATTTACCAGCTGTCCAAATAAAACTAACAATTTATCTAAATTACTGACTATTTTATTTTAATACCAACCGTTTTACATAACTAACTAACTGTTTTATTTTATAACTGACCACATTTATACTGATACAGTGGATACGAATCGTTTATAATATTAACTGATCATTTTGATACTACTGACAATTCATTTAATTTGCTAACCACACTGCTAACTAAATACAGACCCATTAAATACAGGCCTAAAGCCTAAAAATAACGTGTTCAGACTAGTCACGTGGCTTTAGTAATAAGCAGTGGCGGTTCTAGGTACTGGGCTAGGTGGGCTAAGCCCGACCTGCATTTTTCACCCAAAACATTAGATGGCTAAATACAAATGAACAGCAATTCGGCCGCTGAACAAAATAAATACATGTATAAGCGTAACTTACCTTTCCCAAATGAATATAATATCTTTGTTTTAATTTTCCTCTGTCAATATAAGACAATGTTACGTCTACCTACAATCATATTCTCGATTGTGTTTTGTATTACAATTTTAAACTGAGCCGGCATAAAAAACAATAACCCTATAAATACTTCACAGGGAACAGGAACGTTACGTCACTGGCAACACCACTCAGGGGCTAAATCCGTTCAAGTCCATAACCACAGACAATATCATGCAATATTTCTTTACACTGGGGCGCAATCAAGCACGATTAGATTTTTATTGTATTTGTATGTACGGAAACGTCATCAAACACAAAGGATAGTGTTTCAATCTGTCAAGCTTCTGTTGATCGTTGGGGGCTAAAAACAATCTGCCCATTACGCATACTTATGCATTGAAACACAAAACCAATATCGTTGTATTGTATGAAAGTGACAGGTATTGACTTTCAGTGACAGCAAGTGACAGTTCAGTATTGCTTTTAGTAGGTACTTGTTATTTCACTTTGAAAGAGACGAATTTAAGGATTCCGTGTTATTATTCTATTATTTCTTAGTTACATTAGCATTGATTTTATTATATAAAAATTTATGCATTGCAGTAGTGTCGTAATATTTGTTAATTTGCTTGTAGATTAATGTATAAAGTGAAGTGGAAATATGCTTTTCTCTAGCCCACCCAAGATTTTAGGTCAGGAACCGCCACTGGTAATAAGTGAGATGTGTTTGAGGAAGCTAACAAAATGAAAAACTATAAAAATGCTGATTTACTCAACTATGAGATTCCACTAAATATCTTGACTAAACTTTTCCGGACGCGTTTTGTTACAAAATTACACTTGACTCTTTTTCGTGTAATAAAAATTTCCACTGTAATTAAGGCTCGTATTTAAACGATCAGAATTTTAATTCAGTTTCGGTCAGAATTTATATTAAATGGTCATAATGTATCGGTCAGAATTACAGAGGGCAGAATAAATAATTTATGGTCAGAATTTATATTAAGTGGTCAGAATATATATTAAATGGTCAGAATTTATATTAAATGGTCAGAATTTAAATGGAATCGGTCATATTTATTTTGACAGATGGTCTGAATTTTTTCGATGATAATGATGTTGTGTGAAGTTGCTTACGGAAAATCATCCAATGGGCGAGCGTTGCTTCTAGCGCCACGGTCATTGAATAAATAACTATCATTGCGCGCCCAAAGTACGAATTGACAGTTCTCATTATAGACTAGGTTCCCACATCCAGGCGGCTGTAACTGCCAAATATTCAAGTGGGATTGCATTTGTATGTTTCGCGTCAAAAAAAGAGTTTTTATTTTTAAAAAATTTCACGGCATTTCTGCCTAACCGATATTCTTTTGGTTATTAAATATTTTTAAATAATCTAAAAGTTGCAACTATTTTTTATTATTTGTACAATTCGATACATTGTGATCTGCTCTGAAGACAGTAAAGGAAAGGATAATATTTTTGGAAAGAACATTTAGATAAAGAATTGCTATGATACATTTCATAGCGACTGTGGAAAGGAAGAAGGACGTAACCCTCAATTTTCCAAAACAGCTTTTTTTCGATAATCATAATGCATACAATTTGACACACATTCTATCAAAAGGATGGAAGCTGAAAATGCCGAATTAGTATCTAAAATTAACTTTTATGTTTGAAAAAGATGACCTTGTAAAAAAATAAAACGAAAAAAAAGACTGAAATAAAGATTTTTCCTAGATAATTTCTTAATTAATATTAGATGATGTCGATTAAACACCAGCTTAGAAGTTTCTGTGCACTTCAAGGTTGTGCATGATTAATAATTTGCATATGGCCCAAAATCATCAAAAAACTTTTTTGCGCCCTTTGTAAAATTTGATATGTGTGGGTTGCGTCCTTTTCCTTCCCACAGTCGGTATAATACACTTATTGTAAGGAAAACACTACTTTTTTTTAAAATTGAAAGAGGTGAGTATTTTTTATTTGAATTTAAAAAAGTGAAAACTAACAACATTCATCATAAAGCCTTGGTTACTCTAGGAATCCTTCGTCCACTGCACTCCGAAGGATCCCAACCTATACATAAACAAACCGAGAGGTATGTAATCAGATGATGCGTTATTTGTAATAATAATGACTCATTATAAGAGTCCGCTTTTCCGCACATAACATGAATGTTGAAAAAAAAAGGATTATTATTATTATTTTTTATTATTCTGACCGAAATGTTTATAAAATCTGACCGTACAATAGATTTTATTCTGACCGTATATTAATTTTATTCTGACCTTTTATTAATTTTATTCTGACCGTTAGTATTTTTATTCTGACCAAAAATTGAATTTTATTATGACCAAAAATTGTTTTAAATTCTGACCAGAAATTGATTTAAATTCTGAGCATTTATTTTGTTGCCAATCTTATATATATATATATATAAATGAATTTTTGTATGTTTGCAAAAACTTTGGTGTCTATGCGTTTGAACGCCACTGGTCCGATTGCGATAAAACTTTAACAACTTTTAAGCTTGCACTTCCGGGAAGATTATAGGCGTATTCAAATTAACTTACAGTGCCAAAAAACTAAAATATTCGTAGATTTCAATGTTTTTTACTCTTAGTATAACAAAACAAAAATGGCCGACGTTCGATTTTCTTTTTGAAATGCGGCCATTTTGTTTTATTGTTTTGACAATTCAAATTTGTCGCTCAATTGTTTTGGAACATTTCAAATCTGTCAAATTGTATGGTCAACATTTTGACATTACATTTCAATGTATTAAAATTGAAAATGCGAAATTGTTAACAAAGAGAGTTTTAATTGATTATTTTCATAAATTTCAACGAATATTGTACTATTTCTTTTTTATATGGTTATGCATGCATTGACTATACGTTTTAGTTGTGAAGGTTTTTGAACGTGGTAATAATCTATTAGCTGTGTCAAGTCATATAAGAAAGTTCATGCAAGGTATGTATGTAGCACCATGTTATTTCGAAATCGTGTAAAATATTTCGAAACAATCGACTGTTATAATAATGTTCTTTTTTTTATTGCATTGCCCCAGAAATTGCTGTCGAAAATTGAATGGATTTAAAAAAATATGTTTGTTAAAATATTCAGTGCGACCGACAGACCATATAAAAATCAGTATGAGCCGTGTTACAATATTATTCTATACTAATTCTACTTTTGTAAATAATAGTAATTATTGATGAGTAGTTAGTTATTTCGTAAGAGTAGATGAAGAAATAAATATCTTATATTCTGGAATTCATATTTTTAAGGTTCCCATAAACTACAGATTATTAATAGTAAGAACACAATAATATTAATTTATGTTTTTTATTATTTATATTTATTTAATAATTTGTTTTATATAGGTAATTTTTAAGTAAGGTTCATCTATTTAGAAATGGTAATCATAGAAAAATAATTTCGAATACGAAAAAAGACTGAACGTACGAAATAAAAGTTACACAATCATGATTAAAGAATGGAACAAATCGTGGAAAGTTATGGAAATGAATGTTTGTTTGTTCGTACTTTATGCGATGCCTCACCGCTCATCTGATTACAATAAAACTTTGACAAACTTTTTGCTTGCACTTCCGGGAAGATTATATGTCTTATATTTAAAAATCAATGTTTGTATGTCTGCCATACAGTTCATTTTGACAACGTATGCTTGCACTTGCGCGAAGGTTATAGTACAATTAAATTACAGTAGGTGGCGCGTGTGTTGTATCATAGAGAATCGGCAGCAAACGTCAAACAGATAAAAATAAATCATGCACTTCAATAAACACAATTAAAACACTTTCTTTCTTTAAGTGGCATTGCAACGCTTGCCGGGTACCGGCTAGTACATAATAAATTATTATAAACGCATTTTTTCAGTCACATAGAAATGCTGCATACAAAAATTTGGGAAAACAATTAGATTATCAATCATTGTATTGAGTTGTCATAGAAAAAAAAATGCTTCCCCCAGGTTTGCGTGTCGTCAGATACTTGTTCGGAACTGATTATTATTAGCCCCCATTATATTTGCTATAACTTTTATTTCATACTTCGGCTGTAACTTAGCGATTTTTGTATGAAAATGTTGACGTAAGTCGTAGCCAAAATTACTATACCCTGTCAATAGATTATTTAATACGAAAAACCCTTATTAGTGTCTCAACATACCTATTCGAGCATATCTATAGGTGGCATTGATATTTATGTAATGAAATGTAAAATGTTTTGCTTGTTTCGATACTACAAAAATGCGTATCGGCTGGTTATATATCGACTTTGGAAAGGAAAAAGGACGTAACCCACACATATAAAATTTTACAGGAGGCGCTATAAACGTGTTTTGATGATTTTGTGACACTGACATATGCAAATTATGAAATATCCACTAAGTGCACGGAGACTTCTAAACTGGTGTTTAATTGACACAACCTAATATTAATTAAAGAAATTGTATCGGAAAAACCTTTATTTCAGTGTTTTTCTTGGTTTTAATTTTTTACAAGGTCACCTTTTTCAAACTTAAAAGCTAAATTTAGATACTTATTCGGCATTTTTAGCTTCCAACCTTTTGATAGAACGTGTGTCAAGTTGTATACATTGTGATTATCGAAAAAAAGGAATATCTACTTAGAAGGTCAAATCATAGTCGTGCAAACCTACTGTGTCGCCGGTTCTGCTAAGACAGTAAGACACACGTTTTTTCGCTATTTTGATGCGACATTACATAAAAATAACATTTATTCAGTTTTGTCATCTATTGGTAAAAAAACTAAAACTGCAGTCATATAGAAATGAAGACACTAGACATATTTGTTTCCTTCACAAAACAAGAAAGCTATGCAACTCTCATTTTGGATGTTTAAAGTTGAAGTGTCGAATAACTGTAGCTGTCCAGCATACTGCATACACCCTTATAGAATTCACAATGCCGTCGCAATTGTTACAGACACAACATCAAAGTTTTCCCCTTACACTTTTGATAAAGTAATTTCACAATACCGCACGCGCCTTGAGAGAAAAATATTTCTGAAAAGAATATGTAACTGCATTGAAAAGCATATTCTATAAATATTTACTTGAATATTTTTTCATGTTTTATCTATTGCCATTCACATTTTGTTAACTAGGGCATCCAATCTCAGACGTTTCTAGTGAACCTGCGATTTCATTTCTTGTAATTTCATGCTTTAATTTATTATATATGCAGTGGCGGCTTGTGGATAAAATATCTGGGGGTGCTGCGGTAGATAAATACAAATATGTACACTTGAATTATATATATTTTTTTAACATTAAAAGTTATACTTGATATGTATTTTTATTCTTCTTTGTTTCTAAAAAATGTCTTTATTCTTTTTTTGACGAAAAAAACCATTCTGGCTCAGCGGTTGTCGTTGGAATTGTAAACAGAATTTTAATAAACTTTGTTATTTCCTCAAGAACTTTGGATAAATTGCTCGCAGAAATAAATTTTAATAATGTTTATATCTAATTAAAGGTACGCATTTCTTTCCTTGCGTAAAGCACTTCTAATTCAGTCTGAAGCTTTTCCTTTTCAAGCATAAGATACAATTTAACGGTTAGTAGTAGATCTTCCATCGGAATTTTCTTTGTTGAAGAATTTCACAGCTATTAATTGATTACAAAAAGTATCTTTCATTTGTATCTCTAAATATAATATCGCATATATGTGTGGATTTCTGAGACTGAGATGAAGACAATTCGCTGTAAAAATCTCGTATTTGTATAATGGCTCGAGCGACCCCTCCCCCTTTCCAAGACCTCTCTATCCCACCCCTTCGCATAACACCCCACCTAATCTGACAAGTGGTGGCACACGGATTTAAATATACATATAAAGGATTCCTAGAATGATCAAAAAAATATGCCAGATATTTTTTCCTTTATATTACATATATCTCTTATATTGAGGTTCAACAAGTATGTACTTACTATTTGACCAATTTCAATGGAAATATGCTTCTAATAATTTATATAATAAATTAAATCGTGTAAAATCCATCACAAAGTAATCGATGTAGTAATTATAATAACGAAACGATAAATATATTTTTTTAAATTATATGTACCTGAATTTTTTAACATTGTCCACTTCCAACGTGTAAATGGACTCTTCAAACTTATCCCAACAGATTTTTTCACGAGGACTGCTTGTCACTCAAAGAGAGTAAGTTTGGAAGGATAAGACTAACAAACAACTAGTGGTTAGCTTATCGCTATCGTGTGTAGGATTACATATTATATTATATTAGGATTCAATCGACAGGACGACAAATCCATAAATCGATTACTAGGATTCAAAACCAAAGACATCGACGTTAACCACTCCAAAACAGGCCCAGCTCTTATTGTAATATAATCATTATAAGCGTATTATAAGTAGCGCTTGCAATTTACCGTCAAATTGCAATTACCGGTAAACGGTAAATAATTTTACCCATTACTGGTTTACCGGTTATTTACCGGTAAGTGAAAAAAATAGATCTATATGGATTAGATGATTAAAATATAACTGTATGCCACGTTCTTTTAGTAAAAACGGTATCCTAAATTGAAACCTAAATAATTTCAAATACGTTTCAGGTAAATAATGTCATATAAATATATAATATATCACTTTTAAGGTGCTTACTGTCAATACTTGGTGGAATGGCATTATAATAAAAATAATGAAAGATTTTTCGTACTTTTTCCACTTAAAAAATTATTTGATCAGGACCGGTTTCGCTCCTCACGAGCATTATCAACTGATAAGGAAAATAAATTAAATTTACTTACTAAAAAGTAATTTGTAATCCTTTTTAACTGTTAGTAATTACTTACACCTTTTATTTCAATTCAACTTGTATAAATAGCACTGTTTAATTTATTTTCCTTATCAGTTGATAATGCTAGCGAAACCAGTCCTGATCAAATAAATTTTTAAGTGGAAAAAGTACTAAAAATCTTTTATTATTTTTATTATATAATATATCATTCATTTTTATGTTTTTTATTGCTAACTGAAGCTTTTCCTCCAATTTTAATAGTTGGACTACTTCTATTTCATCTTTATCTCTTTATTTTTGTTCAGAAATAATATTATTATGATCCTTTGAAAAGTCATACTTAATTATATCTTTGATTTTCCTCCTGCACTCTTTATTATTTTGTCACATTTTTACATTCTTCGGATTGGCCAGCTTTCACTGAATTAAAATATTGCCATACTTATGTTTTGTCCATTGCTATACAAAACAAAATGTTTATTTAAAAAATATTTGTTACATAAAATCAATATTTATAAATTTGCATTTTGCAAACAAACAACAATGCAATATATGTAAACAAAGAAGAATATGTATCAAAATACGTATGCTTTTAAAATATACTTCGTCACGAGTCCTAAAACAAGTATGTAGAATCAGCTGCAGAGTTCGAGCGGTCACTGCGATGGTGATGACAGTTGACACCAGTATGACTACTAAAAATCTGTGCTTTAATGTTGCCAGAGTCGAAAAAACGTATCTCTTAATTTATTATGGATATCAAGAATAAACGTTTGTTATAATATGATTGTATTTATCCTTGATTCGCGGTAAAATATTTTTCGGTAATTACCGAAAAATATTTTACTGGTTCAGGTATTGCAAGCCCTAATTATAAGACAAAAGTTTATCTTTTGCACTCGCTCAGGCATAAAATGTATTCCCGGTAAATTGCTTGAATGCAAATTTCCCGAATAACAAGTTCCTCAAATAACCAATTTCTCAAATGTCAAATGCTCGAATTACAAATTCATTGAAAGCTTTTATAATTACTCATACTTTTAAAAGAAAATATTTACGCAAGTCGGGAAATAAAAACAATAAATAAAAAAAAAACCAGTATAAAAAATACAATTTATTTAAGTTGCCAGTGGTCGAGTGGTCAATGTCGTTGGTTTCGTTTTTGGAGGTCACGGGCTTGAATATTAATACGTACACTTTTAAATTATTTTTAAAACTATTTATGGAATTCTTCAACACCCATTCTATACAAAAAAAATTAGCGTAGCAATAGTGATATGCTAACCATAATATAATAAATTTATTAAATTTAACCCTATTATTTAGCATAGTATATCCGAATCGTTTTTTAGCAAAAAAGCGATAGTTTTTTTTATCTTGGTTAATATATAACTTTAGTCGTCTTGATGAATTTCACAATAATCATTAATATATATGTAAGTTACAAAATTTACATGGGGCAGAAAAAAATAGAAAATATGGTTTTGGAGTTGTAAGTCGAAGAAGACATTTTTTTTTGATCAAATTAAAATTATATTATGATAAAATTAGCTATTTAATTAATTCCATTATTCTTATAACTAAAATTTAAATTTTGAAAAATCTTTACCGTAAAGTAAATTGGTGTACTATTTTGCACAAGTAATAAAATGCTGTTTCATTACAATATGCAAATGATTTTAAATGTGAACTTCACTTGACTCTCTTTTTACACGGTAGAGTACGTTACTAACGCTCTACCGTGTAAAAAACTCGTGTACAAAAGTATGAAATTAAAAACAATCGACTTAGAAGAAATAAACCAATTAGCACATAGTACTGAGTAACAAGTGCTTGCAAGGGATACATCACAAGCAGCGGTGGGCTGCCAATATTCTAACAAGGGGCTCGCTTAATCTCGGCCATAATACCTTTACATCAGGAATGATGAAAATCCCGTGACATGCGACCCGCTTTTTTTTGTGGCCCACGGATGTTTCATTTTTGAATTAAAATATAGTACATATTTTTTAAGTAATTTATTTGATTATTAATCTATAATAAATTTGATTTATATACATTAGAGTTCTGAACTTACCCGGTCTGAACCCGAAAGACTCAGGCCCGACCCGGCCAGGGCCCGAGTCTAATACCAAACTTGTTACCCGAACCCGACCTGAAGCCCAGATTTATACTCCTCAGCCCGAAAAAAAACTTTTTTTACAAATTTACAACAATTTACAATTCTCTATAGAAATAGTTATAATCAAAATTATCATGGTTGACTTATGATACGAACATAGTCTGAAATATTTTTCTGAAGAAATAAATTCCTTACCCGGGCCCGGCCCGAGCCCGAATCCCAATTGCTCGTAAGAGCCCGGGCCCGCGCAGACCTCTAATATAAATACATATGTGAGCAAGCTTTTTGCTTGAAATGCATAATCGATTCATAGAAATACGCTTATTAAGATAGAAATAGGCTATTACTGATTTTGCGGATTATAAATATTTAGTTAAGATTTTACAAAGGAAAAAGTTGCATCAATTTTTTAATTAGGAATACAACACATATTGCTTAAAATGTACACCGAATCCTCTTTTGCACGGTTTCAAAATAACACGGCCGAATGTAATAGAAACTAACTTTCACGTATTTATATCAGTGGTGCACAAGGTTTTTGAAAGAAGGACCAATTTATTAATTTTCTATTTTTTCGAGGGCCTCAGAGGATAAAAGTGACGAGTAGACGAGAGATACATTCATTGTTAAAAGATGAATTTCGGTCACGAATCTATGCCCGTGAAAATAATATCATAATGTTGAATAATAAAAAATAGGATTATGTTTTCTATCGGTGATAATCCAGATTATATACCTTTGCTTCTGCATCATTTTTTCATATATCAAACACAGATTTTTATAGTATTCACTAAAAAAATTGGTAGAAAAACTTTCTATTTTGGGATGCAAAAAATGTTATTTTAAGCCGCATGCGGCCCGCGGCTTGTGCATCACTAAACTACATACAAGGCTATTTTACATGAAACGTATCCGCGTGTAAAAGGAGCGTACTTTAAATTTCATTTTTACTTGCAAACCTAAGCTATCATAATTAGTTTTTTTGCTGTCTGTTCGATAAAAAAGGTTTTGCATGCCTGCTTTTACACTACGGATTGACAGTGAACACCTTAAATTTTATTTTAATCATCATTAAAGAGCACATCCATGATTTAAAATTTGCTTCTTTAATCGTAATTATTTTCTTCACAAACATTATACCTCGTTCCAAGTTCCAAGAAGAAGATCATAAAAAATCTTAAAAGAAATGTTAGGACTCTGTCCTTGCAAAAGCAAAAAAGTGTAGAATAACGATTACGGCGAAGGTCGTGAAATGAAAAAAATGTACACGTGTTAAGTAAATTAGAAAGAAGGTTCATAAAAATGTGATGCCTGGACATCTGAGCAATAAAATATCAAACATCGGCATTTTTAGACAATAGTCAAAAAACCGGCTCAAAAAAAGGTCCCTTTTATTATGCAACTGAAATAAATGTATGTTACGAACAAATTGAAGGGCCAACAGAGTCTTATGTTTTATAATGCTATTTAACCGTCTACAGAAATAACATTTAGGTGATGATGTTATCTGAGATGATTGATTTTTTAAACTTAACAAGGGGCTCGCCGGCCGGTCCAAAATTTAACAAGGGGCTCGCGCGAGCCCCCCCGAGCCCCCTCCAGCCCATCCCTGCATCACCGTGCTATATCGAAGCCGTGTATAAAAAAACCTTTTTCATAACAATCCAGTGTTTATATTTTTTACAGATTTAAAAAACAAAAACTTAAAGTTTATAATTTAATCCCATATCCAGTCACAATCGGTACGTATGTACGTACGTACGTACGGTACGTACGGTGTATGTATTTTTGACCCGTTTACCAATCACCATTGTTTTTAAAATGACCCAATGACACAAATCAAGTCATATGGGGCCGATAGACCGTCTCCGTAAGATTAAAATAGCTAAGATTTGTTAACCACCAGTCCTGTCTTAAGCCTATCGTTACTCTTTTCAAAAAAGAGAGATTATAAACAGTTATCGTAGAAAAAAGCTTCTGTTTAAATACCAACATTAGAAGGCCATATGCTCTACATTGGGAGCGGACATTCACAAAATGTTTGGAAAACAACAAAATTAAATAAATCTATGATTTATTAACCACTATCTTAGCTCTATCCTTATATCCCTACTCTCTTCAAAAAGTTGGCTACAAACAGTTCTCGTAGAACATACACATTCATAAATAGCTTAGGTTTCTTAAAATTATAATCCATCATTGAAAGGCTCATCAATTCTGAAACCTGTCAATATGGATACAACCAAAGTACCCTATAATAACAAACCATGATAGAGTTGAAAACAGAGTTTTTTTCGATGGGTGGGTTGAAGTCTGTTTAAAGTAATATTACATCATTATGAAACAATTTGTTTTTGTTATTTTTTAAGAAATTCAAATGCATGTATTTTGTTACATAATAAAAATAAACCATCTACATCAGTGGTTTCAAACCTTTATGCTACTGCGCCTCCCTAAAATTAAAATTAAATTGCCGCGCCTCCCCTACTTTTATGTATAATATTTACACGTTTTAAATAATAATAACTTTATTACATAAATACTAAAAACCACAATTAACAGAATAATAAGAAGGTTTCGCTATAACACGAACATCCAGTGCTTTAAAAAAAAAATATAACTCTCTTGTCAATATTTAAACTAGAGTTTTTCTTTATTGATTTGGCATTTACTTGGTAGAACTCCATTTTAACAGGCTAAAAATATCAACGTATTTCAGTTCTACAGTTTTATATGTTATGCGTTGATAGCTATTTCGGCTTTCACCATCGTCAGAACTATGCTTAAACGTAAATTTTGCTCAGTTATATATACTGGCTACGAAGGGATACACAATGCATCATATTATTAAGTGTAACACACTAATTCAAATTATAATTACAATATTGCACTTATTAAATGTGATTTTAGTGTTTCAAAGAACGATAAGCAGTCTGGGGTTTTTAAAACATTAATTAGGATAATTTAAACTGATATTTATTATTAATTATGCTACATTAAATTTATTAACTATGGCTTTAATGTTTCGAAAAACGATAAGCAATATGGGGTTTTTCAACGTAAATTAGGAAAAATTATATTGATATTTATTATTAATTACATTATGGGTTTTACAATCACAGTTGTTAAAATTTACGTTTAAGCATATTTTTGACGATGGCGAAAGCCGAAATAGCTATCAACGCATAAAATATAAAAACTGTAGAACTGAAATACGTTGATATTTTTACCCTATTAGAGTTTTTCTCTTATCTATTCCCGTTCCTAATGTCGAGCATATAGCTTAATAATGAAGGTATCTCAACGGAAGTTTTTTTACGAGAACTGCTTGTTACCCAACCTTTATTTTTTTAAAGAAATTAAGAATGAAAATATGGGGCTAGGACAGAACTACTGGTTAACCAGTCGCTCTCTCTCTGTCTAGTTTATTTTAGATTTAGAAGGGTAGGAGGAAATGTTTTAGACATTACAAACACTCGTGCCTTCAAACAGAAATCTATAAATCGATTGGAGAAAATGTTCTTCGTACTGGAACTCGAATCTATGAGATCCGTCACGAAAGCATTGTCTTCCTTTAAGTGACCACCGTTCAACGTATTTTAAAGAATAAAAAAAGTGTCAAAGTTGCTTCGATGAGTTTGATGAACAGAAGTGACAAAACTGTAGCAGATGGAATACGTGACACAAAAAGCGCACTTAATCAAGCGACCTGATATTGTTTTTTATTATGACATCAATTTACATTCGAGTGTTGCGATACCCGGTACGTTATGTTAAATTCAAAAGGAAAAACGGCTCGTAATTTTAAAGAAAAAAAATTAAGGATTCAAGGCAAAATAAAATTTTACTAAAATTGATTTTAAACATTAAAAATACCCATAGAAAGGTCTCGGAACGCTGTTTCACCGCGTTACATGTTAAAAAAAGCACTGCGAACATATATATTTATTTTTAAAATAAATTTCTAATTATACTACTTTAACGCATCAAAATTTAATGCAAAGGTTCCTGTTGTTTATTGACACTAAAAGTGCATCAAATCTTGTGGAGGGCGAATTAGAGAGTGCAACTCATAACTCTTTTTCGACTAGTAAGTAACCTGGCTCGATATTTGGTCTTCATTGCAGCCAGTGACGAAAAGCCCGTTTTGCATCAATAAGACGTTTTAATTAAAAGGATTCATCCAAAATTCATCAAAATTGAAAATTGAATTTTAACAGGTTTTAAAATTGATGAACTCTTCAATAATGTATTAAACCCCTGTTTAGGTTTTCTTCTTCTTCTTATTTGGCCATGTTTGCTCCCTATGTGGTGCATATGGCCGCCACGGGGCACCTCTATGTTTCCCTGTCAATTACTTTGCTTCCTCCCATGACATGTCAGCATCCCTCAGTTCCGCCGAGTACATCCTATGGATAGTACCCGACGGACGTCCGGGACGCCGGAATCCCACCGGTCGAAAGAAGAAGCAGGCAGGATTGAGGCTTTCCGGAGGCATCCGCAGCACGTGACCTAGCCAGTTCCAACGTCTCTCCATAACCACTGACTTGACGCTGTCTTGTACGCTCCCTTATCTCTGAATTCCTCACAAAATCAAACCACCTCACCCCATTATCCGACGCAAGCATCTGTTATCTAAGCTCAGTATACGGTTTTTCTGAGTCTTCGTCAGGTGCCATGATTCGCAACCGTAAAGCAGTACCAGCGGAATGCAAGCGTTGAACAAGTGACATTTGGTTTTAATCGAGTACAGCTTTGTGTCACAGACAGTCCGCATTGAGTTGAATGTGGCTCCAGCCATTCCTAAACGAATGACGAGCTCCTTTTGTTGTTTATGTTTTTGATAATGATAATATATTTTATGTACAATGTTGAAATATTAATTTTGATTTACTTTCCGTGTATTGCGATCCCAGTTTTTTGCTTAATTTAAATCAGCATTTAATATAAAATACCCAAATACTGGTATTGATATATTTACCCAGTATTATAGGTCTGCACGGGCCCGGATCTGGTCCTCGGGCCGGGTTCGGGCGGGTAAGCGCAATTGGGATTCGAGCTCGGGTCGGGCCCGGGTAAAGAATTTATTTCTACAGAAAAATATTTAATAAAATTTCGGCCCGTGCAGACCTCTACCCAGTATGTAATAAAAACCGCAATCATTAATGCGTACTGTCAGCAAATAAGTACCTACGAACATATTTATATTTTTAACTAATCATGGATTTACCGTGTTCCCATATTCGCAGCGTTTTTTATGATCCCTCAAAACTGATAAATCAGGCTGCCACTGATGTACAATATTAACATTGAATACGAGATAATATATTTTAATATAAAACTAAAAATAACTTAGATTATTCCACGTATTGTCCTACAAACTGTGACACGTGTTTCGCCTCTTTCAGAGGCATCCTCAGACAATACGTGAAATAATCTAAGTTATTTTTCATTTTATATTGAAATGAACTTCCACAAAGTTACCGCCGAATCCATTGAAAGTATTAATATATTTAGTTTTATTTTAAAGCTGGCACCACTCGTGTGTGCTCACTACACAAACATATATAATTTTATTCTAAATTTGTTTGCAGCCGTAGAACAGGCTTGGGGCAGCGGTGGGCTGCCAATATTCTAACAAGGGGCTCGCTTAATCTCGGCCATAATACATTTACATCAGGAATGATGCAAATCCCGTGACATGCGACCTGCTTGTTTTTTTGTGGCCCACAGATGTTTCATTTTTTAATTAAAATATAGTAAATATTTTTTAAGTAATTTATTTGATATATATATATATATATATATACATTAGAGTTCTGCACGGCAGAAATTTAACAAAATTACCTGGTCCGAGCCCGAAAGACTCAGGCCCGAGTCTTATAGCATACTTGTTACTCGTTAGTGTTATTAGTGTTATATATCGCTTATTAGTGTTGTATAACGCTTCGATGTAAACTCTCGTTTTGCACAGTTTTGATATTTTCAAAGTTTTTTATTATTATCAATTCAAAATGTGTTCAAGTGATGAACTATGCTCTGATACGTATCAAATTATTCGTGCGATTGAGAAAGTGAATGTTCACAAATATTGATAATTTTCTTTAAGGTGAGTTAAAATAAAAAAAATATATTAAATAACAAGGGAAAATGTAGGTGTTATAAGTATTTTAGCTTATTAGTAGATAGTTAGTTATAAACTTGAGAATTTACAGTCCTCGTTACTCTTAGTCATGTACAAAATTAGACCGCCAATACAGTGTATAATCTTTTATTTTTCTCAACTCTAGCTAGTAAGTAAATGCCTACGTATTTTTCCTAAAAATATTTTATTAATGTAATGTAGTTATTTAAAGTATAATTAAAAAACAATAAAAAAAATAATACTTCTTCTCTCAAGGGTATGAGTTCTAGAAAAAAAAGCTTTTTTTCGATGGATATATCGATTTATGTTCGAAAGCATGGGTGTTTGTGATGTCTAACAATTAGTTACTAAAAAACGGAAGGTGCGACCTTCCGTTTTTTTAGTAACTGGGCGCAGCGAAAGCGATTAATCAGTAACCACTAGTCCTGTTCTAGCCTTCTCCTTCTATCCAGGGGTTGGCTGGAGGGGGCTTTGAGGGGCTCACGCGATTCACTTGTTAATTTTTATATAGGCTAGCGAGCCTCTTGCTAATTTTGGAGAAAACAATATTCTTAGATTAAATTAGTATATAACTGCAATTTCTGACTTGTATATTATCTACGACGGCTTCAGTATACACACAGCAGTACATATTTGGCCATTTACATTGATAAGTTTACAGTATTAGGTTAAAATCGATAGCTTATTTTGCATATAATTGCATAGAAGCGATTAAAAAAAATCACTCCTTCCCCAGAATACCGAGTATTGCTTTGAGATGAAGTGAGCCCCTCGTTAACGTGTTGGCAGCCCACCGCTGCTTCTATCCCTACTACTTACTGTCTTTAAAAAAGTGTGGTAAAGCGACACAGAAACAAACAGTTCTCGTAGAAAAAAATCTGTTAAAATACCTCCATTAGGATGCCATACGCTTCACATTGGGAGCTGGCATAGATTTTTAAAAACGTTTAGAAATCTTTTGAAATCTCTAAAATTTATTGGAAAAATATTTCATTTATAGAATGTAATTATTACATTTATAAAAAATATTAGTAAAACCTATAATACTACTAAATAATAAATTTATGAGATTTATTTATAGTAAGTTTATAAATATAATTTATGAAATAAAAAAATCTGAATCGTAATATTTATAAATAATAAATATATTCAATTTAAGATTTACTATATTGTTAGCCCCCAGTCCTGTTCTAGTCCTATCCTTCTATCCTTACTCTCTTCGAAAAAAAGAAGTTGAGCAATTGAATTGGAATCAGCTATCGAAGAACAATACTTCTGTTCAGATACCTCCATCAAAAGGCCATATGCTTCACATTGGGAGTAAACATTCACAAATCGTTTTATTACAAATTATTTTTAATAAATTTATAATATTTATACAAAATAAATTAGTTTAATTTAATAAATCTTTGATTTGTTAACCACTACTACCTAGCTCTAGCCTTATATGCCTAGTCTCTTCGAAAAAGAGAGGTTTAGTGACTGGGTTACAAACAGTTCTCGTAGAAAAAACATACAAATTCACAAATAGATTACGGTTTCTTAAAATAATAATACATTAATGAAAGGTTCACCAATTCATCTCAAACAGTTTTATTAAGATGTTTTACGGTTTCTGTGCATTAAAAATTGATTATGGCTAATTTTTTAAATCGGAACATCGGTATGTTTGCATTTTCAAAACCTATATTTCGGTATTGAAAAAATCCAATCCGTAAAAAGGGCCTCCCAAGTGCTTAATCCGCCACTGGGGATAAGCATTCCTTATTATCATATTGTGATAAAATTTGTTCGTAAAAAATGAACAGAGAGCCAGCTTTTATTTGACATTCATACCTTATTTATTTTTTTAATAGTATCTGTCAAATGGAGAATTAAAAAATTATTAATAATGTTATGATTGATGTATTTGATTTTGCTAACGTTTAATATATTTAAAAAAAATAAATAGTGCGTTTTGGTTGAGAGGAGGAGATAGGAGAAAGGAAATAGGAGGTCTCTGCTCAAGCACGCCACTGGCTCCCTGTTCATTTTTACAAACAACCTTTATCACAATATGATAATAAGGAATGCTTATCCCAACTGCGATGATTGGAAAATCCTATTAACCTAGATTCTATCTATAAAACGATTTTTTGTAAATGAGAATTTTAATATTTTCTCTTAATTATATGTGTCTCTGTAGACCATGACTCTTATAAGCCCTTAAGATAAAATGTATTACAAACATGTTTTGATTTAATGTGAATTCGTAGAAATCTTATTGACAAAATAAAAATTTAAGAATATACCTCATAGGAAAATAGCATACGTTGCCGTGTTACTAAATAATATCAAGGCATAAATTTCATCCCGACAATAATACGTGCTATTCTAAGTATTGAATTATTTAACGTGAAATCTTCGGAAGATAACGCCGATATGTTTGATTCTAAATATTGTATTTCTTATAAGAAAATTGAGTTGTTATTTAGTAATTAATTCATTTCACTGCTTGATTTACAGAATTTAATATTTTGCATTATTCGGGTGCCAAAACAAACCCTTGGAATGGCAAAGGATTTAAAATGGAGTGTTTCGCAATTTATAATTTCAATCAGTGATAGTCAATCGCTGGTTTGTGGACCACTAGTAGATAAAGAAATCGAAGTCCATATTATTAAACCTATGTACATTCACACAAGTTTTGTCACTATCGAAGCGTGTTTCGCCTTTCGGCATCTTCATGCGATCAAGTTGAAACCACAGATATCTTGCGACGCGCACATAAAACTACGGCTTATTGGAAATTTAAGCAAAATTTCGACTTCATATTAATACAGCATGTAGATAATGCTACGCTTAAGACTGCCTCATTATTACTTTAGTTTGGCCAAAAGTTGACACTTAGAACCTTGTAGTACTCAGATCGCGATATGTAAACTTACTCAATTTTATAATTATGCATTTAACCCAGATAGTAGAGGTCTTCACGGGCTCGGGCCGGGCCGTGCTTTGGAATTTCGGATATAATCTGGGAAAAAATATAGCAAATCGAGGATTTCAAATTCCTCGGTGAGCTAAAAAAAAGGACTTTCGGAGAGAATCTGGGGAAAAGTATAGCAAATCGAGGATTTCAAATTTCTCGGCGAGCTAAAATGAGGAGTTTTGGGCTTCGGGTCGGGTGCGGGTAACAAGTGCGGTATTCGACTCGGGCCCGGGCCGGGTCGGGCGTGAGTTTTTCGGGCTCGGACCGGGTAGTTTTGTAAAATTTTGGTCCGTGCAGACCTCTACCAGATAGATCTACTGATCCTTTAAAGGAACAGTCATCATCATGTCACAAATTTCGATATTTTGTCATATGAGAACATTATTTTTGATATTTTTTTGGTTTATGCTAACACTAGATGGTATGGCAATGAAGATGCATATTTTTTGTTAGTTGTCGTTGGGCTTTTGTGTTGACCACACGATTGAAAGTTTGTCCACATCTTTTCTGCAACAATAATTCCATTATGGAGAATTCAAGGTATTTTTGATCATTTTCTTTCACAGTTTGTAAGGATATAAAAAAAAATTCAATACAATTTAAAACCCACAAACTATTGAATTACAAGAAATCGACGTTTATGGGAATTATTATTATACTGGCCTCATTATATTAATGACTATAAGATAATATTATTATTTAGATTAATAGATATGTATGTATTACATAATTTAATAGTTTTATTATAAAAAAAAGAATTTTTGAAACCCCTGAAAAGTTAATACATAATGCATTATAAAAACGTGTGCATCGATTTACTTGATCATAATTTGTTCCATGGCTATATAAGTAGAAATATATTATTTTATTGTATTGTGATGAACATCCCTGGAATTTTCGTCAACCGTGTCACGCCGGTGATACACAGATTTTTTGTAAAATGATCCTATACGAAAAGACCGCCGTAAAAGACTTTGGAAAAAAACTCAATCGAAGTAGACGCTATAGAAGGGTTGACTGTACAGTCACAATTCGGCACGCCACTGTGAATACAATCGAATGTTCTGGTTTCGAACTGACGTTATTACGGTGTTACTTGAGCATCACTCGACCAAGTGTACTTAAATATTACATGTTAATCCAAAATTAATTAATAAAATTTAGTTATTTATTTTACTCCCAGTTGTCCTCGTAAAAGGAGATCGAGGCACTCTGGGCACTTTTCAAAGCAGGGGTGCAACTGGCGATATTCGTTTACTTCGCTTCCCAGTATTTCTACCGATCACTAAATTCGTTTTCAAACATCTGTTTCCTGTTATTTTTAAGACATTACGAAAACAAATGATTATTTTGAATACATTTGTAATTTTTTGCATACATACATATGTATATGGATACTTACATTGATGCATTTTTTTTGTTTGTTGTCCCTGTGCAGCGCTTTGTTCTAACATTGTAAAGCTGCAATGCGTATCAATGTCAATACATATATATTTAAAAAAAAATGAGATTTATTTATGAGATCTACATTATTATATTAAGTATGTGAATAATAAACATTTTTGTATACATATGCTGCGGCCAACGAAACTACAAAAATATTTATTTGTCCAATAGGGAAAAGGGTTGATTATGGCTGATCTAATTCATTATCGTCGATCGTCATGCATGCTATTTCCTAATGCCGCGTCCCCCAGTTAGTCTATAAACAGCATGTTAACATTCGACGAAATTAAAATTTAATTATTGAAGCGAAAAATTATAACGCCTTCAGCTAATAATAGCTGTAGTGCGAAAGCGTGCTAAGTAGCAGAATAATTGTTTGTTTATCGTCATTAATTTTAAGCCTACATTATTTTATGGAACAAATTGTTTATTTACTGAAATTGAGAAACCATGTGCATATATTTTCGACGTGATCTTAATTAGTGATTATCGAAAACGATGAAAGTATCTCATGTCAAAAATGAGCACAATTCAACGTTGACTGGCCAAAGACGCTTAATAAAATAAAGTTATATAGGTACTCAGATACTCAGATACTCAGACTTATATTTATATAATTGCTAGGTGCTTGTGATTTTTTTCTTGTCTGCCCAACGTTATATACTTCACAGTCTTCACACAAATGACAGTCTAATATTGTAGTGCTTGACAACCTACTACCCACGGGTAACTGAATTATCCAGATATTCAGTCCAAAAGCATTAGCTAGACTTAGCTCTCCTGCTCTCTTTTATAAAATAATCTTTATAACACATAATATTATGATTTATGAATTTGGTTAGAAAAATCTTTTCACAGACATTTAACTCTATTTAGGATGCCTTTGGTCAGGGGTGGGCTGGAGGGGGCTCGCAGGGGCTCGCGCGAGCCCCTTGTTAAATATTACTCAGGCCGGCGAGCCCCTTGTTAAATTAAGAAAAACCATATTCTCAAATCTTTGCGTTATATAATCCATAAATATGCAATATAATTTAATTACATAAGTAATAATGTATAACAATCGATAGCTTTAATGATTATTGCGTATAATTTAATATGAGTGATAAAAAATTAACACTTTATCCAGAATCTCAGAGAAGATTAAGCGAGCCCCTTGTTACTGTATTGGCAGCCCACCGCTGCCTTTGGTGCTTACTTTAAAGGAATTCATTGGTGAAACTTCAATACCCAGTATGCAGAACAGAACAGAATAATTACATATTGTGTAATACCGCACTAATAATTTTGTACTCGAGACCGAGAGCCAACTTGTCTATCTCGAAAAATTGCATTATGCAGGAAACGCATTTTAAACTTTTTTTGATCATTTAGTCGCATATCTTTTTATTGTTTTTTACTCAAAAAATAAATATGTTTACAGTTTGTGTTTTATTTGACATGGATCGTTAGAAAAATGGTTTTGCTTGGAAAACTTTGTTATTATGGCTTATTTTGCCTATTTAAATATGGCTGTCATCTTTTTTCAAATATTGTACATAAGTGAAAATGACAAAATGATATTCTTGGTAAATTCAAATAAGTTAGGATTTTGTCCTAATTATTTGTAGGTAGTTGAGACATGGTAGAAAGCTTCGGTTGCGGGTTCGAATTCCAGTATGGGCAGTTGCATAAATTGGTTTTTCAATCGATTCATGGATTTATTTTCGAAGAAATCGGTGTCTGTGATGTCATAAACACTCCAGATCACTCATTCAATATGAAAAACAGGGCGCAGCGAAAGTGATTAACTGACCACTAGTCCTGTTCTAGCTCTATCAATCTATCCATACACTCTTGAGGTTGAGTTACCGAGTTCCAAGCGATTCTTATAAAAATCTGTTGTGAACAATTTTACTCGGAGTGTATATGCTCTAATCAGTAGTGAAAAAGGCACAAAAGAGATAAAACACAAGGAAGATAATACTATACCGCTATATACTGCGGTAGTTTGCAAAATGAATTTAACATAAAAAAACGTAAAATACAATTTTTCATCACAATCAGAGATATAGTCCATCTCTTCGTACCTACTATTATCACTGCCCCTGCATGATATTAAGATCCCTAGTCATATACCCCGAAATGATCTTTAGGAGAAAGTGATAGCACATCAACAATATTGTTCGAAACGAATGTAACACTTTTTCCATGTCCACTCCCAATATAGAGCAAATAGCCTCGTAATGAATGTATTTCAACAAAAGTTTTTCTACAAGAACTGCTTGTTACTCATTTGCTCGACCTCTCTTTTTATCGAAGACAGTTGTAATCTTAAAGCTAGGGCTAGGATGGGATTTCACAATTAAACTCTACCACCCGCCACGGCCATACATCTGTGTTCAACAGGCGTTTCCCGTATTGTACCGAACGTTATGCTTCGTTCAGTTTTGTGCTAGGATTGTCCCGGTAACAATTTACAAATGCGGCTTGCACTGAATTGTGCAAACAATTTCCCTATAAAAAATGTCCCGGGGTTGTATGATTGTATGTCGACTCTTTATCCGTACGGCGCCGTAAATTTAGTGAATGCTGAGTAGTTTTCCCTAGTAAATTATGCTTCCGTTCATTATTCATGAGATGACAATCCTAAAGGATGTGATCAGCATCTTGCATGTTTCTATCCGCACAAACTTGAAGAGCTAGGGCAGGACCAGCGGTTAAATTATCACTCTCACCACAACCCGTTATATAATAATAAAAATAATAAAAGAGTTTTAGTACTTTTCCACATAAAATTTATTTGATCAGGACCGGTTTCGCTCATCGCGAGCATTATTAACTGATAAGAAATATATATAAACAGTGCTTTTTATACAATAGCACTGTTTACATATTTTTCAGTTGATAATGCTCGCGATGAGCGAAACCGGTCCTGATCAAATACATTTTATGTAGGAAAAGTACTAAAAATGTTTTATTATTTTTATTATAATGCCATTCCACCAAGTATTGACAGTGAACACCTTAAAAGCAGCGGTGGGCTGCCAATACTTTAACAAGGGGCTTGCTGAATCTCAAAGCTATTCGTGGTATTTTGAAAAAGGGGTGATTTTTATTACTCTTATACAGTTAAAAGTAATAAGTATTAAAGCTTTCGAAAGTTACTACGTGTACTAATAGTATGTAACAATCTTATTTAATATCAAAAGCTGAAAAATGTATTTATTAACCTACACTAAATTGCAAGAGTGAAGAGTTCCAAAATTAACAAAGAAATATGTTATATTATTTTCGCTACAATTGCATGTTTTATATATGCCAGAAACACTTAATGTATGCACATATATAAACATTATATTATGCATAGATCTGAGAATCTTGTCTTTATTAATTTAACAAGGGGCTCGCCAACCTTAGTAAAATTTAACAAGAGGCTCGCGCGAGCCTCCTCCAGCCCACCCCTGCACACATATTGTGCAAATAGAAATGATGAAAGAAAATCATGGTGGTCTTCACTTAAAAGATGAATTTTTGAAAATTCTGTACATTTTTCATGTGAAATTTCTCTATAATAGTTTTTTTTTTATAATAATGTTTACAGTGATTTTAAAATTTTATATATAGTTATTTTGGTGTACTTTATAGTTGACATGATTACGGAATGCTTAAATATATTAACAATATTAACCCTTTTTTAACTAAGTTAATAGTACACATACCTTCTAATCACTTACATTTCTCTGTATATAAAACAAATACTCGTCCTGAAATTCAGGTATTCCTCCCTTATACTTTTACCCATTGAGCAATGCAATAATATAAATATTGTAGTAGTGTTATATAATTGTCATGATTCACTCCCGTTTGCCTGATGTGTAACAGATACACAGCTCAGGAGTGCGTGCTTTTTTTTGCATAGTAAGGAAAGGGTTAAGAACACAAAATATTTAACTCTTATACCATTATGGTTTCGCCAATAAAGAAAACAATTTTACTCAAAATGGATACTTAAGATTTTTTTTGTATAAATGTTTTTTATTTATTACCAATTGTATAATATATACCTACAAGACAGTGTGCGTTGTTTTTATTATGGTTGTAATATTTCTGTTAATATTTTCCGCTTGGTTATTAAATCCTTTTTTTAAAGAGTATTCAAGCTCTTCAAAACCGCAAAGCAGTTGCAATCTTGAAACAAGCACTCGCATAAAAATAAGTACATAATAATATAATTATCAGGAATGAGAAAGGTTTCCCCTCCGCAGAACGGCTACTTTCATGTGAACATCAAAAATAAGTTGTGTATTGTCCTTTGAAATTACACACTTATTTTGATACTTCATCGATAAAATGATGTACAATATCGAGAAGAAAATAAAATACAATAACATAACATAGTCATTATGCGTCATATAAAGTGGTTAAAGCAAGTTTAAGTAGGCGTATTCAACATAACCAATTCTCGAATAATTTACCATAGATAATAGAGCACTTTCCGGGCTTATTATTAAATCTCTTTTTGATACTATTTTTAATAATATTTTTACTTTTTAATTAACATTTTTTTTTATATAATAAAAGTTCATAATTACTTTTTTTTTAAAACCACGTTCATTTATAGCAAATGATTATAAAAATTTTCAGAGCATTTTTCAAAGCCTTGTGATAAACCTTAATAATCAGCTGACATGATTGATACTCTAGACTGGGCGTGTCGCATGTAACTCAAATGTAATTGTTTTTTTTTTTTTAACTTAATTTATCTTTTTAAAAAATGTCATGATTTTAGGTATTGTTACGTGTACTAAGACCAAGATTTATAACACAAATATTTATGCCGAGCTGTATACAAATCACGGTTGCCTATTGGTTTTGTGCTAATTTTCATAAATTAGAGGTTACCAAATTACTAAGAAATAATACTGCACCCAATAATCGCATTGGTTTTTCTACTATTTTCAACCCTAAGCCCAACGCACCAGTTATGATAAATAACCTCTTAAAAACGAAGCGTATCATACAATTAAATGGCAGTGGGAGAAATTTACACTGTTTGCAAGATAAATCCAGCCAAATATGACTATTTTTATCTTGCTACTTCACTCCCATCCGAAGTGGGTCTAAAATATATATGTACGTATAATAATTAGAATTGATTAAAAAAATAAAACCATCATTTGTACTTATTCCCACTTTTATTTTATAAGATCAGTAGCAGTTGTTTATTACACCTTATTTATTTCATATGGTTTTGTATAAGTAACACTGTAACCTGATGAGAGACTACAAAGTTACAGTCAGTTAATAATGCTCGTCATTACCGAAACCGGTCCTGATATTATTAAATAAAAGAGGGAATTAGTACAAATAATTGTTTTATTTTTTGAATATTATCAGTGGCGGATTAATTACCAGGGGCGTATATTCAGGGTGTGCAAGGCGTGCGCCGCTCGCCCGTAGAGACTATATCATAAAGCGATATATTTAAAATGCATTTGCAAGCGGCAGTGAATCGTATATGAAATCGCTCAAGGCGTTCAATACGATTGCCGCTCGACTAGTGATCCCATACAGTTGACCCGTCAGCGCAGGCGTCGCGTCAAAGTCATGTTTTTGTTTAAAATTTCAAGGAACCAGGACGATCTCTTTCATTCTAGCTCACACGTGCTGTATTGGTTGCAAACTCATAGCGTTGTTAGGCGCGCACTAACTCCCAATAAGAAGCTATCGAAGTACACAAGGCCTGACTGTTTAGTCGAAATTTAATTTTTGTAGAACAAAAGGATGCTCGTTGAATTAAAACAGAAAGGCACGTTTTACGGTAGTGTAATAGAAAAATGTCGCAAAAGCGAAGAATTAAACACAAGAAGAATTGTACAAATAAATAAAAATAAAATTCATGTTAAAAAAATCGTCTTTTTTGAAAAAATATGTCATTTACACTTTACAGCACACATTTAGAGGCCTCAAAAATAGCTTACATATTTTGATCCTTATACTTTTGATCACTTTTAGGGTGTTCACTGTCAATACTTGGTGGAAAGGCATTATATTAACAAAAACACAATATTCCTTTGTTATAATATGACAATTTCATCAGTTGACAATGCTCGCAATGAGCGAAACCGGTCCTGACCTATTAAATAAAGTGGAATGAAGTACAAAGGAATATTGTGTTTTTACTTACACTTTTGGTTCAGATTTTTGTATATTTTTACTATTTTCGTTTGAATTTTCTGACGATTTTATATTATCCGCAAAACAGGGCCTCCAAACTATATTGCGCCTGGGGCCTCTCATGTGCTTAATCCGCTACTGAATATTATGCCTTTCTACCAAGTATTGACAGTGATCACCCTAAAAGTTTGGATTCCTGACGAAGTCGTGTAGTAAACAATATACCACAGAATGTTTCAAATTAATAAATAATCAGTAAGGGAATTCTCAAGTTATTTTGTATTTACAATTAAATGAATTGTAATTTACGTTAACACATAGATTTATACGATCGTCTATTAAAGCAAATAATATAAAAGCAGGTCTTTATAAATACGTATTCAATAAATACAGTTAACTGTTCCGGAGCGATTCCAACAACAACACGCTCAGTAGCTTCTTGCTAACGTAAACCCTTTGTATTGGCCTCGTATGCAATATTACCTTTACCCTGTAGAATGTACAAAACCCATACATTATTGTTTCTTCTCGTATGCGGACGACACGATCTGTTGTTCTTGGACACGCCACCGCTTTCTTATTTGCATGTAAACAACTTTGCTTGAAATAATGTCCGAAGACACCGAAGTCCATTCCATAATTCGATTTAAATAAGCGCCTTACAAACCAAAGCTCTTCCGGAAGCTTTCACGTAATCTTTCAAAAGCTCCGTGACCACGACATATGTTTAACATTTATTACTCATGCATTTTGATCATTAAAATTATTTTATTAAAAACACAATAATCCTTTGTACTTCATTCCACTTTATTTAATATGTCAGGACCGGTTTCGCTCATTACGAGCATCGTCAACTGATAAGAAATATAATTTAACAATGCTATTTATACAAAAATGAACAGTTATAAACAACAATTGGCATTGAAAAGAAAATACCAATTACATTAAAAGTGATTCTAAAATATCACAAAATTAAAATGTTTAACACATCTTACATATAATTAAAAAGTCATCTCAGATTAATAAATTTAGAACATATTAAATAAAGTGGAATGAAGTACAAAGGATTATTGTGTTTTTATTAATATAATGCCTTTCCACCAAGTATTGACAGTGAACACCCTAAAAATAAAATTATTTTTTTGTTCACTAAGGTTATATAATGTTGTTTAATGTTATATTATCTTAAGTACGTGGGGTCACTAACTAATATTTAATAAATGGTATTAAACTACGTTTTTAAAGCATTGTTATTAATTATAATACTGATTTTATTGAATTCCATAATTTCGGTGACAGCTTAATAACCAGCGATGGGCTGCCAATTGGTTAACATGGGGCTCGCTTAATCTCAAATCAATTTATCACTCCTATGCAATTATATGCAATACATACTTAAATAAGTAAACGATTGTTACTTAATACAATTATAATATGCAACAATATGCAGTTTACCATAAGTTAATCAATGTAAATAGCTAAAATTGTACTGCCGTGTATACTGAAGCCGTCGTAGTTAATATATTTAAGCCAGAAATTGCAGTTATGTATTAATTTAGTCTGAGAATATTGTTTTCTCTTGAATTAACAAGGGGCTCGCCGGCCGTAGTAAAATCTAACAAGGGGCTAGCGCGAGCCCTTCCGAGCCCCCTCCAGCCCACCCCTGCTTAAAAGCGGTATATAAGAATTGAAATGATGAGGAGGAATTTTGGGACATTCCAAACATCCATGCCTCAATAATTAACCAATCGTTTACTATGCGTCAGTTCACTTCATCCGTGCACTTGAACGCCTGAAGATGCCGAAAGGCGAAACCCGAGTCGTTAGTGACAAAATCTGTGGGAGTGTACATAATTTGAATGATTCAAATTTGATATTGAAATTCCACCAAGCACCTTCAGTCGAAATCTTAAATTATAATTAAGCAATACATCGATTGAAAAAATACTGTTCGTACTTGGATTCGAACCTGTGAGGTCCGGCTTGGAAGCCAACGACGTTGATTTTTTTAAATTTGAATCTATAAAATGAAATAGAAAATACATGCGTTTGTCTGTTTGTCACAAACATGCGTTTCTAGGTCACCTATGTTATTTTCAATCGATTGACTATATTTTATAATTTAAGATTTAGATTGAAGTTGCTTGGCGAAGTTTCAATATTAAATTTGAATCGTTAAAATAACATTCACACAATATGTACATTCATGTACATTCACACAAGTTTTGTCACTAAGTTAGTGAAAAAACTTGTTTGAATATACATAATTTGGACAATATTTCGGTCGAAATATGACAGATCAAAAACTTATTTTCGTTATTGTTGTTTTTTTTTTCTCAGTGAAAAAAACGCATCGCAAGCCTTAAAAAGTTATGTGCTGGTAAACAAAGCCCTTTGAAAAGACTGATAACGATTAACGACAGGTGAAAAATGGATTCCTTACAACAAGATCGTGGAACAAGTAAAAAGTACCATCACAGACAATATCCAATATTGATATTTATCAAAAAAAAGGTTATGCAAGCAGTTAAGTGTGAAAGTCGGGTCATATGGTGCAGTGGATAGCGTTGTCGGATTCCGTGCCGGACTTCACGGCTTGGAGTCCCAGTACGAGCAGCATTTTTTCGATAGATTTAACGGTTTCTGTTCGAAGGCATGGGTGTTTGTAATGTCTATCTAAAATATTCCCTTCCACCCTTTCCGATTCTTTAACAACTGTTTGCAGTGAGAACGATTAGTTAACCTCTAGTCCTGTCCTAGATACTTATATCCCTACTACTATCTTTGAATAAGAAAGGTTGAGCGACCGAGTAACAAACAGTTCTCGTAGAAAAACTCCTGATGAGATGCCTCCATTACGAGACCGTACGCTCCGCATTGGGGGCGGACTTGGATAAAAAAAAAGAAGAAGAAAAAGGAATTGTGTGTGAAATATACACCACGCAACCAAACGATAAACTTAAAATATGTGCACATTCGACAACTGACCAAAATGAGGAACGTAGTGAAAAAACATCCAGTATGGTAAATAGTACAGGTTTTGTGTTCCACCAAGACAAAGCCCGCACATAATTATGTTCTGATGATGGCGCACGCCGAAATAGCTCTAAAATAATTTTGTAAAAAAAATGTAGAGCTAAATACGTTGATATTTTTACCGTATTACAATGGAGTTCTACCACGTAAATGCCAATTCAATAAATATATTTAATCACGCGTCACAAACTCGTGTAACTAAATAGTTAAAAAAAACAACAAACTTACTTTGAACTTTTTTTTGTTGATCTTATTTGATTTTCGTATAACTTTACGTAAAATTACTGAAGATTTCGTTGAAAGCTCAATATTATGACTATCACTTTGATGAAGATAATAACTTTATTTATTGATTTGGAATTTACTTTGTAGAACTCCATTTTAATAGGGTAAAAATATCAAACTATTTCAGTTCTACAGTTTTTTATATGTTATACGTTGATAGCTACTTCGGCTTTCGCCATCGTCAGAACTATGCTTTAGACGTTAATTTGCTTACATATATATACTTATTCAAATTCTAATTACAATATTGTAATTAGAATTTGAATAAGTATGTTAGAGTGAATAATATGATGCATTGTGTATCTCTTCTTACTCTTAGGGTGTTCACTGTCAATACTTGGTGGAAAGGCATTATATTAGTAAAAACACAATATTCCTTTGTACTTCATTCCACTTTATTTAACTGATCAGTTGACGATGCTCGTAATGAGCGAAACCGGTCCTGACATATTAAATAAAGTGGAATGAAGTACAAAGGAATATTGTGTTTTTACTAATATCTCTTCTTAGCCAGTATATATAGCTGAGTAAATTTACGTTTAAAGCATAGTTCTGACGATGGCGAAAGCCGAAATAGCTATCAACGTATAACATATATAAAAACTGTAGAACTGAAGTACTTTGATATATTTACCCTATTCAAATAATAACTGTTTGAAATAAATTTTACTATTAGCTCGAATTAACTGTATGTATCACTTTGAAATTTGAATGTTGCAAACTAGCTGCTATAGAGCTTTTGAATACATTAAACTATAGACGACCATTAGGCAATTCATTGCCGGCAACAGATAATGCAGATTTCAAATATAGGTAATTAAATACCGCGCAAAATAAACGCTTAAATAAATACGACATCGGAACTAGTGTTGGCTGAATCTGCAAATGGTACATGGATTGGCAACCTTTTATTTTATTCTGAGACATTAATAAACTTCAAAACTATCTACACTTCTATGTTTTTTTTTATTTGCGAGCCTGGTATTGCCTTTCGGCATCATCGTGCATTCACTTTCTCAATGTCATTTTTATGATAACGGATTCATATAACCACTTATAATTTTTAAAAAAACCCAAAGGTTTTGTTGTTATTTATGCGAATATTTTCCCAGCAGATTATTCGTCATAAATAAATACGGAGCTATTTTTTAAAATTAATTCAGGTCTACACTTTATTATACATAGTTCCTAGATGTAATCGTAAATATCACTAATTTATATATATGTTTGTTGTATACAACAATGGTACAAACTGTTTATTACCTGTCGCTTCAGGTAAATCCATGCAATTGGATCGTTAGTGACAAAACTTCTGTAAGTATTCACAATTTCAGTACTATTACTTGATTGAGGCCTGTGCTAAGAGTAACTTCGTTATTAATTATAATAAAAAAGTTTTTGTAATAGCGATAGTGATTCTCTTAATTCTAATAGCGAAGTATTAAGTTGTGCAAACATTCCTTTACATAATTGATAGGCAAATGCGGCATCACGCTGTCCACATAATAATTCTATAGTTGGTAAAGTTGCATACATAATCTTTATATTATATTTTCACTAGACCAGGGGAGGGCAAACTTTTCGGATGAAGGGCCAAATTCAGGAATTCAAAATGAGCGGCAGGCCGCAAGTAAAATACCATCTGTATTTGTACACCATTCATTATCATGAAAAAAAACAATGTAATGAGAGTAATGGTTTTACGTCGTTTAAAATTTTGATAAATTCAGATGATATTTTTTAATTGAAATTCTTAAAACTGCTTGTAAATTTACATCGGTGATGTTTGATTGTAAAGAGGTTCATGATTGAAAAGTTTTGTTCACATTTATACGTTGATCCAAAAATAACGATTATTATATTTATTTGCAATCTTTTTTTAAAAAGGCGTTAAATGATAAAAACGTGAATCTCTTTAAAAAATACAATATGGCTTGCGGGCCGCAGAAAAACGCGCCGCGGTTTGCCCGTGCCTGCATTAGACAATGTTCTTCAATAGATTCGCGGTAACATAATGGAAGATAGTGTTTGGAAGTTAGTTTAAAATATATATTATATTATATTTTATTTTTTCAGACATCACAAGTACCCTTATTTTCGAACAGAAATTGATAACGATAAATTTCTTTGACTATATCCTGACAAATTGTATTAAGGGGAAGTATTTATAGTTATAGTATGATTTTTTATCTATGAACCAGGACTTTTTTACTACAGGTTTTTATGTATATATGTAATTTCTCGAAAAATGTGGTATTTATTTTTGAAAATGCCGTCCACAAAAATGTGCCGACCGGGGTGGTCCACCCCTGCCGCAACCCGCTTGCTACGCCACTGCGTATTAAAATCTTTTTTGAGATACCTCTATTAGGACGCCGGAGAGGATATGGATTGAAAAAAGAGAATCATAGATAGAAATTTAATACATAGTTACACTTTTTTTCTCACCATATCCGCTCCGAATGTGGAGCATATGAACTCCTAATGGAGTTTATCTCAATTGTTTCTACGAGAACTGCTTGTCACTCAGTTGCTCAACCTCTCTTTTTCCAAAGAGAGTAGGAATAGAAAGATAGAGCTAGGACAGGACTAGTGGTAAGCTAATTGCTCTCGATACACTCCATAGGATAGGATGGGTAGGAGGGGGAATTCAAGACGTCACATACATTCCTGCCTTCGAACAGAAATTCATAAATCGATTGAAAAATCATTTTATAAAACTGTCCGTACTTTGATTCGAATCCGTGACCTCCGTAACCGAAGCCAACTACGCTGACCACTCAACCACACAGGCGGCACGTTTTTCACTAATTATATAAATATTTAATGTTTAATATTTGTTTATTTGTTAAAAAATTAAAATTACAGTACATGACATAACAGCTGACGCCAAATCGCCATGCACTTGAAAAATATAATAAGACAATATATAAAATAAAAATACACAGTACATCAAATTCAACATAAAAAATCAAGAAATATAATAGAAAAATGTATCAAACAGTTCACAAATACCATCAGTAAAAATGTCCACTTCTCTAGGCAATGCGTTGATTAATCGAACGGCCCTTAGAACTGGTGACTCATAACTCCTAAGCGAGGTATAAGTTTTTAGAAATAAAAGTTTTTGCTCATAGTTTCGCCCACGTAAGAATAAATTGGGAGCATGTTAATTAATAGTCGTGAGAATTTTAGGATTATTAACTCGGCCCTGAAGGAGAAGAGAAAAATGCTTTAAGCTTGAAAAAGATCTTCGAGCTTCAAGAGAGTGAAAAGATAACATTCCTAAAAGAAATTTAGTGGGGTAGTATTCCTTTAAGGAATTATCAAAGGGGAAGAATTTAAATTTTTTGAAATAATAATATCTTATATATACCAAGCCATACAGAGCAGGGTTTGGGAAGTTAAGCACCTGGATTCTTAAAGATGTTTGTGAAAGTGTTTACTTATTGAAAAGCCTTCCAACACCAACAATATAATCTTTTTCGTATCTACAGGACAATTCTAAGCAGGTTGGGAACTTTATCGCCCCCGGAGCTTCGAATATGTATGAGTTTATAAGAGGGACAAACAAATATTATTCTAATATTCCCATACATGTGCACAAATTGTTATACATATTATATTGTGTTTTACAAGAGTCGTCAATAGCGAATAGAATATTTGAAGAAAACCACAAACAAAAATGTTATACTTTCATCGCTTATTATTTCTTAAGATATTATTTATGTTCCGTGTAATACGTAAAAGCGGCAAAAGAGATTAAGCTCCCTTAATGCTAAAAATATCTCTATTTGCAACAGTCTTAATCAAATAAAATACTTTGAAAATAAAAAAAGCTATTTTCCTCATACATATGTATCTTATTTTAAGCCCACGCCCTGAATCAGACGTAAAAGATCGCCAGAATATTCGAAACAAAACGAAAGATAGAAATGATCAATTTTAACATGTTTCTACTTATTTATTATTTTACATAAAAGTGAAATAAATCTTTCAATTACTATTTTATTTCGAAAATAAATTTCGCTCCCGAAATCTATTATTATTTGTTGCGAGTCATTTTTATGTAGAAGAAAATAAAAAAGTATATGCATATTAAAAAACATTTTTTTATCTAGTTGAACGTTTCGTTTATCTACTGTAAATGTAATGTTTCACGATACTTCTGTGAGAAAAAAACGACTTTCATTTAAAAAAAAAAAACTACACACCTAAGTGATGGTCTTTGAGATGCCGGTAAATTGACGGTACCTACCAGGAAAGCTAGATATTATTATTCCATAAAATAAATAATTTTTCGTGCTTGGAAATATTCATGACAAAAAAAATTATACATACGGATTTGTAATATTTTATAGTGGTATTTAATGATGCATCAAATACATCTTTAATACAGATTTTAAAGAATTCAATGAGTATTAAAGTCGAAGGACGAAGACGAAGTCCGTTGCCCTGACGGGAAGATTATAAAAAATCAGAAATTTACCGACATGAACAATCAAACGCATACTTACTTATCAAATAAATCAGAGTGAATAAACTTTACTAATTTTCCGAATGGAACTTGTTATTAGGAATATATGAGCCTTTAAAGGTGAAGTGAGCCAATATAATAAATAATTTCAAATACGTTTCAGGTGAATATTGTCATATAAATCTATACATATATACTTCTTATACGACGTCCTTTTTGTTTTTATTGAGATATGGTAATCGAAGATCAGATATAAAATAAAAGTGACGACTATATAATATTTGATTTATCTGTTTATGACAAGTTAATACCAGCGGTGGGCTGCCAATACGTTAACAAGGGGCTCGCTCAAATCTCAGTACGGACAGTTTTATAAATTGATTTTTAATCGATTTGTGAATTTCTGTACAAAGGGATGGATGTTTGAGATGTCTTAAAAACAGGGCGTTCCAAGATTCGAACCCGTAAATCACAGGTTCAAATCACTGTCTGGACATGTTTTTTGAAATGGTTTTTCAAAGGCATGGATGTATGATGTATGTGATGTCTTGAATCCTCTCCCAACCATCTTATACATCCGGGTCTAGCGAAAATTATTAGCTAACCACTAGTCCTGTCTTATTCCTATCCTTCTATCCCTACTCTCTTAAGATAAAAGAGGTCGAGTAACTGAGTAACAAGCAGTTCTCGCAGAAATATTTCTGATGAGTCAGTAACATAAGGAGTCCATATTCTCCTCATTTGGAGCGGACATGGTTAGCAAAAATATACTCCAATATGGTATGTAATATCAAAGGTAGCATAAATAAACACGATATGTTGACTGGACATGCTGAACCTTTTACGATTCTGTCTCTCTCGCGAATATATCGCCATCCCCAGCTACATTTTAATCGCAGGATATTGTATTCGTTTCGTCGACAACCAATCGACGTTTTATAAATACTAAAAGTGTCTAAAATGTAGGCACTGCCTGATTTTGCCTACAAAATACCCGTGGGGGACGGTTAGGTGAATTCAAAATATTCTGACACGGAAGTTGTAGGCTCAGTCAAATTTTGCCTTCGTGAGAACAACACATATCTTTCTCAACTCAACTGCAATAAACCTGATTTGAGTTCATCGTTTATTTATTGTTTAAAAAAGCCTGATATAGGCAGGATATTTTTAAATACGAGTGCATTTATTGTGATCGTGATATTATTTATATTTCATTTTAAAACAAAATCGTTCGGAAGGTGTCAAACTAAATTCAGTTTCTACTGTGACTTCAGTGACTTTCTAAAGGAAAGAAATCGATATTTATTATTGGTGAGTTTGTTTCAAATTTTCTTAAACACAATCGAGAGTGTAGGTAGACATAGCATTGTCTTATATTGAGAGAGGAAAATCAAAACAAATATATTGTATAAATCTGGGAAAGGTTTGTTACGCTTATAAATGTATTTATTTTAATTTAAGATTTCGACTGAAGGTGCTTGGTGGAATTTCAATATTAAATTTGAATCGTTCAAATTATGTACACTCCCACAGATTTTGTCACTAACGACCCGGGTTTTGCCTTTCGGCATCTTTAGGCGTTCAAGCGCACGGAGTTTTATTCAGGTCGGGCTACGCCCACCTAGCCCAGTAGAACCGTAGAACCGCCACTGATAATAAATTATTTTTTTATGCGTTTTTAATAGGTTAATGTATAAACGGAAAAGAATTATAAATAATATAAACAGTGTAATTCTTCGGTAGAACTCAACTAAAATGTCAGAACTTTTAATGTGTCGTTTAAAATACTCATCGCGAGTGATTGAACCAATACCGATATTGTTAAATACCTTCTGTTGAAATACTCAGAGTAAAAAAATGCAATTCTTAAAAAGCAAATGATGGTTCATAGAATTTAGACTCATTGAAACGAGCGCTGAGCACTATTTTTTTCGCACTAATCGCGTCGTGCGAACGAAATTTGTTTCCATGAGACTCGAATTTTGCTAAGCCTAAAGAGCATGAACTATCAATAATAGCCTTTTTAATAAAAACATTTTCAAAGTATTTGTTTACACTATTCCATTTTTTTTAAATGGAACAAGTAAAATTGTGACACCTACATAGGAAAGAGTCGACATCAGTTTTTCAGATATTTTTCAACTGCTTTACGCCATTACTAATTTAGGGCTTATTTTAAGTTACCGATATATGACTTTCGTAAAAAAAGATTTATTCTATTTAGTGATTTGAGCCGAATTTGAAATTTATTAAAAATAACGATTTTATTAACCATTTGCAAGTACATATAATTCAAAAATAAAACACAACAATATAAAATTATATTAACTACATTGTAAAGCAAAAAAATACTAGAAAAATCTTTTTTTTACCTATCTGGCGAACAAAAATACCTGTTTTTTTCTAACTGAGAAACTTCTCTCATCGTTGGTGATTGTTTTAGACTTTTCCATAAGTCATAAAGATTTGACGAATATGAAAAAAGCCTTGAAGACAATTTATCCTTGGAAGTAATTTGAGTACTTTATTAAAAATAACTGAGTTTAACGACTTTTGAAATTTGACAAAATTCAAAATTTTTCCGACTAGTGTATCTCGTAGTCGTAAGATAATGCTAAAATTCCAGTTACAAAAAATACAAATAGCAAACTGTTTCATTTTCTTCGCATAAAATGAACAAAATTATCTAGTTTTTGTATATTTACTTAATAAAACCGTAGTATGTTTATTGCTCATTAGTAAACATTATTGTGTATATTTATTTGACTGCCTTTACCTCCAAAAATTTAGTACTACATGGGCAACCAAAGCGATAGGATTTCAATTATTTTCAGTACTTATTTGAAACCCCTCTACAAAATCATTTATTTAAGATAACACACACTATCTTATCTGTTGATGCCGTAAATAATTCTGTTAGGGTTGGACGCATACGAATATTTTTTGATTTTTACAAAATAATTTTAAATATAAGCGGTTCTTTTAAATGAAATTAAAAAAATATATAAGAATGATAAACATGATTTTTGTTTCATATAATATATATATACAAACCACTTTCGGTGGATTCGGCGGTGACTTTGTGGAAGTTCATTTTTATATAAAATTTAAAATAACTTAGATTATATACAAACCAATTTATTTCTATACCAAGGTTAAAGATTCCGTGAATATATTTTCTAGTCATGTCCACGTCTGATATGGAGTAAATTTTACTGAAGAAATTTTATTCAACAGAAGTTGTTTAACGAGGACGAGATTTGCACATAATGTGATATAACATAAAGCGGAGAATGATTTGTTGAATATAAATTATTCTTAATCCAGATTCAGAATAAAGTATGCTGAATTATGATGATAACTACTAAGTTTTTCGTGCGTTTGCATATAGTTGGAAGCCTGTCACTCGGCCAGAGTGAATGCATTTTCTACCAAAAAAAAATATTTTCAATCTTGGTTAATTTATAATTAAAAAAGCAATCATAGTTTTATTAGGAAATTACATTTTCTATCCAACCCCTTGAACTTTTGTTTTACATTGAAAGTTAAGAAATTTTCCCACCAACGACCGTCGTTAAAAAAATGTTTTTATTGTTCAATTAATTTGACTAAAGCTTTTCGATTTAGTGCACAACTCTAGTTGTCACATTATAATACAGACTTTGAATCGATGAATCTAAACATGTTTTACCAGGCAAAGAAACAATATATAAATCGCGAAACCTACATATGTACTTGTTAATTACTAGAGAATCATGGCATTTTTTTGAAACACATGAAGAGGTAGGTATAATAGAATTTATACTACAGAATATCGGTTTTGAGAATAATGTGACTTGCTTTATAAAAATCTTTATCGCCTTAAGAAACCTTTGATGCTTTATTACTTTAGACTTCGAAGTTTACGTCGTGTCAAAATGTGTCTGTTGAAACTGCAAGATTATAGAGAACCTTCTTCATTATATGTATGTATGCATATGCTTTTCAGTTAAAATTCTAGCGACTATCAAAACCGCTCCGCGCTATCACACAAAGATGTGTAATTTGTAAAAAACACTGTTTCCTATTTTTATTTAAATATAAGGCACTGCCAACAAAAATGTTCTGAAACCCATTAAAATAGATATTCAATATTTGATACGTATGACATATAGTCGACTTTCAGAAATCAACATAATAATTTTTCTATTAATTAAGTTAATTCTATTAATTGTGTTGCTCACGAGAGAGTATAACACTACTCGTATAAAACGTGTTTTGACACTATCTGGGAAATTTAACCAGGGCTGTGGAGTCGCGTGAAAAAAAGACGACTCCGAGAAAATTTTTCAAAAAAATCATTTTAACTTATATAATATGTCTACCATCAGATCATCTTTAGTCAGCCAAGCATGAAGTGTTAACACTTTTGACTATTTTGTTTAAATACACATCAATAAATATATTTTTCAAAAAAAATCGAGCCTCTCATTTTTCACGACTCCGACTCCGGCTAAAATACCACGACTCCGCGACTCCGACTCCACAGCGCTGAATTTGACAATTGCTTGCTTAACGATGAATAATTTAATTATTATTATCAATGCAAATAAAACATCTATAACATCTTTTATAGTATTATACTCCGGAAACTCCTATAATAAAATAAATATATAGACAATAAAAACATAAAGAATTTAAAATGAGTGAATGGAATAAATTTTATGTTTGAATATTATTTCATGAAATATAGCCGCCCCTGCATACACAAGGGGTGCATTGATCCAATGCCACATTGACCGGCAGCCACTGGTAACAATACCCCGTATCAATCAAATTAAAATATTTTCAGTGAATAGAAAAGACTATTGTATCCATTGTTCCAATTATATATCGAAATAAATGATTTAAAATTAATATTCAATGTTTAGTCAGTATAATAAGAATAACAAAATAACTATTAATTTCTGTCGCCTAATATTGTTTTTCATGAAAAGCCCTTATTTAAGTCTTAAGATATATATTATTTTTATAGGTGTTATTTCTACCTGTGTAACGAAATAACAAGAATGTTTTGTTTGTTTTGATACTGAAATAATGCGAAAACGCTTGGATTCCTATTTTAGCCACAGTGCATGATGCTTGAAGGTGAAATAGAAGTCGTTAATTTGTACCATTAACTTATCCTATTCGCTCACTTGTGTTACAGTGGCGTGCTCAGGAATAGCTAAACCGGTATTACCGAAACCGAGATACCAGTATTCGTGATGTTTGTTCAATTCTTGGTTTTAAACATGAAAAAGTATCGATATTTCGGTGTTCAAAACCAAATTTTGAATCTAAAGAACATCCAGTGGCTGATTAAGGACATGAGAGGCCCCAGGCGCAATAAAATGTAGAGGCCTTGTTTTCAGGATAACATAAAAACGTCAGAAAATTCCAATTAAAATAGTCAAAATATATAATAATCTGAACCAAAAGTATATGAGTTATATTACGTAGACTATTTTTGAGGCCCCTTAAATTCAGATGCCCCAAGCGCGCGCCTCATTTGCTTATAGGATAATCCGCCACTGATCAGATCATCATGTATTTTAATAAAACTGTTCGCAACGAATTGAAATACTTTAAATCTAGCAATAGTTGTTTGTATCAAAATTAACAAGTTCCCGAAAGGATGATTTATTCTTAATATCCTATTATTATTTTCATAAAAGGTTTTTTATGAAAATCTTCCGTTTATAACTATGTTACATATGTATATTTTTTAATGACGGCATAAGTTATATACAATTTTGGAATACCGATTTTGATTTAATCGCCTGGCATTAAGATTCCGATCGGTCGTATTTTTTGCTTTATTTAAATATTTTTTTCTATACCAGTAATGATATTTTCAATACCGGTATTTAATATGAAATACCCGTTTTGATGTTATTTGTCCGGTACTGCAATCCCTAGGTATGCCTAGTGGACACTTAAAGAACTACGTACATTGATAATTTTTATTCTTAGTGCCTTATATATTATATATATTTCTAGATTAGGAGCTTACCTCTTACTTGTTGTTATTGCTCTGCTTCAGCACCACTCCATGTTGCGCTCCATGCTCAGGATACAATGTTTGAACATGACATATATGTATATACACAAACATTTAAAAATATTTTTATAGTAAATTTTATTAATTCTAACAAATAAAATATCAATCGGAAAATCTTCCTCCGTCCTTTTTCGTCTTTGTTATTTTAACGCAGAACATAGGTACTCGTTTGACACTTTGCTTAAGTAATTAATGCTTGAGTAATATCTGCCCTATACATTTGCTCTGGTACCTACCCAATGGGTGTAATAATTGACGACAGTGATGTCGTCTGTCAAATAATTCCAGTGTTGCGAGTTGCCTAATATAACTTTAACATTTAATAGCATAGTGAGAAAACGTATTAAAAAAAAAACATTTATATAAATGTATTTATTGAAACTTTAATAAGAAATATCTATTGTAGTAAAGCACTAAAAAATGAAATATTGTCTTTGGCTCCGACCCTGCTGCATGTAGACCTCAATTTTGGTAACCTAAAACGAAAAGATGCGAGACTCTTTTTTGTAGGTCTTTCCATTATTTCGAATTTAAAAATTCTAAGAATTTGCGGTTTTCCCAAAATGAACGTCGTGGTACATTTTTTTAGTTCTTCTCAGACATTCCAATTTCTAAAACACACCAATTTACGGACCAAAGCTGTACTGTGGTCTGTGGCACCTCTAAAAAACTAAATTCTCTGTGGCCCCCTTGGAGCACGCTGTGCCTCCCGTTGGGAAGCCTTGGCTTAGAATTTAGACTAAGCTTTAATGTTCAGCAACGTTTTAATACAGGGTTTCCCAAACTTTTACTACAATGGAACAATTTGCAAAGCCGGAAATTTTAACGGAACACGGCTCATTTTTTAGGCAGGATTTCATTATAGTATAAATCCAAAAAATGACAATAAAATAAATAAATACTTTTTGAACGGCTTGACACTAAGTCTGTTCCTTCACTTTGATTTCGTTGCAGCATTAATAAGTTGTATAAAACGGAAGTAAAACAATAATAACTTGTTTTGACACATTGGGGGATTCTTTTGACAAACTCAGCAAGAAAAAATTTAATAACATTTATATTTATTAAATTTTTAACAGAATTACTGATAAAATCAGTCAGATTTTTATTATCACTTGCGCTGAATTAAGCATGCTGGTTTAGCAGTCATCGAAAATGGATTCCGAATCAAGAAATCATAATTTCTAGTTTCCGGAAAATATTGAAAATTAGTGGTTTTCAAGTTATATGGGTGTTCGCGGAACACCAATTCAGGTTCTGTGGAACTCCAGTGTTCCGCGGAACATAGTTTGGGAAACCGTGCTTTAATAGATCTGATAAATTAATTGCATGTAATAAAATTTTCATTTCGCCATCTTTTAAATATATTGTCAGCGCTCGCCATGAGCGAAACTAGTGATGAAACCTGATCTTGATAAATAAAGTGGTAATAAGTACAAACGAATAAAGTTTTTATTTAAACATAAAGCTCTTCCACCAAGTTTTGACAGTGGACACCCTAAAAGTTTAATATATATATTTATTGATCAAAACAGTCCAACTAGGTATTTCAATTATTGAGAATTCTGCCTTTAAATATGTTTTATTTTATATTTATTTATTTTGGAGTAGAGGCAGTTGCTACTAGTTATTATGAATTTTGGATTTTTTTCCATGCCCGCTCCCAATGTGGAGCATGTGGCCTTCTGATGGAGGTATCTCTGCAGAAGTTTTTCTACGACAACTGTTTATCACTCAGTCGCTCAAGCTCTCTTATTCAAATAGAGTAGTAGGAATAGGAGGAGATTTGACATAGACTCTGTCAGTAATTAAAAAAGTTTTTTCAGGTTTTTCTTGGTTATGTCAGTGGAAATGTTTTTGAAAGCATCACACAAATCAAAAATCGTTCAAATAATAATCGTCTCGATCAAATATTACCTATAGTTGACGTCAAAAAGTGGGAATAAATGATATTAGTTTAATGATAACACGAACAACTTGGGAAAAATCAGTTTTGATAGAAACGTCAATGCTACCTGCCCTGCGCTCACATTGATAACATTTCATATAATATCTATATAATTCGACTGTGCTTAGGAAAAAGCTAGCAACCCTCGATTTTTTAAAAAAGTAAATTCAAATTTAATACACCATCTGACAAAAGAACCTAAGCCACAAATGCCGAGTAATGACTAAATTTAACTTTTAAGTTTGAAAAAAGATGGTCCTGTGAAAGATGTAACCACGAAAACGACCTTCATAACGAGTTTTCTTAAACAACAAATTAAATTTATATTACGTTGAGTCCATAAAACACCAGTTTACAAGTTGCGTTTATTTAATAATTTGACTTAGACCCGAAATCTTTTTTCATTTCTCCTGTAATATTTGCTCTGTATTTGTTGATCCCTTTTACCTAAAATCAGTCGAATACTGTACTAGGTCTGTTAAATGTGACGTATTCGTGTATTTCCCGACCGCTTGCTTGCGATGGTCAATTTATTCACAATTTTCTCCAAAATATTCTTTTTCGCGCACTGTGAATGCTTATTAATATTTTATTCAATACATAGACGTATGAAGAAGTAATGCACGACAGCTGAAGCCGATATGCGGGTATTAGTTTTAAATATAAAGTTACTTTAATCATTAGTAGCAAAATGTGCGGCATGGTTACACATGACGGATGCAATTAATGTCAAGGATGGGTGAAAGTTAAAGACATCAGTAGTGCATATTTTTAATTTTTATTTCTCAACATTCATATTCATAATCATTTTAAATACGTTTAACATACAATATCATTTATTCCAATAATATATATAATCATATTACATTGTATTGTGTATGGGATGTCCTAAGCCTGCTGCATCTCTTGGAAATGTAACTGATAGTTTTCGAACATACTGATTATATAATATAATTTTAGCCTCGTACACAAATTAATAATTCCAACTTTTGAATACAACCCATAGTATGAATTCCTTTTGCGGATTAAATAGTATTTTCTCACTCAAAAACCTATCGTACTTAATTATTTTAGGCGTATTCGCAAAAATGTTTCACATGTTATTTGATTTTTTTTCTACATTTTCACTATAAACGTCTGCTGGACCGAAATCTGTAACAAGAAAAATTACACATTAAAAATATAATTGAAAACGGCAGAAATATCAAATAGCCATTAAAATGTATGCACAACCGAACTTGTTAAAAAAAGTCGTGGATATCAAAGCATCGTGGGCTGTTGAAAGTCATGCAGACTCAGATTGGGAGCAACAGCGACAGTTAAATCGGTCAGACGTAACGAAGTACAAAGTTAAAAACGTTACTATTATAAATAGGAGTATGGTTGATGAATTGTGTCATGCATGTGTTTGTATCAGGGATCTGGAGTGGAGCGCGGAGCAGTGGAGCAACAAGCGGAGCCGGAGAACGCAAATTTGTTGTGCTCCATTGCTCCGATATATATATAATATATATTTTAGTTTTATTCAAAATTTAAAAATTAAACGCTTTTTTCAATGTATTTTCAATTTATGATAAATTCAATATTTGATGAATTTTTAACCTAACAAGCGATGCATAACCTCACTTTTTATATTTCTGCGTGGTCTAATTCATCAAAATCAGGGATCTGGAGTGGAGCAAATCAAAAAAGTGGTTGCACCAAATCCGTGGTTTGTATAACATGGTTTTAGAATAAAACGTAAAATAAAAATATAGCTTGTGCGATTTGAACATTTCTCTAGCCTAGATCAAGCCATCATGTATATTATAAAATATGATCCTGTGATGGAAAGACGTAAACAATTTATTTACGTGGAGATAAGTGATATCTGTAATAAAGGTTCACAGACTCTTACCATGACATATATAAAGAAAACGCGTATTACAAAGTTTTTAATTGTTAGATTCCAAATATTCAAGAGGCTTGAGGTTTTACTATTACCCCAATTAATTATTCGAGCTTCGCTCAAAAAGGCTTCGTCGATGTGCACGACATCACGTCTGCGTGAAACTGCGACGCACGGTGACGGTAGAAAACGGATTTGACCAACATTGGACGACAAAAGCTGGCGTTTATGGATTAAGATTAACGTGTCACATATTTTCTTGAATTTCAATGCATATTATTTACTGATTGAATTGGTATTTACTTGGTAGAACTAGTAATTACTACAAATATTATTTTATATATTGTTGATAACTATTTCGGTTTATGACTTCGTCAGAACTAATTTGTCACATTATTTACGTTAAAGTGTCACTTATCACTTAAGAACAGTTTCAAGCAGTTTAAAAAGTTGCAAATGGTGGTAAATAATGGTGGAGTCTTTTTTTATGATCGCAATTTCTGCAAACCTTTATTTTTTTAAAACTTAATAATGGTGCTTATTTGGCATTTTCAGCTAACATATTTTCGATAGAACGTGAATCAAGTTGTATTCATTTTGATTATCGAAAAAAAACTGTTTTTAAAAATGTGTTGGTTACGTCCTTTTTCTTATCCACAGTCGATATGTATATTGAATAAATTTATTATTTACCCAAACTGCTGTAATTTAAGAACATATATTTATGTTTTTAAATTTAAAGTAAAAAATATATGTAGTTACAGTTACAGTATGCACTTGGAACAGCAATGGCCTCAAGTGTGAAACACCAGAATACGTGCGAAACGGCATTGATTCAAAAAATACCAAACGATACTTATTGTTTTCTGATCCTAAAATAACTACCAAAAAGCCTAACAAAACCATCAGACAAACCGATTAATTGTAGATTTTACAAAAGTATGTTATGATCGACCCTGTCATTGTTAGAACAATAATCTTGCAGGCCTTTATCTAACGCCGTCGACACGTATTCCGTAAACACCATCAAGTTTGTATCGGTTAATTCATGGTTTTATTATAAATGGGTCAATGTAATGTCAATGTATTTTCATTACGCATGCATGCAAATATTTAAATATTTATTTGAAATTTCAGCACAAATCGTTGGGAATTACGGAGGATTTATATTGTATATAAAGGAAACCATTGACATTGTCATAGTCCTAAAAAACAATCTAAACAATTATATAGCTAATAAGACTATCACTCAATAATACTTACCACTGTTACTAATAACGATTCTGCATTTTAGACATTGGGGGGGAGTTGGGATTCTGAGGACTACTCTGTTGATCTCCCCAGGAGGCGCTTGTATTTTCCCCAATATAGGCCTTCGATATTCTCCACTTAAACAAAAAACAATATGTTACAACACGTCGAGCTAGTTGTACATTATATATAGGCAACAAAATAAACGGTCAGAATTTAAATCAATTTCTGGTCAGAATTTAAATCAACTTTTGGTCATAATAAAATTCAATTTTTGGTCAGAATAAAAATGTTAACGGTCAGAATAAAAATACTAACGGTCAGAATAAAAATAATAAACGGTCAGAATAAAAATAATAAACGGTCAGAATAAAATTAATAAACGGTCAGAATAAAATTAATAAACGGTCAGAATAAAATTAATATACGGTCAGAATAAAATTAATATACGGTCAGAATAAAATCTATTGTACGGTCAAATTTTATAAATATTTCGGTCAGAATAAAAAAAAAATGAAATTATTAATCCTTTTTTTTCAACATTCATGTTATGTGTGGAAAAGCAGACTCTTATAATGAGTCATTATTATTACAAATAACGCATCATCTGATTACATACCACTCGGTTTGTTTATATAAAGGTAGGGATCCATCGAAGTGCAGTGGATGTAGGATTCCAAGAGGAACCAAGGCTTTATGATGAATGTTGTTAGTTTTCACTTTTTTAAATTCAAATAAAAAATACTCACCTCTTTCAATTAAAAAAAAATAGTGTTTTCCTTACAATAAGTGTGTTATATCGACTGTAGAAAGGAAAAAGGACGTAACCCACACATACCCACAATTACAAAGGGCGCAAAAACGTGTTTTGATGCAAATTAATAATTATACACAACCTTGAAGTGCACGGAGACTTCTAAACTGGTGTTTAATTGACATAATCTAATATTAATTAAGAAATTATCTAGGAAAAACCTTTATTTCAGTATTTTTTCTTCGTTTTAATTTTTTACAAGGTCATCTTTTTCAAACATAAAAGTTAAATTTAGATACTAATTCGGCATTTTCAGCTTCCATCCTTTTGATAGAATGTGTGTCAAGTTGTATACATTGTGATTATCGAAAAAAAAGCTGTTTTGGAAAATTGAGGGTTACGTCCTTTTTCCTTTCCACAGTCGTTATGAAATGTACCATAGCAATTATTTATCTAAATGTTCTTTCCAAAAATATTATCCTTTCCTTTACTCTCTTCAGAGCAGATCACAATGTATCGAATTGTACAAATAATAAAAAATAGTTGCAACTTTTAGATTATTTAAAATTATTTAATAACCAAAAGAATATCGGTTAGGCGGAAATACCGTGAACATTTTTTTAAATAAAAACTTTTTTTGACACGAAACATACAAATGCCTGGATGTGGGAACTGTCAATTCTTCCTTTGGGCGCGCAATAATAGTGATTCATTCAATGACCGTGGCGCTAGTAGCAACGCTCGTCCAATCGCCCATTGGACGATTTGCCGTAAGCAACTTCACTTTGCACCAATAGCAACGCAATACGATGACATCATATCATCAAAAAAAATCAGACCATCTGTCAAAATAAATATGACCGATTCCATTTAAATTCTGACCGATCCCATTTATATTCTGACCATTTAATATAAATTCTGACCATTTAATATTTATTCTGACCACTTAATATAAATTCTGACCATAAATTATTTATTCTGCCCTCTGTAATTCTGACCGATACATTATGACCATTTAATATAAATTCTGACCAGTGTAATATAAATTCTGACCGATGTATTAAAAATTCTGACCGAAACTGAATTAAAATTCTGACCGTTTAAATACGAGCCTTATATATATATATCCGTAAAACAATGCACATTAACTGGATTATTCAACATATTATTTTGTGATAAAATATATACTACTAGCTGACCCAACGAACTTCGTACCGCCTCAGAATCAATAAATGTTGTGTTAACTTGATAACTTGAAACATGATGACTACCGAGCCAACCTTTAGTTGTAAATTGTGCGGTGGCAAGCCAGGCAGATCCAATTAGCTTAAAAATTCAGTTGGATAGTTGGTTGCTTCGTCTTCGTTTGTTACACGGTCGATAGATTTGAAGGAATGTGGTGGACCAACGATTTGCTTTTGAATTGTGAAGTTTAAATAATCCACATTTTTGTTCTTCGCCGCAAGAATTGCTCGTTCACTCAACCAATTGTGATTTTTGTGATTAGATGTTCGGGAACATTTTGTTGATGAAGCCGTCCTTCGTTGAGACGAAATCAATCCGTTTCATTCGTCAACAGGAACACGGCCGTTACCGACGATAGTCAGCAATTGCTTGGAGAAATCTTCGGCAGACGGATCGTTTAAAAATGCAACTTGCATGTTTATCGTTAGCTGAAGTTTCTTCACATAGCGCCACAGAGTCGATGTTTTGAGGCAAGAGTTTATTTCATCGGCAGCGGTCGATCTTGGAATGACTGGTAGTGTTTGGCGGAAATCGCCAGATAGTAAAATCATTGCACAGATCTTTCATAGTTCGATTGAGTGCTTCCAATGCGCATTTGTGCGCCGTTGTCCATTCATCCCAGGTGATGATTGTATTTGCTACCAAAAATTTGGCAATTGCTGAGTGTTTCGCAATCTTGCATGTCGGTTTTTCAGTGGTTTAAAGGTTAAACGGCAATTTCAACGCTGAATAAGCTGTTCAGCATCTTTCTATCTACGTGGCCGCTATTCCAGAAGAAGAAACTGCTACAGCAATTTTATATCTCGCACGAACAGTTGCCATAATCAATGACGTGAGGAATGTCTTCCCAGCTCCACCGGGCGCATCGAGGAAAAATAAGCCACCATTTTCATCACCAATTGCATCCATTAACGTATCGTACATTTCCTTCTGATGGGGGTTCAACAGTGGTACATGCGTTCAAACTGATTGGTTCAATGCATCTCGATCATATTCACGTTCACGTTCCGATTCTCGATTGAAAGCGTCGTTTATTCCACGATCTGGCGTTGGCATTCCTAACTTGACTAAATCCTAACTTGAAATAAATGCCAACTAGCGTACGAATAAGCGTACGACGACAAGACACCAAAACATATTTTATCAACTCGGCCAGAAAATTTTGTGAAGCTTCGGAAGATCATTCTTTTTTCATATGGATGAGATCGGGCAAAATTCAATATTAATATCAAAGAAAAAACTTCTCTGGAGGGAGGAGCTTAATCAATGAAAATGTTAAGAGATACAATAAAACAAGCCAACAGTATAAACCAGTGCTGGGGAACCTGCGGCCCCTTGGCTACTCTGATGCGGCACTTGTGTAATTTTTTTTTAAAAATAAATCTGATTATTTTTTTAATAAATTAACAATTTTATAATGCAATATATTCACTTTGATCAAAAAATTTTACGCAAGCGATTGAAAAAAGAGCGTAATCAACCAATTATATGTTCGCCAATCGAAAAAAAGGGGGGGAATTGTCAACGTTTTCTTTACTGCGGCCTATGTTGAATCAGATAAATAAATGTGACCTTTAGAATTGAAAAGGTTCCCCACTCTGGTATAAACTCTTTTGTTTATAATAAGGCTCTTTGGAGAGTTTTGGTTGAAACACCAATATTCAATGTTATCGATTTACCATTACAGTTTGCCATCTGGCAGAGTTCATAGTTACAATAATCAATCCATGGCTTTTAGCTCTTTAAATAATGCGCGTGAGTTTCATGAAAGTATTTTTAATTAGCATTACTTTGGAAATCAGCTGCGTAGGTCGAATGATCTCAAGTTCAACAGTGTTTTGTAAACGGCAAGTTTCATAATAATAATTATACAATTTCGATCAATAAAGTTGCGGATGTCGTAAAACATTGTCCATTTACATTCTACACCCTAATCGTAATTTAATGAAATTGAATTCATTTTAACTATACTTTTAATAATAAAAAATCCTCACCACCACGTAGCCATATAAAATCAATATGCCAATTTTAAAAATATTTCTGATTCTTTTCACAATTCTCTCGGAGACCCATGGCTCGGTGGGTGGGTCGGGTGCTTCATTGGTGATAGGATTACGGGTTTCGGTAACACTCTGAAAAAAACAAAAGGTTCTCATTAATATACTTAAAAATATATTAATTACATTTGAGAGGTGGAGTTATCTTGGGTCTAAAGCAGATATTGGAATTCATTTCAGTAACATTTATATAAATATATATCAGTGGCGGTCGGTGACTTTTTAAGAAGGGGACGCTGATAAAAAAAAACAACCATTTCAATTTCAATGTTTTATTTTATTTCGCTCCTTTTTGCAAAATTGATAGATTCATTTGTTTTATTATTCAAATTCAATAAAAGTCTTATTTCAATATATATTAAAGCGGCAGTCTTTTTATACCTTGGCTACTCCTGTTAAACTTTTTTATTCCCTTCATAGTCGAAAACTAGCGTTCAACGGACGCGTTCGTGGAAGGTATTGTGCAAATTAATTGTATTCAATCTAAAACTTAGGCAAAAACGCCTTATTTATTTCATTTAATTATTATTATTATTCCGTTTCTCATTTCACTTCTTTACAACATAAAATTAAATTGTGATTGGAATGAGAAATCTGTTTTTTTTTTAAATATTTGAATTGCTTGACGTTAATATTTTTTATAATTTTAAAACTTTCGATAACACGGAATCTTTAAGTTGTATTTACTGAAAGAATATCTAAGATTTTATAATACTGAAGTTGATCCATCATTTTCAAATTTTCCACACATTCAGCATATTTTTGTTTTTATTAAACTTTTTAAAACAGGATTTATGTGAGATTTATCTTTTACGTGCTTTACTCAAATTGTTTAGGTCAGAAAATCCGTATTTATTCTAGAATTTTACTTCTTGAGAAAATAAAATTCATAGCTAATTAGACTAATGCCGATAAGTGAACACATCAACAAATCCATTTTTTGTGTATTTCAATATCAAAATGTTTTTGTTTTTAAACAAATCTACTTTTTAGCATATCTTCAATAAAGAAATTGGAATTATTATTATTATTATTGCCGCCTGTGTGGTCGAGTTATCAACGTCGTTGGCTTCGCTTACGGGTTCGAATCCCAGTACGGATAGTTTTAAAAATTGATTTTGCAATCGATTTATGAATTTCTATTCGAAAGCATGGATGTATGTGATGTCTTTAATTCCCCCTCCCACCCATCCTATCTCATAAGCGGGGCGTATCGAGAGCGATTAGCTAACCACTATTCCTGTCCTAGCCTTATCCTTCTATTCCTACTCTCTTTGGGAAAAGAGAGGTTTTGAGCAACTGATTAACAAGCAGTTTTTCATCATTAGGAGTCCATATACTCCACATTGGGAGCGGACATTGTAAAAAAATAAATATTATTATTAACCTCGGTCATAAGTCCACATTCATTCTTACTTCGGCTATATTATAAACCCTTAACAAGGTCTTGGGATTTATTCTTCTTTTATTTGTTGATTTCCAATAGGCCATAGGTTTTAAAATTTCCGCTAAATGACATTTTGACAAGCAGATATATTTATTGTCTATCGTTTGTGCTCACAGCTAGCCGCTACTCACCAAACGTTTTTATTTGACACATTTAAAAGTTAGCAAGTTTTTGTGCATCGGCTATATAAAATTGCTAAGAATGTCTTCAAAAAATCCGGTTAGTGCTAAAGCCAAGAACACGATGTTATTGAATTATGAGATGTTATATTCCTTGTGCCTGTTGGCGTATTTTACCAGTGAATTCCGTATTTTCATTTTATTATTATTTCATTTCCTACAGAATTCAATGTGACCTTCAGTAATGGTAGACGACGTGATCTGGTGATGCGATACTAGTTATTGTAGGTTTGGCGTTGATTGTAAGGTCTAGATCACTTACCTCGAATTCCCAGTAATTGTAACCCACCAAGAAAAAGGGCTCCCTTGTTGCACAACTTGGATTACATCCTTCATCGCACTGCATCTCGGTGCAACTTGACGAGAGATGAGTTTCTGCAGCAGTCAGTTGAGTCATCTGAGGAAATAATAATATTTTAGTTTACAGTTAACACAACTAAATAACAAACAAGTATTTTTTATTCAATTATTTTCGGTTCTTTTGATTAACTAAAAACCTTTGAATGCACTCAACTTAACCGAACCGACGACCAATATTCGAGAAAGCTTTCACCTGTCATAAGACAATATTAAACTAGAATATACGAATGAAAACGATTTATCTAAATATCAATACTTAAAAATAATATAAAGACCTTGGGATGTGTGCCTACTCATGAAATACAAAAGTCCCGTATTTTTTTTCAAATCTTCTTTCATTTCGTATACCAGAGATATTTTTTTTGCTTTATGGTGTTTCGAAGTTTAAAACATTTTATTGATGAAGATAATAAGCGACGTGAGACTTATTTTGATACATCAATAACAACATTGTTATCCGCATCAGACTCACTAGAATAAATTATACCATCTCAATCTATCGTTGCTAATAGCTGACAATACTTGTTGGAAAGGTATTATATTGAAAAATACACGATTTGTACTTATTCCATAATTATTTATAACAATCACGAGCTTTTTCGAACAGATAATGCATATCAGTGATTTATAGAAAACAAAGTAAGACTAACGAGGGCGTAAAAAAAATGTAATAGAAGTATAAAAAGAATTTATAAATAATAGTAAAAAATATGTATGATTCACACTAAATTAATTTAATAAAAATGTTTAAGACCTCAGACAAATAAAAGCTTCTAGTTTACAAATATGTACATTAAAAGAAAATGATGTAAGTAAGAACAAGCTGTAAGCTCGATGCCCTCAACGGGGGGACTTTTTTTTGCATTTCTAAATAATCAGAAAATTTACTAACGTAATAAATCAAATGCAAACTTATTTAATGAATAAACCAGAAGATCTAATCGTCACATATAGAATGACAAAAATACTCAAGGCAGGTCAACTCTTAAAATATTGAAAATCTGTGTCACATATTGACATATAGGATGAGAAAAACCACTCCTGATCTTAACAAATATTTCCGAATTAGTAGAAAAAACGTTTTATTTTATTATGCCTGGCTTCCACCAAGAATTGATAGTGAAAACCATGTGTTGCTGAATCTACTGTGCAGTCGATTGTGTATTTTAGAGAATTTTCAACTAACATATAAATTATGTATGATATTGTATGAGTATTACATAATGTTTTATTTCGCAAAATTTCTGGGATCTCGATTTTTGCGATAAAGTAAAGTATTGTATACTAAGGTATCCCATTAACCGGACACAAATGCTAACACAGTTTTTGGTTTTTTATGAAAAATAAACCGACTAACCGGCTTTAACCGAAATGTAATTTTAAAATTGAAAAACATGGCATAACAGCTAATGATTCAATTTAGATATAAAAAAATCTAAAAGAGCAACGTTTGACTGCATTTACTTTACCAGCAAATTAACTGGATAACTAATCTAATATTTTGACAAAAGCAGAATAGAGTGCAAAATTATTGCTTTTTTATTTATTTTTCTTTAATAAACCAAATCCGCTGCCACTGCAGATCATATGGAATCTTATTTAAGTTTATCAACACTTTTTAGGCGGAACACGTCAAAAGACGTTTTTAGCTTACTGTCGGTAGAATGCGGATCACGGCATAATACGTTTTTTTATACCGTCGCTTGTTGTGGGACACATAATATCACGGGTTTGTTTGTCGGCGCTAAATAAAATGCCACAACTAATGAGCATTAGTCCTACTTCTTTGCTAGATTATAAGGGTGGAAGTTTGAGCTAAGAAACAAAAAATCAACTGTGTTATAGATTTATTTTGCGATCTCCATCGCTAGCTTAGATTGAGTCGCTTAACGAGTTGGACTATTTTTCATACCGCTAACTCGCGTTCTTTAGTTAATCGTTTCGGTTTTTTGTTATTCGAATATATTACTACTGTATAAGACGTTATACCTACCAGCATACACCATGATAAATTTAGATGATACATGCACATATTAGCAGTGGTGTAGTGGTAAATAAATAGGTACCGGGTCGGTCATTGATTTCTTTTCTATTTTTTTTTTTTTTTTTTAATATCCGTCCGAAAGTAAAAAAACCTATTAAATCAATAAAAAAATCGCGCAATTATTTTTAGGAAAAAAACTGATCAACCCAGGGATGGGCTGGAGGGGGCTCGGGGGTCTCGCGCGAGCCCCTTGTTAAATTTCGGTGCGGTCGGCGAACCCCTTGTTAAGATAAGAAAATCACTCGTCTTAGATCAAATCATCAGATAACTGCAATTTCTGTAGATGGTTAAATTTGAAAAATAGTTGTCCCTTCATTTTTTCTTTAGAAAAGAGAGGTTTAGCGACTAAATAACAAGCAGATCTCGTAGAAAAATAACTTTTGTTGAGATACCTTCATTAGGAGGCCATATGCTCGACATTAGGAGCGGACATGGATAAAAAAATGAATAACATTTACCGAGCCCCTTGTTAAGATATTGGCAGCCCACCTCTGGATCAACCCTTAGATTCTAAAAAGAGGGGTGGTATTTTTTCACGTCATGTGTATTTTTTTTATATCTTTGTAAAATCCGTCGAGTATATCAATCTTGATATAATGCTTTTAAATTTTATGAACAGTATTTATAATATACTAGCTGTAAGCCCGTTGACCTCAACGGGGGGATTTTTGTTGCATTTTTAAGAAGTCAGAAAATTACAAACCTATTTATTGAATAAGCCAGAAATACTAAAAATAAAATAAATATATCTCGGGGCATATATCGACAGCATGCCCTGTTGTATTTAAATTGTAAATTATTTAATTTTTGGAATAATGTTGAGTTTGCTAACAATTATTTTTCCTATTAGCAGAAATATACCTCGTAAATTACCTAATTTTTGGAATAATGTTTAAGTTTGCTAACATTTTTTTTCGTAGTGACAGAAATTTCGTAAAATATTAAATCCTTGGAATAATGTTCAAGTTTGCTAACAATCATTTTTCATAGTAGCATAAATCGACCTCGGCGCATATATCGACAGCCCTGCAGTTTTAAATTGTAAATTACTTAATTTTTGAAATAATGTTTAAGTTTGCTAATAATCATTTTTCACATGCAAAATGGTATAAATTAATTGCACATTTTATCAAAACAAATTTATCAAAATGTTGACTGATTCTCCAAACAGAACTTATTTTTTAAAATATATATAATGATTTTTACTGAAGTTATTTTATTACACATACTGAAATTATGCTTTCGCCAACAACTAACTATACCACGTATGTACCTAGATTAAAAACAAATCTTGAAATAATTGCGTCTTATATTTATTTTTTGAAAAACATATTTCGCTAGTCAATCGGATTTTGTTATTTTGGTAGCATTTATTTTCATACGATCAAGATGCACTGTGATTTAAAAAAATAGTTTTCAAAAAAAAAAATGTTATAAACCCAAAAAAAAGCGCTCTAGGCTAGATTCGAACCAACTTCCCACAGATTATCAGTCGAGCGCCTTACCTCTAGGGTACAGTAGAATTGAGAAAAGCTCGTAAAATAAAACATATAATATGCATGCTGTTTTTTAAATAAAAAACGAAAGGTTCCATTTTCAAACGAAATTTAATATATATTATATATTTTCATCATTTTGATAATTGTGACGTTAGCTCAGTTGACAAAGAGCTCGGCTGATAATTCATAATTATGGGATCGATCGACGGTCGCGACGCTTTTTTGTATGAGAATTCAATTTTTCAGCCATTTGATAATTCAACTGTTTATGTATGCATGTGAAGTATGCGTATTTTGGAATTTTTAGAATAATTTAAATGTGTGCTTAATATATATAATTAAATCAGATCGATGCTGACAGTTGTTCGTTTGCCCGAGCGGTAACGATTTCAACTCATAATCCAGAAGCGATGGTTCGAACGACGGCAGCGGCGCTTTTTTGTATGAGAATTCAATTTTTCAGCCATTTGATTTGTTTCGTCAAATAACAGTGTATTAATTAATGGTGACAGCAGGATGGGGGGGGGAGGAGGATCGTCTTTCTTGACGTCATCGAAAAGGCAAAATCGCGACCATATACAAACGAAAAAAGTATGTATTTGGTATGAATAAAAAAATGGTGACAGCGGGGCTGGGGCGGAGGAGGGGGAGGGAAAATCGCGGACAATCATTCAGACGGACGGACATTATCGAGTATTAATATATAGATGTATGTACTTGAAATTAAGTTACACGTCAAAAAGGTGGCAGGGCGGCGCCCTAGCTCATTTTCAGGTGCCAGGTTGCCGACCTGGCCACACTACACTACTGTGCATACCATGATTAGACAATGCCTGAGAATCGATTTAGACCGAGAGTAGATCTGCTCCACGATCGTTCATAGATTAGATTTTGCTTCTAAAAATTAACACAACATATAAACACGCCCCATATCATCATGAAAATGGCTCTCTTCGATTTACTTCTTTATATATTGTATGTGTGTATGTATGTATGCACATGTGCGTATATATATTGATTAAATTTGAATCATTCAAATTATGTACACTCCCACAGATTTTGTCACTAACGACCCGGGTTTCGCCTTTCGGCATCTTCAGGCGTTCAAGCGCACGGATGAACTTGAACTGACGCTTAGTAAATGGATTTTTCGTGTTTATATATTAAATAAATGTATCACTGAGTCTAAAGCCATCGCTGGCGAAAAGGGTAAGCTCATGGGAATTCCCAAAGATTTGAGTAGTGAGTGGTTTTAAGAATTATATTTATTTGTTTGTCGGCAAAGGTTTTATTATATTATTTATGATATTATTTATATAGGGTATAGAAGTGGAGAGCCCGGAAGGTTTAAGTCGGAGGCAAGAATATTAACTTTCTTGACCTAAATATTAATATTGAAAACGGTTCTCACGAATTTTAAATATTTCGGAAGCCTACATTTTCGGATACCGTGATACATAAGGATTCAATGCACCCATTTTCTTATAAACTAGTCGCTTTTCATTCAGAAATTCATAGACTTGTGAGTGTTCCTTTGAATGAAAAGAACTTTAATATCGAATTAAAAATCATCAAACAAATCGCCATCAACAATGGATACGATATGTCTCTTATAGACAATCTTTTATCAAAAAAACAAACTAAACTTGCAGAAAAAATGTTATTTTAAGGTACATTGTCAAAGGACATAGATCATACTAGGTATTGGCGTAGAATCATTTATTTAGGAAATACAAGTCTTAAAATTAAAAAACAACTAGCTGATAGTGTTAGACCAGCCTTTTACTGTAAAAACTCTTTTGGCAAATTATTAGTTAACAATAAAGATAAAATAAATTACCTAAATAAATCTGGAATTTATAGATTACAATGCTCTTGTTCTAATAAATTGTATATCGGCAAAACAGATAGGACTTTAAACATCAGGGTATTAGAACATATGGCAGCCTTTAGACTGAAAAAGGACACGTCTACTTTTGCTAATCACTTAATTTCGGAAGGACACGTGTTCAATCAGGAACAAGGGATAAAAATGTTACACCCAAATACAGACAGTCATAAGCTCTTTTTCCAGGAAATTTTAGAAATTAATAGGGCACAGTTACATAGTCTTCTGATTTTAAACGAAATATTAAACCTTCCGGGCTCTCCACTTCTATACCCTATATAAATAATATCATAAAACCTTTGCCGACAAACAAATAAATATAATTCTTAAAACCACTCACTACTCAAATCTTTGGGAATTCCCATGAGCTTACCCTTTTCGCCAGCGATGGCTTTAGATTCAGTGATACATTTATTTAATATATAAACACGAAACATTCATTTAATAAGCGTCAGTTCAAGTTCATCCGTGCGCTTGAACGCCTGAAGATGCCGAAAGGCGAAACCCGGGTCGTTAGTGACAAAATCTGTGGGAGTGTACATAATTTGAATGATTCAAATTTAATATTGAAATTCCACCAAGCACCTTCAGTCGAAATCTTAAATTATATATTGATGTTTTTTTGTATGATAATTCAAATTTTCAGCGATTTTCCACGACATAAAATGTGCTTCTTCAAATGTCAGGGTAATGAAAACATATGTCTAGTATGAATAAAGAAATGGCGACAGCGGGGCAGAGGGAGGGGGAGGAGACCGTTTTTCTTGACCTCATCGAAAACGGGACCGAGAGACGGAAAGACGGACAGACGTACCTTATCGACTATTAATATATAGATACTGTATATTGAGTTATATTATACAGGGCTGTGGAGTCGGAGTTGAAGTCGGAGTCGAAGAGTCTTTTTTTTTACACGACTCCACAGCCCTGATATTATATGTAGTTATATAATAATAAATATGTTATAATATAACTTCACATATGTCGGGTTCTTTGGCACAGTTGCCTCATAGTGCGCGGGGGCTTCCCAACTGATGCGCGGCCGCGCACGCGCGCAGCTTAGAGGGAACATTGGACTCTTGTCCTACTCTTTATCTTTATATCCCTACTACTCTCTTTGAGAGGTTGAGCGACTGAGTAACAAACAGTTCTCGTAGAAAAAACTTCTGTTGAGAAACCGCCATTATTAAAAGACCATATGCTCCACGTTGGGAGCGGACATGGACAAAAAAATATTTATGTAATATTATATAATACTATAATTTTCATTTAGGTGACTTATCAAAAAGCTAGACTAGATAAATTAAAGCTAAAGTATCACTTATGATAAAAAAATATACACCAATATATCATATAATCTTAAAGTATGAGATATTATTGTCGATGTATTGGGTATGATTATAATTCTTCTAAAAAAATGCATCTAAAATTTCACATTTCATGAAACTCCAAATTAATGTGCAAAAAATGTATGTCGGATAGACAACAATAAATTTAAGCTAAATTTTAAATTGATGCTTAGATTTAAAAATATTTTTATATCTCTCTGTCGTTTTGATTTTGTACACTTGCAGCGAGCAAAACAGACGTTTTACGTATACGCCATTTATTGTATTAGGCTCTTACGGCAAATACGGCAGTATTTTATCAAATTTAAAAACATCTTTCGGGTGAAGTCACCCCACCCCACTAATACTTTTTAAAACAAATTATATCAGCTTAATTTGAATATAATTTAGTGAAGTTTATGATGGTTGTAAGGCTGTTGTACGATTTTCCCAAAGAAATCAATGGCTGATTTAATTTCTACATTCGAATATTCGACGTGTTAAAGCAATTTTTATCTCATTGCTGAAATAACTGTTAAGAATATCGAATGAATTTAAAAAAAAAAGAAAAATCCTTTCGCAGTCAAAATGTTTTCTTATCAGTTTATCTCAATTATTTTGACCTGAAGTTTTAATGGTTGCAAAATATCACGATAAGCAAATGTATAATATTATCTGTTTGTTCCTTGCTTATTGTTTTATTTTTTGACTCCACTTTGCCGCTCTTGTCGATTCTGGTTTAATCGTTTCATACGAAATTTCCAAATTAATTGCATAAGCTAGAAAAGTGTACACTATTTCTGATCCTTAGATTTTGCAGTTTCAAGAGTTATGAATCAGATTGAAAATACAATTATTCATGTGATTCCTTAGAGAGATTCCTCATTATCTGTGAGGTGCCAGATGATTCAGAAAAAAAAACAATTAATTGCAAATAAACAACTGAAAAATATGCCTTGAAAATCGATTGATCTAATTTATGATGTGTCAGATTTTTGATGACAAAGAAATTCGTGAATATAATTTAATGCCAGAAATGTTAAATACACTAAAGGTGAAACGGTTTTTATGAATAATGATATCTCACTTCAATTTAAATTTTGTAGAATTGTATATATGTATATTTAAATAAATATAAAATATTAATTGGCAATACACCTAAAGCCAATCTGCCAAATATTTTGAAGTTGTAAAATCATACGAGATAAACTCAATGAGATTTTTTTGTAAGACACTCGAGATGAACTCGAGGATAATTGATATCACAAACATCAACGTCTTGGATCTCAAACTTAAATTGAATCGAAAAATTAAATTTATTGATCCTACCGTGTATTGAACCCAGACCCACTTGATTGGTAGAACCAAACTTTTACCAAAAATACCACTGCGGGCGAAAAAATGTATATGTTATTTAAGATTTCGAGAGAAGGTGCTTGGTGGAATTTCAATATTAAATTTGAATCGTTCAAACTATGTACATTCTCACAGATTTTGTCACTAACGACCCGGGTTTCGCCTTTCGGCATCTTCAGGCGTTCAAGTGCACGGATGAACTTGAACTGAACTCAGTTCAAGTTCATTTTTTTAATGTCATTTATTAAATCTAAATATCAAACACGTTTGATGGACGATCTCATCAATGACGATATATGTTCTGCAATTAGCCGGATTATTTGAATATTACCAAAGATCCACAACGTCAAATATTTCACTAATTTATTATAGTATATTATATAATATTATTATTACCCCATAAGCGCATGCGACGCTCGCTTGGGGTCTTCAAAATGGCATATGTTCTATAAAACCCATACAACATTTTAATTTCATACATTAAATGTATTTGATTTAATGGAAAACTGCATGAAATTTTTATTATTCCATGCTTACCCATACATATAAAAATACAAAAATATTAAAACTGTTTAAATTTTGGCAGATATTTCGAACTTTAAAATGAATTTATCTTTAAAGAACTAAAAAAATCAGCATATTTTTTTTTAAAGATTTTTATTAGAAGTCGATCGTTATGAAGCATTTAGATTAAAAGTAGTTTTCAATCCCAAAAAGATTGGGTATTCGTGCAGTAGAGTAAGTAATAATTGGGAATACATGACCACGAGCACAGCTTCTTTAATTAAATACCAAACTATTTAAAAAAAAAAAACAGTGCGTTTTGCTGTACTGGCTTTATTTGATCTAAATTAATTGATTGAAAAGACTCCTTCCTGATAAATTCATAAAATGTGGAAGCAGTATACGACACGTGTTTCTGTTTTTATCAATATAATGCATTTCTGGTAAGCATTGACAGTTAACACTTCAAAAGAGATACATGCTTATATTGCCAATTCATCACCATTATTGAAACCATAATACGAGTATAGCGCTGACACCTAATAAGTTTAATTATAATCATTTCCCATCTAAATTGATTGACAATATTGTGAATTTGTATTTCTAGAACAACCTATACATCGCGTCAAATAATAATTATATTTAATTAAAAGTTTAGTTGATATATTATTAGGATCACAAAAATTATATCTTTTATGTAAGTACGTATACATGAATAAACCGAAATCCTTTTCAACATAGTTATGATGGTGGTGTAGAACAGCTATTAATCTTATATGAGCGTCGCCAGCTGTGGTCTAGTAAGTTAGAGCTTGCTCTACTGACCAGTTGGGTCTGGGTTAGATACCTGGTAAGGTCAATAATTAGATTTTCCAATTTAAATTTGAGACCTAAGACATGGGTGTCTGTCATGTCAATTTACCTCTAGTTTATCTCGAGTGACTTGTAATACAAAAGTTCTCATCGAGTTTTTCTCGTATGATCTTTCAAATTCAAAATATTTGGCACATTGACATCACCTGTAATGCCAAGTATTTAAAATTAAAAAATATGCAATTAAAAAATGAAATTGAGTTTTAATATTTTAATTAACTTCTTAATACAAGTTTCGGTGTTCATATTCTATACAATGATTATCCGGTGGAATACCTACATATATGAAATCAAAAAGCACAACAAAATAATTCGTTGGAAGCAGTGGTGTAGTGGCGCCAGGTCAGCGCCTGAAAATGAGCCAGGGCGCAGCGCCGCCCAGCCACCTTTTTGACTTATAACGTAATCTTCAAGTACATACGTATATTCAAAATAAACTGTTCATAAAATTCAAAAGCATTGTATCAAAATTGATCTACCCGACGGATTTTACAAAAATAAAATAAATAAATGTACACATGTAACTAAAAGAAGTTAATTAATTAATTATATTTAATTGTGTTAATTGCGCGTTTTTTTATTGATTTCATTATTAAAACTTGTGATTTTTTAACTTCGGACGGATATAAAAAAAAACAAAAAGAAAAATAAGCAAGAAATCTATGACCGACCTGGAACATATTTATTTACCACTACACCACTGATTGGAAGTAAACTTGAAGCAAACTTACCGATATCTGTTTTCTGCGGTTGTTAAATCCACAGTAGACACTAAATTTAGCGCAACAACAATTTTAATTCAATTTTGAATAATAATAACGAAACCTTCTATTTCAAAATGCACTGATTTTGTGTACCACCGAGCATACAAAAATGATTTAAGAATTATAGTCAAATAATGGTTTATTGAAGTTTAATTGATACGTGACCACATGTGTATTTATGTAGGTACGTGTTGTTTCTTACAAAAAGAAAATTTGAGTGAGCGATCTAGTTTCTCTTTCAGATATTTAGAATTATTTCAATATGCGCAGGTACCATTCAAGCCAGCGGCCACAAAACTACCGCCCGCGGGCCGGATCCGCCCTGCCGTAGATTTTCATCCGGCTCTACAAAAGTTCTGTATTTTTTTTAAATAATTTATTCATACAATAATTATAAAATTTTCAAGATTTGGTTGTGAATATACTACAACTATTTATTTCAAATCATCAATTAAGATACGACTATCTGTTAGGAAGCCCAAAGTGAAGGACGTTAGGTATAAAATGTGTTGTTGGACACGAGGCGGCCAGATGTTTTACTTGAAAATATTGCGGATTTTCTCATTTATTGAAATTCTAAGAATGTAGTGCAGACAAAATAGAACAATAAAAATTTAAAAATAATAACCCCAATCTAAAATATTCAGTTGTATTTTATAGTTGTATAATATAAGTTTTTGTGATTATTAGAAGTATATTCGTGCAATATATATAATAACGTGTGCTTCGGGTATTCAAAATTTCGATTGCATTTATTTTAGTGCCAATATAATGATGTCAAAGAAAAGAATACTATATGTTGATTGTCGCGTATGAGGCAGCGGTCAATTCGATATTTTTTGTGCCAAAAAAAGAAAAATGCATATGTCTAATTTTCAATGAAACGGTATTTGTTTTTAAAGAATAAAATTTAAAAAGATACTACACCACAAAACATGGAACGATATATGACAAATTTTCGTTTTTGATTAGATGATTGGCAAACTCTGAAAAATTGTTACTTTTTAGACACCTATTCTAATAGTAAAAATTGTTAAATTTGTTTTTTAACGGCTTAACCCGTCTTAATTGATGCAACTCATTGGTTTATCATTTCTTAATGTAAATGTCATTTGTATTACCATAATGGTATGTTTGTTTTTCTATCAACCCCTCCTTGCCTCCCATTTGTATTTGATTTTTAATATAATATATCAGAATAGTAAAATTAAAACATTCGTACTTAAGCAAGCATTTGTGAAAGTAAATCTGGCTGAGGATGCTTCTGAAAGAGGCGAAACTCGTGTCCCAGTTTGTAGCATAATACGTGGAATAATCTAAGTTATTTTATATTTTATAAAAATGAGCTTCCACAAAGTTATCGCTGAATCTATCGAAAGCATTTAATAAATCCAATAACACTACATAAATTATTTGTCATCCAGCAGGTAAGTTTTCGAAAAAATTCAATCCGGTCCGTTTCTCAAAAAGTTTGGTAGCCCCTGCTTTTGGCAAAATAAACCCTGCCTACATTTGAGTAAATTTTGGTATTTATAGAGCACTCATATCTCTCCGATTGGTTATCTATAAAAAGAAAGTTTTTTTAGCTGTTAAAACGCTGTTGGGGTGGCGCTATGTCTGTGAGTGAGACAGAGTCATAAAAGGTATACTCTTTCATTCAAATTATTTGTAAAAATAAAAATTATAAAAGATTTTTAGTACTTTTTCCACTTACAATTTATTTGATCAGGACCGATTTCGCTCCTCATGAGCATTATCAACGGATAAGGAAAATAAATAAAACAGTGCTATTTATACAAGTTAAATTGAAATAAAAAGGTGTAAGCAATTACTAACAATTAAAAGGATTTACAAATTACATTATAAGTACACAACATTAAAATGCTTAACACCTACAACATACAATTATTATACAAATTATTTGTGTTTATTTATGCTAGCTATGGTTTTATTTATTTTATTTTACTTTTTGATTATAAAGTTTATTTATTGTAACTATGTTTTTTATTAATAAGACATTTTGTGCATTGAAAGCAAAAAATTCCAGTGGGCAGTGAATGATGTTTCACATTTTATTGTATGTCACGTAGTGGTGGATTAATGCAATAGGCGCGCGCTTGGGGCCTCAAACAGAACCGGCTAGCGGAGTGTGCAAAGAGTGCGGCTCACACACGCCCATAGACGCTGCACTAGGATTTTAATACTACCTACTCATTTAAATTTAGCGCGCTGGCGCTGAAATCCTCGTGTCGGTCCTGCTCATAAACGTCGTTTCCACACAAAACACTTTTAATTAAGATACTATTGTTTGCAAGAAGTGAGGCTCGGTAGTCCTTTTTAAAAGACCGCGTGTCAAAGGCGGGTTGCGCGTGAGAACCTTTTTTTCCAACGGGGCGGGCCCGGCTCCTTTTTGAAGAGTTTATCAAGAAATAGGTATGTAAATATGTAGATTTGAATATTTAGTCCGATTCCAAGCACATACAGATGTGTTTTCCGGTAACCGGATGAAACAGAACATGAAAAAACAGAACATCCTAAAACAGAACATAATAAAACAGAACGCGATAAAACAGAACATGCAAAAAGAGAACGTGACAAAACAGAACAATGAAAAAACAGAACAAATTGATAATTCAGAACAAGTTTGCGAACTCTATGACATTGCACGTCTGACAATAGATAACATAACGTCTGACAGTATGGTATCTTTAGAAAACTCTAGTATTGATATGTTTTACTATCAATTATTAATCTCTATATCGTATTAGATCCAAAAATGATTTTATAATTTTTGCGAAGGCTTGATAATCGCGTTAAAATCACACAAAAAACGGTGTCACGGAAAAATATTTCATATTTCGCATAATTTTTCAGTGTTCTTCATATAAATGTGTGATTTAAACGTGATTATCAAGCCTTGAGGTCTAAATATTTTAAATCGTGGCGTTTTTTTAGGGTAATTTGTGAAATTTTTCGCCGTAATAATCCATGACTAGCTTTAACACACAATTATCCATAACAATAATACTTTCAAACTGAAATTTATAGATATTTGAAGATTATAAAAGTAGAAGTTGACTGATAAATTAAAGCGGACTTTAATTATTATCCCGATTGATCGTTTTTGTAGAATATTTTTTTTGGTTCAAATAGTTTTACGTCGCATTTAGTTATAAAAATAAAGAAGTTTTTTGAAAATTAAAATTTTTTTTGGTATTATTTGATAATTTCCCGCATTATTCGTTCATTTATTACGGTCCCTTGAAAAACGTAGAATCGAGGTACCATTGTATACAAATAAGGATATCAAATACAAGTAAATTCAAAACAAACGAGCGAACTGTCAATGTAGCTTGACCACAAACCACAAGCAATAAATAAACAACAATTCACCAAAACTCTTACTAATATTAAATATTTGTTCTCATTTATCTATGTTCTGTTTTGACATGTTCTGTTTTTACGTGTTCTGTTTTTGATGTTCTGTTTATGCAAGTTCCCTATTCTGTTTTGTCATAGTTCTGTTTTATCCTGTTCTGTTTTTTCTTGTTCTGTTTTTTCATGTTCTGTTTTTACATGTTCTGTTTTTAATGTTCTGTTCTTTCATGGAACCGTGTTTTCCATAGCAAGTTCCTTGAACGGTTGAATGAGTTTATATTTTTTAATGAATCTTATTTCCAAACGAAACGTTTGCAGCTGTGAACTTCGTCAATGTTATTTTAACAATTTATGGTGTTTAGGCTGCCCTTAAATCCTTAACAATACTAAGTATAAATCCAGAGTTTTTGGTGTTCGTCCCTGGCCGCTTTGATCCGTGATATTTTATAATTCTTGACTTTCATTTATACGTATAAATTTAAAAACGACAGATTCTAAATACTAAAAGTCTAAATTGTAACATTAGTGTTGTGAATTTGATTTCCCAAAAAAATAAAGATTAAAATAATTAATATGTGCTATGTAGGTACTTTGTACATATAATTGTTAACCGTTCTATATAAATCATTAATGTTCTTTTATGTTTAAAAAATATTTAAAGTGTTTAATTGGGTTCGAAGTCTGGAAACTCTTATAATAAAACTGAAATAGGATGTTTTTAAAAAAAATTCGTATCGTCTGTTGTCAAAATCGATTAAATACATATCAAATATTTAATATAATATGTCTGTAAATGGTCTATGGCAAGCTGGCAAAAAAGGCGAAATTTACCCAACCCCATAGATTTGTACGGTGTGTTAAATAATTGTAAAGACTAATTAAAAAAAAAAAATCTTTCTTAGATTCCTTGTGGCTTGGTTTTTGTTAATAATAGTAACGTTAATTTTGGGTGACTTCCCTTGTGACAAGACAATCACCAATGAATGCCCCATTGAATATATATATGATTAACAAGAAATAACTCACAAAAAAATGTTTTTATAAATGTATAATATTCTAAAAAAGGCTTTTTAATACATGGAAGGCAATTAACAGTACAAGTAAACGTCGATACCTAGAATAAATCTGTTATACATCATACTGTTTATTTTTTTGATTTGAAAATATTTGGACGATTAGTTGAAGTAGTTTTATTTTTATTAATCCATGCTGCTCCCAATTTGGAGAATATGGTCTCCTAATGGAGGTATCTCAACAAAAGTTTTTCTACGAAAGCTGTTTGTTGCTCAGTTGCTCAACCTCTTTATTTTTAGAGAGTAGTAAGGACAACCCTAAGACTGGACTAGTGATTAAATAATCGCTTTCGCTACACCCAGCTGTTGAAGGATTGGAAGGGTGGAAGGGAATTCTTCGAACAAAAATTTGATAAATCGATTGAAAAATGCTGTTCGTACTGGGAATCGAACCCGTGAAATCCGGCACGAAAGCCAACAACGGTTACCACTGCACCATAGAACCCAACAGTTTTTTTATAGTGTAGATCAGGCACGGGCAAACCGCGGCCTGCCGAGTATTTTTCTGCGGCCCGAGAGCAATATTATGTTTTTGAAAAAGATTGACGTTTTTATCTTTTAACGCCTTTTTAAAAAAAGATTGAAAATAAATATAAAATAATCGTTATTTTTATGTCAACCTATATATTTATGTGAACAAACATTTTCAATTATGAACCTCTTTACGATCAAACATCACGATGGACATTTAAATATTTACAAGCAGTTTTAAGAATCTCAACTGCAAAGTTAGCACCTGAATTTAAAAAAAAAATTAAAAGACGTAAAACAGTTTCATTCCTCTCATTAGATTGTTTTTTTTCATGATAATAAATGGTGTCCATATCAAATAGTATTTTACTTGCGGCCCGCCGCGCATTTTAAATTTCCGAATTTGGCCCTTTGTTCGAAATGTTTGCCCCTCTTGGTGTAGATTGATAATTATCAATGTCTGTATTTTTGACAAAATTGGTCTGAGCATTTTAGCTTATATATACTCTTATAAAATCCCTGTTAATCTTTTCAAGCAATTTAAATGTCTTTCTAAAATTAATAACGAATAATTTAAGAAAAATTCTATGACAATGAAGCCTAGGGTTACTTATCAAATATTCGAATATGTTCGGTCTTTTTTAACTGTTCGAATAGTATTCGTAATATTTTTTAATAAAATATTCTAAAGATAAAAAACATTTTTTAGGACGATTGACCTGAATTCACATCACAATTACTCCAGATTTCAAATATAATAATGAATACCCCAGTTAGTATTTTTGTTTGCTTCACTCAACTCGGCGCATTCAAAATTTATCACAATATTTGAGTTTGACGAAGTAGTAAATATTATAAAATAAATAGTGACATCGGTTTAACAAACCAGGGAATATGTTTTCTAGTAAAATGCGAAACAAATTATTATGATACAACCTTAAATAATCTTTATATTTTATTTATTGATTTGGCATTTACTTGGTAGAACTCCATTTTAATAGGGTAAAATATCAAGGTATTTCCGTTCTACAGTTTTTAAAAAGTTAAAGGTTGATAGCTATTTCGGCTTACGCCATCGTCAGAACTATGCTTTAAACGTACATTTACTTGGCTATATATACTGTCTAAGAAGAGATACACAATGCATGAATTAGTATGTTAGAGTGAATAATATGATGCATTGTGTATCTCTTCTTAGACAGTATATATAGCCAAGTAAATGTACGTTTAAAGCATAGTTCTGACGATGGCGTAAGCCGAAATAGCTATCAACCTTTAACTTTTTAAAAACTGTAGAACTGAAATACCTTGATATTTTACCCTATTTAAATAATCTTAATAAAGTCTTTTGTAAAATTATTAGTTAACCGCCAATATTTTTTCATGTACATATGTTTAAGTTATTATATTAATAAGTATTCAAATCGAATTTATTTTATACTTAACAACTATTCGAAAACTCGAATATATTCGAATAATTTAAGTTTTATTATTCGATGTTCAAATAGTTGCATATAAACTGGTGGCGGTACCAACATGCTATTATGTGGCTTAATTATGACACATAAAACTATCAATACTTATTCATCTTTAGTGATATGCATTTCAATTGCAATAACGGACGGATATATCGAAATCGGTATTTCAACATTTCGGAATTTCATATATGAAATACCGTCGTTAAAAACATATTTACGGTTTCTTAAAATAATCATTGAAAGGCTCATTACTTCTGGAACCTGTCAATGATGACACAGCTCATGGGAGATTTTTAATTATTTTAACTCATCTTAACAATTTTATTATAATGTGAAACGGTTTCTGTACATTTAAAAATCAATTACGGCTAATTTTGAATACCGACATATTGGTATGTTGGGATTTTCGAAATCGATATTTCGATCACTTTTAGGGTGTTCACTGTCAATACTTGGTGGAAAGGCATTATATTAATAAAAACACAATAATCCTTTGTACTTCATTCCACTTTATTTAATATGTCAGGACCGGTTTCGCTCATTACGAGCATCGTCAACTCGTCAGTTGACGATGCTCGTAATGAGCGAAACCGGTCCTGACATATTAAATAAAGTGGAATGAAGTACAAAGGATTATTGTGTTTTTATCGATATTTCGATATTGAAAAAACACCGCGAATACCGGGATTCCATGTTTTGTAACACCGACATTGGAATCTCTAGTGGGGTATTCTTCTGCTGGATTTTCTCGAAAAAAAATTGCAACGCATTGTGCAATCCGAAAAAAAGGGCCTCCAAATTGTATTGCGCTTGGGGCCTCCTAAGTGCTTAGTCCGCTACTGAGTCACGTTTTTATTATATGTGATAAAGTGATTTATCAGCTTTATTAATTCATTGAGAATCAATAATTACTAAAAAAAGCTAAAAATAATTGAATGTTGAGTATCGTATGCCTGGTTCTTGAAGTACCAAAAATGAAATTTAAAATCCAATGGAGCTAATTTTCTCTTAAACATTATGTAAACATATTTTTTTTATTATATCAAAAACAAAAATGTAAATATTCAAAAAAAAACTATTTTTATAACGTTTAACATTAATTTAGTCAAACTAAATACAGATACAATGACGTGATATTTAAATTGACTCATAAAAAACTACCTTTTATGAGAATAATAGTTGACACTATATTATGCTATCCAGAGGCGGTTCGTGACCTAAAATCTTGGGTGGGCTAGAGAAAAGTTTAGCATTGTATACTATTTACGAAATTGTGCATGTTTCCACTTCACATTATACATTAATCTGCAAGCAAATTAACAAATGCTGCGACACTGCTGCAACGCATAAATTATTATATAATAAAATCAAAGCCAATATAAGTAAGAAATAATAGAATAGTAAAAACTGGACCTCAAATTCGTCTCCTTCAAAGTGAACTAACATGTACAAAAAGCCGTACAGAACTGTAATACAATACAACGAGATTAATATTTGATTTTGTATGTACGGGCTAGTTTGAAGTAGCCCGCTGACGTATGACTGCAGGCTGAGACGTATGAGGCGCAGTCGTGTACGCTTAGATGGCGTTACCGTATGGCCAATGTGAATAAAATACATACTTTTCTAATCGTGCTTGATTGCGCCTCTTGAGTGTAAACAGAGTGCTTAGACTAATTTCAAATTAGCCCGAGCCTTTATTATTATTAATAATACCTAGGTATCACCAGACTGAAGTCACGTTGCCTGTTCTGTATGAATTATGTATAGAGTTATTGCTTTTGTATGCCGGCTCGGCTTAAAATCGTAATACAAAACACAATCGAGAGTATTATTGTAGGTATACATACGTTGTCTTATATTGACAGAGGAAAATCAAAACAAAGATATTGTATACATTTGGGAAAGGTTAGTTACGTTTAGAAATGTATTAATTTTGTTCAGCGGCCGAATTGCTGTTTATTTTTATTCGGCCATCTGAAGTTTTTTTTGATACACATTTTGGGTGAAAAATGCAAGTCGTGCTAACCCCACCTAACCCAGTACGTAGAACCACCACTGATGCTATCCCGTTTAATTTTGTGGCCTTGTATACTTAGTCTGTGACCACTACCAGTTTTTTTTGTTACGTGGATTACACCCGCAACATTTTTGACACTTTTCATAAAAATCGATGGAGCACCTTCGAAACTTTTCTATCCTTTAAAATACGTGATCGTATTTTAAAGGATAGAAAAGTTTCGAAGGTGCTCCATCGATTTTTATGAAAAGTGTCAAAAATGTTGCGGGTGTAATCCACGTAACAAAAAAAACTGGTAGTGGTCACAGACTAAGTATACAAGGCCACAAAATTAAACGGGATAGCATCAGTGGTGGTTCTACGTACTGGGTTAGGTGGGGTTAGCACGACTTGCATTTTTCACCCAAAATGTGTATCAAAAAAAACTTCAGATGGCCGAATAAAAATAAACAGCAATTCGGCCGCTGAACAAAATTAATACATTTCTAAACGTAACTAACCTTTCCCAAATGTATACAATATCTTTGTTTTGATTTTCCTCTGTCAATATAAGACAACGTATGTATACCTACAATAATACTCTCGATTGTGTTTTGTATTACGATTTTAAGCCGAGCCGGCATACAAAAGCAATAACTCTATACATAATTCATACAGAACAGGCAACGTGACTTCAGTCTGGTGATACCTAGGTATTATTAATAATAATAAAGGCTCGGGCTAATTTGAAATTAGTCTAAGCACTCTGTTTACACTCAAGAGGCGCAATCAAGCACGATTAGAAAAGTATGTATTTTATTCACATTGGCCATACGGTAACGCCATCTAAGCGTACACGACTGCGCCTCATACGTCTCAGCCTGCAGTCATACGTCAGCGGGCTACTTCAAACTAGCCCGTACATACAAAATCAAATATTAATCTCGTTGTATTGTATTACAGTTCTGTACGGCTTTTTGTACATGTTAGTTCACTTTGAAGGAGACGAATTTGAGGTCCAGTTTTTACTATTCTATTATTTCTTACTTATATTGGCTTTGATTTTATTATATAATAATTTATGCGTTGCAGCAGTGTCGCAGCATTTGTTAATTTGCTTGCAGATTAATGTATAATGTGAAGTGGAAACATGCACAATTTCGTAAATAGTATACAATGCTAAACTTTTCTCTAGCCCACCCAAGATTTTAGGTCACGAACCGCCTCTGGATAGCATAATATAGTGTCAACTATTATTCTCATAAAAGGTAGTTTTTTATGAGTCAATTTAAATATCACGTCATTGTATCTGTATTTAGTTTGACTAAATTAATGTTAAACGTTATAAAAATAGTTTTTTTTTGAATATTTACATTTTTGTTTTTGATATAATAAAAAAAATATGTTTACATAATGTTTAAGAGAAAATTAGCTCCATTGGATTTTAAATTTCATTTTTGGTACTTCAAGAACCAGGCATACGATACTCAACATTCAATTATTTTTAGCTTTTTTTAGTAATTATTGATTCTCAATGAATTAATAAAGCTGATAAATCACTTTATCACATATAATAAAAACGTGACTCAGTAGCGGACTAAGCACTTAGGAGGCCCCAAGCGCAATACAATTTGGAGGCCCTTTTTTTCGGATTGCACAATGCGTTGCAATTTTTTTTCGAGAAAATCCAGCAGAAGAATACCCCACTAGAGATTCCAATGTCGGTGTTACAAAACATGGAATCCCGGTATTCGCGGTGTTTTTTCAATATCGAAATATCGATAAAAACACAATAATCCTTTGTACTTCATTCCACTTTATTTAATATGTCAGGACCGGTTTCGCTCATTACGAGCATCGTCAACTGACGAGTTGAATAGAGTTGATAGAATCGGTGATCACACGGATAAAGGTAAAGCTTCCGTGGCGGATTTCACAGAATCGAGTCCTAGTACGAACAGCATTTTCTTCAATCAAATTATCGATTTCTGTTCGAAAGGCCATGCCATATTTTAAAAATCCTCCCACCCTTCCAATCCTAAACTTAACGAGACAAGGTGAGAGCGATTAGTTAACCATTGGTTCTGTCCTAGTTCCATCCTTACACTATTTAAAAAAGGAGGGTTAAGCAATAGAGCAACAAGCAGTTCTCATAAAAAAGCTTCTGCTGAGATACCTCCATAAGAAATCTATATACTCCGCATTGGGTTAGAAAAAAAACTTCACAAGATGTGAGTTCCGGCACCTTTATTTACAAAAAAAAGCTCTGATATATAATATCATTTTTTTAGATTTTTTATCCATATCCGCTTCCAAGGTGAAGCATATTGCCTCCTATTGGGAGTACCATAGCAGTCTTAAGTTCCAAGGAGTCCTGTAGAAAAATCAGCAAATCATGAGCGGGCCGTTAAATCCCAGCCTCTACTAACAAATTGTATGGTGGTTGTTTATACGTAGATCAACTCTAAATTCCAATTTATAAGCTTTTTTTCGCTGAGTATAACATGTATGTTTGAAAGATTTCTTGTATGGATATTCTGTGATTTGTTGGTGTTATTAATTTACAATTTACGATACATCGAAAGGGCCATATATGATATTTAAGTAATGATTGTAATAACTATAGCAAGTTTATTCGAATCTTAATGTATCGAAAAACGCACAGTTTTGATTATATATTTACTATTACAATTTATGTTATTGATCACGATTATTAATCGTAATAATTATCTTTCCACGTAAATAGTATCCATATTCCTGTTAACTGTTAAGATTATTTGATTCACGTGTGCGTTTTGTAATTTTTTTGAACAATTAATATAATGGCACCTTGATTAAGACATTTAACAAATAAAATTTAACTTCCCACTATTATACTAACTGTGATACTAAAATTATCACAGTTATATAGAATAGTAATGATAAATTACATTAAACAACAGTAACAAGTGGAATTCATATTAAATTATGTACGATTTTGACGCCTATTGTGATAATTTGAAATAAATGCTGCGTCTTTTATCATATTATGATGGCAATTTACCAAGTAAATGATGATTTAATCAATAACAATAGAAACAAAATAATGAAATGAATTGTGTTACCCCAGTTTGAGTTACTGATATGACTTGAGAAATCTTATGGAAAGATTGAGTAACAAACCAGTGTGCACAAATAAATTATGAGATTTATATCAATTGATTAAAATCCCAATAATGACGTTGGTTTTTTTTAATGAACTATCCAACCTCATATTCTGTATTAAAATATTGTATTGTAAAATAAATAATTTGAATAAAACGTTTTGCCTTCTTTGTTTACTATTGTTCTCCAAGATTTTTGTTGAAAAACCTTCGAAAATGTGATATATATATATGTATTTTCTACAAAATAGCAGAAACAAATGTTTTCATAATGATATGATATTACTTTGAAAATTATGACTCCGACCCGCTCATCTGAAAAAAAGGACCTGTTTTCAACTATAGCATGGCTTTCACTACAGGGGGCTTTGAGGTATCTCAACAGAAGTTTTTTAAACTGTTTGTTACTCAATCGCTCAACCTCACTTTTTTTAAAAGTTAGTGGTACGGAAAGAAGAATAAGGCTAGAACAGGACTAGTGGTCGACTAATCACTATTGCAACACACAGTTATTAAAGGATCAGAAGGATGGGAGGAGAGGAAATGATCAATTTGGTTCTTTTGAAACATGGATTTGGGATGGCTGTCTTACGTAGTAGCTGTGCGGACTGCTTGGCCGGGTGGCCGTTGTTCCGGTCGCCTTGCGTCAAAAATATACGTACGATAATAATCTACCATCTACAAATTCTTCTTCTTCTTTGGCCATATTCGATGTCTATGTAGAACATATGGCGGCCACCTTCATTTTTTTCCTAATTGCTTTGATTCCTCATGCCAATATCACTCAGTTCCGCCGAGTACATCCAATGGAAAGTACCTAAAGGTCGTCCGGGATGCCGGAATCTCACCGGTCGAAAGAAGAGGCAAGCAGGAGTGAGGCTTTCTGAAGGCATCCACAGCAGCAAGTTCCAACGTCCCTCCATAACCATGGACGTGACGGGGCGCTGTCTTGTACATTCCCTAATCTCCGAATTTCTCACAAAATCAAACCACCTTTCCCACATCATCCGACGCAAGCATCTGTTCTCAAAGCTAAGTTTACGGTTTTTCTGTGTCTCTGTCAAGTGCCATGATTTGCTACTGTATAGCAGTACTGGTAGAATGCAAGCGTTGAACAAATGGCATTTGGTTTTAATCGAATACAATTGTGTGTTCCAAACAGTTCGGATTGAGTTGAACGTGGCTCTAGCTATACCTAGACGAATGGCGAGCTCCTTTTTTGTACTAACGTGTTCCGGGATATGTACGCCGAGGTATCTGAAGCTGTCGATCCTCACGATGATCTGTTCCGCGCTGGTCAGGGTCCTATCAGAGTCATGGCAGATTTGGTTACACATCACATTGGTCTTACTAGTATTAATTTTTAGACCAATGCGGCTTGAGTTAGTTCCAAACCCGTTGTTAATCTCCTGGATGCCCTTAACAAATTCGTCGAATATGACAGCATCATCGGCATATTCAAGGTCACACAGCCTCCGACCGGGACCAACAGCTACACCTCGATCAGGCGGAAGTATGAAGTCAAAAATGATAATAAACAGGAACGGTGCAAGAACGCAACCCTGTCTCACTCCGGTTGTGACCCCGAACCATTCGGTATTTGAGTCACCAATTCTCACACAACATGCACTATTCTCATGCAGGGATTTAATAAAAGCCACAATCTTCAGTGGGATCCCGTAGGAATTCAGTATCTTCATTAAAGAAAGCCTGTGCGGACTATCAAATGCCTTCTCACGGCCGACTAAACAACAAGCAAGAGCACTGTTAAACTCATTGCTATGCTGGAGAAGACATCGAAGATTGTGTATTTGGTCCACACATGACCTTCCAGGGAGAAAGGCTGCTTGATCAACTAATTAATTTAGCTTAAATAAAAAGTTTCATGTTCTTGTGTTCTAGAGTGTGGGGCGCACAACAAGCACACATATACGCCCCTGCTCAATACAGCTTGTCGTCATTCCTAAAATTTTACTTATAATATTTAAAATTGTCGCTCGCTGTAGTCTAGTTGGTTAGAGCTTGATCTACCGATCAGGTGGGTCTGGGTTCGATTTTCGGTAAGGTCAATGTTAAATTGGATTTTTTTCAATTTTAATTTGAGATTTAAGACATGGGTGTTTGTGAAGTCAATTCTTCTTGAGTTAATCTCATGTGACTCAAAAATTCTCATTGAGTATATCTCGTATGATCTTTTAACTTCAAAATATTTGACGCATTGGCGTAAGCTGTAATTTAAAATATTTTTTAAATTAAAAAATACAAATACAAAAACACAATTAAATTATCTGCTAACCCAGTGTCTGCCAATCTTTTTTACTTTACGGCACACTGCTGAATGGGATTTTTTACGCGGCACACCAAATAAAAATGCGTTAAAGAAATGTTCCTTATTAATCTGAATAAAAAAAATCATGGTGTAGGTAACATTTCAAAAATATATATCAACATCTATGTACCTACATAGGTGGTAATAACTTTATTAATAAAAAGGATATGTACCTACAATAAGTTTTTAGAAAGAATTCTGTCAAAACGCAATAGCTTATCATCAACCATCTGTAACCGATCTCGTTTTTTTATTTCTTTCCACGAGTGCTGAAAAAACATATTCGCAAAGATACGACGATCCAAACGGTAAGAGATTTAATTGCTGTTGCAGCTAATCGAGGATATTGACTCCAAAGCGATGCAATTGGAGTTATAATTTTGCAAAAAGAACATGTCGTTAAATGAAATTATTATAATATTAATTTGAAAAACGTTTCTTAATGTTATGTAATTTTTATTCGTTTTCTCATATAATACTGAAAGTGTATTTTCCCAAAGCGTGTCGGACCATTTCAGCGAATGGTGACAACAGACAACTGTGAATGCCTCCCAAGTGACCAGATGAAAGGTGACCAGGGAAGAGCGTTGCTATGGATTTTGTGAGATCTGAAGTAGCCAAACAGGTTATACCATTCGTATACCATAAGCGGCTTACGTTGTTTGTCACACGTCTTTTTTCCGATTCTGAAATCGAATGGATTAGAATTTATACGTATAACATTTGCTATAAGCCTCTCGAGAAAAAAATATATACAAAGCTTACATATTCATATTCAAACATCTAACAAAATAATAAATAAATACTAGATGTTATTATCTATATATTTATAGCCGATAAGGCCCGTCCGTAGTTAGGTACCGGGGTCTTCTTCTTTTACGGAAAGATATTTTATTTTCAAGGCAATTTTCAAACAGACGCTTTTTGTTTGTATTACAAATATAAAAATGGAATATTTCAAATCTGTCAAATTGTGTAGTCTGCATTGCTGACATTCCGTTCAAATGTGTTGAAAAGGGTGTGATAAATTCAAAATAAATGAGTTTATAAATGTACTTCTCGCAAATAAGCTAATTTTTCTTTTATGGTAGGATACATTATAGTATCTCATTCAAATCTTTAGAATATATGTTTACATATGATCTCTACATTTAAATATAAATATTCCATGTATGTCATATACGTCTAAGCAAGAATGTTTTGCGTACCTTGCGAAAATTCAGTTTTGTATTTTAAAATGTCGTTTAAGAGTACAGATAACCTACATCTTTATAAATATCATTACAAATTTGTCTAAGCATGTACCCACATCTTAAAAATGAGTGTTTTTACCGTTTTTAACATTTGGAACAGCTAATAATGAGCTTATGATAACCAAGGTAGTAGAATTGACAATTCGTTGTATTTATTAAATATTTTTTAATTTAAATTTTCGATTATTTTTTTACCAATTCTTAATAATTGATAACTTTTAACATCCAGGAAATATTAAAATGCATTGGAAAAAAAAACATTTTTTCTTTAACGATTTTTATTTTAATTAATATCTAAGTTTCCACTCATAGCTTTTATGAGGGTAGTTATTTATAAAAATAGATTTTTCCGATTTCAAAGTCAGAAGAAAGTCCATAAATAAAAGTGGTAAAGAGATTTTAATATGAAACATTCAATATGTATTAATTAAATTAGGATTATGTGCACGGCGCGCTGCCAAAAAACCACTTTTAACCACGAGAATGAAAAAAAACGGCGTGATTGTGGTCTGAAAAAAAATCCACTCCAAATTAATGGGAAAGTGTCATATTCTCTGATGAGTCCAAGTCTAATGTCGTCGGCGCTAATGGCAATTTGGTAGTTTCACGAAAAAAGTTTCATGTAAACGTAAATAAGTAAATAAGCTTACTGTAATGGTAAATATGACAAAAATAAAATAAAGCAAGTCAAATAGTTTGGTAGATTGGGGTCAACAAGACTAAAATACGGTAAAGTGAGCCAAGTGAGGATAATGGGTAAAGGTGAACTGAACTTACCCTTTTTATTAGATTAAAAATAAAGTAAGTCAAATAGTTTGATAGATTGGGGTCAACAAAACTAAAATACGATAAAGTGAGCCAAGCGAGGATAATGGGAAAAGGTGAAATAAACTCACCCCTTTTATTATATTATTACAATCAATCTTTCTCTAAAATACTTTATTTATGCTTATTTATTCAATGAACTTTCACATAAAATTGAAAGTTGATGACAGTTCGCACAAAAAAGAATTGTACTTAAAAGTAAAATGGAAAAGTTACACAATTTTGCTATTTAGCTCTCTTTACCTCTTAAAAGCTCATATATTCCTAAAAACAAGTTCCATTTCGCGAATTAGTAAATTTATTCATTCTGATTAATTTAATAAGTAAGTATGCATTTTTTTTACAGTGCCAAAAAATCCTCCCGTTGGGGCAACAGGTTTACAGCTCGTTAATCTTAATATACACAGTAACATCTATTAAACATCTATTTTATCTTCCATATGTTGTATAAAGGTACTTAAATGCATTGTTGGTTACATTTAAATATTAATTAATGTTGTAAACAAATTTAAGGGCCAGCGAAAAGTAATACTTAAACAGGTCACTGACAGAATTATCCGCTGGAGCAATATTATAATCAAATGAGACATTTTACGAAATTTGATAAATAGCACAAATTTTTCTCATGAATAGATTGTCAACGTTGTAAAATTAGAATCTTTATACTCGCCCTTGAATTTGATTTATAAACAAGTTAAAAACACTGATTAAATATTGTAAGTGTATTTTCTGAAAAATTGCTCACTGATTGTATTAAATTTCAGCCAAGTATTACTGTTACGTTGGACGATTTTTTTGACAAATAATTTTCCAAATAAAATCTTTAAAATAAATAAATATAAATATATATAAATTGTTTGCGATATTATATTATAGGCAATATTTTGTGTAAAAACATGCAGTAGAGTTGACTATACTTTTTAAAATATTGAAATTTTTATATTACTTTAACTATGGTAGTCACATCGCATATTACTACCAATATAGCCTATCGAGTACATACATAGATATAAGTAACATCTTATTATCCTTTTATCATGCGCAATAATCACAAAAAAGCAATGCTATAAATTTCGTGTTATGTCACGCAAGTCAGAATCAAGTAATTTTTTTTTCAATTGTGACACATTAATGAAAATATGTAGCTCAGCCTTATGGAGTAGACACGCGTCGTTGGCACGTTACATATTATATTTAAAAAAAAACACTCTTTAGCTATAATTTCACATTATTTACTAGAGATCAAAACCGGGTTTGCTTATCACAAGCATTATCGACTGATGAATAGTATAAATCGATATAGGACAATTTATGCAAAATAAAATTCAGCTAATAATAAATTTGAAGTGAAGGAAATGTAAAAGAAATTTTTGAATTTTCGATTTCCTGCCATATTTAAAATCTCATAATTTTGTAAAAAAACGACAGCTGGATAAAACTTTCCAAAGAAATTATTCTACAAACAAGAGTCCAGAAAAATCACAGGATATGCGCAAGTCATAAACTCAGCCGACCGTCTTGAAGCAGTCTGCTTTGTCTCCCAGCATTGCGTTCGAAACCTCGAACAGGAAGACGCCGCGTCACATAAACATCCGCAGATTTCAAAAACTTCCATAAGAATAACGCAGTTTCGGAAAACATTTTTCGTGTAATAATTAATACAAAAATGGTTACTTATGAGTTTCGATACAAAGTGTAGATCAATATATCGTGTTTTAAAAAATCGGAGAATTAAGTTTATTTTATTTTTATTATCTCTCGAGGGAGGTTATTAGAGATTAACAAGTGACGGTTTAGGTACAGGGTAGTGGCAATTTCTAAAAAGTTTGTAGTGTTGTGGAAGTGTTTTCTTCGCCGGTGACTAATCAGCTAATCTGAAAATGTTGCGCTTTGAAAGCAACGGTACCACCACGTCTGTCGATACCACAAATTTGTTTGCCGCCGATCTTGAAGAAATTTCGGCGGCTAACGCTACGCCAAATGATACATTTACAACAAGTAATCGTTTTGACGACAAATCTCATGTGATCTACACTACAATCCTTGCAGACAACACCTTGGAAATCATCCTCGCCTACTGCTCTTTATTCTCGATAGGAACTGTGGGAAACATTGCAGCTATCTTCACGTTCTTCAAATCAAGAGAGAGGACTTCAATACACATAACGATGTTGTCTAACATGTTTTTCGCAAATAGTATGTATCTATTTACGATGTTTCCGGAGGTGAGAACAATATTTTTACTACTGAAAATTATTTCTAAATGTAAATTCATGTCCGTTTTTCCATTTCTTGTTCCAATTGTGAAGAGGTATGTAATAAGAATTTTTATGGACTGACAAAAGGATGACTCTTATTTATTGCAAACAAACATTGATAATATGCTGAATCGAAACTATCTTTTTTGTGATAATCTCCAATTATAATTATACTTAATTCTATATAAATTATACTTAGATTATTCCACGTATTCTGCTACAAACTGTGACACGTGTCACAGTTTATATTACTTTTTAATTGAGCTCCCAATTGTTTTTTTTTTAAATTTTATTTTAACCCTAACCATCAATTATATTCCATGATTTGGTATGCAATATATATTATATTTTTAACACGGTCCGTTTTTACTAAGTCTTTCGTGGAACGATTCTTTTTTTTATATTTTTTACCATGTTCGCTCCCAACGTGGAGCATATAGACTCCTAATGAAGTTTATCTCGACAGAAGTGTTTCAACGAGAACTGCTTGTTACTCAGTTGCTCAACCTCTCTTTTTCTAAAGTAAGTAGGAATAGAAGGAAAAGGCTAGGACAGGACTAGTGGTTAGCTAATCGCTCTCGATACGCCCCGATCGTAGGATAGGATGGGTGGGAAGGAGTAATTCAAGATATCACATACATCCGCCTTTGTGGTCGAGTGGACAACGTCGTTGGCTACCGCTACGGAGGTCACGGGTTCGAATCCCAGTACGGACAGTTTTATAAATTTATTTTTCAATCGATTAATGAATTTCTGTTCAAAGGCATGGGTGTATGTGATGGTTCTACCGCATAATATATAATATATTATATATAAGCATGGGCTATATTATAGTTATTACTCTCGCGGCTCGGAGACTAGAAAAATACTTCTCATCCGATGGCGGTCGTTTAGGGACCCCAGTAGTTTCCTCATTATTGGCCTTATTCTTATGAATTTCAATAGTCAATAAATAGTCTAAGGGCTTTAAAATATCTCACTGCATCATTCCTCATACATTTTTTTAAAAAAAATCCATGTTTTTTTTTAATAAATAATCATATTTTAAGTTGCGCGTAAAAAAAGGTCATCCCAGCACACATATGAAATTGCAACTAACGAGTTTAGCCCAGCTATCTTACGAACGATCGCTTATCGCGGGCGCTTATCATGTTATCGCGTTATCGCGTATTTATATAATCTACAAAAGGTCCAAAAAAACTATGATATAAGAAAACCTTAATTATAAACATTGTATCACCTATATAAAAATAGATATTTAAGTAAATGTGGGTATTGGGGTCGCATTTCTTGAGCTTAGAACCGGAAAAGTTAAAACCTCATTTCATATAAGTTATACGTAACAAATAATAAAAAATAATGCTTGAAATGTTAGACTAATAAAATGTTAGAAGTATTTAACGTCTTGCGCTCCGTTAGCCAGCATACTGCCATCGGGACGATCTCTAGTCTGATCGCATAGCCGGAATACTGTCATTGGTAGTCGGTCTCTTTGGAGCTTAATTTTTGGTAGTTCCCGAAATATTTCCGGGGTTTAATTTTGCAATAGTAGTGCACATAAGGGATTAAAATATGCTATACAATTTTAAAATATGCAAATTACAGTAGAGAGCTGCCTTTAATGTTGTTTTTAATAATATTTTAATTCTGTACCTGCTTTGTATAAATAAGTTAGTTGTTATATCTGGAAAGGCTGTATCCACATCTTGTGAGCGTAAGAGTTGTATCGAGTGTTGTGACCATCATTTTACCAAGTGAAGGAAAAGAAAAGTCAACGAAATATATTATGACCACCATGAATCAATTGAACAAAATCTTCACAGAATATAGTGATAACGATGCGTTTAGTTAATACAAGTGCATTATATGGTGACATGTTAAATAAAAATGTTGGTAATTTTAAAGTTACTGTTAATGATACTTTAGAAAGCTTCCAAAATTACAGTTATAATGAAAATAATTTATTCTTATTTGATAATTTTGACATTTTAATGCAGTCGTTAATTGTAAAAGTATATTTTTTTGTATGACTGATAATCAAAATAAGCCGTATAAATAGATTAAAATAATATATATTTGAGCAAAGTCAGTCTATGGGTGTATCAATTCGCTTATTTCACATTTTGTTTCCTTTGAGACTTATTTTAATAACGTCTGACCTCTCATTTACATCAAGAATTTTTTTTAAATTATTATATTCAACTTTGGGAGAATGTATATTCACTAATCGTTTTAAGACAAACTTCAAGTTATGATAAAAAAAAATCCGAAACATATAATGTCAGTTTTAACAGACACAATAATGATAAATGTAAAAATCCCTTTATCGATAAAAATAGCTCTAATGAGAGAAACTATTTCATGTCTAAAAAAAATCAATTCTTCTTGCTTGGAAAGAAAAACGGAATGTTACCATGTAAACGAATAATGAAAATATTGTAAAAAGAGCCGGCGGCGTGATAAGTGGTCAGTGTCGTTGGGTTTGGTTACGGAGGTCACTGTTTCGAATCCCAGTACTGAAAGTATTAGATTTTATTCAATCGATGTATGGATTTCTGTTCAAGGATATGAATGTATATGATGACTTGAATTTTTCCCTATCACATATCATATCCTATAAAATCTGGCGAGAGCGATTAGCGTGAGTATGTAGTGTGTAGCGCGTTCGAATAAAAAACAACAAAAAAGGACATTGGGTTTTTGTAAAACTTGCGACAACGTTATCTATATGAAAAGCTTTCAAAAACACCGTGTAAACATCAATATTGTTTTATATGTCAACCTCTTGGGATGAGCTAACATTGTTTCCAAGATTAACTTCGAGGAAGTAACCAATAAAAAACAAAATTTTAACCAATAATAGCATACTGTAGGTAATATATGTTTATAAAGGACGGCTAGTATAAAGCGATTGGGTACGAATGTCGGTACGTTGTAAAATTAATTACCCCAAAGACTGCACATGTTTGTCCTTGGACTCAAACAAAGTACGGTGGTCGTAAAAACCTTCATACTAAAATATTTCTAAAGTAAATCGATAATAAAACCCCATTTTTTCAAAATATCGCCTTAAATAATACAAGAATGGTTTATTTTACAATTCGTGATAGCTTAGTGAATATTTTAACTCAAATTAATGGAATTAAATTATGTTTTCGAAGAAAATTATCCCAAATATGATACGCGTTATTATGGTCACCATTGGAGTTTCACAGATTGTCTCAAAAATACGTTTGACTTATTGTTCAAAACCGTATTCAATTTGCTGGTAATATGAGTAAAATCTGGACCCAGAGTGGTCTATTGGTATAGAGTAAATCTAGCGAGAGTGCAAAGCCACGCCAGGGCTCTAAGCTAGTAGAAAATAACTGTTAATTAAGTACAGGAATAATGAAGTTGGCAGTTGAGCAACAACTGCTTATATCTGAATAAAATATAAATGTTTTACCATCATCAATTCTCGCAAGAAAAAATTATGCAATCATGTCAAAGAAAAAGAAACTAGATGTTGAGTGTCGTCTATTTTATGAGCAGTGGACAATTCGATTTGTTTTGTGCCAAACAAAGACAAATGCATATGTCTAATTTGCAATGTAGCGGTATCTTTCTTTAAAGCGTAAAACTTTAAACGACATTACACTACAAAGCATGGGACGAAATATGATTAATTTCCAGAAATTAACGAAAGAAAAAACTGGAAAAAAACGTCAACAATCATATGCTTGTTTTCAGTAATAAAAATTGGGTTGAAGACGATATTTAACAAATCATTTTTTTAACAATTCATTAGAAGAATTCAATTATGACCAAACTAAAAAACAATGCTAGGAAAATAATATCATTTTTTGGTACCCCATATGTATGTGAATAAACATTAAAAAAAAACTAAAACATATAAAATCGACCAAGTAAAATATAACTTGATTTGCACATTAAAAACTACTTGCAAGTTGGTTCTTCAAAATTAACAGAAATTAGTTCATCCAAACAGTTGCATATTTCGCACTAATTACAATTTACACATGATAGTTTTTTTTCCCATATCCGCTCTCTATACGGAGCATATTGTCATCACGAAGTTCCTCCAAGATTCTCTATCTCCTGCCAGTCTTTACTTCCTCCCAGGTCATCCCAGAGTACATCCTGTGGATGGTCATCAGTGGCCTTCCACGACGCCGGGATCCATCTGGTTGGTAGAAGAGACATGCAGGGTTCGGACTCTCTTGAGGCATCCTCAGCACGTGTCCAAGCCAGTACATTATAGTATCATATTAAAATATATAATTAAATTAGAATTATTTTCATAATGTACGTTTCCATAAAAAATCTTGGTCGAACACGACCCGGGTTTCGCCTCTCGGCATCTTCCGGTGTTACTCAGTGCGCGAATGCACTCGATCTGACAGGTAGCGGAAGTTTTGTGTTGTCTATATACAAACGCACATGTGCATTCGCTCTAAGCCTATTGTTAACCTAATTGATAGCGAGAATTTACGATATGAATTATTGTTGTGAGTTAAGTTGGCAGATTATAATATTGGGCATAATGAATTGCCAGACAATAGAATGTAAACGTGAAAATTGAATATAATAATAAAATAAAACAAAATGAAATTATTTAAAAAAACGACATATTATTAGAATTAATTGATATTAATTATTTAAAGGGGTATACCAATGGGGAATTTGAAAGATTTAACTGTTCATTAAAAATTGGAAAACTGGGCCCTATTTATTTCCAATATTTCCTGATAAAATAATTTATGTTCACATGTGTTTTTGTGTAACAATTTCAACCCTACATCTGCATCGAACCTGTTTACCTGCCAGTTCGAGTGCATTTGCGCACTGAGTAACACCGGAAGATGCCGAGAGGCGAAACCCGATGTATTTTTATGTAAACGTACATTATGAAAATAATTCTAATTTAACGTTAAATTTCCATCAAGCACCTTCAGTCGAAATTATTAATTAAAATATATAGTTAAATTAAGTTGTAAGTATTTTTTTGTGTAAGTTGTACGTAATTCTTATTCAATAAATGAAACATATCAATCCATACAATATGTGAAACTGTAAAACTTGGCAAAGAAATATATAAAATAATTATTATTACTTTCTTCTTTTTTAAATAGATGTAAAGTAGGCCTAACTATTAATAAATACCCATTCATTATATAAATATTTCCCGTAATAAATAACAATATAAACAACATTTGTTTACATTATAACTATAATGTAAACCACATGTTCCCAAACTTATTTGACCCCTGGGCCTCCTTTCAGACACAAAATTACACAAGGCCCCCCTGGAAACTTAGAAAAATGTAATGAACTTGTTTTTTTAATGTACTTACTTTTATTGTTATAAATAAGATACGCTGACACTTAAATTGTTGAGTAATTAATATTTATTAAATAATCCTAATGAGAAAGACAAATCTGATGTATATATGTATCTCACCAATATTTTCATATTTTGCAGTTTTTCATTTCCAATAAAATTTCATCAAAAATATATTCAACAACGAGAGTATTTTTTTTATTTTTAGGAAGGTATTTTGGAAATAAAACAATTCGAAAAAATAAATTTTAAAGGTAATTATTGCAATAAAATAACGACATATAAACTGCACATGTAGATTGCTTACTATTATTAGTGAATAATATCAGAGAAAATATAAATTAAATTAATTTCTAATGCGAAGGATGAACCTGGTGTTTTTCCATTATTTTTTATATATTTGACTCTATTTTTGTCAGCAGCATCCGCAAATTTTCGCGATCAACTATTTGCATTCGGCAGTGGCGGATTAAGCATACGAAAGGCCCCAGGCGCAATCAAATTCGGAGGCCCTGTTTTTCTAATAACATAAGAACGTCAACAAATTTCAAGTGAAAGAGTATATTGGTTTTATTATTGAACCCATTTTTGAGGCCCCTAAGATTCGGAGGCCCCAAGCGGGCGCCTCATGCGCTTATAGGATAATCCGCCACTGGCATTCGGTTCCTTTTTTTAGTTAAAGGACTTGCAACTGCACTAAATACAAGTTCCAACAAGTATGATGACAGAAATGCAATCAAAAATTTTCTAACCACATGTCCAGGATAAAGTGTGGGCATCTGATTTTGTAACCATACCTCTTGGTATTCGTGTTTGAATTTAAATTTTAACTCACTGTTGCTCGATATTTCAATTTCTCTTCTAAGTGCAATTCCGATTCTTCAGTATTTAAGAATGGGTCTACTATCAAATTTTTTAGGCTGTGTTTTGGTACTTGTCGACCGACCGTTATAGACCCCTAGTGATCGATTCACGAACTACTTGTGTACGCATATCATTTGAAACATCACAAAATCATAGATGATATTTATTTTTAAGGTAATTTTATCAAAAACTTTTGGTATGTAACAAATTAATGTAACGTATTATGTACATCGTGTAATAAAGGATTTTTAAAATTATCATAAGGTTATAAATATTAGCACCTCGTGGCCCTTTTTTGCTTTCCATGGCTCCCCTAATCCCCCAGGGCTACTCAAGGCACCCTCAGCTCCCTCTAGGGCCTCCTAGGGAGCCAGAGGGCCCACTTTAGGAACCTATGGTGGAAGCACATAAAATAATATAATATTTTGATTGGGTTATAATAAGAATTTATTTGTCATCTGGCCCGCTTAGTTTTTAAAAAGTTCAATCCGGCCCGCTTCTCAAAAAAATGGGTGAACTCTGCTCTACAGTCAACACCGCAAGAGCATTGAGTCTGTCTTGATTCTTGAGTCTTGAGTAGGGCTTGCATTACCGATTTACCGGTAAAGCATCCAAAACGCACCATAGGTAATTACCGGTAAATCGGAAAAAAATACCGGTAATTATTTAACCGCGAATCAATGATGGTTCGGTGATTCTTCCGAACATGATTCTCCCGAACACGAACACTCCGAACAAGAATCGTCCGAACACGAACTCTCCAAACAAGAATACTCCGAACACCGATTCTTTCGGACACGGAATCTTCCGCACACAGAACCTTCCGAATAAAGAATACTTCGCACACCAAATACTCCGAACATTTAAATATTTTTAAAAGAAAAATCATCGTTTTATTGTAATGTGGAATGTTTTATAGCAATTATGCCAAATATTTTTCAGAACTGAAACAAGCAAAATATTTAATTATAATGTATGCATATATTGTGTTTGAACAGTTTTATCATTTAATACGTATTTTGGATTATTTATTTAGAAAAATTGTGCTGTATCCTGATAGGGCCGATATCTTTGATTGTATTGAAAATAAATATCATTCATACAGGTATTTAATATTAGAAATTCACATACACAGTATTTTTACATGATTTTATTATCTTATTGATACTCATATATTATACATTTAATTAAAAAATGTGTAGGTATATCAAATTTTAAACATACTTTATCAAATTGTAATTTAAACATTTTTTTTTTATTATTATTCCATATCCGCTCCCTATGCGGAGCATATGGTCACCACGAAGTTCCTCCATGACTCTCTATCTCCAGCCAGTCTCCTTGCTTCCTCCCAGGTCATCCCAGCGTCCCGCAACTCCGCTGAGTACATCCTGAGAATGGTCATCAGTGGCCTTCCACGACGCCGGTATCCATCCGGTTGGAAGAACAGACAGGCAGGGTTCAGGCTCTCTTGAGGCATCCTTAACACGTGTCCAAGCCAAGACCACCGCCGCTTCTTTATTTTGGACGTAATTAGAGGCTGGTTAGTCCGCTCTCTAATCTCCGTATTTCTGACAAAGTCAGACCATTTCACTCCAAGCATTCGCCGCAGGCATCTGTTTTCGAAACACAGTATACGGTTACTCTGCGCTTTCGTAAGGTGCCATGATTCGCAACCGTAAAGCAGCACTGTCAAGATACATGCGTTGAACAGGAGGCACTTGGTTCTGACCGAGTACAGCCGTGAATCCCAGACTTTCCGCATTGAGTTAAAGGTTGCTCCAGCTATCCCTAATCGGATCGCGAGCTCTTTACACGGATTGCCATCCCCCGTGATGTGTACCCCCAAGTACCTGAAACCGTCGACTCTTTCGATGTTTTGACCGGCGCTCGTCAAAGGGTAGTGTGGGTCCGGACAGGCACTGTTGCAGAGTACATTGGTTTTTCTCGCATTGATTTTAAGACCGATGCGATACAAGTTGCTCTGCAGGTGGAATTGACTTCCTCAGAATGAAGTCGAAGATTATAATGAACAGGAACGGAGCTAAGACGCAGCCCTGTCTGACCCCGGTTGAGACCCCAAACCATTCAGTGGTTATATCACCGATTCTTATGCAGCATTCGCTCCCCTCGTGCAAGCATTTGATGATGGCAACAATCTTGGTTGGGATTCCGTATAATTTTAATATGTTCCATATAGAGGACCGGTGCGGACTATCAAAGGCCTTCTCCAATTTAAACATTAGACTAAAGTTATTAATTAAAAACAATTTTCAATGAAAGAATTAACAATATGTATAAGTTTGGTAAATATAAAAATCTATGTGCTCCCTGTGTGGTCAACGTCGTTGGCTTCGGTTATGGAGGTCACGGGTTCGAATCTCAGTACGGAGAGTTTTATAAATTGATTTTTCAATGGATTTATGAATTTCTGTTTGAAGACATGGATGTATGTGACGTCTTGAATTCCCCCCTCCAAGCCCATCCCATCATATGAATTGGGCATATCGAGAGCGATAAGCTAACCAACTAGTCCTGTCTTAGCCTTATCCTTCTATTCCTACTCTCTTTGGAAAAAGAGAGGTTGAGCAACTGAGTAACAAGCAGTTGTCGTAGGAACACTTCTGTTGAGATAAACTCCATTAGGAGTCCATATGCTCCACATTGGGAGCGGACATAGTAAATATACATATATGTATTCATAAAATTAAGTTAGGAGCTTCGTTTAATTTTTATTTGGAATATTTTATTGTTATATTTATGGAGTGAATTTCTGTTTTTTTTTAACTTTTTATAATTAAAAATAAAGAAAGTATCAAAAATGTTTATTTATAATAATTTTGTATTTTATTTCAGAACAGACAAATCAATTTTAGTCAGTGGACTGATTAAAGAATTTTAATATGCATATTATGTTTTGATATTATGAATATGGCTAAAGTGATATAAAAATATTTTATTCTTAAATAAAAACTAACACATACATTTTTTAAGCAGCTTTTTTAGATTAGAAGTAATGATAAAAGGAATTTTGAATACGAAAAATAATCTTGTTTTTGTTTTATCTCTTACCTATCAAAAAATGATGATTTTTAATACCTGGAGGGAGAAAGTTCATTCCAATGACCATTTTTATTGCTTTGTGAATATAAGGGTCGGGTTTGTTTGGATCACTTTGGCCGTATTCATATCATCAAAATATAATGTGTATATTAAAACTCTTTAATCAGTCCTCTGACTTAAATTGATTTGACTTTTCTGAAATAAAATACAAAATTAAATAAAACTTTTTGATTCTTTCTTAATTTTTAATTATAAAAAGCTTAAAAAAATAGAAAATCACTCCATAAATATAACAATAAAATATTCCAAATTAAAATAAAACGAAGCACCTAACTTTTATATATATATATATATATATACCATGTCCGCTTCCAATGTGAAACATATGGACTCCTAATGGAGTTTATCTCAACAGTGTTCATACGAGAACTGCTTGTTACTTAGTTGCTCAACCTCTCTTTTTCCAAAGAGAGTAGGAATAGAAAGATAGGGATAGGGCAGGACTAGTGGTTAGCTTATCGCTCTCGATACGACCAGTTAATATGATAGGGTGGGTGGGAGGGGGGAATTCAAAACATCATATACATCCATGCCTTCGAACAGAAATTCATAAATCAATTGAAAAATCAATTTATAAGACTGTCCGTACTGGGATTCGAACCCGTGACCTCCGTAACCGAAGCTAACGACGTTGACCACTTGATCACACAGGGGGCACATAGACTTTTATATTTACCAACATTAGTACATATTTCTAATTCTTTCATTGAAAATTGTTTTAATTATCAGCCCAATACAACATAATTTTCAAAATCAATAAGCCAAAATACGAATAAAATTATAAACTGCTCAAATACATGAAAATTAAATACGTTTCTTGTTTTCAGTTCTGAAAAATATTTGGCATAATTGCCATAAAACATTCCACATTACAATAAAACAATGATTTTTCTTTTAAAAATGTTTAAATGTTTGGAGTATTCGGTGTGCGAAGTATTCTATATCCGGAAGGTTCTGTGTGCGGAATATTCTGTGTCCGAAAGAATCGGTGTTCGGATTATTCTTGTTCGGAGTGTTCGTGTTCGGGAGAATCATGCTCGGTAGAATCCATTCACCTTTACATTCTTGTTTATTTACAATAAACAAATTTGTAAATATTGATTTTAAAAACATTTTTTTAATAAATTCACATTGAATTGTAATATTATTTTATTGTACTAACGAACATATATTTGGTGTATACAAAGTACATAAGTCAATGAGTTAATGGATAAACTAATAGTTATTAACTCCTCACAGGCAGATAAACCAAATATTATACAGTCGTAATTTAAATTAACCAAGCTCGATGTGGCATACACATAAGTGATTATCTGATCTCCCATTACCATATCTCAGTAAAAACAAAAAGGACATCGTATAAAATATATTTATGGATTGATTTTTCACCTGAAACTTATTTGAAATGATTAAGATTTCAATCTAAGATACCGTTTTTAGCAAAGGTGGCCACATAGAGGTTTTACTTTAATCATCTAATCTACTTACGTCATTTTTGTTGCCTTTTGTATGTAAAGTTGCCCCACTGCTGCAGTTGAGACCTTCGGAGTGCCTGAAATCAAAAACAAAGAAATTACGTTAGGCAAGAAAATATTTTTTATACAATGATCTCGAATAGAAAAAATAGAAATTTGAAAAAATGGCTTAGTTTTAAAAAAAAATCTGATGATTTTTGGTATGCCAAAATTACAATTTTTATGCAATCTAAAAACATAAAAGTCATTGTATAGAGAATTAAATACATTTTTTTACCATGTCCGCTCCCAATGTGGAGCATATTGACTCCTAATGGAGTTTGTCTCAACAGAAGTACAAAATAATAATTTTAAAAAAATCAAATCGTTACAACTGTAGTAAATTTGAGAAAAACGCGTTTAAAGTAATTACTCATGTACGGTTTTCAGGTGAACAGCCACTCTTTAAAGGCTCGGAAACTATTTTAGATACATACTAAAAATTAAAGTATGTTGTTTTTTAAAGTATAAATTTTCGGGAAATTCAAAAAAACGGTTTTTTTTAAGTTTCACACAAGTGGTGTTCTTTAAGGCAGGGTTCACCAAACTTTTTGAGAAGCGGGCTGGATTGAACTTTTTAAAAACTAAGTGGGCCGGACGACAAATAAATTCTTATTAAGCCCAATCAGATAATTATATTATTTTATGTGCTTACGTTATAGCAGGGGTCACCAAACTCTTTGAGAAGTGGGCCGGATTGAACTTTCTTAAAACTAAGGGGGCCGGACGATAAATAAATTCTTATTGTAACCCAATCAGAATGTTATTTTATTTTATGTGCTCACAGAAACCTTAATCATTAGTATTTTTATTCTGACCGTTAACATTTTTATTCTGACCAAAAATTGAATTTTATTATGACTAAAAGTTTATTTAAATTCTGACCATTTATTTTGTTGCCGTTTTTAATGTGTAAATCAGTTATTCGTGGTCGATTTTATATATATACATACATATATTTTAAATGCTTAATCACATAAGTATGGGCTACCGAAAATTGATATTATTTTTATAGCATTGTTTTGGGAAAATGGGATTCTTCTTATTTATCGTAAAAAAATGATTTTTTAATATCGTCTTCAACCCTCTTGAAGATTCATCAATAAATGGTTTTCCTTCTTCAGATATATGTAATTTGACAAGCTCGAATAAGCATATTTTTGTTGATTGTTGACGTTTTCCTCAAGTTTTTTCTTTCGATAATTTTCTGTAAATTATTTCGTCCAATGTTTTGTAGTGTAGTGTCGTTTAAAATTGAACTCTTTAAAAAAAGATACCGTTGCATTGCAAATAAGACATATGCATTTTTCTTTGTTTGGCACAAATCATATCGAATTGTCCACTGCTCAATTTTGCTAAAATAGACGACACTCAACATCTAGTTTCCTTTTCTACGAAATAATTATATTGGCGAAATAAAAGAAGTGCGATCGAAATTCAGATGAATATTTTTGATATGGGATATTATTTGGACATTTCTATTGTTCTTTTTTGCTTGCAAAGATTTTGTCCTTTTAGAATTTCAACAAACGAGAATATTCGAGAAATTTTCGAGTAAACGAACATCTGGTCGTCCCGCCTCCAACAACACATTTTATATCTAACTTCCTTCACTTTGAGTCCCCTACCAGATAGCCGTATGACAATTGATGATTTTAAATGAATAGTAGTCGTGGATTCACAACAAAATCATGAAAGAATATATTTCTTATATGAATAATTTCTATGCAAAAATCCAGAACTTTTCGCGGGCCGAATGAAAATCTTCGGCGGGCCGTAGTTTGGTGACCGCTGCCTTAAGGGTAAGTGTAGCGTGTTTGCATTGACACTTATGATTAAGACAACATATTAAATGGCTTATTTACAAACATTCGTGTAATCTATAGAATTTTGTATAATGGGATTTTCAAAACATCCCAGATTAGTTGAGATTTCTTAATTATTGTATTATAATAAAAAATATTTGTAAAAAAAATAATAGAGTGCCTAAGGCGTGCTTAAGCAATGACCTCCTTTTTTTTCAAATTGCTTTATTAATTTTTGAAAAAAATATAGCAAATGTTAACAAAAACAAACGTGAATAATTACATAAAATTTTCACTATTTTTAAATTTCTCGATTACTATTTTAACATTTAATTATTTATGATTGTCCAATAAAAGCTGGAAAAAAATGAAAAGTTAATGTTAATTTCAATGTATTTGATTTTGCTATCATTGAATATTTTTTTGAATAATAAATAGTGTGCGCAGCTAATCTCTTGCCTTAGAGCAGCGATTTCCAACCTGGGAGGCGTGGACTGTTGCAAAGGGAGGCGCGAACAATCCAAAATATGTATTTGCTCTTTGAAACGTGTCTTTATTACTATACTAGCTGACCCAACGAACTTCGTACCGCCTCAGAGTCAATAAATGTTGTATTGGCTAAATTTATTTAGTTTAAATGAATACTCAAAATGAATTAAGTTCAATTAATGTGCAAAATTCAAAATCAAAAGAATTTTAATTACATTGAAATGATGTTATTCACGTTGCACAGTCGATAGATTTAAAGGAATGCAGTAGATCAACGATTTGATTTTGAATTGTGAAGTTGAAATGATCCACATATTTGTTATTTGCTGCAGGAATTGCTCGTTCACTCAACCAATTATGATGTTTGTGATTAGCAATGTAAGATGTTTACCCCAATAGAAGATGTTAAGATGTTCCCTTTAAGATGTTTACAAAATGAAAACAATGAATGCACTGCAATAAAATGTGATTTATTGTTGAACTCATAAAAAAATACTATTTAGAATGTTTGTTTGTGGAAAAAAATACACTTATATGAAATATCTTTTGAAAAATAAATTACTACGCATTGCAAACGTATTGCAACACGTATGACCCTAACAAAAAGAAAGGAATAACATGAATAGCGTCACACATTGTATTATTATATTTTTCGAAAGTTTTAAAGTAAGCGTCTGATTGCCTAAATTAAAAGTTTTACTAACTTAAGAGAGTTCGGTAAAACCTTTCGATGAAGTAATTAAAAAAAATTAAGCAAGCGACTCAATATATAAATATAGTATCTTTGAAATAATTATTAGAAAAGCAACAATTATTTTTTTATTAATAGTAATTGATCAAAATTAAAATTATTAAGAATAATATTCCGCCTGTGTGGTCGAGTGGTCAAAGTCGTTGGCTACCGCTACGCAGGTCCCGGGTTCGAATCCCAGTACGGGCAGTTTTATAAATTGATTTTTCAATCGATTTATGAATTTCTGTTCAAAGGCATAGATGTATGTGATGTCTTGAATCCCCCCTCCCACCCATCCTATCCTATGAACGGGGCGTACCGAGAGCGATTAGCTCACCACTAGTCCTGTCCCAGCCCTTTCTTTCTATTTCTACTCTCTTTAGAAAAAGAGAGGTTGGTCAACTGAGTAACAAGCAGTTCTCGTAGAAACACTTATGTTGAGATAAACTCCATTAGGAGTCCATATGCTCTTGGGAGTGGACATGGTAAAAAAAATAAAAAATAATAATATTCCAATAGGCAAAAGAATAATCCATCTAAAACAGGCATAATACACAGAATTGAAAACAAATAAATTGGAGATTATTGATTGCGTATTTTTATAGTGATACACATGCTATCCTTGTTCGCCATTCTTTCAAGATTAATACGGATGTCGTCTCAGTGTTGTCAGTAAAGTCATATTTTCAATACGAGCTATAGTGTAACAAGGGCCGAATTTATTACAGACAATTAAGATACATTTCGTCGTTTGAGAAAGTTAATTTTCTTGATGAAAAGACATTTATGTCTATAATTTGAATACCTACGTGACAATTGATATTATTTAGCAATGTCAAAATGCATATTTTCCCTTTAAAATATGCGTTGAATTTAGCGCGAAATATTATTTTTTTCCAAAAAAATATAGAATTTATAAAAACGCGGTTAACCGTGGGAAATAAACCGATTTTTGGATTTTTTCAAAACAGGCAAAAAACCGGGTAACCGGTTTTAGTTTAAACCGGTTTGGAAGCCCTAGTTGTGTGTACTCATTACGGTCAGTCATTAAGGAAAACATGCATAAAATGTTTTTTTCAATAATGTTTAAGTCACCTCGCGAGAATTGCCGTGTCGTCGGCATATTGGGTGAGGATTGTATCTGCACCGGGGCCCGATATCGGTATTGGGATATCGTGAGTGAATAAATTATACAGCAGGGTGCCAGGGCGGAGCCCTGAGGGCCCCTGACGGACCCTGACGGACCCTGACTAGGTTTACTTAATTAAGAAAGATTTGCTCCTATAATGCTACGAGCACGAATTCTCCGAAGAAGAATACTTCTTACACCGAATCTTCCGAACACAAAAACTTCTGTAAACAGAATACTCCGTACATTAAACTATTTTAAGTAGTAAATTAATTGTTTTATTATAATGTGTAATGTCTTATTACAATTATGTCAAATATTTTTCCGAATTAAAACTAACAAAATATTTGATTATAATGTATATGAACAGTTAATTGAATACGTATTTTTGCTTATTCATGAAGAAAAATTGTGATGTATTGTAATAGGGCCTATATCTTTGATGATATTGAAAAGATATATCATTCATATAGGTCACTTTTAGGGTGATCACTGTCAATACTTGGTGGGAAGGCATTATATTAATGAAACCACAATATTTCTTTGTGCTTTATTGCCACTTTATTTCAAAAGGTCAGGACCGGTTTCGCTCATGGTGAGCAAGTCAGTTGACAATGCTTGCTTTATAACTTTGATATATAACAATTTTGAGGGCTCATTTTCAAAATTGAAGTGCCAAACTGCAAATAGGTAATTTAGTATTAAGAACTTTTTAAATATATACAATATAAACCCCGATCTATCATTCTCGCTATCTTCGCTAACCACATGGAGCGTTTATTTTTTATAGTCTCGACCAAGCCACCATAATAAAAATGTTAAATAATCTCGCGTTGATCTTTCCTCGATTTACCGATTCTCTCGATTTATCATCTAAATCAGTGTATTTTGGCTTATTCACGAAGAAAAATTGTGATGTATTGTAATAGTTTTATTTCAGAACAGAATTATCAATTTAAGTTATTAAGTTGCTTAGAGACTTTTAATATATATTATGTTTTGATGTTATTAATATGACAATAGTGCTGTAAAAATAGTTTATTCTTAAATAAAAACTTACGATAAAAGAGATAATACATAATTATTAGAGACACGTATTTTTAGCATCTATTAAAAAATAGCGTTTTGACGATTGAATTTCGCATTTTGGGGAAAATAAGATTTCAAATTTTAGCATAACATTTAACGTTTGTTTCTTAATAATATTTATTTCTTAAATATAACTGATTATACAATTTACAATTTACTGATAAAAGACGAATTGAAATTTTAACAAAAAATACACAAGCGACTAGAATTTAATTCAAAATAGAGGAAAACATACATACACTCATACAAAAGTTAAAATAGAGTATTTATGATTACAAAACATTTGAAATTGTTGTAAAACTACAATATAGGAAGGAATTAATTTAAAAATATTGAAAAACATGGCTTCAAAAACAAAATTATGAAAATATATTACAATATGTTTTAACGGATGAGTGGTTAGCCGAGTACGGCAATCTATTACAATCTATGTATATAAAACAAAGTGGGGTTATTTACACCACGTATATCTCGAAAATTGCTGCATGGATTTCAATGATCTTTGATTTATTAAATTTGTGTCCACCTAGAATAGCAGAATAAGCATTAAAACATCGGAAAAATATCACGAGAAAGAAATTATAAAGAAAATAATATTCTCATACAGAACAAGATTTTCAAATGACGAACAGCTTCAAACGATAAAATGTCGTATGCTGGTTTCAGAAAAATCCACCAGATCGCACTGTTTTCTATATTTGTTTGTTTTTGCTTCTTTTGCATACGATTGACTTATATAAATAATTTTAAATTTAGAATATGGATTAGAATAAAAGAAATCGATGATATGAAATGAAAACGAAAGAAAATCGGATAATATTGAAATAAGGTTATGTTTATAATTAGGTATGATAAATTTTTGACAACAATATTTTGCACAAACGTTGCTTTACTTTGAGATGACACGTTATTACACTTTGAACTTGCGGTTCCTGATCACCCGAATGACTATTGATGCTCTTGGTCGCATTTACACAGTTCATCCGAAAAATGACGAATGCTTTTTTCTACTTGGATGTCAACAGCTCAATTTGGTTGAAAATGATACTTATTGGGACATCGCTGAAGAAATTGTTTCTGAATCTCCAAGTCAGATACACACATTATTTTCTATCATTATTTTGACATGCTTCACATCGAATTCATGTGAACTGTGGAACAAGTACAAGGATGACATGTCGGAAGAAATTTTACATCGAATTCGTGTCAGTTCGGGGAATCCCGATCTCGAGGTGAATGAAGAGATTAATAACCAGGCTTTGATTTAGATCGAAGACATGTGTTACCTCATGTGAGGCATTTTGTTAGTCAAGTTAGGAATGCCAACGCCACATCGTGGGACTGGGAAGATATTCCTCATGTCATTGATTATGGCGACTGTTCGTGCGAGATCCGAAATAGCTGTAGCAGTTTCGTCTTCTGGAATAGCGGCCACGTTGATAGAAGGATGGCGAACGGCTCATTCAGTGCTGAAATATCCGTTAAACCTTTAAACGACTGAAAAACTGACATGCAAGATTGCGAAACACTCAGCAATGACCAAAGTTTTGGTAGCAAGTAAAATCATCACCTGGGATTTATGCACAATGACGCACAGACGCGCATTGGAAGCGCTCAATCGAATATCTGGGCAATGACTTATGATGTTTTGAAGGCGCAATGATTTAAATATCTGGCGATTTCCTCCAAACACTACCAGTCATTCCAAGATCGACCGCTGCCGATGAAATAAACGCTTGCCTCAAAACATCGACTCTGTGGCGCTATGTGAAGAAACTTCAGCTAACGATAAACATGCGAGTTGAATTTTTAAACGATCCATCTGCCGAAGATTTCTCCAAGCAGTTGCTGACTATCGTCGGTAACGGCCGTGTTCCTGTTGACGAATCGAACGGATTGATTTCGATTCCACCGAATTTTTGCAATTTCGTCTCAACGAAGGACGGCTTCATCAACAAAATGTTCCCAAACTTCTAATCATAAAAATCACAATTGGTCGAGTGAACGAGCAATTCTTGGGGCTAAGAAAAAAGATATGGATCATTTAAACTTCACAATTCCAAATCCAATCGTTGATCTACTGCATTCCTTTAAATCTATCGACTGTGCCACGTGAATTACATCATTTCAGTGTAATTTAAATACTTTTCATTTTGAATTTTGAACATTTATTGAACTTAATTCATTTTGAGTATTCATTAAAACTGAATTTAATTCATCCAATAAATTAACACAACGTTTATTGATTCTGAGGCGGTACGAAGTTCGTCGGGCCAGCTAGTTACATTATAAATGACATTACTGCCGAATTCCAAATGTTTCATTTTTGCTGCAAGTAATAGAGCAGAAGAGTATTTGCTTTTACCCCACGTTGAATATTTAAAACTTAATTTTTACAAATGTGTGAATTACCTTGAGTGGTTTTATCGTTGTAAACAGTGATAAATTTGATAAACAATATTCCTTTGTACTTCATTCCACTTTATTTAATATGTCAGGGCCGGTTTCGCTCATTACGAGCATCGTCAACTGACCAGTTGAATCAGTTGACGATGCTCGTAATGAGCGAAACCGGTCCTGACATATTAAATAAAGACGAATGAAGTAATTACAAAAGAATATTGTGTTTTTATTAATACAATGCCTTTCCACCAAGTATTGACAGTGAACACCCTAAAAGTGATAAATTTGATTATAAAATATTATTATAGTTTATATAAAATCCCTTGTTTGTTGGATAATAATCTATATATTAATAGTCGTTAATGTCCGTCCGTCTGTAAAATGTCCCCGATTTCCCCTTCCCCTCCTCCGCCCCAGCCACGCTGTCAACATTTTTTTATTCATACTAAAGAGATACTTTTTTCGTTTGTATATTATGGTCGCGATTTCGCCTTTTCGATGACGTCAAGAAAGACGGTCCCCCTCCCCCCATCCTGCCCCGCTGTCGTCATTAATTCATTTCTTCATTTTTCTCTGACGTCATGAGTGAATTTTTGAAATCATGACATTTTTATTTTATTATGTGTAAAAACAATTAATTTTCAAAAAATATTCTCTCAAGCTGTGGGATTCGATACCATGCCCCAATTTTCATGCGCGACGTTCGGACGGCTTACACACTGATCTACGAATCCACTTGAGAAAAGCGATATAAAAACTTTATATAATTTAAATAATACAAAGCAAAAAATAAGAACGCGTTTTAAGTGAACTAATAATGACATCTGTGGGTGAAATCTTGCACTAAACGATTTTGAATTCCAAGATTTCCACATTCAGGGTTGTGAACGGCTATATAGGGCTGCTCAATTATATATAATAATTTAATTAACTATTTATTTATATATATACGAAAAATGGTTGTTAGCAAACTTAAACATTATTCCAAAAATTAAATAATTTACGAGGTCTATTTCTGCTTATAGGAAAAATAATTGTTAGCAAACTTAAACATTATTCCAAAAATGAAGTAATTTACAAGGACTATTTTTGCTACTATGAAAAATAATTGTTAGCAAACTTAAAAATTATACCAAAAAAAAATAATTAACGAAATTTCTGCTTCTAAGAAAAATGGTTGTTAGCAAACTTAAACATTGTTCCAAAAATTAAGTAATTTACAAGGACTATTTTTGCTACTATGAAAAATGGTTGTTAGCAAACTTAAACATTATTCCAAAAATTAAGTAATTTACAAGGACTATTTTTGCTACTATGAAAAATAATTGTTAGCAAACTTAAAAATTATACCAAAAACAAAATAATTAACGAAATTTCTGCTTCTAAGAAAAATGGTTGTTAGCAAACTTAAACATTATTCCAAATATTAAATAATTTACGAGGTCTATTCCTGCTAATAGGAAAAATAATTGTTAGCAAACTTAAACATTATTCCAAAAATTAAATAATTTACGAGGTCTATTTCTGCTTATAGGAAAAATAATTGTTAGCAAACTTAAACATTATTCCAAAAATGAAGTAATTTACAAGGACTATTTTTGCTACTATGAAAAATAATTGTTAGCAAACTTAAAAATTATACCAAAAATAAAATAATTAACGAAATTTCTGCTTCTAAGAAAAATGGTTGTTAGCAAACTTAAACATTGTTCCAAAAATTAAGTAATTTACAAGGACTATTTTTGCTACTATGAAAAATGGTTGTTAGCAAACTTAAACATTATTCCAAAAATTAAATAATTTACGAGGTCTATTTCTGCTAATAGGAAAAATAATTGTTAGCAAACTTAAACATTATTCCAAAAATGAAGTAATTTACAAGGACTATTTTTGCTACTATGAAAAATAATTGTTAGCAAACTTAAAAATTATACCAAAAATAAAATAATTAACGAAATTTCTGCTTCTAAGAAAAATGGTTGTTAGCAAACTTAAACATTGTTCCAAAAATTAAGTAATTTACAAGGACTATTTTTGCTACTATGAAAAATGGTTGTTAGCAAACTTAAACATTATTCCAAAAATTAAGTAATTTACAAGGACTATTTTTGCTACTATGAAAAATAATTGTTAGCAAACTTAAAAATTATACCAAAAATAAAATAATTAACGAAATTTCTGCTTCTAAGAAAAATGGTTGTTAGCAAACATAAACATTATTCCAAAAATTAAATAATTTACAAAATTTCTGCTTCTAGGAAAAATGGTTGTTAGCAAACTTAAACATTATTCCAAAAATTCAATAACTTACGAAATTTCTGCTATTACGAAAAATAGTTGTTAGCAAACTAGAACATTATTCCAAAAATAAATAATTTACAATTTAAATACTGCAGGGCAGGGCTGTCGATATACGCCCCGAGATATTTCTTTTACTATCAGAATTTCTGGATTATTCAATAAATAGGTTAGTAATTTATTTTTCACGCCAGTAACTTTTCTGACTACTTAAAAATGCAACAAAAATCCCTCCGTTGAGGTCAACGGGCTTACAGCTAGTTTATCCTAATTTACGCTAAACACTCTAAACTATAATAATCTCTATTAGACAAATTAGACAAATCCCAAATTTTAATTGTGTTTATAATTGATATCATTTGCCACTTATTATTGATGATTATTTATTTGTATGTTATAGGTGTTAAGCATTTTAATTTTAATTTTGTGCAATTATAATGTAATTTGTAAATCCTTTTAATTGTTAGTAATTGCTTACACCTGTTATTTCAATTTAACTTGTATAAATAGCACTGTTTAATTTATTTTCCTTATCAGTTGATAATGCTCGTGAGGAGCGAAACCGGTCCTGATCAAATACAATTTTAAGTGGAAAAAGTACTAAAAATCTTTTATTATTTTTATGATTTTATTTATATTAATGATTCATTTTAATTTGTATCGTGTTACCAATATTGATAAAAAATAAAAATATATCAGTTGCATTACCTGCTGCCTGCTTGTGTGTGCCTGGGTCAACTTACGTTGAATTGTTAATTAAATGAAATGAACGAAAGGTGATTAAAAGCTTTTTCGATTTTAGTTTATTGAAATTTAATTCGATTTCGTCCGCGTTCGGTTTTCTCCTGTCCGGCTTAATTATATAACAGAAATAACAACATCTGGGGTAAGTTGGTTATCTAAAATGGCAAAGTCTAATTTGTTGTTATTATTTATTTTTACTGGTAAGTCAAGAAAAATTAAAACTTCGTTTTGCTCGATTTCAAATGTAAATTTAATATAAAATGAAATAACTTAGATTATTCCACGTATTGCGCTACAAACTGTGACACGTGTTTTGCCTCTTTCAGAGGCATCCTCAGACAACTGCTTTTTCAAATGCTTGCTTAAGTACGAATTTAAACTTACTTCGTACATTCGTACTTAAACAAGCATTTGCGAAAGTAGTTGTCTGAGGATGCATCTGAATGAGGCGAAACACGTGTCACAGTTTGTAGCACAATACGTGGAATAATCTAAGTTATTTTATCAGATAAAGTCAATTAAAAACCAGTTTATGAGTTCCATGCAATTTAATGTTGTGTATATTTCATAATTTGCCTTTCGCCCAAAATCACCAAAAAACGTTTTTGGGGGTCCTGTAAAATTTGTTATGTGTGGGTTACGTTCTTTTTCCGTTCCACAGTCGAATGTATCTGTTTCTCATTGTGTTTAAGTAATAAATAAAGACATAATGGTTAATATGTAAAAAAAAACATTTTTGCGCGAATTTCAAGTGCAAAATTTTATTATTTTGTACATTTTTTACACGATATTTTAATTTTTGGAACCAGTCTTTTCTAGGGCGTGACTCAACAAAAATGATTTTGTTTATTTAACTAAAGGAAGAGCAGTGGTCAGTAACCTACTGCCCGCGGGTAATTGGATTGAATTCAAACGTTCTGTTCTATGAACAAATAGATTTGAAGATCACTTTTAGGGTGTTCACTGTCAATACTTGGTGGAAAGGCATTATATTAATAAAAACACAATAATCCTTTGTACTTCATTCCACTTTATTTAATATGTCAGGACCGGTTTCGCTCATTACGAGTCAATCATCGTCGTAGGAGAAAAAAAATATTTCTTATCAGTTGACGATGCTCGTAATGAGCGAAACCGGTCCTGACATATTAAATAAAGTGGAATGAAGTACAAAGGATTATTGTGTTTTTATTAAAGATTTGAAGATCTTTACCAGCATCTTGGAAATACAGAACACGATCAAATTAATGCAATATCGTAATTTAAAAAAAATGTTAGAATCAGAATCTGGTTTACTTTTAAGCAAACATTCTTTCAAATAAAATCCGTCCAGTATAATTTGTGAATCTTCGAAATAGAAAATTTTGATTAGGACTATGTGTTCGACTTCATATTTGCTAAATATTGAAAAAGTTAAAAGAAAAATCACAGAGAATGACACTAAAAAAATATTATATGTGTGTTTTATAAAATAGATTTTTACTAAGACAAACATATGCAAATATACGTACTATAAGTATTATATTATTTTATATATAAACTTTAGCTTTAGGCAGTTAGTATTTAATTATTTTTTTTCATAATATACTAGAACTTCTATAAAACAACTTAAAATAAAAAAAACTTTTGTGTGACATTATTATTAAATTATATGAAATATCAATATGCCCCTATCCCCATTAGATACTGAATTTTTACTTTGGCTATTTTGGATATTAATTGATTCATTTTTGGCCTTTGTTGATACTAATTGCAGTGAAAAAAAACACTTTAAAGGTGTACAATGTGCAAATCAATATATTAAAAATAAAACACTTTTTTTTCTAATTCAATATTATTGATTAAAGATCAATACCGATTTCCAATTCACAAGCATTATCAATCACTTGCTGTTATATGGTTAGAAGAGTTATATAGTAAGTAAGATTTTTCTTTCCATGCCCTCTACTAATGAGGATTATAGGGTCTCGTAATGGAGGTATCTCAACAGAAGTTTTCTATGACAACTGATTATTAGCTAGTTGCTCAACCTCTCTCAATAAATAAATAGTCAATAACTATCATGTTTTATTGATAAATAGTTCATCCAAATAAATAGATTTAGAAAAGAAGACATATTTATTTTTTAGTATTATTCCTCCATCTTATTACGAAATGATTTTCGAAGTATTTTGAAACACCTATTTTTTTCTATTCTCAGCAACCTTTTTTCTATTCCGTGATGTACTCAAAATTGTACACACGACCTCCTTCCACGGTTTCACAATCTTCTTACAGAGTGTATTCCACAGCGTTACAAGGCTATTATTATTATTTTAGTTGTAAGGAATGTCTCTTGGAGAAATTCTTTATGACTAAAACGTAAAATGTAGATTAAGACTTGGTTAAAGATTTATTATTTCTAATTATCCTTTCCACTGATATGTCAACACTGTGATTCATATATCCTCTAAGATTTTTTTAACCATGTCCGCGCATAATGTGGAGCATATGGACTCTTAATAGAGTTCATCTCAACATAAGTGTTTCTACGAGAAGTGCTTGTGACTTCGTTGCTCAAACTATCTTTGTTTTTAAAATGAGTAGGAATAGAAGAATAAAAACGAGTGATCAGTTTATCGTTATCGCCACGTTTTCAGGTTAACCCATAAAGAAGTGAGTATTTTTTACTAAATTATATTTCTTTCTTCTATTTTGATTATTCGTAGTATTACCACACACAATAATATAAAACCATTGTTTGGATACAGGCCAATTTAGGAAGAATATTATCTATTATTTCAGTTAGTAAATATATTTTTTAAAATATTAAATGCATGGCTAAAAACGTAAATCAAACTAATTCTGTATTACTTTAAATATTTTTGTAGAAGCTACAAACGTCGATTTCGGGAAAGGAATCGATCCCGAATTGTATTTTACGCTCAATAGGGATTCTGTGTCGAGACGTCCCGGGACTTTTAAGGTTTTTCGCTGTCTTAAGTCCCGGGACTTTGTTGTTAAATGTCCCGGGACTTAAGGAAGCCAAATTGTACATTTAAATTTTGAAAAAACCATTCTAACAAATAAAAAATAGATGCAAGGAATCGCTAATGTGACCTTAGTTATTTTTGATTTAAAATAAATTTAAATTGGTGTCCATCATCGGGATCAGTTTTAAAAAAAAAAAAAATATATTCAAGCTATGGATTAATGGCCGGGGTTTTAACAAAATTAAGTATGCATATATAAAAGGGAAAAGAAACAGCTGTTTGGATTTATAATTGTAAAAGTTTCAAATAACATCTATTTATATATTGTAATACGAAATAACCATTTTTGATGAGTAGAGACATGCAAAAGTACAAAAAAACTTAGACACGTGTTCGCTTAACTATTTTTACAGCATGGGATAATCGCACAGAATTCCAAGAAATAATGAAACCGATAGTCATTTCTAGAAAATGATGTTATAAATGTTTTATTACCAACGATTCTGCTGGGACTAATTGATTTTCGAAAAGAATACACGAAAGATTTTGACAAATGCTCCAAAACAATATATTTGAAATACGGAGATAATTTACTACAACGTCTTTTCTCCGTGGAAAAAGATATCGAGGTATCTGAAGAAAATATCGATGATGAGATAAATATTGCAGAACTGTCACTGGAAGAAGAATTAAATAGACAGATTACAAAAAAACAAAAGATTTCTCCATTAAAAACGAAAAAACTATATGAATTTAAGATTTTAAAATCAACTGGAGGACGGAAACAAAGATTATTTTTTTGATATAAAGCTTTCCCAACCATTTAACCAACATCGACTGAAAATGATAGAGTTTTCTCGACAGCAACAACGTTTATTACAAAAATAAGAAATCGGCTGTCTGATTCGTCATTAAATTCATTATTATTTTTAAAAGCATATTTTGATAAGCAAAAATAAAGTATTAACTTTTGTGTAAATAATGCATACTATGTATGATTTGAGGTTGTGATTTTATTTTTGAATTAATTTTATATTTTCATTATTAATAAATAAATGTGTTTAAAATATGTATTTTTTTAATTAACGCATACTTTCGGCGCCTTTTTAAAGTACGCATAAAAAAAATATACGTTTAACTAAGTGAAAAACGCTCAAAAAAATTAGTTGAATTGAAACAAAATATTAAAAAACGTTTGGGAGAAAGATATCTCCATTTATGTTATTAAAAATTTGTTTAAATCAATTCATAATCGTATAAAAAATATAACTGTAGCAAAAAAAAATTAAAAAACATTATAATTAAATGTTCATACCTGATGTTGTTTTATTTACAAATGTTTTTCACTATTGTACAAAGTTACCAATGTCTCAATAAGACAAAAAGAGGTATAAATACTGTATTGTGATTTGTGAAGTAACGGTCATAATTTTACCCAATTCATTGTTATTTTTTGAATACATGTACCGTTATCATCTCTTTTTAGTACATACATACAAATATTTAATTTAAATAAATTTATAATTTTATTGAAGGGGAAATAAAAGTCATAAGTCCCGGGAAGTCCCGGGACTTTGACTTTATCACGTTTCGAGTCCCGGGACTTTAAAAAATCCGAGACTTCAGAATCCCTATATGCAATATTGGAAAGTAATATAAATTTTCAGAATCCCTAACGCTCAATACTATAAGACTACCAGTTTGTTTACAAATCGTAATTTACTTTTATTTAAAAAAAGCTTTTATTCATTGAAAAACATAATTAAACTTATGTGGCGGCCAAAAATCATTGATGGATGTATCTAGTATCCATATCTGAAGATATAACGAAAATTCAATACAAAATATGAGAATGGCGATAGATTATAAGTGACAAGATACTTGGACGTACGGGTACGGGGATACTCATCAAAGAGTTTAGGTGGGTGGGTCGGGGAAATTCAAGACGCCACAAACATCCATGTCATCGAACAAGAATTCACCAATCGATTGAAAAATCAATTTATGTAACTGTCCGTACAGGGATTTGAACCCTTGGCCTTCGTAACCGAAGTCAAAGACGTTGTCCACTCGACCACACAAGCGCTCTCACAATTATTACATCAATACGTATTTTTCTTGCTTCACCATAACAGAAATGTCTTGCATTTGCTTACAAACCATTTTTGGCTCTTATTCCTAATTTTTTTAAACCATTTTTTTTACCAATGTGGATCATGTAAACTCCTTATGACGTTTTTCAAAACAGAAGTTTTTCTACGAGAACTAGTGCTATATAGTTACTCAATCAGTAGCGTGGCAAGGGAGGTGCGGTAAGGGCGGACATTTTTGGGGGCGGCATCTTCAAAAATAAATACAATATTTCACGAGAAATTATATTTATACATAAAAAAATTAAGCCACCTGTGGTAAAAACTCCACTTTCATAGTTTATAAAAAGTTGAAGTAACTTAAAAACAAAATTAGACGACATATTGGCAAAGTGAAAAAATAAATAAATTTAGAGTGGTAACCAACGTTCCCCCTAAGCTGCGCGCACTCATTCCGGGTTGGCGCGCACTACAAGACAGTTGCTCAATTAATATTTGATCATTTCGCGCAGCTAACCCTTCAGCTTAGAGGGAACGTTGGTGGTAACTAAAAGTAATTACAAACGTAATTAAAATTTGTGTTTCTTTAAAAGTGAAAAAAAACCCTTCATAAATTTATTAATCATGGATGACTTTTTAATTATACGTTAGATGTGTTAAACATTTTAATTTAGTGTTATTTTAGAATAACTTTTAATGTAATTGGTAATTTCTTTTCAATGCTCGCAATGAGCGAAACCAGCGGTGGGCTGCTAATATTTTAACAAGGGGCTCGCTTAAATTCAGAGTTATTCGCGGTTTTTTTTTTGAAAAGTCTCCTTATTTTGATTCGTCTTGACCCCCCCCCCCTAGACTTTATTTTTAAGACTAGACATTTTAAACAATGAAAATTGAAAATGTTACAATGATTTTGTCATTTTCTCATTTTTATGCATAAATTTACACGTGATTTACATGTGCTCAAAAAAAGTGTATTTGTATGCATTTTATGACTCTACACCAGTGATCCACCGGTGCACCGTGAGCTTGTTGCAAGTGCACTGCGGAAAAAAAATGGTAAAAGGTAGAAAATTCCTTCACTTAAGGAAAACACCGCAAAATTATTTCCGCTGTAACAGAACATTTATATTACTTTCCAATATTGCATATTACTTTCTTTCCTTAAATCAGAATATTTACGAAGAATTTTAAAAAGGCGACAACGTTTTATATTTCATAACACAGTGAAACCATGTAATAAGTATGAATCTATTTAATCGACATATTAAACTAAACATAATATATTTTTATACAGTGAAATTAATAATATTTCATTTCATTGATTTCATTGCCTTTTTCTTGGGAAATTTTCCTCGGAGGTGACTATTTTTTACCCTTTCTTGAGTGAAAATATCATCCAATTTCAAAATTAGGTTTTTGAGAATGAATATTATTTATTTAAAATAGTAAAAAACTTCATCAACAAATGAAACATGTCTTTTTTAAATCAAACTTGTACTATGACGGCCATCTTGTATATTTTGGAAGCCTTAAAAAATACGTCATCAAGACGTACGTGCAATCAAGGACATTTGTAAATAAATACCGTTTAACCAATTTTTTTTTGTCAAAATTTATAATAATTTCAATAAATCATAATGAAATATATTGCATAACTTTTTTTTTTCTTTTTTTTTGCATTCATATTGGTTTTATACGAGTCTTTGGACATGTTTCAAATTTGGAACACTAGGAATACAATGAGGTAGACGTTATAAAACTAAAATGAGAAATAAAGTTTATTTTAACACAAACAACTTTATAAAATAGTGTACATAGATAAGTAAAGTTAAGTTTATATCTTATCTTATATATATATAAAAATGACTTTGGCGTCTATGGATTCGGAAGCCACAGGTCCGATTGCGATAAAACTTCGACAATAATTTAGCTTGCCTTTCCCTGAAGCACATAGGCGTATTAAAATTAACAAACAGTGTCGAAAAACTAAAATATTTGTAGATTTCAATGTTTTTTACCAGTCAAACTCCCGAGTATTCCATTCGAATTTGAATTTCGTTTGAACGACAGCCATTTTGTTTTCATTTGACAATTCAAATTTGATGTTCGATTGTTTCGATTTCATATCTGTCAAATCTATGGTTTAAATTTTGACATTACATTTAAATGTGTTTCGTGCATAAGGTGTGATTGTTATTTATGCGATGTTTTAAGATTAGTTTCTGTACTCTTTTCACTTCAATTAATACTATATTATTTATATATAGAACGTCAAAAAAATATTTCGTGATATTTGACAGTAAAAGTAAATTGTGAATTATATTACATAACGTTAGTAAGCCATTATTTTGTGGTTATTTTTAAATGCATGTGAATAAATGCAGTATATAATTCCTGTGTGCACTGTCAATATTTGATGGAAAAGCATTCTATATTTATATTAAACGGTTTTTCTTTTATTAAATGTTCTTATATAATCTCGAATGCGAAATTATTAACAAAGAGAGTTTTAAGTGATTATTTTCATGATGTTCAACGAATATTGTACAATTTAAGATTTCGACTGAAGGTGCTTGGTGGAATTTCAATACTAAATTTGAATCGTTCAAATTATGTACATTCTCACCAACGACCCGGGTTTCGCCTTTCGGCGTCTTCAGGCGTTCAAGTGCACGGATGAACTTGAACGGACGTTTAGTAAACGAATGTTTCGTGTTTATATAATGTACAATTTCTTTTTTATGTTTTGTCAACTATTATATGTAAATGCTAAGAGTGTTTTGATGGCTATGCATACATTGATTATACGTTTTAGGTTTGAAAGACTTTTTGAACAAGGTTTTAAACCAAGGGTGGGGAACCTTTTCTTCTCTAAAGGCCGCATTCATTTTTCTGATTCGACATAAGGCCGCAGCAAACATTGACTAGGGAATCTTTGGCCGGAAACAGGACTTTACGGTCAGATTATGTCAGGAATTTACAAATTTGCATAAAATTACAGAATTACAGAATTGGCCAGAAGGCCGCACCAGAGTAGTCAAAAGGCCGCATGCGGCCTTAAGGCCCCAGGTTCCCCACGTCTGTTTTAAACTATTAGGTGTGTCAAGTCATATAAGTGTAGATGAATAAATATATATCTTATATTCTGGAATTCATATTTTTAAGGTTCCCATATACTACAGATTACTAACAGTAAGAACGCAATAACATTAATTTATGTTAGTAAAAACACAATATTCCTTTGTACTTCATTCCACTTTATTTAATATATCAGGACCGGTTTCGCTCATTACGAGCATCGTCAACTGATAAGAAATATAATTTAACAATGCTATTTATACAAAAATGAACAGCTATAAACAACAATTGGCATTGAAAAGAAAATACCAATTACATTAAAAGTGATTCTAAAATAGCACAAAATTAAAATGTTTAACACATCTAACATATAATTAAAAAGTCATCTCAGATTAATAATATAACTGTTCATTTTTGTATAAATAGCATTGTTAAATTATATTTCTTATCCGTTGACGATGCTCGTAATGAGCGAAACCGGTCCTGACATATTAAATAAAGTGGAATGAAGTACAAAGGAATATTGTGTTTTTAATAATATAATGCCTTTCCATCAAGTATTGACAGTGAACACCCTAAAAGTGATTAATTTATGTTTTTTACCATTTATATTTGTTTTAGGCAGTTTTTTAGTGTGGCACATCTTTTTAGAAACGGTAATCATGGTGTTATGTTTATAGTTTTTACTAAAACACTTTTATGTGTTGGTTCAATTTTATTTTGATAACATAATTTTACACTTTATAAATCAATAAATCAATCTTATAATTAAGAAGAAAATCGTGAGATTGTGACAGGTTGCAATTGTTTTCTTATACTACTACTGTTTCATACTACAATTGTTTCATTAGAATGCACGAAACACATTTTGAAAATAGAATGTCATACAGAATAAAACATAGTATGGTATGGTATTGAGTATACATGACAATAGAACAATAATTTCGAATACGAAAAAAGACTTAACGTATGAAATAAAAGTCACACAATCATGATCAGAGTGAAATGAATGTTTGTTTGTTCGTTTTTTATGCGTTGTCACACCGCTCGCCTGATTGCAATAAAAGGTTATAAATCTTATATATAAAAATCAATGTTTGTATGTCTGCCATACAGTTCATTTTGACAACGTATGCTTGCACTTGCGCGAAGGTTATAGTACAATTGAATTACAGTAGGTGGCGCGTGTGTTGTACCATAGACAATCAGCAGCAAACGTCAAACAGACAGAAAAAGAAAGCATGCACTTCAATATACAGAATTAAAACATAAACACTTTCTTTCTTCGAGTGGCATTGCAACGCTTGCCGGGTACCGGCTAGTAATATATAAACATGAATTAACGAAACTGGATAGTTTTGAAACATCCTTCATGCAAATTGACAGCACATTTTTCACAATATTTTGTGGCACTTTTTTTACAAAGTGCAAATCGATTTTGTTTATCAGCTGGAATCATCCAATAATCTAGCCCATTGTCTGCCAAACTGTGTGCCGCAAGAAGTCTAAGGTGTGCCGCAAAGAAATAAGCCTCAAAACTGTTAATTTAAAATAAAGCTTGTTCATTTAAATTTTTTCGATTTTAAATAAATTTAACACGTACATATATAAAGAAATATTTGTCACGTTTGTCCAGTCTTCCGACTAGTGAAGTAAAAAAGTTTGCTAGACACTGATCTAGCCGATCATATCGAATACTGACAGGCACCCTGCTAGATAATTATTTTGAAGTTTTTTGCCTTCCTCCCCGTTTCATGGGATTTCCATCATTTTTTTAGTACAGCTGTATTATATTTCTTCTAAATTTCAAGTACTTAATTGTTTATTAATAAAGTTGCTAAGCATTATGAATGTCAGTATTCAAACAAAACGTAAAAGGTACCCAACACCATTTTTTAGATTTGATGCATACACGATATTTATCTATATTTTCATCCATTCGATCAACTCCGCAACGACATTTGGTCGTTTGATTGGTAGTTTTTCTTTTGGAGGATATCCATCTTTGAGCCTGTCCTATTGGTTCTACTGGATCGCAGGAGCTAACAGTGAGAGCTTCTCAGTTGTCATTCCATGCTGTAATAGTAATACCAGTTTTGGTGACAGTACCAAATTCATATGCCAACATTTCATTCATTTCATTTTCAGTCTCAACGCCGTCTCCGGGAGGTGTTATAAACACATCTACGCATTTCACATCCTTCCAAAAATTTTCATCTTCAACAATTTCTTCCATCTCTGATGTTGTTAGAGGGGAATAAAATTCAATGTTGTTGTAATCCCAGTGTTCCAAATTAGGAACATGGATAATATTGTGAATAAAAAAGTTACATATGGAAAAATTAAAAAAAGGACTACAAATAACGAATCTAAAACAATAAGGAATTATAATAAATATTGTCAAAATGTAATAAATGTGTTATAAAGATGTGTAAACTTATTTGTCAGATGATATTTTCTGTTGAACGTAATTGATGCAAATAAAAAAACCCTGCTCACTCCGACAGGTTCAAACCTGAAAAAATACTTCACGAAACCATCCCCAAGCTTGCTAGCTGTAGAATGATGCAATCTCAACTTTTATTGCGTCATGCATAATGGAATGGGAGTAAAAGTACTAAATGTTCCAATATTAGAACACTGGCCAAAAAGGGGTTAAAACAAATAAATCCTGAGCACAACGCGCAGTCCACTCGCGAGCCGAGTGCTACAAGGTTCTATGTGGACAGCTGCAGCAAAAAAGATATGGGCATTTCAAATTTTGAATGCTTGTATTTTGAAAATTTTAAATGTTTCCAAGTTTTTTTTTGATTGTACGTATATATTAATGATAGTACTGGCATGATAAAAGGATTAACAAAATATTGTTAAAAATAGCTCTTCATAGTTAATTAGAAATACCTAAACTTCTATTAGAACCTTGTCTATCTGAAATTCAAACAAACCGCCAGTGCTACAAGGTTCTAACTGATATTTGTATGAAAGCACAGGTGATTTAAAAAACAGACTTACGCTTTTTATATTATAATAAAAAGAATTCTATGGAAGATGACTAATGTGATCATTATTATTGAAAAAATATATTTAAAAAAATGGAGGATAAATATTATTTTTTTAGTAATTTGTGTTTGATATCATTAATGTACTAAGTTAAGATAAAAATATCATCTAAATCAGATAATTGAAAGAAACACAGGAATAAAATGATCAAAATACAAAAGATATTAATGAACCTATGTACATTCACACAAGTTTTGTCACTAACGACCAGGGTTTCGCCTTTTGGCATTTTCAGGCGTTCAAGTTGAAACCACAGTATCTTGCGACGCACACATAGAACTACGGCTTATTATTAAATTTAAGCAAAATTTCGACTTCATATTTATACAGCATGTAGATAATGGCTACGCTTAAGACTGCCTCATTATTACTTTAGTTTGGCCAAAAGTCGACACTTGTACGTACTCAGCTCGCGCACTGTCAAACTAAGATTTTTATGACAGTTGTACATTTTTGCACCCCAAATTTCTTCATTGCAATAATATTTTTTTTTCATGTGATTTCAAAAAAATATTATTTTTCTGAAATCACATTTTTTCAAATGTGTTCTTTTACACACATGTCAGAATTTTTTTTTAAAACGAAAAATGTAAAAGAAAAATTTCAATTTCATTTTTTGCAGGATTGCAATTTTGCAATGGAAACAACGAATATACTTGATATTGAAAAACTTTATGGATACCGGTGTCACGGTTTCGGTAATACCGGTAATGCCATCTCTAATGGGGCATCCTGCCGCTGGTTTGATTTTTTTTTACAACGTTTTTTTTACAACGTGTTGTGCAATCCTAAAAAGGGGCCCTTTAAATTGTATTGCGCCTGGGGCCTCGCAAGTGATTAATTAGTTCGCCACTGGCAAGACCTTATTTTCGGGGATGTTTTACTTTTCAAGTACAACTCTTTATAAGTAAGAATATTAATTTATATAATATATATTATATAATATTTATTCGAAAACAGTCATTTCATCTTCCCCTGGAACGTCGTCGTAGCCAGTGGCGGATCCAGAAATTGTCCCAGGAGGGGGCCAATTTTAGTACCACACTAACCAATGTTTTTAAAAAAAGTATTTTGATTACTTAAAAACAGTCAATAAGTGCATATAATTAGAAAGTAGGTAAAAAAATCGCTGTTTTTGTTTGAGAGGGTCACTGGTTCGAATCCCGGTACAGACAGTTTTATTTACATTTTTTAAATTCATAAATCGATTTATGAATTTCTGTTTGAAGGCATGGATGTTTGTGATGTCTTGAATTCCCCCCTCCGACCCGTTCTATTCAGAGCACGAAGCGTAACGAGAGCGATTAGCTAGTCACTTGTCGTGTTCTAGCCTTACCCTTCGATTTTTACTATTTTTGGAAAAAAGAGATGTTGAGCAGCTGAATAATAAGCAGTTATCATGAAAACACTTGAGATAAACTTCACCAGGAGTCCATATACTCCACATTGGAAGTGGGTATGATTAAAAAAAAAGTATTTAAAGAAAATATTTATTTAAAAAAAATCTTGTCATTGAAGTGTCATCAAATAATATTTTTTCTGATGTTTAGCTATTTAATCCTATGCATTTAAATTGTATTTTTAAATAATAAAACACTGCTTTATACTAATTTCACATTTATCATTTTAGAAATCAATTGAACATACTCGTCATGAGTGTATGAGTGAAATATAAATAAAATAAAAACCATTTTTTTATTGAATAACTATGTAGTACATATTGTATATTAAAATTATACAGGCTTATTATACAGGCTTAGAACTAAATGCACTTTCGGTTAGATCATTTTCACTTATATTTAGTGCAGCTCCCCATGGAACTTAATTTGGCTACAATATTTTATTTTTGAACTAAAATAAAATATAACCCTATAATATATACAGTGGAACCTCTCATAACGAGTTTAATTCGTTCCAGAATCTTATTCGTTATGCGAAACAATTTTTCCCATATAAAACAATGTAAAATACAATAATGCGTTCCACGACGGAAGAAAATCATTTTTTGTATTTTTAACGTTTATTAAAATAAAATTTTACACTTATATACTTGTTAAGCTCCATAAATTGTTATGGAGCTTAACAACCTGGAATGAGGTTTCGATTTGCAAAAAATAATAATCAAAAATTACTAGTTTATTAATTAGGACAAATAATTTACTCTTTTTTACTGGAAAACTGTCTAGAGACATTTGTTTTTGCCAACGCTTCAAATTTTGGTGAAAATGTGACAGCATTCATTATCATTAAATAAATTTGTAAAATGCATAGCCACCTCCTTATTAGGATGATGCTTCTCAATGTACGATGCAACAGTTTCCCATGCTTTCAGAATTTCTCTTATTGCACCATAAGATTGTTGTTCTGCTACTTCCTCCTCCTCCACTAACAAACTCTCCTCCATAAATCATTGCTGTGAAAAACAATGCAACTCCATAAGCTCTTTGGTGCTCAGCTCTTGACCGTCCTCTTCCACAAGATCATCAATATCGTTGTTTTCCACCTCCAGTCCCATGGTATTGGCTAAAGATACAATCTCGATGACTGTAGACTCCACAGGTACTGTTTCAAACTCCTCAAAATCACATTCTACAACGCTTTCTGGCTTTTTACAAGCAGAAGTGACGGTCCACTTGGTAACCCTTTCACACGCTTTTTCATTAATTTTTAGGCAAGCAACGATGTGAAAGTGATCTTTCCAAAACTCTGCGTCACTCGTTATGTGAAATATCGCTCGTTAAGAGAGCATTTTTTCACAATCTGTTTTGCTCGTTATGTGAATTACTCGTTATAAGAGGTGCTCGTACATACATACATACATACATCGTACATACATACAAATATTTAATTTTAATAAATTTATAATTTTATTGAAGAGGAAATAAAAGTCCCAAGTCCCGGGAAGTCCCGGGACTTTGACTTTATCACGTCTCGAGTCCCGGGACTTCAGAATCCCTTGTAACTACCAATTTTCACTATGCGCAAACATTCATTCGTGTCCTAACGATTGTATACCTAACATTTTCACATTTTTAAATATTTGTTTAAAAGAAATGTAATGCATATAACATCTAGTGTTCAATTGTATAACACTTCGAATACCTACTTGCGCGTCTTTATTATTATTTTTGTTTGCCACATGTGCATATTGGAAAGACACGTACCCGATGATTTATGGCACCGACTGTTTGAAAATAAAAAAAAAACGTTTTAAAATTAAATTGTTTTATAACTTGAAGGATATAATAAAACATGGCCTTGGTCAATTAAACCTTTTTGTATGTATGTATGCTGCAAAAAAAGTAGATTCAGCTACCTAATACTTTCTCGGACTAATAGCAATCGTATATATTAAAACAATATTTCAGTTCCACATGCAATATTATATTATTAATAATTATAAATAATCCGATTAATAAAAATCAAATGAATACGTGAAAAAATGTTGATTATAAATTTTTGTTTACTAATATTTAAATTGCTTTGTACAAGTTTTCGGTTCAGATATTTTTTCATTTAAAAAATATAATGATGAACGTATTTTTGTAAGTATTCATTAAGGTTCACTTGTTTTATTATCATTGATATTATGAGAATCCTTTCGTATTACAAATATTTGATTAAAAGCAGTAAAGTTGTCCCTGATTTCGACTACTTACTTGTTATTAATATGGCACAGAAATTAGACAATTGGGCAGTAGAGATAGATTTATCTAACTTTGCCGTTTTACTACATTGATACCCTTTGTGTATAATACACAGAACGTGTAGGTGTATCAGAATGTATTTCTTGTGTGATTGGTCAAAAGACGCAAGGGTCGCTTAATTGTCTGTTTTGGTATTGGTATCAGTTTTTCTACTTTTTGTTTTTTATAAGGGTCCCTCAAAAAACTTAGAATCGAAGCTTCACTGTAGGTAATTATTGTATTAATAAATAGGTAATTTTCATGTACAAAAACCACATCAATAAAATAAAGTTTTTGACGAATTTGCAGTAACTTTAAAAACATGTATTTTAACGTAATAAATCAAAATTGATAACTTTGTTTTTCGATTAGTTGTGTAACTAAATCTTGGGCATTGCCTATTTAGAAACTCCCAGTTAAAATAAAATATATGTATACAGCGGTGGGCTGCCAATAGAGGTCTGCACGGGCCAAAATTTTACAAAACTACCCGGTCCGAGCCCGAAAAACTCACGCCCGACCCGGCCCGGGCCCGAGTCTTATACCGCACTTGTTACCCGAACCCGACCCGAAACACCGAGAAATTTGAAATCCTCGATTTGCTATACTTTTTGCCCAGATTATCTCCGAAAGTCCTTTTTTTTTTTTTTAGCTCACCGAGGAATTTGAAATCCTCGATTTGCTACACTTTTTCCCAAGATTATATCCCAAATTCCAAGGCCCGGCCCGTGCAGACCTCTAGCTGCCAATATTCTAGCACGGGGCTCGCTTAATCTCGGCCATAATACCTTTACATCAGGAATGATGCAATTCCCGTGGCGTGCAAACCGCTTGTTTTTTTGTGGCCCACGGATGTTTCGTTTTTGAATTAAAATATAGTACATATTTTTAAAGTAATTTATTTGATTTATATATATACATTAGAGTTCTGCACGAGCCGAAATTTAACAAAATTACACGGTCCGAGCCCGAAAGACTCAGGCTTAGTATTCACTAAAAAAATTGGTAGAAGAATTTGTTATTTTTGGCTGCAAAAATGTTATTTTAAGCTCGCGGCTTGTGCATCACTAAACTACATACACGGCTATTTTACATGAAACGTATCCGCGTGTAAAAAGAGCGTACTTTAAACTTTTTTACTTGCAAACCTAAGCTATCATAATTTGTTTTTTTGCTGTCTGTTCGATAAAAAGGGTTGTGCATGCCTGTTTTTACACTACGGATTGACAGTGAAAACCTTAAATTTTATTTTAATCATCATTAAACATAACACATGCGTGATTGAAAGTTTGCTTCTTTAATTGTAATTATTTTCTTCACAAACGTTATACCTCGTTCCGAGTTCCAAAAAGAAGATCATAAAAAATCTTAAAAGAAATGTTCGGACTCTGTCAAAGCCCCCTATAGTGAAAGCCATGCTATTGAGTTGAAAACAGGTACTTTTTTCAGATGAGCGGGCCGGCGTCATAATTTTCAAAGTAATATCACATCATTATGAAACCATTTATTACTGTTATTTTGAAGCAAATACATATATGTATTGTAATTATATATCTTTTCAATTAAATCATTTTTTAAATAAGAAAAAATCACATTTTCTAGGTTTTTAAATAAAAATCTCTGAGAACAAAAGCAAACAAAGATGCCAAATCATTTTATTTAAATTATTTTTTTTACAATATTTCAATACAAAATATGAGGTTGGATAGTTCATTAAAAAAACCAACGTCATTATTGGGATTTTAATCAATTAATATTAATCTCGAAATTTATTTGTGCACACTGGTTTGTCACTCAATCTTTCCATAAGATTTCTCAAGTCATATCAGTAATCAAAAATCAGTAAGTCAAACTAGGATAGCACAATTCATTTCATTTTTTTTATTTTTTTTTGTTATTGATTAAATCATCATTTACTTGGTATATTGCCATCATTATATGATAAAAGACGCAGCATGTATTTCATAATATCACAATAGGCGTCAAAATCTTATATAATATTATATGAATTCCGCTTGTTACCGTCGTTTATGTAATTTATAATTTATATTCTATATAATTGTGATACTTAATAGTGGGAAGTTAAATTTTATTGGTTTTTACCACACATCGCATATCTTGCCATTCGCTATATTTCTTACAATCATTACTTAATTTGCATATATGGCCCTTCCGATGTATCGTAAATTGTAAATTAATAACACCAACGAATCACAGAATATCCATACGAGAAATCTTCCAAACATACATGTTACATTTAACGAAAAATAAGCTCATAAATTGGAATTTAGAGTTGATGTACGTATAACCGCCATACAATTTGTTAGTAAAGGCAGGGATTCAACGCCCAGCTCAGAATTTGCTGATTTTCTACAGCACTGCTTGGAACTTAAGACTGCTATGACTCTGTCCTTGCAAAAGCAAAAAAGTGCAGAATAACGATTACGGCGAAGGTCGTGAAATTAAAAAAATGTACATGTGTTAAGTAAATTTGAAAGTAGGTTCATAAAAATGTGACGCCTGGAAATCTGAGCAATAAAATATCAAACATCGGCATTGTTAGACAATAGTCAAAAAACCGACTCAAAAAAAGGGTCCCTATTATTATGCAACTGTAATAAATGTATGTTACGAACAAATTGAAGGGCCAACAGAGTCTTATGTTTTATAATGCAATTTAATCGTCCACAGCAGTGGTTCTTAACCTTTTCTTCGGCGTATGAAAATCTACAATACGATGTATCAATCGTAGCAAATGGATTTCGTATTCAGTCATAATTTTCTATATATTTAAGGAAAGAAAATAATGTACAATCTTTTCTACCAATAAAGTTAAATGTTCTATTATTGCAGAACTAATTCCCTCGGGAATCTTTTCGTTAATAAGTGAAGGAAACTTATCCACTTTTTTTTATATTGTTCAATTTTTCCAAAGTTATTTTTTCCGAAATCCTGTCAATTTGTCAATGGATGTCAACTTTTTTTTCGTTTTTTCCTTGAATGCTTGTGTTAACATTATTTAAATAATTAAAAATATTTGCTAAGTATGCCACTTTAGCATACCAATCACTATTCTGCAGACATTTTACAAAATCATCCATACCTTAATTTTGAAAAAAGATCAACAATTCATTCTTAAGTTCTATGAATCGACATAAAACTTTACCCCTAAATAACCACCTGACTTCAATGTGAAAAAGCAAACTTGGGCTTAGCTTCCATAGAAATGCGATGTTTTTTAAGCATGTGTACTTTTAAAGATCTTGATTTTATGAAATTCACCATATTTACAACATGATCTAGTACAGGTTTTATTGCTGCTGGTAATGTTTTCGAAACTAAAGATTCTCTATGTAAAATAGTGCGTAGATATAATATTAGGTTTTCTTATCTTTGCAAGGGTAACAAATCCTTTAAATGAGCTTACTATTGAAGGAGCACCATCCGTAAAAATTCCTACACATAACTCCTATGATATTTTCAATTGTTCTAAATAAAAAGACATATAATCAAAAACATATTGTCTATTTTGTTTTCATTTATGAAACGAACGAATCCTAATATTTGTGCCTTACCGCTAATGTCAGTAGATTCGTCGACTTGTAAATCAAAATGTCGTTTATCGGTAACTGTTTTCTCAATATCATCCAACATATTTAAAATTCTTTATTTTATTGTATCGTTTGAAAGAGGAATTTTAAATTACAAACATAATTTTTACTATTTGACAACATGCAGGTAAAATTAGAGTCTCTGCTATGTGGTTTTATCCGTACAGAAATCAATTCAGCAATCTTGTATGATGCAGTTTTTTCAAAATATTTCGCTTGTTTATTTTGCATGCTAACAATCTTTTGAAGTAATCTTTACTTTTTGATGCAAGATCGGCATGTTTCGTAGTGAAATTTCGTAGTTTTCACTATTTTGCGGACTTTTCGATTTTTACTATTTTGCGGATTTTTTCATTTTTACCAATTTTTTCGCGGTGCACCTGCAATAAGCTCGCGGTGCACTGGTTAAGAACCACTGGTCTACAGAAATAACATATACATAGTTACTGAAGTTATCTGAGATGATTGGTTTTTTAAACTAAACAAGGGCTCGCCGTCTGGTCCAAAATTTAACAAGGGGCTCGCGCGAGCCCCCTCCAACCCATCCCTGATAATAACCGGTTTCGCTCATCCCTAGCATTACTTGAAAAAGTAAGCGTAGCCGGTTATCATCGTTTGGACAAAAATGAGTACATACTTGTTTTAAATACATTTATCGGGAGCTTGAAGACATTAATCATTGAACTGTTTATTGCCCGTACTATATATAATATATATAGGTATCAAAAGTTTCATCATGAAAACTTCATCACCAAAATCCTGATGATTTAAAAGTGTAAAAAGTATTACACAATATTATGAAGTTTTGAAACTTCATCCCTTGGTTTCCTTGGTCGATTTTATTTTTATTATATGATTGTCAATAAGTAAGTTTGTAAATTCTCTGCTTTTTTTTTGCTGCAAAAATGATAATAAACTATCAACTTTTCAATGGTACACATATTAATCGGAATAGATGATTGGCAATAAACTCAATGAATGTAGATTAGTTTTCCTCTTGGAAAGTTGACGAGCGAGTTTCAAATAATTTCCGTTTGCTGAACAAGCGTGGTTGATGAAAGAGCCCATATGAAAGCAATATTTGTATCGGGAATAAATTAACAATATAGGAAGACTATGAAACTTTATTAACTGTGAAACAAACTGTATTGAATTGTTTTACACATCATTCATTTAAACCAGGGGTCACCAAACTTTTTTAGAAGCGGGCCGGATTGAACTTTTTAAAAACTAAGGAGGCCGGATGACAAATAAATTCTTATTGGAACTCAATGAGAATATTATTTCATTTTATGTGGTTACATAATAATTGAATGTAAACAAATGTTTGCCCTTCTTAGAATTTCAATAAATGAGAATATTCGAGAATTTTTTGAGTAAACGAACATCTGGTCGTCTCGCTTTCAATTTCTATCCAACTTCCTTCACTTTGAGTCCCCTACCAGATATGAAATATGAAAAATCCCCTACTAAATCATGAAAATTTATATTTCTTATATGAATAATTTCTATGCAAAAATCCAGAACTTTTCGCGGGCCGGATGAAAATGTTCGGCGGGCCGTAGTTTGGTGACAATCAGTCGAATATATTGCGTAAGGCTAGAGACGTAATTTAAAGTTTGTTTTGGCATACTCAGTTTGTGTTATTTATTAATTTGGAAATTTGTGTAATTCATGATAAACTATTATAAAATACATGAATATTCATGAATTCAAAATTACATCAAACACAATATTTTGACACTGAAATTAAGGGTTAGTGTCACGGTCCACAGATACACCTATAATTAAAAGAAATTATTAAATTTGCGTATTCACAAAAATTCGTTTAATTGATAGAATCTAGCTTAATATTTTTTTTCAAATCATCGCAGTTGTGATAAACATTCCTTATTTTCAATGAAGTTTTTTCGTAAAAAATGAACAGGGAGTCAGTGGCGTGCTTAAGCAGAGACTTCATATTTTTTTTCATTGATAAATCGCATCTCAAACAAAACGCATTATTTTTTTTTTGAAAAAATATCAAACGTTAGAAAAATCAAATACATCAATAATTAGATTCAGTTTTTATTTTTTACGAAAAAACTTTATTGCAATATGATAATAAGGAATACCTATCACAACTGGGATGATTCGAAAAAAATATCAAGATAGATTCTATCAATTAAACGTTTTTTTGTGAATAAGCAATTTAATAATTTCTTTTAATTATAGGTGTCTCTGTAGACCGTGACACTTGCCCTTAATTTGATATCATAGGGTAGGATGCAATAAATGTTCGCAGTCTCGAGTAAAAGTCATTTTTGTCATGGATATCTTTTTTGCAAAACTTCCCCCAGAGAAACCAAACGGGTCGCCAACATAGCATCGGCAGAACGAAAAGAATCTACATGCAATTCATACATGTATAATGCTTGCCGTTGCGTTATTTTTTTAATTTTTATTTCCAATATAAAACTCACCTTTTCCTGATTTTTTTTAAAATTTGAAACTTTTTGTAATGGATATGTTTTTGTTTCCTTTAATTAAAAGTCTCTACGCATCTATGATACATTAACAAACTGAAACTATATTGATCCGGTGAAGCAAGCACTCAGTTTCCCGGCTTTTGTATTTCTAGGGTGGATACAAAGTACTTCATATTATTTTGTAGTCATTGTACAATATTTAGTTTTATCCACAGTAAGGTTATTGATGAGCGAAAAAAATAGTCTACAAAAATGGTCAATCAGAATAGATAGTAACTGGGACGGGACGACAATATTTAGATGATAGATCGAGGAAATCGGTAAATCGGGAAATTATTAACGTGGAATTACTAAAGATTGTTATTACGGGGTCTTGGTCGAGTACAAAATAAACGATCCATGCAAAAAACAAAGATAGTGGAACGGAAGATTGGGGTTCCACTGAAAAAAACGCGAAGCGAATTGCGAGGTAAGACTATTTATGAGAAATATTCAACGAAAACGGTCAATCGGGATACAATTTTTGACGGGACCGAAATATTTGAACGATAGATCGAGGAAAATGGTAAATCGGGGAACAATTAATGCGGGATTATTTTCCTTTGTTCTTATGGGTGTTTGGCCGGGACTATGAAAAATAAACGAACCATGCGGGGAAACGAACAATGCGAGAACGGTAGATCGGGGTTCCACTGTATTGCATTTGGTTGCAAATAAATTCTACATGCGGCATTAACTTGTAAAAATGTTCGAACTAAAATGAAAAATTCTCGCGCGAGTTCTCAGCCACGCCGCTCGCGCCGGTCTTGTACTACCGTCAATGGCTTAGCAAGGGGAGTGCGGGAGGGACGGGGGACGGAGACCGTCCCGGGTGGCACATTATTAGGGGTGGCATTTTCTAAAATGGAAATAAAATTTTGAAAGTAATAAGGACTTAAAAGTTGATATACCTATATACAGAAACAATGCAAGCTGTATCCCTTTCACTGTGTTTTATTTTAATTATTTGTTGCTTGCTTAGTGAAAATATACTGGAGATGACGTTTTTGAAAAACGATTGATATTTTCGGAGGTAAATAAAACAAAAAATGTTTTTAATAGAGAATCAATGCTTGCTATATTTTTAAAACATGCTTTCTTCCTTTTAATTTGTGCTCTGTGACTCTTTTATTTTAATATTTTTCAATATATTTTTTTGGGAAATTTTATGTTCCTAAAATAAAATCTCGTGTTCTAAATAATCTTACAACTTTTTGTTCGTTTACTTATTTGTAAAATAAATAGTAAAAATGGTGAAATTTTGCATTTGTTCTCCAAGCTTAATAAAATAGACCATTGACTAATAAAGTCATCTGAAGTATTACCCCATAGTTCATAAAAATAGTAAAAGTGATTTTTTATGGAAGAAATCTTGGGAGCGGCAAATTCAAGTACCACCCCGGGTGGCAGGACCCCCTCCTACGTCACTGACTACCAGTACTATTAGAGTGGCAATACAAGACCCAGCGCTTAGCTGCAAGCCTCCACTGGTTATATCCATCCATATCCATATTTTAGTTTGGCAAGTCTTACTTAAGTTTCTGGCAATTGAAAGAAAGTTTTGGGTGGAGAAAACTTCCATTAAAATTTTTGATTGTGAGTGTTCAGTAAACAAAAGATCGTTCAGTAAAAAAAAACAATTAAAATAACCAATTATATCCCTATACATGTATGGTTTAGTTGGCTAGAGTTTTACTCTACCGATCAAGCGGACTTGGGTCCGACTCCCAGTAAGGTCAATGTCAAATATATATTTTTTAAATTTAAATTTAAGATCAAAGGCGAGAATGAGTGTTTGTGATATCAATTCTCCTCGAGTTATTCTCGAGTGACTTACAATACAAAAATTCTCATCGAGTTTTTCTCGTATGATCTTTTAACTTTAAAATATTTAGCACATTGGCATTAGCTGTAATGCTAAGTATTTATTTTAAGATATTGTGAATACAAAAAAAGAATTTAGTATTGTGATTGTTTTACTGTAAATTTGTAAGACGTTGGAATGAAATGCCACGGTTGTGTAACCAGTCGGTTCCTATTCATAGCCTACAACGTTTTACTGGAAATTCGAGAAAAGTTATCTAGACGTTACTATCATCACAGATCTACGATTAATTATAGCGTAAATATGACTTTAATACATCACCAGGAGACATTGTCCCGTTTCTGCCATTATTGACAAAATAAAAGTCTACGGTTTTGAAAAACACATTGGTAGAAATATTTTAAGCTTTGTAATTAACTTTAACGTGATAGGGCAGCGGTCAGCAAACTTTTTAGGCTCAAGGACCACTAAATTTACAATTTTAATCCAGCAGACCACCAACTGGACGTTTGCGTTTCAATTTTTTTTATTCAATGGCCGATTTCAAAAAGCCAGCAATTTACGGAATTCCGAAAATTAAAAATTTAGGAATTTTTTTAAGCTCGCTGCCTCCTTTCAAAAAATTTGTCCGCTTGCCTGTTTTCAAAAATTTTTCTAGAAAATTTGTCTTCTTATCCTATCACACAATTGGACGGTATCCTGGGATTGGAGGCCCTTATCTACACACAGGGTTGCCAGATTTCCAAAATGACAGATCGGGACATTCACTATTTCAAATGGTTTGATACATGTTCACGTCGGGATTATAGAGGGACTTGCAATGCGGGACTCGGGATGTGTCGATTGAACTCGGGACAGTCCCGCTCAAATAGGGACGCCTGGCAACCCTGTCTACACAGTACACGGTAATGTTCATCATCTTCAATTAATTAAGTTGAATTCATTTTACCTATACTTATAACAATAACAAATCCACATAATTTTTATAAAGCTTAACACTTAATAGGTGGGAAACGACAAAAGTCGTTTTTAGCGTATTGTCGGTTGAATGCGGATCACGGCATAATACGTTTTTTTTTTATATCGTCGCTTGTTTGCGGGACACATAATATCACGGGTTTGTTTGTCGGCGTTAAATAAAATACCGCAACTAATTAACATTAGTTCTAATTCTTTGCTAGATTATAAGGGTGGAAGTTTGAGCTAAGAAACAAAAAATCAACTGTGTTATAGAGTTATTTTGCGATCTCCATCGCTAGTTTAACAAGTTGGACTATTTTACATACCGCTCGCGTTCTTTAGTTTATCGTTTCGGTTTTTTGTTATTCGAATATATGACTACTGTATAAGTCGTTATACCTACCATAATGTCTTCACAAAATATTGAAAGTGACGATGAGGTGTATGCCGACAATTTATCAGATTGTTCATGGAATAATGATATTGAAGAGTTGTCGGACAGCGACACGTTTATATATTTGTTTAATAATATTATTTAATAATATTTCTTTTTATTAAGAGTTTTATTTATCTCTAAAAATTCCAAACTATTCATCTTTAAACCCTTATTATTTACTCCACCGAGTAAACGTATAAGATGTCTAAAAAGTAACAATTTTTCTGAGTTTGCCAATCATTTAATATAAAAAAATCATAATTTTAATCAGATTAGTAATTTAGAAATACTCCACCGAGTAAATAAAAAGGGTTTAAAGATGAATAGCTTAGAATTTTTAGAGATAAATAAAACTCTTAACAAAAAAGAAATATTATTAAATAATATTCTTAATAGAACGAGTTGCTCGCCATTGCTTATATTGTTTCCAATTAATAGAGTAATCATCAATATATCTGATTGATTGCAGCTCATTAGTTTAATAGTTTGTAATGTTTAACGTCATTAGTAGTATGATTATATGTTTGCTTTGTTTCGATTCTATAACTCCCCTCCTTGCTTCTCTAAAAAGGGAAAAATCCTAATCTGATTGATTGCAGCTCATTAGTATCATTATTTGTTTGCTTTATTTCGATTATATTACCCCCTCCTTGCTTTCATAAATAGGAAAAAAAACCCAAACGCCATTTTGTAATTTCATAATTTAAAAGTTAGAATCAATCTTGCTTCATTACTTAAGGAAATTTTGCGGTAGTAAATCTGAGGATGCCTCTTAAAGAGGCGAAACACGTGTCACAGTTAGTCGCACAATACGTGGAATAATCAAAGTTATTTTAAATTTACAGTTATTTTATCGTTTATGTTTCACAAAAAAACTTTCAAATTGACTATAGCTTTAACACTTATGCCATACGGCTGTTGAAAATCTTAATAAAAAAAAATTCAGCATGGAAAATTTCAAGTTGATATTAAGTATCCTGTATATAATCCTTGTACTAAGAGATCGTCGACATCGACGAGTTTATTGACTGTAGTGAGGAATCAAGGTTGTAACGATCCCCATATAAATTGGCAAACTTTTCAAATGACGTGAAGTTGGCTTTTGATGCAATCAAGTCAGCGTGGCCTATTGAGCCCGTGTATATATATATACATATATATCGACTGTGGAAAGGAAAAAGGACATAACCCAAACAGCTAATTTTACAGGAGGCACAAAAAAGTGTTTTGGTGATTTTCGGCGATATGAAAATTATGAAATAAACACAACCTTGAAGCGCACTGATACTTCTAAACTGGTGTTTAATTGACACAATCTAATATTAATTTAAGAAACTGTCTAGGAAAACCTTTTTTTTCAGTCTTATTTCTTGGATTCAATTTTCACAGGCACATCTTTTTTCAAACATAAATGCTAAATTTGGATACTAATTCGACATTTGGAGCTTACATCCTTTTGATAGAACGTCTATCAAGTTGGATACATTGTGATTTCCGAAAAAAACTGTGGGTAATGTCCTTTTTCTTTTGCACAGTCAATATGTAATTTAACATATGTACTTTCATAAATCGAGCATATCGAGATCGAGCCACGTCACTGGACACTGCAACCGAAAAATACGGTTTCGGTATTGACCATATAATTGATTTGTTTTTAGTTGTTACTACTTAATTTAATCAAGGTAATAAAGCAACGTATTTAGTTCTACGAAAATTAACTATTAATATTTGTTTCGCACTTTAATCCTTAGGAGGCTTACGGGCGTCTATGCCGAGCTTAAAAACCTCTCAGAACGGTTTATCAGCTCAAACTTTACTTGCCACAAATATACAAGTTAATCCTAATTATTATTTTAATTGAAGTAATCATCGATCTCAATTTTAGTATTCTATGAACACCACTCAAGATACACTAACAAAAGCTTTCTAGCAGTGTCGGCGCGTCAATGCATCTGTGCTCTATAAAAGTCCAGAAGGGTAAATACATATATTGATATGTCGATACTGTACGCATTATATTACACAATACTGTTCGCCTTCGGTAGCTTTTGCGGTCTTCGCAATTCAAAACCAGTACTGATTGATACTATGGATGGCAAAGTGAATGCAATAACTGTCACTAGGCAACCCGTAATATCGTCCGATGAATATTCAATAAATTCTTCGAATATATATTACTAGTTCATGCATGAACAGAAATGCAAATAAATAATAAAACGTTTATTTGAGCACACGGTTAATAAATACGTCATCCAATTTGATATTTGAAAAACCATATTTTCATACGAATGCCACAATTAAAGGGATCAGAGAAAAATGTTTGCTGGAAATTATATCAAATTGCGGAACAGGTGCAAAAAAATACTTTGTTTTTATAACTGTACAACCTTTGCTAAGTCCATCGAGAGTTGACACCTTAAAAATAATGATTAATTAGATTTAAAACTCTACAAATATAGTGAAAAAAAATTTTTTTCATAAAAATATTTATATGGTAGATTTCTATACTAATAAAGAAATAGCGGTGAAACATTAACGTCTTCTAGAGTGTTCACTGTCAATACTTGGTGAAAAGGCATTATATTAATAAAAACACAATATTCCTTTGTACTTTATTCCACTTTATTAATTAGGTCAGGATCGGTTTCGCTCATTGCGAGCATTGTCAACTGATAGGAAAAATATACAGTGCTATTTATACAAATTTAAATTGAAATAAAAGGTGTAAGCAACTATTAACAATGAAAAGGATTTACAAATTACATTATAATTACACAACATTAAAATGCTTAACACCTATAACATACAATTAAAAAATTATCCAAGACTAATAATTATAAGCCGCCTGTGTGGCCGAGTGGTCAGCGTTGTTGGCTTCGGTTACGGAAGGCACGGGTTCAAATCCCGGTACGGACACTTTTATAAAATGATTTATGAATTTCTGTTCGAAGGCATGGATTTATGTGATGTCTTGAATGCCCCTCTCTCACCCATCCTATCCTATGAACGGGGCGTATCGAGAGCGATTAGCTTACCACTAGTCCTGTCCTAGCTCTATCCTTCTATCCTTACTCTCTTTGGAAAAAGAAAGGTTGAGCAACTGAGTAACAATCAGTTCTCGTAGAAACACTTCTATTGAGATAAACTCTATTAGGAGTCCATATGCTCCATATTGGGAGCGGATATGGTAAAAAAATAAATAAAATATAAGTGGCAAATTATGCCAATTATAAACCCAATTAAAGTTTGGGAATTTTTTAACAAGGTGAAATTCTACATTACTAAAGTAAATAACTTAATGATGATTTTGTGTTTTTCCCGCTTTCAAGTAATAAGTCTGTGGTACTTCAACAAAATCAACAGTAATGAAGATTCTGAAAAAGACATTTTTAAAAACCATATCAGTTCTTACAAAAGAAATAAATTTAAAAAAATATATATACACTCATCCCTCGATTTACGCGGTACCCATTTTACGCGGTCAGGAAAAAATCACATTTAAAAAAAAATCAAACATATTTTGTGGCACGCGTCACACAATTGCGTACGTATATTGCATCAGATTACTCCCACTCCTACGACCAGACATCTGTAACCCCCTCTATTGTGTCAAGTGACGCGCTCCCCTGCACTACGTCAGGTGTTTTTGCGAAGTGCGGGTGTTTCGCTCGAGATTTTGATTTTTGTTTTTAATATAATTTAACGAAATATTTAAAAGTATGTATGTACATACATTTGAAAACTATTCATCAATTTACTACGAATTTTGTTTTCTTTATGTCGCAAATAATTATGTATTTTTACCCTCAGGAATGTCTACTCGTATTTTAAAGAAGAAAAGAAGCACAATCAAATTCTGGATTCCCTCCAGAATTTGATGCATCTCTTGCAAAAACTTATGGAATTAATGAACCTACTGTCCTTACAATAAAAAAAAAAACAAAATAACTGTCAGAAGAAGTGTCGCCTCTGGATCCCTTATTAGTTATAAATGTACCTCATACGTTAAAGATCCCATAATGGAAAAATTGGAAAAAGCCTTAATGATATGGATAGAAGACCACACACAAAACAGAATACCAATTGATACTAACGCAATTAATGAAAAATCTAAAAGAATTTATAAGTTTCTATCAGAAAATAATCAGTCTATATCATCTGTCGAAAAAAAACAAGATTTTACAGCGAGCAAGGGATGGTTAGAAATTTAAAAAAAAAGATACTCATTACACAATCTCAATATAAAGGGTGAGGCTGCTTCCGCCGACGAAAATGCAGCTAAGATATTTTTATCACAGTTTCTGAAGATAGTAAACGAAAGTTGTTATTCCCCGCATCAAGTTTTCAATGGTGAAGAAACAGGACTTAACTAGAAAAAAATGCCCAGTATAACATTTATTGCAAAATCTGAGAAAACGGCCCGTGGTTTTAAAGCTGCTAAATATTGAGTAACGTTAATGTTTTGTGGTAATGCTTCAGGAGATTGCATGGTGAAACCTCTTTTAAGTAATAGAGCTTTAAAATCCAAAGCAATGAAAGGTGTAGATATGAAAATTGTTTACGTGTGGTGTGCTGTGCATTGCTGGGGGAAATTGTAGTGTGCCAGGGAAGAAAAGGTTGCGGAGCACTAGATTATAGCATCAATGGTAAACACAGGCTACGCGTAACCCAGGCTCGTGTTGAAATTGACAATACGTAACCACCATTTTCACTGGTTTACAGGAGAGGATTAAAACTAAATTAAATAAAGAGTATTGAAAAAAAATGTAAATCCAACAATACACGGTAAAATATTTATAAAACATAAAAGTTCACTAACCTTACGTGGTTACAATTTTGTCTGATACGAGGAAACAGTTTATACTAAATTAAATTATGCATTAATCACATCACGAGTTTGCAATGTCGCGGTGAGGAATATTATCGTAGAATATGAGAAACTCCACTAGTCAATTTTAGTACAGTCAATTTTGAAATTATTGTATTATTTGATATGAAAAGTTTTGGTCACGTTGGCAGTTACTGATAGATATTTCGAAGCTATTAAATATTACCTATCGGGGCTCGATCTCTACTGAATCAACATCCAGGTGTGTATGGGCCTTTAAAAGATCCTATCGGTTTTTCGAAAGATTTTCAATGTTAGTTGAGAAGTGAATTCGAAAATATTACGCTGAGGTTTTGATTGCTGTATAGTATATAGGCAAATACATAATGCAATAGTAGACTTTGGTTTCTCATTTTCTTTCCGCAGATAATTTCATAAGAATACTTTCTACCGACTGCTGTTTAGAATCATTTATTTTACATTTTTTATATTGTTATTGGCATTACTTTAATTATTACTATTTTCTCATTCACGTATTTTGCTTACTTAATTACTTTCGAACTAATTACACCACTCTTATTTATTATTAAGAGTGTCGTAACTTCTCATAGATAATAAAACTTCCATCATTTATAATTTCTCAAACACTTAAGTCCTTATGTTTTTGACTTTTACCAACTGATTGTTTCATATTTGTATTAATTTTATAAATAACCCTGTTTGATACATATTTTTATCATTTGATATGTTTCGTGATAGGTCGTCCTGAGCATGTGGAATAAGTACAAAAAAATATTGCGAAATTCGAATATTTTTTTCAAAAATGTCAGTGTTGCCAGAATCCAGAAAATCAGTACATTTATTTTATTGATATCCTATATTTAAAAAGCTATACAAGACACACCCGTCACGTCAGTGGTTATCAAGAGACATTGGAACTGGCTGAGACACGTGCTGCGGATGCCTCCGGAAAGCCTGAATCCTGCCTGTCTGTTCTTTCCACTGGTAGGATTCCGGCACCCCCGACGTCCATCGGGTACTATCATAGCAGTCTTAAGTTCCAAGCAGTGTTGTAGAAAATGAGCAAATTATGACCGGTTCGTTGAATTCCAGCCTCTACTAACAAATTGTATGGCGGTTATAAGTAGATCAACTCTAAATTCCAATTTATGAGATTATTTTTCGTTCAATATAACATGTATGTTTGAAAGATTTCTTGTATGCATATTCTTTGATTCGTTGCTGTTATTTAATTTAAAATTTACGATACATCTGAAGGGCCATATATGCAAATTAAGTAATGATTGTAAGAAATATAGCAAATGGCAAGAAATGCGATGTGTGTTCTAAAAATTATACTATTTACAATTTAAATACTGCAGGGCTGTCAATATATGTCCCGAGGTCTATTTCTTTTTCTACGAAATATATTTGTTAGCATACTCAAACATTTGAATTATTCAAAAAATGATAAAATATGAATTCTTCAGGGCTGTTGATATTGAATATAGCAGCTCAGTACGGCAGCCCAATTATGATTTTTATGAATATATTTTATTATATCCGCTATTTGCATATTTTTTTTTGCAGTCCCGATGTATTTTAATTCTTTAAGAGAATTGGGTGTATTCCCAAAAAAATCCATTTAGAGAACTTATTACGTTTAGATTTTCTGGCTTATTCAATAAATAAGTTTGTAATTTATTTTTCACGCCAGTAAATTTTCTGACTACTTAAAAATGCAACAAAATTCCCCCCGTTGAGGTCAACGGGCAAACAGCTAGTATCATTGAATTTTACAAACATTAAAATGTCAATTTGACTTTTTCAGCAACAAATTCTATCCTGAGCCTGACGCTCCACCCCTACATACACGGCTGGACAGAAAGGGGACATGGTAAATATTGTCTGTCAGTCAACAGAAAATCACAAACTTGAAGCATTCAAAATGAAATGATAGATTAATTAGATGGCTGAAAATCAGTCGGTCGACCTCACTTTTCAATATGCACTTTGCACAAAAAAGAAGTACTATACTATTCGTGTAGCATAGAGCCTTTCTTCATATGGAACACAATACAGGTAAAATCTCTTAGTATCGAGTGCCAAAGTAGAAACATTTACATAATAACGAATATTTGTGAAAAAAAATAGGACCAAATTACTTGACAGTATTTAAATTTACTTTTGCTGTTACGTTATCTATATATTAATAGTCGATAATGTCCGTCCGTATGATTGTCCCCGATTTAGACTAGCAGACCCTAGCAGAAATAGACTCATGTTAATTTTTGCTGCTACTAAAAATAATTGTTAGCAAACTTAAACATTATTCCAAAAAAATATTTATTTACGAAGTCTATTTCTGCTACTACGTAAAATAATTGGTAGCAAACTTAAACATTATTCAAAAATTAAGTATTTTACGAGGTCTATTTCTGCTTCTACTGGTACAGGTACGTAGATGATATTTTAGTTCTTTGGGGGGGGGGGGGCACGGAGAGACACCTCTCTCAGTTTTTAAATAATATCAATAACGTTAATCAATATAGTTGGGTGTAAATAAAATCAACTTCTTAGATTTAACAATTGAAATAGTAAATAGTCGTCATAATTTCAAAAATTTTAGAAAAACGACTTGCAGCGACAATATTATTAGTATCTTCTAGACACCATATTTCACATAAATTAGCTACCTTCCATTGTTTTATTCATCGACTTCTATCGATTCCGGTGACTAAAACAAATTTTGATTTAGAATTAGAAACCATTAAACAAATAGCCGTTAACAATGGTTATGCTACGGATATAGTAAATCGTCTTTTATTTAATAAAACTAAAAAACTTGCTCTTTTAAATGTTAGCTGTAGCCTGGTGTTGGATAAACCTGTTATAAAACAGTGGGTTAAATTAAATTACTTGGGTAGAGTTGCAGAAAAAATCGCTAAGAAAATTGATAGAAATAAATTTAATGTAACTTTTTATAACCCATTCAACTTGAGTCGTGTTTTAGTTAATTCCAAAGATAAGTTAAACTTTTTGAACCAAAGCGGTATTTATTTACTCAACTGCAATTCTTGTAACGGCAAATATATTGGTCAAACAGGTAGATCGTTTAATATTAGAATCAAAGAGCAATTGAGTTGTGCGAAGAAAGGGAATAAACAGCTTCATTTGGAAACCATCTGTTTCAAAATAAACACACTTTCGATATTGGTAGAAATTTTAAAGTTCTACATTTAAATAACAAGTCTGTCAAACTATAGAAGCAGGAAATCCTAGAAATCAATAGATTCAAATTTTTACCTGATTCAGATCTTTTGAATGATCAAATATTTTTTGCTAGTTCCCCGTTACTTTATCCATTGCATTAGCCCTTGTTAACTATTCTTTTATATAAATTTAAAAATATATATATTTTTACCATGTCCGCTCTCAATGTGGAGCATATGGACTCCTAATGGAGTTTATTTCAACATATGTGTTTCTACGAGAACTGATTGTTCCTCAGTTGCTCAACCTCTCTTTTTACAAAGAGAGTAGGCGTAGAAGGATAAGGCCATGACGGGACTTGTGGTTAGCTAATCGCTCTCGATACGCCTTTTTATGGGATAGGATGGGTAGGAGGGAGGAATTCAAGACATCACGCACATCCATGCCTTTGAACAAAAATTCATAAATCGATTGAAAAATCAATTTTTAAAACTGTCCGTACTGGGATTCGAACCTGTGCCCTCCGTAGCCGAAACCAACGACGTTGACTACTGGACCACACAGGCGGTTAAGGTTTTTGTTAGAATTGATATGGTCTTTGAAAAATCTCTTTTTCAGAATCTTCCTGGCTGTCGACTTTGTTTAAGTATGTACACACACCAACTACTTGGCAGCGGGGAAAAACAGGAAAGTATCATTAAGCTTATTCACTTTATTAATGTAGCATTTTATCACTTTGTCAAAAATTTCCCAAATTTTAATTATGTTTGTAATTACTTTCAATCGCCATTCTAAATTTATTAATCTGAGATGACTTTTTAATTATATGTTAGATGTGTTAAACATTTTCATTTTGTGTTATTTTAGAATCACTTTTAATGTAATTGGTAATTTCTTGTCAATGCCAATTGTTGTTTATAACTGTTCATTTTTGTATAAATAGGATGGTTAAATTATATTTCTTATCAGTTGACGATGCTCGTAATGAGCGAAACCGGTCCTGACATATTAAATAAAGTGGAAGTACAAAGGAATATTGTGTTTTTACTTATAGGAAGAAATAATGTAAAAATCAATAATATTATCTATTTATTATTTCTTTAGACCTGAATTTAAAAATCAAATGTACGAATGTGTCCATTAGAGATTTGAACTATAAAATGTAAGCCCGAGTTTTTAGATAAAAAAAATGATTTCCGTGAATGTTATTATGACAAAAGATATAAAGAATTATTTTATTTCTACGGTAGAGGTGAGCCCTCACCTCTAGTTGCACCATAGATGCAGCTACGGACAATCAACAGATATCGGTTTAGTTTTCAAACGACTACCCGAGTGCAACAACGTATATTTAGGAAAAATTTTCATAAACATTTTTCATATTCAAGTTGTGTATTTTGAGTGTCACGTCCTTACTATACAGTTCGTGATGATACCGGCCCCAATAATCGTATGTATTTTTGAAAGCTTTCATTTTTTAAGGCTTAGAATTCAACAGTTTGCAGGACATTGCGATAAAATATCGTCATAATTATTATAAATTACAATAGTTAAAATTTCATCATGAATTAAAATATTTAACGTATAAAAATAAACAATACTGCATACTACAAATGAATGAACAAAGAAAAGACTTCTTTGTGATATCGTTTATGAAAAAAATGTATGCTCTCTGTAAAAAATCAAGCTTCAAAGATATTTCCTCTTTCTTATCCGATACCATCAATTATCACAAATTTATTTGAAACAAAAATTCTTCTTTGAACGATGAAATTGTTATTATGATTGAAGTTAATTCTAAGCAATGAACGAACTTCAGCATAATGATGGTTTTAAATGTATTTTTCATGAGCAATAACACTACGAAGTTTAACTTATTAATAATTATTAGACTTTTTAAAAAGTGTTATACTATTGTAAAAATATCAGCGTATTTAGTTATACAGTTTTACAGTAAACTGTAGAACTAAATGCGTTTATATTTTTACTCTTTTACAAAGGAATTATACCACGTAAATTCCAATTCAATAAATACTGTTAAAATATTTGTATAAGATTAGACGGATTTGTAAAACATCCAAAATATTAAAGTCGTGAATTGTTGTCGTTTATTATGACGGGTGATAAATGATGAATATGAATAATTATTTTCTCAGTGGATTCGGCGATAGCTTTGTGAAAGTTCAACTTTATATTATGAAAAATTGTATTCTGTGCTATTATGTTTAACTACGCCGTGTTTGTGAAACTCGAGCCAGGAATAAAAATCAAAATAAGCATTTAGAAACCTGGAATACAAAAATCTTGAAAAAGTGAATATTTTATTCGACTATTTGCGTTTCCAATGCAATGTACAATGTACGGTCCAAGTTATTTTGCGAGAACTGTTGTTTATTCAGTGACTAAGTCTTTTCAGAGTCAGCAAGAGTAGAATGGCGCTTTTGTGAGCTAGTTAGTAAATCGCTCTCTTTATCGTAGAATCGGATGAGTGAGAAAAATGTAGGCATCATAAAGATTCTAGGCTTTGAATGTAAATCGATATCGAAATCAATGTATAAATTTTCCGTACGGGTATTCGAGCTCGCGAACACTTCAACCTATTGCCAACCAACCAACTGCGTAAGTCAGAGGTGTGCAAATGGAATCACTTGGTGGGCCAAATAAAATAATACAAAGCTTTGATGGTCTACATATGTATATTAAGTATTGCATAACTAATAATATGGCGTAAGCATCACTTGACGATTGCATATACTATACCCATAAGTACAACGCGAGGCCACGGAGGGCCCTTTTGCTCAAGCCTCCTTAAGCCCCCCTTACTTCCACCACTCTTTATCTGACCTGACTTGTTGACGACGTCAAACCCCGGATAGATTAAAAGGACACTGATCACAATTAATTATAATGATCAAACAAGCTATGAAGAAGAGAAAAAGAAAAGAAGAAGAAAATAACAACAATAAAATACAAGAGAAGAAAAAGAAATAGAGCTTAGAGCTCTTCGCTCTGTAAAAGATAAGCGACGCCAGTCAGTAATATGATGTTTTTCAACATTAAAATAAGCAAAACACAAAGATATTATACATTTAAAAGTTATTTAAACATTTGTTATTTATTGTTTGATATTTTTTAAATGTTGACCAGTAATTTGGACGTCGCGCAACGCATTTAATTGGTCACGTTTCATCAAACAGCCTGTTTCAACACTTCGATTTTAACTTTAATGATTCGCAGAAACATGTGGTGCTAAATGCAAATATAAGAATCATTGCCAGTAGTTGTCTTAGTTTTGAAAATTTGTCTCGAATGATATTTTTTTTGTATTTAATTCCCCCGAACATGGCTATCATTGCAATACATGATTCCAGGTATATTAGCCAGGGGTCTAAATTCAGGGTGCGCAAGGTGTGTGCAACACAGCCTCAATGTACGTCCGCAAAATTTAGAAAATGAAGCCATATATGTGTCGTGGGGGGTAGTGTACCGTATTCGTATATGTATGCGCAAATACAAACTCTGTGCCCAGCCGCACGACCTACCTGCCTTCTCATACAACTGCATACAATCACGCAGTCTAGGTACGCGTGGCGTGAAGCAAATTATTTTTTACGCAAATTTAACGTCGAAAAGTGACCTGTTAGATTACAGCACACATGTTCTTTAGGTCTCTCTAAAGAATACCCTTTTTAAAATATCACATCTCTGCTTAAGTATTATATTATTCTTTATATGTAGACAGGTAATTTTTCATGTATATTTTGGCGTTAGATAGTTTTTTTAATATTATTATTCATTAATGTTATTTCTATTTCTTGAAGTCCATGTACGCTACCAACTTAATAAACTTTTTGAAGAGAACTGCTTGTGACTTAGTTTGTCAAATTGTTTTTTAAATTGTATTTTTCTTCATTTAAACACGGGACACCCAAAATCAACATTTACCGTACACAACGGATATTAGTTGGATTTGTAAATCTGGAGGCGCAGATTCAAAAATTGACATCAGACGGGGTTAGAAAAATAGTAAGCATTTCTCCATGCTTTTGCATGTACATAGGTATTTAATTCTTTCGTCCATTGGTTAGTTTGGTTTTGTGAATTTGTTTGTTTATTAAATTTGTTATAACGCGTTTTGCCCCTTTGAGAAGTACGTGTCAGAATTTGTATCACGATAAATGGAATAACAAAGTTTTCAAATATAAAAAATATATAAAATATATATATATATAAAAAATATAAAAATAATATAAAAAAATATATATATATAAAAAATAAAATGCCACAAAGTTACCGCCGGATATCCATGTTAAATATCGTTGGCATATTTTAAAATATTTTTTCTGATACCATTAAATTCATTTGATAATTTAAGAAGCATTGATCGTCAGAAGTTATTTTTTATAAAGCCCAAGTTTTGTTACAAAAGCTTTTACATACTGATAAGTGAACAGTCTGCAATTTATTTTTACCTTTTAGTTCCTGATTTAATTCAATTACAAGTATCCCACCACCACCTATTATGTGTAGGGTTTCCAATACCGTCTAATTTTGTGGTCCCAAAGCAGGGGTGGGCTGCCAAAATCTTAACAAGGGGCTCGGTAAATGTCAACCAAAATGCCTATACATTATAGAGCAGTGTTTCTCAACCTTTTTAGGCCCGTAGCCCCTTTTGAGTGTCTTATTTTTCTGTGACCCCCCATACCTGTTTTGCACTACTGAAGTAAAAGTCTTATAAGGAATTTTGAGACCCGAAAGGAAACCCCATTTTTTTAGGTCTTCCCAGAATTTTAAATTCAAAATCCCAGAAATTTGCGGATATCCCAAAATGAATGTCTTGAGACTTTTTTAGGTCTTCTTAAATATTCCAATTTCTAAAACAACAATGTACGGATTTCGAAAAATTTGCCCGTGGCCCCCCAAAATTGTACTGTGGCTATCCTAAAAAACCCCCTGAGGCCCCATTAAGACATGCTGTAGCCCCCCGTTGAGAAACCCTGCTTTAGAAGATGCCTAACCCATAGCCCGAGGGTAGCATGTGGCTCCTTTGTTTTTGTTGTTACCATTGAATGTATCATCTTTAAATTAACATATTTTTAAAAGTAAATTATTGAATTTAATAAATGTGAGCAAGTTTTTCCGATAACGATGCAGAATAACTGTTCATAGAAATATACTTAATGATTAAATTTGAATCATTCAAATTATGTACACTCCCACAGATTTTGTCACTAACGACCCGGGTTTCGCCTTTCGGCATCTTCAGGCGTTCAAGCGCACGGATGAACTTGAACTGACCCCGGGTGAACCTGAACTGAACCTGAACTGAAACCCGGGTCGTTAGTGACAAAATCTGTGGGAGTGTACATAATTTGAATGATTCAAATTTAATATTGAAATTCCACCAAGCACCTTCAGTCGAAATCTTAAATTATACTTAATGATTTTGCAGTTTGATACTACAAATTGTATGGCAATTTCTAAAGAATAAGTTTTTACAAAGACAAAGGTCGCATTAGCATTTGAAACAATAAATTTATAAATAGTTCACAATAAAAGCATATGTTATAGAGGTTTGCACAGGCCCAGGCCTGGCCCTCGGGCTCCTACCCGGCCCGGGTTCGGGCGGGTAAGCGCAATTGAGATTCGGGCTCGGCCCCGGCCCGGGTAAGGAATTTATTTCTTCAGAAAAATATTTCGGACTACGTTCGTTTCATAAGTCACCCATGATAATTTTAATTATAACCAGTTCTATAGTGAATCGTAAATTGTAGTGAATTTGTAAACAACGGGTTTTTTTCGGGCTGAAGAGTATAAATCCGGGCTTCGGGTTAGGTTCGGGTAACAAGTGTGGTATTAGACTCGGGCCCGGGCCGGGTCGGGCCTGAGTTTTTCAGGCTCGGGCCGGGTAATTTTGTAAAATTTTGGCCCGTGCAGACCTCTAATATGTCAATAAGTACCCCGAATTCTCTTTTGCGAATTCCTGTTCAAAATAGCACGACCGAATGCAATGTAAACTATCTTTCTTTTATCTATGTATACCGCATTTTTTTTACACCATGGCCGTGTAAAGAAAGGATTGAGCGTACTTAAAATTTCATTTTACTTGCGGCCTGAAATAATCATTAAAAAAATGCGGCCCGCTAGATGAAACGGTTGTGTTTGTCTGCTTTACACCAAGGAATGACGATAAACACCTTAAATTTGATTTTATTCAAACGTTACACATGCTTGATTGACAGTTGGCTTCACAATCCTTAAACCTCGTTTAGCTTCTGCACGGATAATAGAAATATTTTGCACATTTTAATATACACATGGAATTCTATGACGTTCTAATGATATCCGAAAAACAGGGCCTCCAAATTTTATTGCACCTGGGGCCTCTCGTTTGCTTAACCCGCCATGCTTCTTGTGACTCAAAAAAAAAATTTTGATGTCTCACCTTTCTTTATTTTCAATGCAATATTCCTGCAACACCGAGTGGATTATCTGCATTATAAGATGAACTTATCTGATTAAGACTTCAAAATCGTGTACCTTGGTAGAAAGACTAGTTCGAAAAATATTTATTCCCCCTAGTTTTAATAATTCGCTCACTTCATTACTAATAACTATTGTTATTAGCATGTAATGAATTTTCAAAATCTCAGCTCGCCATAATATCGCTTTCTTGAACAAACAAGTGACTGCTTTGGTTTATTATCTTACGTACAGATAAATAATATGTTTGTAGTTCCAGGAAGAAGGCTATAATAAAACCAAAAAGAAATGTAAGAAACCTATCCCAAAACTGCAACATAATTACGGTAAAGCATTGTATGTAATGTAAGTTCATAAAAATCTAGACATCTGTTAACAATATAACATCCGACATCGGTATTTTTCAACATAGTCAGACAAAAGATAATAGTATCGAGGGTCTATTAGGCAGCCGAAGTAAATGTATTTTTTGACAAAATTTAAGGGGCAATAAAGACTTCTTATGTTTCATAATAAAATGTAACCTTCTACAGAAATTTTAGCTAGGTACTGCCGATTTCATCTGAAACGAATGATTTTCTCAACTTAACAAGGGGCTCGCCGGACGTGCCGAAATTTAACAAGGGGCTCGCGCGAGCCCCCCCGAGCCCCCTCCAGCCCATCCCTGTCCCAAAGTCCCGAGATCGCGATCGTACCAATCCCGGGATTAAGATTTTTTTAACAAATCCGTAAATTCTTGGAAAAGCTAAAAAACAACGAGCCACGCTTGTATTTTGGGCATATCGGTAAATTCTTGGGTTTTTAAAATCCCGGGATTAAAATAAATCCCGAAATCCCGAGATCACAAAAAGTCTCCGAGATTGGATACCCTAGCTATGTGTATGCAGCCGCATTTTCACGGCAGCCTTCCATAACGCAACGCGACCAAGAAAATAAATGAATTAACTCCTCATATTATTGGCCCGATACAGAGCTGCACGGGGCTTATCTTTTAACCATGTTTAAAAACATTCAGATATATCATTGCTATTAACCAATATCTCAGTACGCAGTCACCACTAGGCCATCCAATCCCGGGATTCGGGATCCCGTAATTCCGGAATTGACATGGTCGCGATCCCGGGATTACGGGATTGAGAAATTGTGAGTAAATCCGGAAAAGTGAGACGAAATTGGCAAATTGTGGATATAAAATTCCTCGGTGAGCTAAAAAAAAAAAACAAGGTTTGCAGATAATCTGAGGAAAAAGTTTAGGGAATCGAGGATTTCAAATTCCTCGGTGGACTAATCCCAATCCCGGGGTCCCGGGATTGGAAAAAGGCTCCAAGATTGGATACCCTAGTCACCACACGACTCGGCCATCGATTTGTTTTTATAAAAAAAGATCGATTTATTCGGATTCGATTTCGTGAAAGTATTCTTGAAACGATGCTTCAATGAGCTTTTTTTTGATTGAACTAACTACCGTCGTCACAACAATTGACATGCGACATATTCAATACTTTTGGACAGACAGGGGTCACCAAACTTTTTGAGAAACGAGCCGGATTGATTTTTTTTTCAAATTCTAATACTCACGGGGCCAAACGAAAAAATCTTACTGGAGCCCAATCAGAATCAATTTGTAAGTGCTTACATATTGTAAGCAAATGTAGCTTATAATGAAAATATTGTATTTATATTTAGCCTTACTGTACATCTAATTAAAAATAAAGAAAATAACAATAAAGCATTCCATTTATTGTTTTTTGTATAGTTTTACAAATTGTATTGATGATATTCATTAACAGATTAACACTTGAAGTGGGTCTATTGTGTATACATACATATCAAATTACATACATACGTATATGAAATATTATACTATCATGCGTTAATTGTAATGCAAGTAGTTTTTTAATGTGTTTATATTTTTATTTTTTTTAAAAATGTAAATGTTTGTTCACATAAATACGTATGTGCCACTAAAAATTGGTATTATTTTTCTAGCATTTTTTTTAGGTTGAGATAATTTGCCTTTTCTAATTTAACGTGAAAAGAAATTGAAGCTTGAAGATTGATTCCAATTAAAAATTATCTTCGACGTCGTTGATCGGGATGTCAATTGAATTTCGAAACAATTAAAATACTTTTGATTTTTTCCAAAACCAATAAACCTACCCGCAAAAGATGTTTTCTATACATATTTTTAATGCAATCTTCAAGAGAGCATTTTTTGGCTAAAATTTTAGATAAACGGTTGTAACGTGAAAATGGGCAAATTTAAATGGACTGATATGATCTTTAAATAATTCTAGTTTTTAATATAATTTAAGATTTTGACCGAAGGTGCTTGGTGGAATCTCAATATTAAATTTGAATCGTTCAAATTATGTACACTCCCACAGATTTTGTCACTAACGACCCGGGTTTCGCATTTAGGCATCTTCAGGCGTTCAAGCTTCCACTTCTATACCCTATATAAATAATATCATAATAATATCATAAATAATATCATGAAACCTTTGCCGACAAACAAATAAATATAATTCTTAAAACCACTCACTACTCAAATCTTTGGGAATTCCCATGAGCTTATCCTTTTCGCCAGCAATGGCTTTAGACTCAGTGATACATTTATTTAATATATAAACACGAAGCACTCATTTACTAAGCGTCAGTTCAAGTTCATCCGTGCGCTTCAACGCCTGAAGATGCCGAAAGGCGAAACCCGGGTCGTTAGTGACAAAATCTGTGGGAGTGTAGATAATTTGAACGATTCAAATTTAATTCTAGTTTTGTTTCAAATGATATGATGTCATAGTAGAAAAGATTTACAAGTTTTTCACATCCCTGCAGTTTCTTATTAACATAAAACATTAAGATGTTCAGACTTGTTACATAAACAATGTAAATACGTATACCCTACAAATGATCATTAGCTTATTTTATCACAAGGCAGTCCAAATCCTTTTTTTACGCGATACATTGGTTCCAGAAAGCGACGCGTAAAAAAATCGCGTAAGAAAAACCTCACTCTCATATTATTTTTATAAATTGGTTCCAAGCAATCTAACGGCGAACTGTAAGCGACTAATTGTTGGGTGTGAATTACGGACGATAAACTTTTCGTACCAAGTTTTTAGGAAAACATATATTATAGTTAAGGTGTAAAATTATCGGTATATTATAACTTCTCTAAACAAAAAGTTATAAAACTTCCTTTTCAGATTTTGTTGGTCTTCGTTGTTATTTGTTATGTTTTACTATTTGTATTTTCTCTACTTCTTTTAGCAATGGTTTTATTTTGGATTAACTTCTGTAAGTGAGACTATTTTGTATTCTTTTGGCTTTATCAATGGCTGCAATTTTATTTTATGATGTTTTTGATGTAATCCGAGTTTGTGATGTGTATATTTCATTAAAAAATCTGCATTATTTTTTTTGATTCTATCTATTGCAAATGGAAATTACAGTCGCAATACGGAATAGTGTTTTTATTGAATATAATCAATACTATTTGACTATTGAATTTTAAAACGTTCAAAGTGTGTGCACTTCCACACGTTTTGTCACTGACGAAACGGGTTTTAAGGAATATAGTTTTTAACCGGATGGCTGCCACAAGCGTCTTAAGACGCGAACATTTCCGTGAACGGTACGCCAATCATACATAAAATGACGTATTTGGACGCACGCTTTGAAAGGGATTTTACTAACGTAAATCAATTATGTTAAACATACAACTGTGTCGAACACACTACGACATCTATTGGGAATATCGTCCTATACTCACAATTGAAACAGTTTTCGTTTTTACTACTTGAAAAAACGATAAATTAAAAAATATATATAATTGGAATTAAACTCGTGGCGTGCGAGGTACCGCCATACATACACCTGCTGGCAGTTAAAAGGTTAATAATTTAGACTTCGTAGTGTTTTTGCTCACAAAACATATAATTTAAATCCATCACTATGTCAAAGTTCATTCATTCAATCATAATAATATATTCATCTCCGAAAGAAGAATTTGTGTTCCAAATAAATTTATAATAATTTAAAAGTCTTCCAAGCATGACTTTTTTACAGATAGCATAACACCTACATAAGTGCACGTTTGAACTTGAACTGGCTCAATTTCATCCGTACATTTTAAGATCAGAATATTCAAATTTAGTCGAAATCTTAAACTAACGGACTATCTTTGTGTAATATAAAATATTAAGCAAGCATTTGTGAACGTAGTCTTTCAGAGGTTGCCTATGAAAGAGGCGTAACACGTGTCACAGTTTGTAGCACAGTACGTGGAATAATCTAAGCTATTTTATATGAAACTGAACTCCCACAAAGTTACCGCCGAATCCATCGAAAGTATCTTTGTGTATTTCATGACCTCGCCGTTTGGGTTGTCTCAGTATATTAAATACCACTTACTGTTTGAGACCATACCAGATCAATCAATGTGTATATAATGTTTTACCATACGTTTCTTTGAAAGAGTAATTATGTTATTATATGTATGTCAACATAGTTATGATTGTATTCGTACATATCGGCTGTGGAAAAGCAAAAGGATGTAACCCACAGTTTTTTTCCGATAATCACAATGTATCAAACTTGATACACGTTCTATCAAAGTTCTTATATTATCTCTCTCAAGATTATGGCAAAAGTAATCATAGACATGTTAACCAAAATGATGATAACTTTGAAAAGAAGAAATCGTCTAATACTCAAACTGGTTTTAAGTGTTCTTGCATTTATATACATTTTTGAAGATAAAATTTCATAGGGGAGGAGTTAAGAATGAATGGCACTAGAAAAAAAATACATTTTACAAGTTCACTATTTTCTACTTAGGCGGTGCGGTATAAAAATCTTATATCAATATTATTTGTTGACTGCATTAAAAATAAATTATTATCTCTTTTATTAAGAGAGCGACCTCATATTTTCCACATAGTCTCGATCCACCGTTCTCACATTATTCGTTTTTCCGCATTGATCGTTTATTTTTTTATAGTCCCGGCCAAGCACCCATAAGAACAGTGTTAAATAATCCCTCATTAATCGTTCCCCGATTAATTGATTTTCTTGATCTCCCGTCTACATATTACGGTACTGTTACAAACAGTATCCCGATTGACCGTTTTTTCAAACATTTCTTATTTCGCTTATAAATGGTTTTACTTCTATTTTTTCAAACTCTAAACAACTAAAGTGCCTATATGGAGAAAACTAGAACTCTAGCTGAGAAACTAAAAACAGTTCAAGACGTTAAAAAAATCCAGGTAAAAAACGAATTGACATAATAAAAAGAGTTAAATTAGAAAAGTACGCGAGTCTGAAGGGTCTCTTTTCAAATTTAAGTTCCAAACAGCAAATAAGCATCAAAGTATATGTTAAGCAATTAAAATATATATTATTTAATAAAAAAGGTGTAAATAAATAAATAGGTATTTTTTAAATTAAACGCATATTTTGGTATTATTTGAAGATTTTCCGCATTATCGGTTTCCTGCATTTTTAGTTTGCTTATTACGGCACATTGTCAACGGTAAAATAGAGGTTTTACTGTATTTATTTTTTTAATATAAAACTTTACTTAAGTTTTCGGTGTGTACGTAAAATACCGGACACAAAGATTAATTTATTCGTTTTGATAAACGTATTGTATTTGAAAGTTACTTCTGCATAAAATATATAATTTCCGTTACGCGGAACTGCTTATTTTCATCACGGAATCAAAAATAATAGTAATCGTTTGATCATGACTGAGTATTTTTTTTTTCGAAGACTACATCAATTGTTTTTCTCTCGTATTTTTTGTTTTCTACAATTTAAGATTTCGACTGAAGGTGCTTGGTGGAATTTCAATATTAAATTTGAATCGTTCAAATTATGTACATTCACACAGATTTTGTCACTAACGACCCGGATTTCGCCTTTCGACATCTTCAGGCGTTCAAGTGCACGGATGAACTTGAACTGACACTTAGTAAATGAATGTTTCGTGTTTAATAAATATATCATTGAGTTTAAAGCCATTGCTGGCGAAAAGGATAAGCCCATGGGAATGTTCACAGATTTGAGGCGTTTGCTGCCGATTGTCTATGATACAACACACGCGCCACCTACTGTAATTTAATTGTACTATAACTTTCGCGCAAGTGCAAGCATACGTTGTCAAAATTAACCGTATACGGCAGACATACAAACATTGATTTTTGTATATAAGACCTATAACTTTCCCGGAAGTGCAAGAAAAAAGTTTGTCAAATTTGTATTGCAATCGGATGAGCAGTGTGACAACGGATAAAGTACGAACAAACAAACATTCAATTCCATAACATTCCATGATTTGTTTCATTCTCTGATCATGATTGTGTGACTTTTATTTCATACGTTCAGTCTTTTTTCGTATTCGAAATTATTGTTCTATGATTACCGTTTTTAAAAAGATGAACCGTACTACAAAACTACATAAAACAAATTATAAAACAAATATAAATAGTAAAAAACATAAATTAATGATATTGTATTCTTACTATTAATAATTTGTAGTATATGGAAACCATACAAATATGAATTCCAGAATACAAGATATATATTTTTTCATCTACTCTTACGAAATAACTAACTACTCCATTATCCAAAATTACCATTATCTACAAAAGTAGAATTATTATAGAATAATATTGAAGCACGGCTCATACTGATTTTTATATGGTCTGTCGGTCGCACTGAATATTTTAAAAAATATATATTTTTTTTGATTCATTCAATTTTCAACAGCAATTTCTGGGACAATGCAATAAAAAAAGAACATTATTATAACAGTCGATTGTTGCAAAATATTTTACACTGGACTCCCTTTTTACACGATTTCGAAATAACACGGTGCTACACACCTTGCATGGACTTTCTTATATGACTTGACACAGCTAATAAATTATTACCACGTTCAAAAAAACTTTCAAACCTAAAACGTATAATCAATGAATGCATGCATAAGCATAATCATATAAAAAATAAATTGTACAATATTCGTTGAATTTTATGAAAATAATCAATTAAAACTCTTTGTCAACAATTTCGCATATACATTTAAATGTAATGTCAAAATGTTGACCATACGATTTGACAGATTTGAAATATTCCAAAACAATCGAGTGACAAATTTGAACGGACAAAACAACAAAACAAAGTGGCCGCCTTTCAAAAAGAAAATCGAACGTCGGCCATTTTTGTTTTGTTATACTACAGTGTAAAAAACATTGAAATCTACGAATATTTTAGTTTTTCGACATTGTAAGTTAATTTTAATATGCCTATAACCTCCCCGAAAGTGCAAGCTTAAAGGTTGTCAAAGTTTTATTGCAATCGGACCTGTGGCATTCGAATCCATAGACACCAAAGTTTTTGCAAACATACAAAAAATCATTTATAATATATATATATATGATTTATATCAAAATAAATAATATTATTATTTATTTTGTAAAAATAATTGATTATTAAAGAAGGGTGCAGACTTCAGTTGGTCATCGGCGGCGGGGACAGAAACGGCCAGCAAAAGCACATGTGACTTTTTGAATTTCCGTTTTTTTAATAGACTTTTTGAAACTGTTATTATTTGTTAGTTATTTTTTTATCAAAACATCAAATTATTTACAGTTCTTTTGCTAATATTTTTTATCGAAGTTATGTTGATCTAAAGAGTTCAAATTGAAAATATTTTAAAAATATTCACGATTAGTTATATTTCAACCTCGAATGTTTGCGTGCCCATACGGTCACTTTTGTTCTTACTACTGTCCGTACACAATATCACACGGTAATAAAAGGATGAGCATGGCCATATCGTCATGCGGTTTTTCTATACAACGACTCTGCGTTTTTTTTTTAATTTTCGTTAGGAAAAAGTTATCCGTGACAATATGGCTTAAAAAAAAATTATCGAAAATAGCTCTCGTCTCTGGAGGGTTAATTCCATTTTCAGAAATGGCAACAGTTCTCCTCGACGCCAGCTCCGTGATTAAGAAATTGCATGAAAACATGTACGCATCGCGTGAGTTACGCCGTTCGCGGACACTTGCCGGTCCAACACTGCAGCAGAGATGAGTTCATAAATATAATACGTTGTTTCTCAATCAATCTTTATCGAAAACGCTTGGATTTTGTTTAAAACTGTTCTTTCGTTTCATTGTATCTATGAAACGGAGCTTAGGCGATGATTGCATATCTCTCATTATGACTGTTCTGTTTACTGGAAATCTATATCCGTTCGAATCATGATAAGTATTGTTTTATTAACTGATTTTTGATCGACTTATGGAGTTTTGTTCGAAGGCATGAATTTCTGTTTCATTATATTTTCATTGTACCAATGGAGCGTAGTGAAAAAAATCAATCCTGTTCTAGTCTATTCTATCTTTATTCTCTCCGAAAAAGAGAAGTTGAGCAACCGCTTTATTCGGAGCCTATACTCCACAATACGAACAAACATTGGTTAAAAACGTAATCATAAAAATTAATTCAATGAAATTAAATACATACACTTTTGCTTTGATATTTTTTTATATAAATACATTATATTAAATCGCTTAACGCCATTCACATCACGCGCGTCTTTTAAGATAAAATTGACTCGTTTTCATAAATATTCCACTGGCATAATACAAATTTCAGCTACTACATTAAGCCCAAGATAACTGTAAATAAAAACTTTTGTTTATTTTTCTTTCAGTTCTCCATTGAAGAGGAAATGATGCCGAACCCACCCGCCCGGCCAAATCGCAGTGTTTTTCAAAGAAAACTGAGGCGAATTTTAGTATTGCTGATTGGTGTGTTGCTAAAAGAACTCATTTTTCCGATGGTGAGGCATTTTCAAGTGTTTTAAGTATGTTACAAAATTAATTATATTAAAATAAACGAATTTGGTGAATAGTAGTGTATATAAGATTTCCGCTTTAAGGTTTCCATGTTTGAATATAACATAAGTTTTTTTTTTATTTTACTGGCACTAAAATAATATTTAAGAAACACCAAAGCTTTAAGAGACTTGTCTTGCAATGCATAAAAATAAAAATTTGTAGACACCGAAAATGTTCTTTTGATATCCGTTGAAGTACCTGTTTCATTGTGCACAGCCATAGCGCTTTCATACCAAAAACCTGACCGTGGACCCCCAAGTGAAATAATAAAGTTAATTTTAATTCCTTGAATGGATTTTTTTATCCATGTCTGCTTCCAATGTGAAGCATATGGCCTCCTTATGGAGGTATCTCAACAGATGATTTTCTGTGAGAATTATTTGTTAGTCAGTCGCTCAAACTCTCTTTCCAAAGAGAGTAGTAGGACTAGGATAAGGATAAGGCTAGGACAGGACTGGTGGTCAATTAATCGCTCTCGCTACGCCCAGTTAAGCCGTGACCCGAGTACTACAAGGTTCTGTGTGAAAAACTTTGACAAAACAAAAACATCAATGTGTATCAATAATAGTACTTAGAAGACTGCCACATTGTTACTTATGTTTTGATTTTTTTTCACATAGAGCCTTGTAGTACTCGGGTCGCGAAATAGTAAATTTTAATGTTTTTTTTTTGATTTTTCGATGACAGTAATGTCTGAAGAAACCAAGTGAATAATGTTTTAATTTTTGGCTTAGGTCAGAAAGAATAGCCGTTAAGTGTTGGACAATAAGCAAGCAAATCTCATTTTCGTAATTCTGAAAAGTCCGGAAACTGAGAGCATTCTCTCCCCCACAAGTTATGTTTGTACATTTTTGTTTGCAAAAAACGAAGATATGGTACTCAATATAAAATATGTTAAGTTTTGATTAAATTTAGTTGATCAACTTGTAGTTTCAAATTGGTTTCGTCAATTTTGGCAAACATTTTAGTCATTAAAGCTTTGTATTTTTTTTTTAATCGTTTTCAATAAAGCCGTAAATTATTATCATTAGGAAAAACGGAAAGACATGATATTTAGTTAATGCAATAAAAAAAATATTTAATAAAAACCATACAATATTATTCCGTCATTAATGATAAGGTATGCATTTACACTTCTGCTTTGATCATATTCGCACCCTATGTGGAGTCACGCGGCACCTCCATCTTTTACTGTCTCCCGCCGATTGCTTTGCTTCCTCCCATAACATGCCAGCATCCCTCAGTTTCGCCGAGTACATTATATGAATAGTACCTGAAGGTGGTCCAGGACGCCGGAGTCACACTTGTTGAATGCTAAATCTGATGAACTTTTGTGCAATAATTGAACGAAATGTATGGATTATCCGATATATTACAGGAATATTTCATAATGTCCTACTACTGAATTCGATTTAAGTATCGTATCTCTAAGTATTTGTTGATACAATTTGAATCGTTACAACATTGTATGCATATACAATTCTATACGTTTTGTCATTAACGACTTGGGTTTTGCTTTTCGTCATCTTCAGGTATTCAAGTGCACGAATGAACTTAGGAAATAGTTTTTGCCGTGTAGGTATAAGAATTTAATATTATCACTCGATTTAAAAGTTGTTGATGGCGATCTGAATTAATTGTACTAATGGTTTGATATAAATGATTTTCAATCAACTGAGAAAATAATCTCAAAAAATCACTCTACGATAGTTAAAGATATTTACTTTTATGTAAAGGGTGAAGTTCAAAATTGCATATTTATTTCTAAGATTTTTAGGAAACAATATTTATGACCATCCTTGGTCTGAATAAAATCAAATTCATAAAAAAAATTGTCTGTTATTGAAATTAAAATAAATGGTAAAATAATATAATAGTTATATTTATCAATTATACTGTAATCATATATTTGTTTTTATCCATGTACGCTCTCAATGTGTAGCATATGGCCTCTTAATGGAGGTTTCTTAAAAGAAGTTTTTCTACGAGAACTGTTTGTTACTCAGTCTCTCAACCTCTCTTTTTCAAAGAGAGTGGTAGGAATAGAAGGATAAGGCTACGACAGGACTAGTGATTAAATAATCGCTCTCGCTACGCCCAGTTGCTAAATAATAGGAAAGGGTGGGAAGGGCCATCGCAAACACCCATGCCTTCGAACAGAAATCGACCAATCGATCGAAAAATTGCTGTTCGTGCTGGGATTCGAACCCATGAGAAACGGCACGGAAGCCCACAACGCTAACCGCTGCGCCTCAGGATCCGGCGGAATCATATTTTAAAAAGCTTAAAAAAAATTAAGCAGTATAAATAGTAATTTGAACATTTTTTTGTATAAAATATCTTAATTATTCTGATTAAATTATGAATATCATTGAATTCCTTAAATTAAATGAATTAATAAAGTATCATGAAATAAAATTCGCCACGGCGGAAACCAAAGATGCGTTATTGCTCAGATTATGCCATTTGCAGTTAGCTGTCGTTTTATTTATGACGGTGGTATAGGGACGTATTTCTATACACGCAGAAAACCATTTATCCAATCGACAGTTTGCTAGCTTTTAAATATTTGTGGTAATAGAAGATTGGATAAATTAAAAATCACAGCAAACTCACAGCTTTCAAAAGTAATTTTACATAATGGAATAAATATTTATTTTGCTAATGTATACGTATGTAATTTATTGAAAATTTACTTTTAATTATTAAGTTATTTAACTTTTAATGAGGTTCGATCAGTTTTGATTAATTTAAAAAGCAAGAAAAGTTCAATGTGAATTGGTCTTATGGCTGGAAACATATACGCGTGAAAGATCCAATCCATAAACTATGTTTTTTTGTTTATTGATTTGGCATTTACTTGGTAGAACTCCATTTTAATAGGGTAAAATATCAAGGTATTTCAGTTCTACAGTTTTTAAAAAGTTAAAGGTTGATAGCTATTTCGGCTTACGCCATCGTCAGAACTATGCTTTAAACGTACATTTACTTGGCTATATATACTGTCTAAGAAGAGATACACAATGCATCATATTATTCACTCTAACATACTAATTCAAATTCTAATTACAATATTGCACTTATTAACTGTGATTTTAGTGTTACAAAGAAAGATAAGCAGTCTGGGTTTTTAAAAACATTAATTAGAATACTTTAAACTGATATTTATTATTAATTATGCTACATTAAATTTATTAACTATGGCTTAAGTGATTTGAAAAACAATAAGCAATGTGGGATTTTCCACTAGATATTTTACCCTATTATTATGTTTTTTTGCGTGTACCTGCCAAGAGATATTCTTGATCGTAAAGGAAGTGTTTTGCTGTAACATTTTTTTAATATTGGGTCGTTTGAATATTACAAGTATGAAGAGATAATTTGTTAAAAGACTGCGAAAATCTTTTATAAAAAAGTGTATTTATTGAGAAATAGTTGTGGGCTGCCAATACGCGAACAAGGGGCTTGCTTAATCTCAGAGCTAATTACAGTGTTCCAGTGAAGAGTAAGATTATGTTATCAAACTTATATAATTCGCAATAATTAACCTTTAGAGGAGTAAACGTCGGCGCCATTTTTCTGTAAATGAGTATGGAAGTACTTTAAACTCAACACAGGAGTGTCTGTCTGTAAGCATATATGAGGAGCAAACATTCAAAAAGTGTTTTGTCACACAAATGCTGAACTTGGGAAATGATGAAAAACGTGCCATTTGATAACGTAGCCCAAGTTCTTAAAAAAATGATATTAAAAGTAAACTGTTAACGGAATGAATTTCAATCTACGTATTTTGTATAATCTAGAAATCTTGGATTAGCTAATTTTTTGGTTTGAAATTTGGACAAAACACTTTTTGCATGAAACTTGTGGACAAAACACTATTTGTATGAAATTTAAGAGTTTTTAGTTATATCGTTATTAATATTATTATATTTTATTAATATTATAGAGCACGGGTTCCCAACCTATGGGTCGCGACGGGTTTTCTGGGGTCGCCAACTTTTTTCGATTTTGTATTTGAACAACAAAACTAAAACTACAGTCAACTAAAATTACCTTTTTAGAACCTCGACTGAAGGTGCTTGATGGAAGTTTATCTTTAGATTAGAACTATTTTCATTATGTACGTTTCCATTATAATTTTGGCCGAACATGACCCGGGTTTCGCCTCTCGGCATCTTCCGGTGCTATCCAGTGCGCGAATGCACTCGAACTGACAGGTAGCGGAAGTTTTGTATTGTCTATATACAAACACAACTTCCGCTACCTGTCAGTTCGAGTGCATTCGCGCACTGGATAGCACCGGTAGATGCCGAGAGGCGAAACTCGGGACGTGTTCGGCCAAAATTATAATGGAAACGTACATAATAAAAATAGTTCTAATTTAAAATTACCTTGTTAAAAAAAAGCCCTTTTCAATTGCATCGGGGCCGCGGGTCACATGGCTTTTATAAAAAGGGGTCTCCACCCAAAAAAGGTTGGGAATACAATTATATACATATCATCAATGCTTTTTTCCCCATATGATGCGGTGGAACGGCGTTCCGGCACGTTTTTTCTCAATGTTTCCAATCTTTTTTTAATGTTTCCAATCAATTTTTATTTTCCTTTGAATTTTTTTTTATTTTTCTATCGAAAGACGTTTGAAAATATATTTTTTTAATCGTAATTTCACAAAAAACATTAAAATGGTAAACAAAGAATTATTATAACTAAGATAAGACCTAAAAGATCGATTTTCTCGAAGGTGTTGGTATTTGTGATATAGCTCTCACTCTACCAATCCTAAAATTAACAAGGCAAAGCGAGAGCGATTAGTTTACCATTAGTCCGGTTCTAGCCCCATCTTTCTATCCGCACTCTTTTTAAAAGAAAAGTTAAGCAACTGACTAACAAGCAGTTATGGTAAAAAAAATCTTGAGATACCTTTATTAGGAAACCATTTAGTCCAAATTGAGAACGGAGATGAATTATAAAAAAAAGCTTCACAAAAATTGAGTTCCGGCAGTTTTTTTTTAAAAGAGCACTGCATATTGTTATATAGTTTAAAGTTCTGGCTCCATCATCACATAGGATATCTTCTTATATACTCTATTTTTGTACCACGCTACAAGTCCTCTATTTTCATGTTCCTGCCAATCGTCAAAAAATATTTTTAGCAATGTACTGGCATATTTTTTTCTTTTTTGTGATATTAAATGAGATAATAGCAGCTTGTTTGGTTGGAATCATTGCAAATGGGAATACAATATGCCTTTTTTTACTTAGCAACTGTATTTTTCTGCGTTATCGGAAATATATTGATCTTTTTTATTTCCTCTGAACAATACACATTTTTGCCGAGTCTTCGAGAAGTCTTTATATAATTTATTCAAGGACTTAGTATCCATTATTTCCCAATCTTCGCCCATCAAATCGACCTGGCCAATTTGCTTATAAACTTCTTAATATTCTTCCAGAATCAAAATGGGTTGTTTTTCACATCGCACTCTATCTGCTGAGCTAAAAACATGGACTGCTAGTAAATAGCTATGACAGTGTACAGGGGAATACAGTTCAACTTTTTTTATTATTCTTTCAGCCGTGAATATGAAATGCATTATTGTTTGGGCAATAATATCTTTTACATTTTGTGAAACACATCTATCACACAACAGTCGAAGACTGTTTTTCTTTGTACATTCTTTAAATGGTGTAGCAAGGATGATGTATTTTTTGGCTTCCTTTCTCAGCTTTTTCTTCTGGCCAGTTATAGAGACACGGTTTTGTGGCATCAGGAACAACAATGCAGAAATTATAAAAAATGGGTTGTCATGGTCGTCTCTTTATAGGCACTGTTTGTATTGAGGAAGCAATGGTAGTATATTGTCTCAGTTTGACAGGCTGGGAATATATTGTAATAAGGTGTAAAAACGTTGCATCCACTAAATGTAGAATATATTTTCTTTTTGGGTTCAGATCGTTTGCCGCCCGTGAATTTTTCTTTTCTAGAGCCAATATTGGCTTAGCCAATTTACTTTTCACTATCTTCTTGCATCGTATATATCTATATATATAAAACAAAGTGGGGTTATTTACACCACGTATATCTCGAGAATTACTCCAAGGATTTCAATGATATTTGATTTATAAAATTCTTATTTACCTAGAATAGCAGAATAAGCATTAAAACATCGGAAAAATATCACGGAAAAGAAATTATAAAGAAAATTAATATCTTCATACAGAATAAGATTTTTAAATGACGAACGAGCTTCAAACGATAAAATGTCGTAAGCTGGTTTAAGAAAAATCCACCAGATCGCACTGTTTTCTATATTTGTTTGTTTTTGCTTCTTTTGCGTACGACTGAATTATAAAAAAAATTAAATTTAGAATATGGATTAGAATAAAAGAAATCGATGATATGAAATGAAAACGAAAGAAAATCGGATAATATTGAAATAAGGTTATGTTTATAATTAGGTATGATAAATTTTTGACAACAATATTTTGCACGAACGTTGCTTTACTCTGAGACGACACGTTATTACACTTGGAACGCTATATCGAAGAAATTTTAACGTCAAAAGCAAAGCGATGCGGTTCCTGATCACCCGAATGACTATTGATGCTCTTGGTCGCATCTACACAGTTCATCCGAAAAATGACGAATGCTTCTTTCTACTTGCATGTCAACAGCTCAATTTGCTTGAAAATGATACTTATTGGGACATGAATTCGTGTCAGTTCGGAGAATACCGATCTCGAGGTGAATGATGAGATAAATAACCAGGCTTTGATTTAGATCGAAGACATGTGTTACCTCATTTGAGGCATTTTGTTAGTCAAGTTAGGAATGCCAACTTTGAACTAAATCGAAACTAAATCGTCAATATCCATTTTAAAAAAAAACTTTTAGGAATTTATGTCTCATGTTCATCACCGTCGCTAAAATATATACTGAAATGTGAAAAGACGAATGAAAGTACATAAAATCAGAAGGTATGTAAAAAAAAATCAGTATTCTTTTCATGTATATTATATTGTTATAAAATACTATCAAATCATTATTTTATTTTTGATCCCTATATACAGTCAATCCTGTTTTTATGCGGTTTTTTATGCGATTTCGAAGTAATGCGGTTTTTTAGAAATGCATTTTTTTTAATGTACCATATTTTACGATATATAAAAATGTTAAATATTACATCGAGAGCATATATTGTTGTATTTTGGATATAGTAGAGAGAATCATAAACACAACAGACATTTGAAAAAAAAATACGATTTCGGACTGTTTAAATCATGTTGCATCTGCCATCGCTGAATTAAGTCCACTTAATTAGGTGTGTTACAGTCGATGAAACCATTGAAGCATCGGTAATATCAGCTGAAATGATTACTTTAGCACCTGAACTTGGCGAAGACAGGTTTGATACCTTTAGCGAAAATTATATCGACGAATTACTTACAGATAAAGCTATAAGTGACGAAGATGTTCATAATTTAAATTTAATTATTGACAAAAAACAAGAAAATAATGACGAACTGAAAGAAATTCCAGTTCCTTCACTGCGATAATAATTGAAGAAGGTATCCAACTTTTCAGTAAATTAGAAGATCATTTCTTTCTAAATGATTCAAATTCTGATCGCGCATTCAAGTTTCAACGATAACTTTAGAATATATTATATATATGGGTATAACAAACTGCATAAACAATTAATTATCGAAAAAGAAAATCTGAACAAACTCTGATCACTAATTTTATTGTTAGAAAACAACCATAGTTTTATGAAATTGATGCGCATACTATTTCTTCCGAAAAAGAGTGATTTAGAACCACATGCTTTAAAACACACATAGAATTGTCATACAGTGACTATTTTTTAATATTTTTACGCCGTGGTTTTCCCCTAATTTTCTTATACTTTGCGATTTAGTGTATATTTTAACTCGCTGTTTCAAAGTTATGCGGATTTTAAATTTAAGTAACGCACCCCACTATTTATTTCTATGGAAGTCAAGTTTTTTTTATGCGATTTTTTTTGCGATATTTAGTGGAACACATCTACCGCATAAAAACAGGATTGACTGTATAACTGTTAGTATGTGTGGAACATTAAACAAAAATATATATATATATTTTTCTAATGAAAGATAATCTCATAAATCTAATATTGAAGATTTGGAAAATGTTGCGTTCTTTGTTAAAATGAGAATTTATGTCATTTCGTAATATAAAAAATATGAAAATTTAGAATGAACTTTCGTAAAATTATCAAAAAGTATTATTTGAATAATTTTGAAAAGATCCCTGTCATTATGTTGGTGACAAGCATTGCGAACAAATTTATCCTAGACCAACACATTTCTTAGCAACAGTCTTTGTTTGACAGTTACTGTCAAACAAAAGTAGTCGTTTGTCAACATTGTGAAGATGTAATTTTATTATTTAAAATACAGTGAAATATAGAGGTATTAGCTATGCCAAGTACTTCTAAACCAATCAGTAAGAGTGCTCGGAATGGTTTTCTAAGAGTCTTTCAGTTCTGTGAACATGAAAAATCTGAAAAACAACCAATAATTCCCTTCGGGTCGACATTTCGAATCATTTCGAACTGTCAATGGCGTCGTATGTCTAACATTTCGTGCCGCATGTCAATAGCTCAATTTGCTTGAAAACTTAACTCATTGGGACATGACAATCGCTGAAGCAATTGTTTCTGCGTCTCCAAGTCAGATACGCACATTATTTGCTATCATTATTTTGACATGCTTCCCATCGAATCCACGTGAACTGTGGAACAAGTCCAAGGATGACATGTCCGAAGACACTTTACACCGAATTCACGTCAGTTCAGGGAATCATGATCTCGAGGTGAATGAGCAGATACATAACCAGGCGTTGCTTTTGATCGAAGATATGTGTTACCTCATGCGCTGCATGATGCGTCGCCAGATCGAGGAATGAACGACGCTTTCAATCGAGAATCGGAACGTAAACGTGAATATGATCGAGATGAATTGAACCAATCACTTCGAACGAATGTACCAGTGTTGAACCCCCAACAGAAAGTGAACGATACTTTAATGAAGGCAATTGATGAGGGAAATGGTGGCTTATTTTTCCTCCGCATTGGAAGCACTCAACCGAACTATGAAAGATCAGCGCAACAATTCTACTATCTGGCGATTTTCGCCAAACACTACCAGTCATTCCAAGATCGACCGCTGCCGATGAAATAAACGCTTGACTTAAAACATCGACTCTGTGGCGCTATGTTAAGAAACTTCAGCTAACGACAAACATGCGAGTTGCATTTCTAAACGACCATCTGCCGCAGATTTCTTCAAGCATTTGCTGACTATCCGTAACGGCCGTGTTCATGTCGACGAATCGAATGGATTGATTTCGTTTCTGCCGAATTTTTGCAATTTCGTCTCATCGAAGGACAATCAACAAAGTGTTCCTGAATATCATTGCTAATCACAAACATCATAACTGGTTGAGTGAACGAGCAATTCTTGCAGCAAATAACAAAGATGTGGATCATTTCAACTTCACAATTCAAAATCAAATCGTTGGTCCACTGCATTCCTTTAAATCTATCGACTGTGCCACGTGAATAACATCATTTCAATGTAATTAAAATACTTTTCATTTTGAATTTTACACATTTATTGAATTTAATTCATTTTAACTATTCATTTAAACTAAATTTAATTCAGCCAACACAACATTTATTGATTCTGAGGCGGTACGAAGTTCGTCGGGCCAGCTAGTTTTAATAATAAATTTGGTATTTAAAAATAACTTTTAACAAATAAAGTCAGTAAAGAAAGTATACTAGTTCCAATTTTCATGCAAAATGCGTTTTGTCCAAATTCAATATGACGGCTTCTACGCTGTGATTGGTCGAGAGGACAAAACATCTTTTGATTGAATTTGGGTGTTGGAGAAAACACGTTTTGCATGAACGTGTCAACTTTATGATTTATTTTTAATAAGAAAAAACATTTTTTGAACGTTTATTGTGATTTTCATTCATAGATTTTACGATTGACTATCAGAACTGATATTAAACAGAATTTTTTTTAATTTGTGACAAAACACTTTTTGAATGTTTGCTCCTCATATATGCTCTAAGTATGAATTTCATATATTCATTGGGAAAAAGTCACAAAATTGTCATGTTAAGAAAAGGCGGTAAATTAAAGTAATGTCTGTATAAATCTATTCACTCCTCGAAAGGTTAATAAAGCAACTGAATATAACTGCATAATCTTATATATAGATAACAATACACGGTATACCATAGAATAAAAAATATTAACAGCTGAAAATGTTTTCTCCTACCTCAGATTGCAAGAGTGGCGAGTTCTTTGGATCGGAAATGTTTTTTCCAACTTCTTCCGGTAATAATATATTTTCGTAGTAATAAAAAAAGGTTAGATAAATCAAATAGTCGTAATGTATAATCTTGATTACTTGAACGATTAGTTTCAAGATGATGGAACAAAGTAATACATATTCATAATCATAACTGTTCTTCTCAAACCTGTGCACGATAATCGCAAAAGAAGAATAATAATTTTTATGAAAGATAATCGTTCAAAGCATCGTTCATCGTTAATCTTAGAATATTATTTTTTCTTAAATTAGCAAGGAGCTCGACGAAATACAGAAAAATAATCAAAGGGCTCGAGCGAGCTCCTTCAAGCCCACCCTAACCCACCGTTGATGAGACACGATCCTATCCCTAGTTATACTAAGAAAAAGTAGTGTTATCAGGTCAAATCAATACCTAACTGTTATTTCTGACAAAGATTATAATTTCAAAGACAATTTTAGTATAACGTTTGAAACTTGGAATTGTATTGAAAAGGATACATATGCATTTTTGCGTCAATATTAGAACTTATTACTCAAACTGAGGTCAATGTGAAGTACAGTGGAACCAGGGCATCCTAAGGATCCCGTTCAATTTTTTGATCCCGAAGTCCCGGGATTGACATGGTTGCGATCCCGGGATTTCGGGATTGAGAAATTTTGAGGAAATCCCGAAAATTGACACGAAATTGGCAAATTGTGGATTTCAAATTCGTCGATGAGCTAAAAAAAAAAACGAGGTTCTGCGACAATTTGGGGAATAAGTATACCAAATTGGGAATTTCAAATTCCCTGAGATAAAAAAAACGAGCTTTTGTGACAATCTGCGAAAAAAGTATACCAAATCGAGGATTTCAAATTCCTCGATGAGCTAATCCCAATCCCGGGATTGAAAATTAATCAATCCCGGGATTGTAAAAAGGCTCCGGGATTGGATACCCTAAGTGGAACCTCTCATAACGAGACTAATTTTTTCCAGAGTCTTACTCGTTATGCGAAACAATTTTTTCCATATAAAACAATGTAAAATACAATAATTCGTTCCATGCCGAAAATAAAATATTTTTTTATATTTTGAACGTTTATGAAAATAAAATTACATACTTATAAATTGTAGGCGTAACAACCTGGAACGCGATTTGGATTTGAAAAAAACAATAAAAAATCGACTAGTTTATAAGTTTGAATTTATGACAAATAATTAATTACTTTTTACTAGAAAGCTGTCTAGAGACATTCGTTTTTGCCGACGCTTCAACATTTGGTGAAAATGTGAAACAGCATTGTTATTGAATAAATTTGTAAAACGCATAGCTACCTCCTGATTGAGGTGATGCTTCTCAATGTACGATGCAACAGCTTCCCATGCTTGTAGCATTTCTCTTATTGCGACAGAAGATTGTTGATTAGCCAATTCCTCCTTCCCCACTAAGAAACTCTCCTCCATAACTTCTTGCTGTGAAAAACAATGCAACTCCATAGCCTCTTCGGTGGTCAGTTCTTGACTGTGCTCTTCTATAAGCTCATTAAAATCGTTGTTATCCGCCTCCGGTCTCATGGTATTAGAGTAGACACTCACAGGTGAGTGACGTGAAGTTAGGACTTCCGCTTTCTGCGTCACTGTGTGAAACGTCTGTGTTATGTGAAATGTCGCTCGTTAAGGGAGCATTTTTTCACAAATTTGTTTTGCTCGTTATGCGAATTACTCGTTATAAGAGGCGCTAGTTATCAGAGGTTCCACAGTACTCGTTATGAGAGATTTTAACAGTATTGTTAGATCCGTGTTGTAAAACAATGAAAGCAAAAATTAAGTTACATCCGATTGATTTAATATTAACTGCGTATATATTAGGCGAGCCATTTGTTAATATGTTGGAAGCCCACCGCTGCTTTCTACCCAAGCACAATGTCCTTGATCTCTACGTCCCGAGTGTATTCTAAATGTAAATTAGTTTTGTGAATTACTAAATTAATCGTTAATGAAACGTACATTTTCGAATAAATTATACACAATTAGCAAGATAAATATTCATTCCATTATTAACAATCACTTTTGATAGTCAGTAATTTTGTCGTAATTTTTAATTTTTCCAATCTTCTATTAGCTCAAATATCTCAAAACAAGGAGGTTTGAGATTGGATCTTTTCTCCGTATATATTTCAAAATATTGTAATAGCGATAATTCAAGAAATGTCAAGAAAGCTCCGAATATTGGATCTTATATGCTGAAACGTTTTCAATTGGAATCACGACCAACTTACTGCCACTGGACTCTTTTTGTATAATGTAATTCTGAAGTTTTCCATTATGGCATTATTTTAGAAATTAATTGACGTGAAAATAACAACTTTATATATTTTTTCAGGTACTTTCGATGGATTCGGCGATAACATTGTGGAAGTTCATTTTAATATAAAATTTAAAATAACTTTGATTATTCCACGTATTGTGTAACTAACTGTGACACGTATTTCGCATCTTTCAGAGGCATCTTCGGACTTACTATCGCAAAGTTTGCTTAAGTAATGAATCAAGATTGATTCTAAAATTTAAAATTATGAAATTACACTTTTAAGGTGTTCACTGCCAATACTTGGTGAAATGGCATTATAATAAAAATAATAAAACATTTTTAGTACATTTTCCACATAAAATTTATTGGATCAGGACTTTTAATTGGGTTTATAATTGACATCATTTGCCACTTATATTTATTAGTCCTTGATGATTTTTTTATTGTATGTTATAGGTGTTAAGCATTTTATTTTTGTGTAATTATAATGTAATTTGTAAATCCTTTTCATTGTTAATAGTTGCTTACAACTTTTATTTCAATTTAAATTTGTATAAATAGCACTGTTTATATATTTTTCTTATCAGTTAATAATGCTCGCGATGAGCGAAACCGGTCCTGATCTAATAAATTTTATGTGGAAAAAGTACTAAAAATGTTTTATTATTTTTATTAATAACTTTATAGACTGGATATTTTTTGTTTATACACCCTATCCTTGTTTTACGCGATACATTGGTTTCAGAAATGAACGCGTATAAATAAATCTTAATTTCATACAATTCAATAAATTAGTTCCAAAAATTAAAATATCGAATTAAAAAGTATGAAAAATGTACGTAAAACTAAAATTTTCTCTTCGAAAGTGCGCTCAAAAAAAGGTTTTTTTTTACATAATAACCATTAATTTCTTTATTCAGTATAAAAGTACAATGAGAAACAGATAAATAATTGTAATTTATTTTAAAATATCGGAGTTATAGCTGCTGTCACTGTCGGTTCAAAATATGTTCGCAATTTTTTGAACGAACTATTTGCTCTAAATTTTGCTCTGATCCATTTGATAAAATGCAGTTTTCCTTATATTCCTTAGTCGAAGTCGATTGTTATTACATTGGATTGTTTTGTTGATTCGAAATAGTTGAAACTGATTTTTTTAAATAAGCCAGTGTAAATTTAAAAAAGTGTTTATTTGGTACGTGTCTAAAAGTTTCACACTATAAATGTTTTTAATGCAAAAATAATATTTCCATTTTCGGTTCGTATTTATTATGTTGCATTTAAAATATTTTTACCTCTGAAGGGCATTTATTTAGTAGATTTAATTTATGGTCGAAAAATGCTATTTAAAAAATTTAATAAATGTATTTTGACAAAATTTAGAGCAGATTCCATAACATCACATGGTTTTGCGCAGGGTCACCATTTTTACTGTAAAAACATTTTATTCGACGAAAAAAATCGCGTAAAAAGAAGACCAGGTGTACATCTATGAGTGAGACACTCTCAATCGAATCATTGAATAATTTTAAAAAGATCCAATGAAATTTGGGCGTTTTTGCTTATGCATATACGTCCATATATGATATTGTTGGGTCCGTGGCGTAGTGGTCAACGTCGTTGGCCGCCGTGACGAATCTGATGAGGAAGTCCCAGTGCGAATAGCATAATCAATTTATGCTAAGGCATGGAGTTTGTGAAGTCTAAAAATTCCTTCCAACCCTTCCATCCCAAAAATAGTGGTACGTAAGTAGCGTGATTAGTTAACCACTAGTCTTGCCCTAGTCTTATATCCTTACTCTCTTCGAAAAAACATTACGAATTTTATACCCTATATAAATTTAATCATAAACCTTTTCTAACAAACAAAATAAATATAGTTCTTTAAACTACTCACTACTCAAATCTGTGGGCTTTCCCGTAGACTTATCCTTTTCGCCAGCATTGGCTTTAAACTCAATGATACATTTATTTCTTATATAAACACGAAACATTTATTTATTAAAGTCAGTTCAAGTTCATCCGTGCACTTGAACGCCTGAAGATGCCGAAAAGCGAAACCCGGGTCGTTAGTGACAAAATATGTGTGAATGTACATAATTTGAACGATTCAAATTTAATATTGAAATTCCACCAAGCACCTTCAGTTAAATTCTTAAATAATTGCTTGTTTTTACAACTACATTTCTGGCAAATTCGCCAAGGAATTATTCAATGACTGATCTTTGTATTTTTGTTTTAAATTAGAATCACAGATTTAATCAATTTTAAAATTAATTTCGCTTAAACATTTTGGTTTAGTTACTACGAAAGATGCATTGCGAACCTTGGAATTATCCTAATTAGTTTTCAGAAAATATTGCAAGAGTTATGTAGGTTATGTAGTTCGCGGAACACACTTTTGGAAAACATAAGTTAATATTTGAACATTGCAGAGATCCACATTGTTGCATACTATTGACGGACTTGGAAACGAGCACATTGAATTTTTAGTAACTATGCATTTCATTTAATTTGCATACTTTAGTTGTTTCAGATATTTTTTAAATGTGTGATTTTTGTTACAGTTTTCGAGCTAGAGGAAGCAACTGGACGTCAACATAAGTATCGACTAGTATGTTTTGTCAAACTCTTCTCCGTCCCGGACCCCGACTGCGACTCCACTCTCCTACTCTTGACTCTTAAGTGACAACAACAGTAATCTTATTTCTTACTCTACCGACTGGAATAACACACACTTTTATATAATATTTTGTTTACTACCATTATATTTTCAGAACAATTATTTCAGTATTTAATATAATCATTACACTTAGTGCAATCAAGCAGTTACATACTTGTCCAATGGCTGCAGTAGGCTTAGAATATCACATGGACGTATGATAAAATATATATGTATGTGAAAATAGTTGTAGCATAGAGTAGTCATAAAGTAGCATACAATTATCTTTTACTAGAGTAGTATTATTAAAATGTATTAAATGTGTATATAAAATGAATAATCTAAAAAAATAAAATAATTTACATAAAAATAATTAGTTATTATTGATACCTTTAACACATATCCAGCCGGTGACGTGTAACCATCATACGTTGCTTCTAATCATTTCAATATAATTAATATTTTTCAGATTTTAGTTATTACTACAGAAAGCATTCATTCAAATATTTTATCAAAAATTGAGAATGAATTCATCATGTCAATCAAGGGTTCGTACACAAATATGTTGGCCAAAAAATGAGTTTCAATCTTCCATTGTAATATTCAAATAAGTATTCGATATTATAAAAGAGAAAACATTTTTGTCCGTCAGTTTAAAAAAATCCTTCAAACAATAAACAGCTTTCAGTAGCTATTCAAAATTTTCACAAGCATTTCTGGTTGCCATTTCTAGGCCAACGGTGCTATTTTCAACTTTCGGTTGAATTCTCTACTTATGGTATTACGGGACATGACCTCAATATTATGTCGTCATGTCGTCAATATTATGATATAAATGCGTCAGATGATAACTCTTCATGCGACAATAGTAAAATCAGAAGATAGAGCGGGAAATTATCTACTAATTTCTGTTTACAATTTTTGTGCTATTAAATGAATTATAATAATTTCATTGAAATTAATGGATCTATTTTTGATTATGTGTATTTTATGGGTTCTTTGATAACTGTTTCCAAATATATTTCACACTTTAAAAAAATCTTATTAGTGGTTCGGGGTATTTGAAAAGTAAGAATTTAGTGGTCCATGAGGGTTTAAAGTTTGCCGACCGCTGTTGTATGGGATGAACTTTATTCATTATTTACCTATTTTTAAACGGATTTTCAAATTTCTTAGTACAAATAATTTTATAAAAAGGAATTAAAATAAACACCCATATCTTTATGTTTACTGAACTTGCATGTTACAATCGCTACGAATGGTTCTTAACATCGTTCATAGTAATTATTATATTATTAGGGCTTAAACAAAAAACTACATTTGAAAAAATCGGTTTTAGAATGTCAATATTGTTTGTTACAAAAAATGAATAATTCAATTAAAATAACAAAAAAAAGTTGAAAATTCTATTCTATTTTATTTTGTTTATTTATTTACATAATATAATAATTATACAACAAGAAACTATTTGGTGTTAATCTTCAGAAAATATGACTTAAGGGGATATTATAGTCTAGGGGCACGAATTTCGGGTGCTTTTTCGAGCTCTGTAAAAAAATTCTAGAACTATTTTTCGGTCTATTTTTTTATCATTCGGTTATTTATATTTTAAAAAGAGCAGCTGTTTGAAAAAAAAAAATTTTCACGTTTTTTTTAAGTTTCAAATTTTTAAAAATTAGTAAAAATTAAAATCTTGACTTTAATCTGCTACTCGGTTATTATTGAGGTATGCACGCCAGCTTGAAAAAATAGTTTCGAGAAAAACGCGTTTAAATTTTTGAGTAAAATTTCAAGTAGTTTTACTCATATAATGATACGGTATATTGACATATTTTTAATCGGCGATTCCTGTTATATACAATGGACCTTCCTCCATTTCATATACATTATATAGGTCTTTTTTTTTACCATGTCTGCTCCCAATGTGGATTATATGGACCCCTAATGGAGTTTATCTCAACAGAAGTATTTTTACGAGAACTGCTTGTTTCTCAACCTATCTTTTACTATAGAGAGTAAGGATATAAGGATAGGGATAGGACAGGACTAGTGGTAAGCTAATCACTATCGATATGCCCCTTTCATAGGATAAGATGGGTGGGAGGGGGAATTCACATCACATAAATCTAGACATTCTGTGTCGAGACGTCCCAGGACTTTTAAGGTTTTTTGCTGTCTTAAGTCCCGGGACTTTGTTGTAGAATGTCCCGGGACTTAAGACAGCCGAATTGTAGATTATAATTTTGAAAAAACCATTCTAACAAAATAAAATTGAATGCAAGCAATCGCTAATGTGACCAAAAAAGTTAATTTTGATTTAAAATAAATTTAAATTGGTGTCTATCCTTGAGATCAGTTTTGAAAAAAATGCATTATATTCAGGCTAAGGATTAAAGGCCGGGGTTTTAACAAAATTAAGTATGCATATATAAAAGGGATCTTATAAAAGAAACAGCTGTTTGGATTTATAATTGTAGAAGTTTCAAATAACATCTGTTTATATATTGTAATACGAAACAACCATTTTCGATGGGTTTTGACATGCAGAAATACAAAAAAAACTTGGACACGTGTTTGCTTAACTATTGTTGTAGCATGGGGTAATCGCACAGAATTCCAAGAAGTAATAGAACCGATAGTTATTTCTAGAAAATTATGCTATAAATCAAGGCGGTTTATAAATGTTTTATTAGCAGCGGTCCAGCTAGGACAAATTGATTTTCGAAAAGAATAACGAAAGATCAATGTTTTGGAAAAACAATATCAGTTTGTCTCCTGACTGAAATACGGAGATAATTTACTACGTCTTTTCTCCGTGGAAAAAGATATCAAGGCATCTGAAAAAAATATCGATGATGAGATAAATATTGCAGAACTGTCACTGGAAGAAAAATTAAATAGACAGATTACAAAAAAACAAAAGATTTCAACATTAAAAACGAATTTAAGATTTTAAAATCAACTGGAGAACGGACACAAAGATTATTTTTTTATATAAAGCTTTGCTAACCATTAAACCATCATCGACTGAAAATGAAAGAGTTTTCTCGACAGCAACAACGTTTATTACAAAAATAAGAAATCGGCTGTCTGATTCGTCATTAAATTCATTATTATTTTTAAAAGCATATTTTGATAAGCAAAAATAAAATATTAACATTTGTGTAAATAATACATACTATGAATGATTTGAGGATGTGATTTTATTATTGAATTAATTTTATATTTTCAATATTAATAAATAAATGTGTTAAAAAGATGTATTTATTTTCATTAACGCACACTCTCGGCGCCCTTTTAAAGTACGCACGAAAAAGATTATACGTTTAACTGCGTAAAAAACGCTCAAAACAATTAGTTTTATTGAAAAAAAATATTAAAAAACGTTTGGGAGAAAAATATCTCCATTTATGTTATTAGAAAATTGTAAATATTATAATTAAATATTCATAACTGATGTTGTTTTATTTACAAATGTTTTTTACTATTGTACAAAGTTACCAGAGTCTCGATAGGACAAATAAGGTATAAAAGCTGTATTTTGATTTGTGAAGTAACGGTCATAATTTTACCCGATATTTTTTCAAAACATGTACCGTTATCATCCCTTTTTAGTACATATCTACAAATATTTAATTTTAATAAATTTATAATTTTATTGAAGAGTAAATAAAAGTCCCGGGAAGTCCCGGGACTTTGACTTTATCACGTCTCGAGTCCCGGAACTTCAGAATTCCTACACACATCCATGCCTTCGAACAGAAATTCATTAAATCGATTGAAAAATCAATTTATAAAACTGTCCGTACTGGGATTCGAACCCGTGCCCTCCGTAATCGAAGCCAACAACGTTGACCACTTGACCACACAAGCGATATAGGTATAGAATATAATAAAGGTTTTATTGGATAATCCATTCGCAGGTAGGTAGGGCAACGTCTACTGACTATTGTTCGATTTTTTCTGGTCGGACCGGCTTGGTTGCCGCGCCACCAAAATCGATGTAACTCGGTAAATAATTAGAATTTTGATAAATCCTTTGAGGACATACTCTTTAATGGCTAAACTTTGGAAATATATAAAAATCGACTTTTTCAAATTTCTAGACTAGAATACCCCCTTAAGAAAACATAAAGCGTTCACTGATTGATCAAGTGATGATCTAATTTTTGTAACAAAATTACCTGATATCGAAAATAGCCGTTCGCTGGGTACTGAATATTAAACTACATATACTGATACATTGTGATTATCGAATAAAAGCTGTTTTGGAAAATCTGTGAGTTACGTTCTTTTTCCTTTCCACAGTCGGTATGAAAGAACTTCTAATGGTCAGGTCAATTGTGGATTAAATAACATATGATAGCAGTGATTATGCTATATTGCATGCTTAACTTTTTTTATCCATGTTCGCTTCTAATGTGCAGCATATGGCCTTCCAAGGGAGGTATTTTTACGAAATTTTTCGACGAGTGACTGTGACTAAGTTGCTCAACCTTTATTTTTTTTCGGAAAGTCGTAATAAGACAGGATTAGTGGTTGGCAAATCACTTTTGCTACACCCCGTTATTTTAGGATCGAAATGGTGGGGGAGAATTTTTAGACTTACGAATCACTTCGGTGCTTACTCACTTGTAATATGGACTTGATAATTTTAACAATTACTGTGATTTAGGGGCTATTATAATGCATTTCTCATAAATATTGCATTTTATATTGTTACCGATCTTTTTAGAATGATTGTACCAGATAATTACAAGTTGTATTTGACATTTTTTCTCACCTGTAAGAAATCCACAACACATTTTTTTTCAAAACTCCATCTAGTATTATGACTAAAGTTTGTGAATATTGTTGTTTCAAAACATAAACATACGAATTTTTTTGATCGTTATTGCGTTGTGGAAGGCGGTGAGACAATCAACACCCAACTTTTAGACATAAATACATATACGTTGAATTCTATACACTTTATTGCCCAAATGATATCTCTTATAAAGTAATTAATGCAAAATCTAATAATGAAAATTTCAAAATATATTACAATAAAAAAAAAACAATATTTTGACTAACTTTACAATTTATTATGATTTGAACCGATTTCGCTTGTCGCGTTCAACTGATAAAGGCATACATTGTTTTTTTTTTATACAAAACCAAGTAAAATGAAGTTAAGTTGTTACATTTATTTGGTAATATATTATAAATATGAAAAGAACTAACAGAATATTATTTTGTTCTTAAATTGAAAATAATTTTTTAAATTGACTGTAATTTACGTTATTCAGTGCTTGTTTACTCACTTGCAATTACACAAATGCTCGACTTTATTACATTGATTTTTATATTAGTCGTGATTCCGTCAGCACTCAGCACTCGACATCAGGTAAAACAATGAGCATATTCAATTCAATATTTCACTCTATTTTATGGGAGCACACTCAACAACTAATTACGTAAATTCATTGGAAAGTTTTACGATACACCGTAGACCAGTGATTTCTAAAAATGATGCTACTACGCTTCCTTTAAAAAAAATAATCTTTGCGCCTCCCCATCGTTAATCTCATATAATTAAAAAGACACTTTTTAAAAATGAAACAGTATACATACGTACAACTAGTGCTTTTTTTAAGAATGGTGCTGGAACTCTTATTTTTTGTCAATCTTTTCTCAAAAGACATTTTTAAAATGTTCGTTCTCAAAGTGGAGCATATGGCTTCCTAACGGAGACATCTCAAAAAAAGTTTTTATATGAGAGCTGGTTGTTACGCAGTTACTGAATATCTTTATTATTTTCGAAGTTATTATGGATGGAAGGATACGGCTATAACAAGACTAGTGGCTTACTTACCACTCTCGCTTCATCCCGTTAATTTAATTTAAGGGTGGGAGAAACTTTTTTAAATGTCAAAAACGCCCATGTCTTCGAAAAGAAGTCGATAAATGAAAATTTAAAAAATATACATATTGTCCGTCGAACCTGTGAGATTCGTCACGGCAGCCTTGTCTTACTCTGAGTAACAACTGACCAACGTATTTTTAAGGATCGAAAAGCTGCAAAAACACACACTAAATCACGCATTAGCTTCCTGGTTTTGGTCACAGAGTAAGTCTATGAACCTGGTATTGTTTTGTATGTTACGATTAAAATTAAAATAGCAATTTGTCAATATTGACATGAAACATAAAAAAATGTCAAAGAAAAAGGTTCCGGAACGCCGTTCCACCGCGTTACATTGTAAAATAGCTTTGAGTACAATATAAATATTATTCCATATCCGCTCCCTATACGGAGCATATGGTCACCACGAAGTTCCTCCATGACTCTCTATCTCCATCCAGTCTCCTTGCTTCCTCCCAGGTCATCCCAGCGTCCCGCAACTCCGCTGAGTACATCTTGAGAATGGCCATCATCCACGACGCCGGTATCCATCCGGTTGGAAGAAGAGACAGGCAGGGTTCAGGCTCTCTTGAGGCATCCTTAACACGTGTCCAAGCCAGGACCACCGCCGCTTCTTTATTTTGGACGTAATTAGAGGCTGGTTAGTCCGCTCTCTAATCTCCGTATTCCTGACAAAGTCAGACCATTTCACTCCAAGTATTCGCCGCAGGCATCTGTTTTCGAAACACAGTATACGGTTACTCTGCGCTTTCGTAAGGTGCCATGATTCGCAACCGTAAAGCAGCACTGTCAAGATACATGCGTTGAACAGGAGGCACTTGGTTCTGACCGAGTACAGCCGTGAATCCCAGACTTTCCGCATTGAGTTAAAGGTTGCTCCAGCTATCCCTAATCGGATCGCGAGCTCTTTACACGGATTGCCATCCCCCGTGATGTGTACCCCCAGGTACCTGAAACCGTTGACTCTTTCGATGTTTTGACCGGCGCTCGTCAAAGGGTATAATATACATACAAACATGAAAACATCAATGCGATTAGTGTGCTTGCTTACAAGCTAGCTTACTTCTAATATAAGCACAAAGTTTATCAAACCTTGGTGGCAACCTGGCTCAATACATGGTTTTCATTGCAGTTACTGTCAAAAAACCCATTTCGCGTAAATATTAGGTTATGAATGACAAAGGCTTTACAATACAATATTTCATACTCTGCGCTAAGATGTAACTGAAATTTAATGAAGTTTTTATTTTGAAACTTTTATTTTATAAAATTATTACATGTTAATTCTATCTTATTATTGGCAAATGGATTCGGAATCCAGGCAAACTCTGATCATGATTTACTGACGTCTTACTGTAACAGCAATACTCAACTTGCGGCCCATTCAGATTTTATTTTCGACCCAAAACAATCATAGTCACCTCACCGGAAGGTTTTTTAAGCATCTGGTATTGTTTACAAAACTATACATAAAATAATGAATATTTTGAATACATTTGAATTTTAGTTTACTTTTATTTATATAAAGTCACTATATTATGTATACATAGAATGATGTATATACACGTATTATTGTTAATATGCTGCTGCTTTCAAAGCGTAGCGAAAACCAGCATAAGGCCTAGACGAAGAAAAGGTTGAGTATCGTTGGTTACAATACAAAGTGTATTCATTGGTCGTCGTCCAGAGCCATATACAGTCACAGGTATGTATAGAACAGACAAATAAATTGGATCTTCCGGTTGCTGCTACGTTATTACATTTGTTATTGCAAATCTGAATTAAACTGGGATAAGTCTTCTTTGGTAATGGACTTGGTAGGTGGATCACTATATGGGTGGAAGCTGATTAAATTAAGGAAACAACGAGAAGCACTCGATTGACATCCGTTGAACTACCTAATGCTGTGTTCTATTGGAATTTCATTTGACATACACCCTTAAGTTGTTGAAATCCAATATTTCGATTTTTACTGTATTAGCGAGAATTGCCGGATCCAGCGGAACTGATGATGTATTTTTAAATGCGCGTATCCGATACTATATATTTCGACAGTCTGTACGGCCCTCTATCTTTTCATTTTGATGAATTGAATCATCGAGTTGCAAAGAGCTTCCTACAAGGTTTTTAAATTTTCGAGTTAATGACAAAAAAAACTGATGTGCATCAGCGAAGTTCCTAGGCCTGTGTGCTTAAAATAGCGCCCTTTCTATTATTCTATTTTTAGAAATATGTTTTCTTAGAATTTACACTTTATTTAACTTGTTACAGTTTTTTTACCAATCGATTATTCTAAGAATACATACAGTGGCGGATTATCCCGTAAGCGCATGAGGCACCTGCTTCGGGCCTCAAAATCTGAAGGGCCTCTAAATTTGAAGGGGGTCAAAAATACATCTTTGAGATGATTTTAATTTCCACATCTTTTTTTTCTTAACACTTATTTATTGCTAGTGGCAAGGTTCAAACATACCTTCGTATCGGCAGTCGTTTTTCACACGTTCTTAACCAAACAGAATTTATTATTTTATATATTATATCTTCACTCATGCATAAAAGTTTTCAAATTGGCAGGGAAGTTTTTATAATATGTAAGAAACCAAACTGAAATCGGATATCTGTCCTGAAAAACAAGTGTAACAAATGCGCCGGCGGCTTCCATAGAGGGTGACCCGAACAATTTAATTTTATTTACTTAACTCATTGCTACCGGGGCCCTAAGAATACGCGTCATTGGATATAGGCGATCTTACTAGTTCATAACTCTTTGAACATATTTGTTGACACTTATTTTTGACATGCCATGAGTCAATATAATACTAATTTCTTTATCCTTGGAAATGTCAGCAATTATGAACTAAAGGCATTTAACTTATGCAATATTTTATTACCGATTCCAACCATCAATGATAACAAACCAACCCACATTGGTATGTTTTTATTCATAAAAATAGAGCATTCGTGCCGGGCGAATAAACCAAAGATCTTAAGCATTTGGAATTTGATTGAAATTAATAAAATACAACTACCAAAAACAAAAAATAGTATTGCACAACTGTTGAACATTCATTGAAGCATTTTATCCAGACCTGATTAGTGGCCATAGTTTAATTAATAATATTATTGAAAAAGTTGAACACCTTATTACCAAACGCCGTTAGGAAAACATTCAATTTTATTTTTGCGTAATTGTTAGTCGGGTCAGATGTATTTTTTTATTTTTAAAAATCAATCCCTACATATGGCTGAGATTATTCAGTGAGTTATTTAATTTATTTTCATTAAAAATTAGACCCATTGATGTTGTAATCTATTCCATCACTGATTAGAGCATAAGTTCCCAACCTTATTCGGGTGACGACCCCTTTTTATAAAATCCATGTGACCCGCGACCCCGATGCAATTGAAAAAGGCATTTTTTTAAATAAGGTAATTTTAGTTGACTATAGTTTTAGTTTTGTTGTTCAAACCCAAAATCGAAAAAAGTTGGTGATCCCCAGAAAACCCGTCGCGACCCTATTGGGGGTCGCGACTCATAGGTTGGGAACCCGTGGGTTAGAGCAATTGATGGAATAAAACACAGTTGTTTCCGTAGATTTGTCGATATTATCCTATTTACCAACGTAGATGTAGATGTTAACTTTGACCATATTTATAACTTTATTCACAGGAGCAATCTATGTTTCAACATCAATGCCTGCCGATATGTAAATACGTTGTTTTCACACATGAAAGTAATTTTTTTAAACAAAAAATCCGAAATCGTATAACATGTGGCAATAGATCTTAAAGTACTCATCAAAATAAGAATATTATATCATTATTTTTCTTATACTACTTATATATAATAAAAAAAATAGCTTAATAAAAATATTCAAAAATTTTAAAAATATATTTTCTACTAGGTTAAAAGTTATGATGATATATAGTCGACCGCACTTGTACCATGTATTTTGGGCATATTCACGACGTTGCCAATGTGTTAACTAGGGGTAGAGCATTGGTCGGCAACCTACTACCCGCGAGCGGTTTTGAGTTACCCGCCAAGAAAGTTCAACTGTTCAGTTATATGGACAAATAAATTTAAAGATCTTTACCAGAATTTTGAAAACACAGAAGATAATCAAATGAATAAAATATAATCATTTGGTGCTGCATATTTTTATGAGTAAAAATCTTCTCAAATGAATTCTGTCTTCGAGTCTTCGAAATCAAAGTCGAAAATCTTCATTCAGAACTTCTGAATGAAAATTAAGTATTAATAATATCTTGAATACTATTACTCATTATAAGGTAAAATAAAAATATCTAATACAATAAACAAATAAAAATTAGGTATGCCAAGATTTTTCTATCATTTTTATATATGTTAATCAATAACTATACTTGGTCATATCTGTGTATTTTTTTACCTTAAATAAATTTTATCGATTCTTGTTAACTATAACATACATTTTTTCACTGGATGCACAATTATAAAATCTAGATAAATAAATTACAGAAAAAAACCTCATTATGACCTACAGAATATACTTTCCGAAAAAAATAATTTAAGAATATCTTCATTGTTTATTTGTCACAATAAACATGAACCGCTACTGAATAGTAATTACCTACCGAAAATATTTTTCTTCCTGTCAAAACCAGCTCTGTTGAAAAATGCTCGTGCTTTAACTCTCTCTGTATTTATTGACAATTGTATGGTATATTAGTTGAATTAGAGATTTTATTTTGCTTTTATTTGTACCCTGGAAGATATAAAGTAACTTTTAAAACACTCAAAATCACCATTTATACCCAAAACAGTATTTCGTGATTTACTCAAAACTTTAAAAAACCTCTTAGCAACTTGGCGACTCATATGTATGTTTTTATAAAATAAATTTGTATTTACGTAAATGTACGTATTATAAATTAATATATTTTTAATGTTTTTTAAAAAAAATATATATATTTTTAGTGGTTTTAAGCTTTTACCCAAGAGCTAAATAAATTCAAAAGTTTTTTTTTTTATAAAGTCTCTCAATAGGTTGCTGACTACTGGCGAAGGGTCATTATATGTTGAAACTGAGCAGATCACTTTTGGGTTTGAGCCGAAGCAATAAATTATCAATTTGTCGGTGACATTTTTGAATATGCATTTTACAAAATATTTCAGATTGTAAGTTAAAATATTTAAAAAAAAAAAAACAAAGAGGCGTGTCATTCCTTGAACGGATTATCCAGATTTATGTTAGTTCTATATTGAGTCATTTTTCGTATTATGGATTCTATTAATGGATTTTAGTTTAAAAATAAATGCTCATATTATGTTTTAGTTGTTCCAAGTGATAGGAAGTGTTAACAGTATTTTTATTTTGAATCTGTGTATAGTGTGAGAAGTGCGCAAAACCCAAATAACGAGTAATTTCAGTTTTTTTTTTAATAAAGCCAAAAATTAAATAAGACATTTATATTTTAGTAGTATTACTCCTCCATTTTACTAGGAAATGATTTTCGAAATATTTTCAAACTTTTTATTCCGTGATGTACTCAAAGTCGTAGCCACGATCACCTGCTATGGTTTCAGAATCTTCTTGCAGAGTGTATTCACAGCGTTACAAGGTTATTATTTTTTTTTAATTTGAAATAATGTCCCTTGGAGGAATTCTTCATGACTAAGTTGTAGAATGTAGACAAAGACTTGATTAAAGATTTATTATTTCTCATTATTTTTTCCGCTGATATGAACAATATAATTTATTTATTCTATAAGATTTTTATACCATATCCGCACCAGATGTGAAGCATATGCACTCAATAGAGTTCATTTCAAGATAATTGTTTCTACGAGAACTGCTTTAACTCCGTTGCTCATACTCTCTTTGCTTCTAAAGTGAGTAAAAGTAGAGGAATAGGGCTAGGACAGGACTACTGATCAGTTTATCGCTATCGTTACGCTTTTAAGAGTGTGTTATTTTTTTTCTGAATTAGGTTTCAAAAAGGGGCCTCAAAATTGTATTGCGCCTGGGGCCTCGCATGTGCTTAATCCGCCACTGAATACATATATTCATATAGTTTAGTCATATACGTGCTGCCATCATTAAATTTCATAATTAAAGAAGATTCTTTCGATTAAATTAAATACTGTATACGAGGGCATCCAATTAACCTGACATAGTATTTACTAACCGGTTTTTGCTTTTTTACGTCAAATAAACCAGCTTACCGGCTCAAACCGAAAGATATTTTAAGCTATTTAAAAAATATATATTTGGCATAACAGCTAATGAAACAATTTAAATGGCAAAAATCTAAAAGAGCAACGTTAGAATATAAAATAACTAGACACTTTATATGTTTTTTAATTCTAATATTAAAGTTTCTACCTGTCTGCCCTACATAAGAACCATATGTATTACCATTATTGTTTGTTGGTTTTTCTATAATGCCCTCCTTGCCTACCATCTTCACATTAATAGCCGATAAAATATGTTCGTCACACTGTCCTCTTCGCCCAATGATAACGCTTTATTTTGAACACCACAACTTTCGACCAATGCTAACAGCTTATTTTGAATCGCATATTTTTGAAGTTGTTCATCCGATTGGAATGGACGATTTTTTATATTCAAAATTCAAATTTCCTGGCTTAGAACTGAAGCATCGTAATAATATTGAGAGAACTTTATTTGAAAGTTTGCATCGCTGCGAAGTTTTTTAAATAATCAAATATACTGATTCGATTTTTTTAAGCTATAATTATAGGGCTGGGAGCTGATTTGACAGATTTTGATCAGTGTCAACTGTCATTGATTCGATTATTGGAAGGTATGGTTATATTTTGCATCCGGCCTTGAAAATCTTTTTAATTTTTTACATGCATTAGGAATATTCTAATGACGGTATGGATATTTTATAAAACTACATTTCAACTTTTATTTTAAAATCTTCTACTACGAAAAATAATTGTTAGCAAAATTAAATACTGCAGGGGTGTCGATATATGTCCCGAGATCTATTTCTTCTTCTACGAAATATATTTCTTAGCAAACTTAAACATTTCAAATATTCTAAAAATTACATTATTTACAATTAAATAGTGCAGAGGTGTCAATATATATCCCGAGATCTATTTCTTCTTCTACGAAAAATGATCGTTAGCAAACTCAAACATTATTCCAAAAATTAAATAATTTATAATTTAAATACTGCAGGGCTGTCGATATATGCCCCGAGGTCTATTTCTGCTACTTCGAAAAATGATTGTTAGCAAACTTAACCATTATTCCAAAAATTAAATAATTTACAATTTAAATACTGCAAGGCTGTTGATAAATGTCCCGAGGTATATTTCTTTTTCTACGAAATATATTTGTTACCAAACTTAGACATTTCAATTATTCTAAAAAATATATTATTTACAATTTAAATACTGTAGGGCTGTCGCTATATGTCCCGAGATCTTTTTCTTATTCTACGAAATATATTTGTTAGCAAACTTAAACATTTCAAATATTCTAAAAAATATATTATTTACAATTTAAATACTGCAGGGGTGTCAATATATGTTCCGATGTCTTTTTCTTTTTCTACGAAATATATTTGTTAGCAAACTTAAACATTTCAATTATTCTAAAAATTAAATTATTTACAATTTAAATACTGCAGGGCAGGGCTGTCGATATATGCCCCGAGGTCTATAGAAAATTTTTTGACTACTTAAAAATGCAACAAAAATCCCCCCGTTGAGGTCAACGGGCTTACAGCTGGTTTCATTTATTTTTTATTTTTATAACATATCAGAATAGTAAAATTGAAATCATTCGTACTTTAAGCGTACATTTACAAGCGTTTGTGATAGTAAGAAAGTCTGAGGATGCCTCTGAAAGAGGCGAAACACGTGTCACAGTTTTGAGCACAATACGTGAAATAATCTAAGTTATTTTACATTTTATAATAAAATGAACTTCCACAAAGTTACTGTCGAATCCATCAAAAGTATGAGCAACGTTAGAATGCATTTTTTAGCACATTAGCTCATTTTTTAGCACATTAACTGTAAGCAATGTCAATGCTCAGACAGAAACAGAAAAGAAGAACAAAATATTTTGTATATTTTTTTCTAAACCATATCCGCTATCAATGTGGAGCATATAGATTCTTACTGAAGTTTATTTCAACTTATTAATCAGCTGCTCAACCTCTCTGTAGTCGAAGAGAGTAATGCAAGAGCTAAAAAAGGACTGGTGGTCAGCACATCACTATCGCAACGTACCATTAAAGGGTTGCATATATGGTATGTGGGAGTTTTTAGCACCAGATACATCTTCGAATAGAAATCTATATATCGTTAGTAAAAATTTGTCCGTACTGGTTGTAGTCGAAGCACCGCAACTTGGAACAATACGGACCCGGCCTTGTCATGTACATACATATATCATAAGCAGACCACTATAATTTAGTCAATGATATTAATAGAAAATAAAATTCAATGTGTATATTATGTATAATACAAATACGAAACTTTCGAATAACAAGCAAAATATAATACATATTTGACTCGATAAACCTTGTATATAATATATTATGATATATAGTCAGCGGTGGGCTGCTAATATTTTAACAAGGGGCTCGCTTAATTTCAGAGCTATGCACGGTTTTCGTTTTTTTTTTTGAAAAGTCTCCTCATTTTGATTCGTCTTGACACCCCCCCCAGGCTTGATTTATTATCTTCCATTTTTTGCAATGAAAATTGAAAGTGTTACAATGTTTTCCAAATTCAATTTTGAATTATTTAAAATTTCGCAAATTATGCAAAATAATTACGGTAAAGCATTGTATGTATGTAAGTTCATAAAAATCTAGACATCTGTTAACAATATAATATCCGACAACGGTTTTTTTCAACATAGTCAGACAAAAGACAATAAGTAACGAAGGTTTCGTTTATTAGGCAGCCGAAGTAAATGTATTTTTTGACAAAATTTAAGGGGCAATAAAGACTTCTTATGTTTCATAGTAAAATGTAACCTACAGAAATTTTAGCTAGGTACTGCTGATTTCATCTGAAACGAATGATTTTCTCAACTTAACAAGGGGCTCGCCGGACGTGCCGAAATTAAACAAGAGGCTCGCGCGAGCCCCCCCAGCCCATCCCTGCGTTGGAGGCAACGGGTTTACAGCTAGTTTTATTTATTTGTATTCATATACACAAGTAACCTCATCCCGTTAATCGCAATCTTGCGTCAATAGTTTTTTTTATAACAAATGTGAAATAATTAATGATAAATACACAAATAATTGAATAACAAATTTTTACATACCTTTTATTGTTAATATTTATTTGAATCGAACTATTCTTGCACACGAAAAAAATAACGCTACTGAAGTTTTCGAAAATAAAATTATAACTGGAAAATTTTGCACCTTGAAAAGAAACATATTTAATATAGAGATTGATCAAAAATTATAATGAAATTAAAATGAATGATTTTCGGTTATTTTAAAAACTTACAGGTACATACTCGGTTCCGGTTCTACCCGCGTCGGAAAAGCTAGATATGGACATGATCGCTAAAATAAAATTAATCTATGCATTAAAATGGACAAGAATGTAGGAGTATGTTTTTTTAGCTGCAAAGCTTTCACGAACACAGAAAAGAGATTTATTTAAAGGTATTCTTGGCCCGCCTGAGATTGTTACGTACAAATTGACAATAGCCGCCAAATAATCATATTCAACTTTCACTTATTATAATGATTCCTGGCATACAAGTTGGTTTCCCACCACCACCACCCGTTGTGTATATGCAGCCTCTTGGCATACAGTTAAAATGTTAAATCCAATCAAATGCAATGATCGGATGTACGGAATATGGATAAATATTGATTTTGAATGTATTAAAAATCACGGCCGTGGAGTAGGAGTCTCGGAGTCGTGAAAAATGAGCGTCCCGATTTATTTTTGAAAAATATATTTAATATGTATTTAAACAAAATAGTCAAAAGTGTTGACATGTCATGCTTCGCTGACTAAAGATGATCTGATGGAATACACATATATAAGTTAAAATGAAATTATTGAAAAAAATCCTCGTATTCGGAGTCGTATTTTTTTTTAACATGATTTAAATGAAAACCTTTTTTTCTTTGTATACTTCAGTCTGTTACATTTCTAAGAGCTTAGCTTTATAACATATTTCTTAATGACAAGTAATAAGTATTTTGCGACAAATAATGAAAGTAACAAATAAATTGCATAATACTACAGTCATCAATACAAATATGTATTTACAATGGTTTCATTTTGAATGCTAACTAATATTTCATTTGACAATGAAATGGTGAAAACATCAAGCCTTGCAACTAAAAACTTAATGCACTAAATATTTAGATTTTTTATGAAATCGCATGAAATAGGTTTCCTCGAGGCCAATTTGTGTAGCCACCAGCGAATATCAAAAATATGTACCCAAATAAATATAAATTTGAACCCAGAATCACCTGATCGTTAGACCGCAAAGCCCGTCTTTACGCTTGCCGTTAGTGAAATACATATCACTACTTTTTGGGAATAGATTATTTTAATGCTTACTTAATCGAACGCATACTAACTAAATACATATATGAGCACTTACAGCAATTTAAAGTCTCGAAGACAACGCGTCACACTAACTCATATTGTGATATTTTGTCCACACAGTGAAAAATAATGTTATGTGCTAGAATCGTGCTTTTCTGATAAAAATGCAAATATATTCTCCAGGTTTCACATAACTATTAGATCAAAACAACATAATAACCAATTTTTATTGTCTTTCATCTGCACGTCTTATATTTTTTCAGTAAATATCATTCCTTATGCTGTAAATCTTCAAATATTTTATCTCCACAAAAATAATTTATAATTTTCATTCAATGTTGATATGATTTGTTTTCACCTAAAATCATCTCTTGAGATCTATGGTGCTATTCCAACGTACAAACATTTATTGGACGGTCTGCAAATTCAAAACGTGATTGTGTTGAGTGATTCGAACCGTTCCAAATAGATGCTATGTACACGGGAATAACAGTACACCCAATCCTTTCTTACGCGACTTGTTTTTTGTGCGATTTTTTGGACGACACCGTCACTTTTTTTTTACGTGATTTACTCTATATTACGCGTTTTTTTTTACAGAAGAAGTGATAACCCCGTGCAAAATCATGTGATGTAATTCTGTTTTAAAACTTGTTTAAATTCAATGCATTTATTTTATTCGTACGCTTCCAAGTCATAAATTTTAGAGAGTTTCTCCGTCAAATAAATGCACTTCCGACGTCTAAATATTTTAATTACAAAATAATAAATACGAGCCGAATATGGAAATATATTTTTTAAATTAAAAAACATTTATATGGTGATGCTTTAGGCACGTACCAAATAAACAACTGCATTTAAAAATAAAATATTTAACACATAAGTATTTCAAAAAATCAGTTTCAACGTCGGGTCAACAAAAGAAATCCGATATAATAATAATTGACTCAGATCAAGAATCTATAAAAAAAATAGTATTTAAACAAATAAGTCAGAGCAAAATTCAATACGTTCGTTCAGAAAATCGCGAACGATTATATTTCGTAACCAACAGTGACAGCAGCGGATAACTCCTATAAATAAATACAATTATCTATGTATTTTCTTGATCATATTATCTTAATTTATCTATGTATGGATAGATCAGTGTCTGCCAAACTTTCTTCCTTTACGGCACAGTGATGAATGGTACTAGTATCGTGGCACACCAAGATGCCGAGGAATTTGGTACCGAATAGGCATTATTTAAAATTGACATATTTAAGGCTTCTTCCACCGCGGCACACAGTTTGGCAGACACTGACATAGATAATAACATAGATCTGCTTCTCATTTTTATAATCGATAAGAAATTAAATTTAATATTTTTAAAAAAATGCGCCAATTGGTAGAAGAATTTTTTTCATGCATTTTTGATACTTTTTTACGCGATATTTCGATTTTTGGAACCGATTCATCAAATTATATGAAAGTGATGTCAATTTTTTGAACCAATGTATCGCGTAAAAAAAGGATTGTGTGTACTGTTTTGCATCATTTGCATAGTAGATTTTGTAAATATGTACTTTGTCTGTTTTGAGGAATTAATAAGAAATAAATTTTACTAAAATATTAAAATATTTTACTAAACTATTTAGATAAAATACTTACACCGATATATCGTCTCTCACTTTAGATCATAAAACAGACTTCTAAAGAACCTTTAGGAAGGAATAAAAGGATGGGATTAAGAAATGACTATTAGGAAGTTCTACCTATAGTCGTAATCTTTATCTGCAGAGGAATATAAAGCCTCATCTTAAAATGTGATTTTTTTCTTTTGTACATTGTGATTAGTCACATACATTAGACAACGGTTTCCCCTTCTTGCTATTTCCAAAGCTTACCGAACTTGCTCAACAGAATGTCTTCCCGTAATGCTGGGACTTACTCCATTGGATCTAGAGGTCCAAAGACGAGCTGCAATTCATCATCTTTTGTACGGGAAACCAGCGCAAATTGGTCTCACAACTCTTCACCCGTTGGATTCACAAGATTTTTTAAAAGTTAAAGTGAAAAAACTCTGTTCACTAACCGTTTTAACTAATTGGCAAAGTCCCTTCGTGGTAGAATTACCTATTTATTTTTCCCAGATATTGTTTTTCGTCAGAATGCAACCTGGCTCTCTCCGGATCACTGGACCTCACAATTTATCACCGGACACGGTGCGTTTAATGCCAAGCTACATAAATTTAAAATCAAACCTAACCCACACTGTCCTTGTGGTGACAGTAATCAAGATTCAGAGCATATTCTCTGGAATTGTTCGATTATGTCGATTATGTCTGTGTTTTTAAAAAAATAATTCTTAAAAATCTGAATACTTCTCTATCCATACCAAATTTCAAAATGAAGTAAATATTTCGGGGAAAAATAATGTACGCATAAATATTTTTTATTTTTATATTTTATTGAACATTTCATGTAGAATTTGTATCAGAGATAAATAAACACGTATTTTTTTCCTTCCAATATAGAAAAAAGCTTTTTCAAAAATCCGTTTAATCGACTGTAAACGAGTTTGAAGTTAATGAAACAGCGTTTAAAAATAAATTTAATCGTATTTGATAGATGAAAAAGAAACAATATTATTTAAAGAATACATCTACTTATTCGTCAAAAAACATTTTCTGGACATTATCAAAATCGAAATATGTATCCCTTAAAAATATTTTAAGCTTTGAAAGCTTTCTGTGTGTATTCTTTACACTTTACAATAATTCATTTAACCAAATAGATTATCTATTTAGTGCCGATGAAAACAAACGACGTTATAATATATGTTATACATTTTTAGAAAATCAATTTCTTATGCTGATTCTTATACATAAATAATTATTATTTTTAATTTTATCAGTCATTAGAAACAGTAAAAATCATCAGGTTTCCAATATTTATTTTTTTAATTTATTACCACCAAAATAAATAATTACTACCTTCAAATAGCATACGTATGATAATTGAAATTATAAAACTTATGATGTAACATATATACTGAAATTTATAAGTTTTTATTGATTTATTAATAACCAAAAGAGTTAAAGGTAAATTCTATAAAAAATCAGTCTCAAAGTCATAATCTACGTCGTATGCACTTCGTTCCCTTTAACTCGATTAGGCAGAAAAAAATGTTTTGCCAATCTTAGGTTTAGTATAGATTATTCACTTTTAGGGTGTTCACTGTTTTTTATTTGTATAGATTACATACATTGAAATCGTCAATGGCTTTGGAAGGGTACGAAATCGTTCCTCTTGTTTGTTTAAAGTTAAAGCACATTCAATTTGAATAATAATAAAAAATAACTCTTTTCAAATAACACGAAATCAATTATATTTACTTATATAAGTCATATTTCTTAATAACTCAAAAAAAAAATAATCAAAAATTGACATTGATTAAGCACATGGCCTCAAATATCACGATATAAATATTTTTTTTTTGGTAGACTATAAGAATTCCGATTACAGTTTTGTTATATGATAAGATGGCTCTTATGTCCTATAACAAGGGTATCACCATCAAGTATCAAGTATGGATCCTTTACGTGTGAAATGGTCGTATTCATTTATCCGAACGGAAGAAGCTCGGTACAGGTGTGTATAATTTGTTCAATTGAATTAATGAAATTTGTCTAAAGCCGTAAGTTACACCCTTGTTCGATTTAATGGTTATACTTAAAGATTTATAAAGTCACAAATTTCTTAAAGATTAAGTAAATTAATATCAATATACGTATGATGACATACTGTTAAAATCTTAAAATTAGTACAAATAATAAAACTGTGATATCACAAAACCATCAATTTTAATAATGGTTTGAACATAGAACATAGTTGACAATATTGACGGTAAATATACTTTCTTAAAGATCCGGTACTCTAAACTATTTAGTTCTAAATGAATTAAAGTAAAATTCAAGCACTCACTTAAAATCGACATAGAAACTAAACATTAAAGATTATTTTGTTTTTACGTTGTATTTAATACATTCCTATGTTGTGAGCAATTGGACAACAACAATTAGCAACAACAGTTATAATAAATTGTTGATGTGCTTAAAACTAAATATTTGCGATGGTAAACATGTATGCCATGAAATAAAATAGATTGATTTATGAAAAATTTTAATTTGTCATATATTTGAACAAAGTTACATAAAGTTAAGCAAAAAAGTTTTTTGTTTTTTGTTTAAGATTAATAACTATGTCTAGAGCCTATTGTGATTGAAATATAAAATAAGCAGAGCAACTGCCACTATCCACTTTGGAAAAGACTCGGATCCGACAATGCAGCTTCCTGTTATAGTTTTTGTATCTCCATGAACCCCTAAAAAATAAAAATAATTTTATTTGCAAGTAACAATAAGTTAATAAATGCGTGGAGGAGCAATGACAAATTAAAAAGCTGTGTATGCTTGAGAATATATATTTTTTTATTCTAGTTTTATAATTTTATAAAAAAATATTAGGAACGGTTTCGCTTAAGCGTGTGCTTATCATTTGAAATTGTTTAAGATAAGCCTGATCATGTCATATAATTTTGAAATCAGTATAAAAATGTATTTTATTTTTATAAATACTATCTTACCCTTAAGTGAATAAATTGTTCCTCAACTGACCCGCAACACAAAGTAAGTAACACGAGTCTAAATGAAGATGTAACGTTACGCACCGTCTCTCAACGCTGCACGAAACATTGTCGGACATTTTTACTTGACCCGAGATATATTTCATGTCAACTCTCCGAGAGCGAGTGCAGTGCATTTATGAAGCACGAAAGCAGTATCTACATATTTGAAAAGCATGTTTGAAAGAGTTTATAGAAGATTATTTATCAATGGTCTTTTCTTTAAATTCTATATATTTGCTATACATAATATATTATATGATTATTAAATCTTTCCATTGATATGGTTCAAGTTATGTATAATTAATGTTTTTTTATATTTAAATGTTTATCATTCCATCCCACCTTTTTCATAGTGCATCTAGAGTTGACCAATGACAGCGCAAAATTTGGGCGCGTTCTTTCGCGGTGGTCCGTCACAGATGTATCTGAAAAAAAAACAAATGATTGTGAAGATTTTTTCAACCAAGTATGCCACCAATGTGATCAACAGAACTCATTTCACGAGAACTGCTTGTTGTTCAGATAGTCAATGTCATTATTCGAAGATAACAAAAATAAACAAATGAAATTATGATAAGACTAGTGCAGTGGTTCTTAACCTGGGGTGCGAGAAAGCATTTCCGGGGGTGCGGGAGATGTTTCTATTTTGACATATGTAAAAAAATGTATCACAAATATGTAAATAAATTTTAAAGGGGATGCGAGAACACATTTTCAGATTCAATGGGGTGCGGGTCAGTAAAAAGGTTAAGATCCACTGGCCAAGTGGGTAGGTAAGCGCTCTCGCTTTGCCACATTTTTGGGATCGTATGATTGAGAGGCAACGTAGACGAACGTGCATACATGAATTCGTACAATAATCAAAGATTTTGCTAGTGGCAAAATACGTCATAAAGGTACAAAGAAATTGATTTTAAAAAATACACACATAACAATGTATTATAAAAATAAAGCTTGCTGATTTCACAATTTTTATAATGATTAGAGCTAGGACACTCATTGTGAGCATTATCAACAGATGATTTAGCGCTCATTAGATTAGGGAGCTAAGAGTATTATTATTGGTCGCTCTCTGTGGTCTAGTTGTTTAGAGCTTGCTCTATGGGTCTGGATTCGATTCTCGGTAAGCTTAATGTCAAATTTAGATTTTTAAAATTAAAATTGAGACCTAAGAAATGGGTGTTTGTGATGTCAATTTACCTCGAGTTTATCTCGAGTGACTTACGATACTAAAATTCTCATCGAGATTTTTTTCGTATGATCTTACAAAATTAAAATATTTGGCACATTGGCATTAGCTGTAATGCCAAATATTTAAAAAAAATATCATTTTTATTTTACTTGCGTACTATAATCGGATCAAATCAATCCGTCGAATATTTTCAAATTGTTAAATAACAGAGGCGATAAGTCACTCGATGTTATCGAAGAGGAAATAAATTACATACACGAATGTTAAGTAATTTGAATTCAAATTAAAAAAAAAGAAACGAAATTTAATTCAGAGCATGCCAAGTGCCAACATTCGAACCCAGGTCAATCAATCTGAACATTAGGATAAATTTCTTAGATTAATAAATAGATTAGAAGTGTAAACCAAGTGATTCAGTGATTCTAATGAAAGCGTTCAAATTCTTAGTTGAATGTGCGTTATGTTTAAAAAAACCTTTTTGTTGTCTATATATAATAATTATTAAATAAAAAAAACAATTATAATTTATGCGACATTAACTGCCACTTTGGGTTTAATAAGATTTATGCGAAGGGAAAAAACATTAGCCTCGAGCAGCCATTTTTAACATATGAACTAATATGACCACATGCGGCCAGCTAAGAATTTATATGCCGCTTGAAACTACTCATTACCGTTACCTAATTTTACGGCAATGTAGGCAAGGAGAAAATCAATCAGTCGATAGTGTCGGCTTCTTTTGGGGAGGGGGGTGACATATTTTGAGGGCAATATGCAAATCCTTAATATTTGTTATATATTTTTTTGTTATGATGGATTTTTGATATTGCGTGCCTGTATTTGGGAAAGGGTGGCATTGTTATATGTATACCTTTCCGTATTATTTTAATATAATCAGAACCGGTTTCGATAATGTTGAGAATCCATGTCCACTCCCAATGTGGAGCATATGGCCTCCTAATGGAGGTATCTCAACAGGAGTTTTTTTCTACAATAACTGTTTGTTACTCAGTCGCTCAACCTCACTTTTTTAATAGTGAGTAGTAGGGAAAGAAGGATAAGACTTGAACAGGACTAGTAGTTGACTAATCGCTATTACTACACCCAGTTATTAAAGATCAGAAGGATGGGAGGAGAGAAAATAGTGGGAATTGACATCACAAACACCCAGTATTCGATCGCAACTTTGAATTGAATAATTCTAAAATTCATCTTCATATCTTACCGGGAATCGAACCCAGACATGCGTGCAAGCTCTTAACAACTAAACCACAGCGGGCGACTTTAAATAGACCCTTGAATGAATATCGGCTTTAAAGTTATTGTCAAGAAAGTAAAAGCACTATTTGTGCAGTAAATTCTTAGAATCAGTTTACGCTCTACTTCAAAGTTCCTTAACCTACTACTACAAAGCTTTCTTAAAACATAATTAAATATTTAAATTTAAAAACTCACCGCTTTCGAAGATTGTTGGCAAAGAAAGGAAAGAAGCTAAGAAAATTATGGTGTACACGTAGCATCTCCCGAAACGTCTTCCGTGGGATGGCTTTCTTCCTCCACGACGATTGGTGATACGGTAGAACCTCGATTATTCAGAATTGTTGGGTACGAAGGTAGTCCGGATAATCGAAAAAAGTCACAATTTACAGGGAAAGACATATACATTCGGTATGAATAATTTGTATTTGTTTAAATTCACATGTAGCTTTAGTATTAACTTATTTTTTATTAAGGAATTCAATAAAATTAAAGATTTTTGCTTAAAAAAGCTAGCTGTTATTTTTGAAGCTACCAAATCCCGAATACTTTTAAGTTGACCTGAGTTACACTCTTCTTAGCTCTCAAAGCACTTCACGGCTACATCCAAGCACTGGAAAGCTTCATAATGTGCAGGACCAATATCTCTTTTCTCGCAAATCTCTTCTTCGTCTTCTCGATCTTGTCCGTCTTAGGCAAATATTTCATTAATTATTACCTTTTTCCCCGCTTCCAGGAAGACAGGAAACTATCATTAAGCCTATTCACTTTAATGTAGCATTTTATCACTTTGTTGAAAAACAATCCCAAATTTTAATTATGTTTGTAATTACTTTCAGTCACCACTCTAAATTTATTGATCTTGGATGACTTTTTAATTATATGTTAGATGTGTTAAGCATTTTAATTTTGTTTTATTTTAGAATCAGTTATAATGTAATTGGAAATTTCTTTTCAATGCCAATTGTTGTTTACAACTTTTCATTTTTGTATAAATAGCATTGTTAAATTATATTTCTTATCAGTTGACAATGCTCGCAATGAGCGAAACCGGTCCTGACCTATTAAATAAAGTGGAATGAAGTACAAAGGAATATTGTGTTTTTATTCATATTTGGAATAAAACTTGTTTTATTTCTGTCTTCTCACAGGCTACATAAGAAAGATAATATAAGAAAAGGACTAATAGCAAACTTTAAATTTACCAAATGATGTTCCAAGAAATTATACGGTACTTCTTTGTAGTTAAATATAGCATTTCTGTGAACTGATTTACTCTAATTCATCATAAAAAAAGCTTTTCCACAATGTGCTGCCGAATAGGATTGCCTAAAATCCCTGCTTTCTGAATCAAGTTTTCATAGGTATTCTTTGAACGACACTAACTATTTCTTAATATTAAATCCGAATTGGCTTTTGTCCTCACAAAAATAATGTCCAATTTTACAAACCGACCAATTAAAAATAATATTTATTACGTCAGGCAAAAAATGAATTTAAATAGGAAATAAAATAACATTTGAAAATTGTTATTGCTTATTAAATAAACTGATTAACTTAAAAATACACGTATGTTATCTTATTTAAGACGGCACTTGCAAATTGGATCCCTAATATTATTTAATTAAAAATACTGCATCTCAACCTGTGTTTATAAAATCGACTTTGAAGTTTATAAGCCGATTAACTTTATGTCTATCTGTAAGTTAATCCGCAAAGCTTTTAGTATTTTTTTCAAATATATTGAATCATCTCATACTAAAAATATCCATTAAAATCAGATTTCAAGGTTTCAATCGTTTTTAAAAATAATTTTAATTTTAATAATATAGTAGCGTATAATATGATAGAGTAAATTGATGCTTCAAAATATTTTTTTGTTTTTTGTTAAAAGATGCTGAGCCGATTGGTCTTCCACGCCACAACAGGGGTGCGCATTCCAGTCTCATTATAATATAAATCATCCGTTAATAAATTGAACACTTTCGAACCGCCAGTGATTAAAAAAAATACGACATTTAGTTTGAACATGCTTAACGCTTCGCACTGTTATGGCCCTCGGAATAGCTGGTGTGATTTCCTCAGGTGAATACTTTCGAAGAACTAACGTACTTATTTCGAAAGTCTTCGATGTTAGTAAATATCTTTACCAGGATAGATTCGTGATGAATCTATTGTATAGTACAAATGTAGGGTAAATACTTCTTGGATGATATTGTAATTGAATTAAATATTTTTAATATTTGATGAAATCAAATTTATTTATTATAAGTACAACAGTTTGACAATGTATCTCTTATGTGGTAGACAGATCATAGACGACGGCTATGAGCGAGATGCCCGTCCTTATACATTTTAATTTATAATAGAATAGGCATGTGCTCCGAGTAATACAACGTATCTAACATAGTATCTGTTTGTTTACGCTTCGACTTCGGTTAGATGAGTAGATAAGTACTTATGCTAAGGGTTGCGTAACTTGTGATATGAAATCCACGTTAAAGCACTTAGATATTGAGTTATCGATTAGTTATTAGGGTTTGGCTTTCAACTTGACATGCAGTCGTAAATTGCATATTTGTTTATGCATTCGAACAATATATTTAAATTAAGAATGCATGTTTAGCAATATTATTTATATAAAGTATTCGAGTGTGAAAGGTTATCTTAGTGTTATAGCTTTTCAAGAGCTCGGATAGTGTGTTTTTAAAAATGTCCCTTGAAACAGTTGTTAGGGATGAATGAACTTAATATTATTTATCGGATCTCTATGTGTGGGAATGTAAATTTCAGCCATATAATTGTGAATTTGTAGATGAAATATAAATTTGGCTTCATTAAGTTTTTCAAAATAACTCTTATGGTTTGTATTGACATGCGTAATTCGATTATCCATTTCGCATTATTAATTTAAATTAGTTAATTCGCAGAGATTACTTTCGGAACATGATTTTCTAAAATTATGTGTGTATACAATTTGATTATGACCTAGTGTTGTGTATATATTTTATGTGTACATATTTTGTTTTCGACAATTGGTCGTGAAATACTAATTGCATAAATATACATGTATTCTTCTTATTCTAATTATAACAATAATTTTAATAACATATTGAAGTAAGTGATTATGAAAATTCTTATTCTAATTGCTACATAAGTGTTGCAATTTTACATTTATAAAATGATTAAAAATCACATTAGATTATTTTTATTACAATTATTTTTTAAGTTGTATAAATTGCTAGACAAATATTTTTTCATAGCCTTTTGGCTGCCGTAGAAAAAATTAAGTGTGTATAGAGCACGCCGACTATAATTTGCAGTTATTAATTTCATTAATTATTGACAAGATAACTCGTCTTTGGCGTGTCGAATATGAAAAATTTGACGAGATATTTCTTCTGTGGCAACCATCCAGTTAAGATTAGCATTTGGTAAATACATTGTACCATATATATATATATAGAATAGTACAGTAATAGAATGGTCAAAACATTTTCTCTTATTACTGAATTTCTTTGAGATTATCTCACAGAAGCTCGATTAACAGCAGGCTTTGGAAGCATTTCCGTCTGTTCGAAGTTTTCCAAATTGATATCTGTCAAAGAAATCAAAGAATCTTTGAAGTTATACTTCTTTAGGCGCGTTATGCAAAAATGATGTGTGAAATTTTAAGATGCGCGCGCATCACCGTCACACACAAACTTCACAGGTTGAAGGAACTATATCCTCTTTAGATGCGCGCGTATCACCGTCACACAAAATTCACAGTTTGAAGTTAGTCACGCATTTTGGGACGCTCGTTCAGTAGTGATTGAAATTGAATATTTCGATTAATATTATTTACTACCTACTAGTGAAAAAAAAAATTGTGCTTATAGAAGATGCTATGGCAGTAAACATAATTTAAACATAACTTTCGCATAATGAGAGAATTTATGTTACACTTAATGTAAGAAAATATATATTTATTTATTTAATTTTTCAAATTTAAACTGAGCTTTATTGACTGTGTTGACTACCCTTCTCCAGTCCTTTAATTATTTTATTGTAATTAATTATTTGCATGCAATTAAAAATGTTTTTTAATGATGCCAAAGAAGTATAACTTCTGACGCGCGTACATAAATACACGCACCCTATTTTTTTGATTTGGTGGTGTTCTATTTATATTACATTAATTAAAAATTTGAACACAACAATTACCTGATGAAATTATTTTTCCTTTGTATTTACGATAAATTTTATATGTAATACGTAATATACAAAATGGCTAACGAAACCTTGCTGAACTGAAATGGTTTGAATATTTGACAATTATAGGTTTAATTTAAGATTTCGACTGAAGGTGATTTCGCTCTTTGGGTAACCAAGTAATTTTTCTCACATTCATAACTTGTTTTTTTTTATTTTAATGCAATATAAAAGAGATTGTGAATGATAATTGCATAATACATGTACCTTTAATATCTACTTCATATAGTTTTGAGTAACAGTAGACAGTTATTCTAGTTTTCTTAGACTGGATGAATATCTATCTATTATTCTGAATTTCGTGCCAAATATTCATTTACCGAATATTGTTTTCGTGATACAATCAACAGGCATTTTTGATAATTTCTCTGAATTTCTGTCAATTTTTTTGCTGCACATACATTGTTGAATATTTAACATCTTCCGAACATTATATAATGTCGGGCTGCAATTTATTTACAATGATCGTTTAATTTAATATATATATTTCTGTAATTCCTATAAACTGTTCAGTTCCTGAAAACATTCTCATTATGCGAAATCGTCAGGTATGACTTTATACAAAGTGAACTCTTGGGTTGAGTTAAATATTTAACTAGATTACCTAATTCTTTAAAAGTTTTATTTGTGTTATCAGTGAGACTATTATGATATTTTGTTTATAAAATAAGATTTTATTAATCATGTTATCAACTTTTTCACGTAACTCGCTGATTGATTCTTGTAAAACATCTATTTGTGATAAAAATAACATGTTAGCTTTTAATTTTTCAGATTCTTCTTTTAGTTTACCAATAATTATTTCTAATTTTTATATATTAACTAGCTGACCCGGCGAACTTCGTACCGCCTAACAGTCGATTCTTTAACTTTTTAGTTTTTTTAATACTTATTCTGCTATTCGGGACGCCGGGTCAGCTAATAAGATAAAAAAAGAAAAAGGGAAGTTAATAAAGAAGTCAACAATTACATTAATCAAAAAATAAAAATTATAAAACACCTGAAATTCTTTTAATAGTCAATAAAAAATCAAAATGAAAATTACAATTTCAGATTTCTTATTATGATACCTACTTATTATATTTCATTTTATTTTTACTTATTCTAAATTAAGTTTTATTTTTATTGTAGTACTTTATGGTACACGATATTTTTTGTTTGATTACCTGGCGCGTAAACAAACAGAGCAGATGGTTTTCCAACACGGGAACAGGCAACATACAATTGACCATGCGAGAAACATGGGTTTTCTAGATTAATACCACAAACACTTAATGACTGCTCCTCGGACTTGTTTATAGTCATAGCGAAAGCAAGCCGTACGATTGGTGCGTCAGTCGGAATCATTGGGATGAGGGGTTTCAAAACGTCTTCTCCTTTATACTTTCCTTTCAATATGATTGCTTCGTTTTTTTTATCGTCGCGGTTGGTTAATATTTCACAACATTATAACTACAGATCCAACCTTTAATTGAAGATTGTGAGGCGGCAATCCTGGCAAATCTAGTGAGTTTAAAAATTCCAGTGGATAGTTCACGACATCATCTTCATTAGTTGCCGTATCAACTGATTTATTGTCCTCATTTCGCCAGGAATGTCATATTGAATTTTGAAATTTAATTCATTTACATCAGTGTTTTTGGCAGCCAGTATATCTCTTTCTCTCAACCAATCATGGAATAAGTAATTTTGAGCAACATTTAGAAACACTTTTTGAATGAGTTCAGCTTTTGATTGAGTTAACTGACAAAAACTCTCAGGAAAGGTGATGCAGCCAGTCAGCATTGACATCAATATTTATACGATACAAACGTCACTCAATTGTTTTGCCTTCCCGGTACCTCTCCACTAATACTTGAACTTTATGGTATGGTATTAAAGTTAAAATTGACTTTTAAGTGCATAGGTCACTCAATAAGTCCCGGGCCTAACTAATAAAACAACAACTTTTAGGCAAAATTCAACTTTCTTCATCAAGATACTCTTCTTCAAGAATGATACATTCTGTCCAGTGCTCCTCCAACTTTTTTATAAATTTTCTGTAGAACGATTTGTCTTTGCTTTCAAAATAGGCTTCAACTTCGGCAATGACTTCTTCATTTGTGCCAAACCTCTTTTCCTGGAGCATTTTTTTGAGGTCTGCAAACAGCCAGTAGTCACTGGGAGACAGATTTGGACATTACGATAAGTGGCAAAGAAATTCGAAGCGCAATTCGTTCAATTCGACTATCGTTTTCATCAGCTTGTGACACCAGTGAATTGTCATGATGAAACAGCACTTTTTTCATTTGCATTTGAGGACGGTTTTTCTTTATTTCTTCACTCAGTCGATCCAATAACGCCATTTAATATTCACTTTAAATGTTTTTGACTTTGTCAAAGTAGTCAATGAACAAAATTTCATGCGCATCCCAAAATATGGAGGCTATAACCTTGCCAGCTGACGTTTGAGATTTTGGTTGCTTTGGACGTCTTTCACCGGCTGCTGTACAGTCAGCTGACAATCTTTTTGACTCAAATGTGTAGTTGTGGATCCATATTTTATCTATTGTTATATATTGACGTAAAAAATTCTGTTACTTTTGTTTAAACAGCTCCAACCAGCGCTTTGAATCGTCGATGCGTTGTTGTTTTTGATCGAGTGTGAGCAAACGCGGCACCCACTTTGAACACAGCTTTCTCATTGACAATTGTTATGCAAAATTGTAGATATACTGCCTTCTAATATCTTTAACTCCTCTGCTATCTCACGCAACTTTAATTTACGATCGGCCAAAACGATTTTATGGACTTTTTTGATATTTTCTGAAATAACTGCCGAATTCGCGTGACCTGCTCCACATTGGGAGCGGACATGGATAAAAAAAAAAAAAATACCACCTCTTAACCATCCGAGTCCAAGTAATACTTATCAAGCCATTGCTTTCCTTGAACAGTATTTTTTCCCATTAAAAAGTAATTTTTAATCAAGACACGAAATTGTTTTTCATCCATTGTTTTTAAACAAAAAAAAGTTGCTTCACTAAAACCACTGTAACTTTTAAACTAAACGCCAGATTGTCATGAAATGTTGACACGTGTCGTTTGAATGTTATCACTACTAAGTTAGATTTAGAAAAGTTTGAAGGTGGCGTCATATATATGTCAGGCCCGGGACTTATTGAGTGAAGTGATATTATTACGAATCGTTTGTATGGGAGTATAGAAAAGTGTTGTTTTTAGACTTTTTCAGGCATTTTTTAAAAAATTTCTCTCCATAAAAACCATCCTCGTACTTTAAGGAATATTGTAAAAAAAAATTAGCGAAATCGGTTCAGCTGTTCTCGAGATTTGCGCTTAGCAACACATTCAGAGATTCATTTTTATATTATAGAAGATAGATAGTCATTAGGATTTGTAACGACATTCCAAAAATCGTTATAGGTTTTCGCTGTTTCTATATCGTTATAGTACAATTCTGTTTCATTGCTTATTTTTTCAACATATATACATATCGACTGTGGAAAGGAAAAAGAACGTGACCCATAGTTTTTTCAAAAAAGCTTTTTTTCGATAATCACAATATATAAAACTTGATACATGTTCTCTTATATATACACAACATCCTACATCTATATTATGTTACATTTAAAACTGATTTGTCACAATAAACTTTGTATGTTAAATTATCTATGACAACTTGTAACAATAAACCTATATCGATATGCAATTTCTTCTCTCCAAATCTAGCCAGTCACAATCGAGAATCCCTATCGAAAAGTCGATAGCCAAGTAAATCTCTTCTAACACTCACGTCTTATTTAATTTGATTATAAGATAAGTGATTTATTAAAGTGTAACAAAATTATGTTATTCGAATAAAAGTTGAACAAACATTTCAGTAGTGTTTCAGTAAAAATTATATCCGTAACAGTTCTATCGAAAGGATGTAAAATGCAAGTGCCGAATTAGTATCTAAATTTAGCTTTTAAGTTTGAAAAAAGATGAGCTTGTAAAAATTGAAACCAAGAAAAAGACTAAAAAAAAGGTTTTTGGTAGACAATTTCTTTAATTAATATTAGAATAGGTCAATAAAACACCAGCTTAGAAGTCTCGGTGCACTTCAAGGTCGTGTATATTTCATAATTTGCATATGGCCCGAAATCATCAAAACACGTTTTTTGCGCCTCCTGTAAAATTTGCTATGTGTGGGTTACGTCCTTTTTCCTTTCCACAGTCGATATGTGTAGCTAAGACTCGGTCGGAGTATCTGTAGTAAGCGTCTAAACGTTATTATAATAAAATGAGTTTCATCATTATTTTATTATATTATTAATATGTAAATTATTTGTAGTTTATTTGTTCGATCTGTTTCAATTCTAAATCTAAGTATTTTAGATTTTCGAAATCTGTTATTTTCAAGTCCCAATTGGATTGCCACGATGTTATCGGATGCTCCGTATAATTTGATTCTTGATCATCTTGGATCTGATCTGGTGATCTGCTGTTGCATCGAAGCCCGTCCTTCCAATGCTCGTGCCCGGCGTCGGTTTTAATATTAAAAATCTCTTCATACTTTGTTCTGCATGATAATTCTATTCGATTTACTAGATACTCTGGAATATCGTAATTTTTCCCCACCATGTGGTACATGGAGCAATAGAGTGGCCTTAATTTCATGTGCTCGGTGCAAAAGTCTGAATTTGGCGCTTTTTTTTTGCACTGTCTGTCGTAAATTAACGCTGTGCAGCGTTTTATATTTTTATTGGGCATGCTCAATAACAAATTATTCCATTTAGAAATTAGTGTATCCATGGTTTAACTGAAATTATTAATAGAATTTACTTATCATTTTGATGGAAAAGTTTAAACTCATTAATATGTTACTTAGCAAACTTATGAAGTTTAATTTTGAATGTAACATTTACTGATAAATTCAATTTTGTAATTTCGAAAAGTCCCATAAAGTTCGATGATAAAGCCTGGCGAAGTCTTAAATGTTTTTTTATGAATACTAAATCTCCAATTTCGTATATGCGGCAATTTGTAGTATTAATGTCGTAATTTTTTTTGGATTTTTTTAAAACTAATTTTATGCTTTCTCTCGCGGCTTTATGCGTGTGGGAAAATCTATGCTTAAAATACGATACATAATCGTCATATGAACCGTCATGATTACAATGCAATAAATTATTAGGTAACTTCCCGACGACTCATTCGTATGGAGAAAAGTATGTTTGTTTGTATTATAACTTATCATGGCGATTGGCAAATATTTATCCCAATTGGTTAGATCTTTATTTACACATTGCTTCAAATAAACTTTTAAATAAGAATAAAATCTCTCAACCATTTCTCTCGGCCATTCAGAAAGGTGCAAAAGTTGTATTTGTTAGTATATGTGTAATATATGAAAGAAAGAATTTTTCATCACTAAAGCTGTTTCACAATTCGATAAAAACCATGATAGTCTATCAAATTATTATTTTAAAAAAATATTTTTCTTTAAAAATTCCGATTTTTTTAAAAAAAATACCGGTTAACGTAAGAAAGAGATTGTTTTTAAATTTAAAAAATAAAATTAACACCATGATCTATTATCTACAGAGCCACGCACATCAAATAGTGTTAAAAAATTTTGTACTCACAGTGTGAAAATTCTTTACGTAATATGAAGGTTTTTAATAATCGGTAATCAGTCCCGCGTTGTTGAAGTCCGTTGACAGAAATAGCCTTGAGTTCTTTGCAAATTATTTCTTGGAAGAAGTCGATCCCAGCTTCCTTTCAAATCTCGATGGAAGATAGTTCTTAGTTCAGCAAAGAAACGTCCGCTTGATGTATGCTGATGGTTAAATTTGTATCATTCACTACGGGTGTATTAAATAAAATCACTAACTTGTCAAATGATATTTTTTTCACTGTTTGCTTAGCGCTGATATAAAAAAGCTTAATAAATTTTATGGAAAATTGAATAAGCCGTCAGCTTACATAACTATATGAGATGAAAAATCTGAAGAAATATCAATAATATTTACGAATATAGAAAATTTGTTTATAATTTTAAATATACTTTAATGCATACATAGTGTCGTCAAAGATTGAATTACGGTAAAGGTTATAGTATAGCGTGTCATGGATTATTTCGGCGAAAAACCTCCGATGTATTGAAAAATATTTCGTATTTCGCATAATTTATCAGTGTTCTTCGTATTAATGTGTGATTTTAACGCGATTATCAAGCCCTCAAAAAATAATTTTAAATCGTGGCGTTGTTTTTAGCTTTGTTTGTGAAGTTTTTCGCCGTAATAATCCATGACACGATATACTATACTTTAACCTGAATTACTTACACCAAATAAACTAATCGCTGCTTTGTAATTGGTGTTTTCACATAACGATAAAAAGCGTTTTCTTAGGATTTTTAAAGAAAAATGAAACTTCGTTTTTAGACTTAACTAACGATATAGGTATAAGAGGTTAAGAGGAATTTAAGTATTTACTTCTACAACGATTGGCAATAAATTTTTTGATAGATATTTTGGTATCACACCAATACCTACAAAATATGAATAGGAAATTAGATGTAGAATTGAAATGATACGTCTATGATACATGTGATATTTTTTCCTTTTTCTATTCTCTACGCGTAATTAGGAAACAATCTCTTCGACAAATCACTTCTAAATATCAAATTTATCGCAAAAAGTGTAGGATAAATTGATTTGACATATTATAAGCTATATTAAATACTAATCATATACAATTGTTTATTAACGACGTAAAAAAGACCACATGATATATTTTTTCACAAATGGTGGAATAATACTCTAACAATTTATGCTTAGAACAAAAATAATGACTTCACCAGACTTGAAATCACTTATTTTATCCTTGAATGTAATTTTGTTTGTAGTTATTTGTATACCATTTTTTTAAACAGGACATCTTAGGTTCATTTATTATTTTGTTCGTAATATCAATGTTAACAATAAGTAAACAGTCGTTAAATATATAATTATAATATAACACTGTCCCAGATTGACAAGACGGATATTAGTTATAAATGCTACACTAAGAATCACTTTGCATTTAAAATTAAACAAATTCTGGAAATCAGCGACGCGGCTTATATTATATTATAATTACATCCATTAATAATTCTTTGCAACAACAGTAAGTTATCAACATGAAAAAAAAAATCACTTGTATTTTATTTTATGGAGTAAGTTATTGAAATATATTTCCTTAATTTAAAACAATAAGCATTAACAAAAACCTGATACTGTTGAGTGGCGTTAAGATGAATATTTTTTAAATATAAACTTTTTACGTATATATTTTTCTGGTAGAAAACTTTCGAATAACTGTTTTGTCTCAACAATAATTCGCACTAGACTGACAGCATAACGAAAGCTTACCACAGTGGGCTTTATAGTAGTACCTTTGATTTTGCGCACAACGTTATACTCGATTCACTAATAACGGAAACACACGATTGCATTCCGAATCATTTTCTGATACAGTTTCAATTTTGTTGTATTTTTTTTATTCAAAATAATAAATTATAGCATTTAAGTCTTTTTGATAATTTTAAAAGACCAATATGCTACACAAAGTAGTAGTAGAAATACTTCATCGTCATAAATAATTCGTCTTTGACGTTTTTAAGTAAGGGCTTTAGTCAAAGCGTTACTTAAATTTTAGTTTTCAGTCCCAATTACAGCACATGACCTATCGTGGAAGTCATCGAGGTAGGCAGTTTATGTTTATACGATAACTGTTCTGGAAACTTTAAAGATATAAGGACGAGGCTAGAAATGAGCTATTATTAGTTAAGTGATGCTCTGCTTGCGCTTTTTTAATATAATAGGTTGTGTTGGATGAATTTGGACATCCCAATCATCCATGTGTTCGAATACATATAAATACATTGATTAAAATATCAATGTATTAAATTGTAGGAACGGAGATTCAAGACGTAATTTTAAAGACAATTTAAGAGTGAGTGACACGGTCTACAGCGACACCTATAATTAAGACAAATTAATAAATATACTATTTACAAACATTCGTTTAATTAAAACAATCTAACCAAATAGGATTTTCAAACCATTCCAGTTAAGATAAGCATTCCTTACTTTTATATTATTATTATTATCTCTAAACATGAACTATTGATGGGTTAGGAACTAACTCAGGTCGCATTGGTCTGAAAATTAACACTAGTAAGACCAATGTGATGTGTGACCAAACCTGTCATGACTCTGATAGGACCCTTACTAGCGCGGGACATATCATCGAGAGGGTTGACAGCTTCAGATACTTCGGCGTACATATCCCCGAAGACGGTATTACAAAAAAGGAGCTCGCCATTCATTTAGGAATGGCTGTACTCGATTAAAACCAAATGCCACTTATTCAACGCTTGCATTTTGCCGATACTGCTTTACGGTTGTGAATCATGGCACCTGACGAAGACCGTATACTGAGCTTCGAGAACAGATGCTTGCTTCGGTCGGATAATGGGGGTGAGGTGGTTTGATTTTGTGAGAAATTTAGAGATAAGGTAGCGTACAAGACAGCGTCCCGTCTCGTCAGTGGTTATGGAGAGACGTTGGAACTGGCTGGGTCACGTGCTGCGGATACCTCCGGAAAGCCTCAATCCTGCCTGCCTTTTCTTTCGACCGGTGGGATTCTTGCGTCCCGGACGTTCGTCGGGTACTATCCATAGGATGTACTCGGCGGAACTGAGGGAAGCTGGCATGTCATGGGAGGAAGCAAAGCGATTGGCAGGAGACAGGGAAACATGGAGGTGCCGCGTGGCGGCCAGATGCTTCACATAGGGAGCGAACATGGCCAAAGAAGAAGAAGAAGAAGAAAAGCATGAACAAGAAGCCAGTGGCGTGCTTAAGCACCTCGTATTTTTTTCGATAAAAAATCGCATCTCAACCAAAACGCATTATTATTTTTTCAAAACATTATTAAACGTTTAAAAAGTCAAATACATCAATGATAACATTATTTATACGTAATTAAATGTTGAAGTAGTATCTGTCATATGGAGAATTAAAAAAAAAGTTAAACCAAATGCTTGAGATGCAACTTTTTATTGAAAAAAATATAGGAGGTCTCTGCTAAAGTACGCCACTGGCTTCCTATTCATTTTTTATTACAATATAATAAATAGTAAGGAATGATTTGAAAATCTTATTAAGCTAGATTGTTTCAATTAAACGAATGTTTGTAAATAGGCCATTTAATAATTTGACCAATTATAGACCGCGACAATCGCTCCTGATTTGACTTTTTTAAAATTTCCTACTATTTACACATATTAGTACATATCTCGAATTAAAAAAAAGTCATCTTTACTTTGCCTGTTGGCCTAAAAGTAATGTCTGTAAGAACATCGGTAATATTGCGTCTGTGAGTTAAAAATACAACCGATTTTCAATCTGTGCAGACAGCTTCTTACGATACATTGGTTGCCACTGCAATATGAAAATTTGAAGGCTTTAGATTTTCGCTAGAGACGCGCTCATTAAAAACCTCGATCGGTGTAGAAACGCTATCTTGTAAAGTTTATATTGTAAACTTTACCCAGTAATAACAGGAGAATTGCGGGATAAGAAATAAATCTCTTAAATTTAGTATACATTTTATATTGTAACAACACGTAGAGAGGAAACTCTTATAATTTTAGATTTCAACTGAAGGTGCTTGGTGGAATTTTTATATTAAATTTGTATCGTTCAAATTATGTACATTCACACAAGTTTTGTCACTAACGACCCGGGTTTCGTCTTTCTGCATCTTCATGCGTTCAAGTGGACGGATGAACTTGAACTGACCAAGTTCATCCGTGCACTTGAACGCCTGAAGATGCCGAAAGGCGAAACCCGGGTCGTAAGTGACAAAACTTGTGTAAATGTACATTATTTGAGCAATATATTTTATAGTGAGCTTGTCGTCACTTAGCTGTAAAAAGCATTGAGTAATATTTTTTGTATCGGTATTTACGCTGTCGATACGTCTCACAAAAAAACTGCGTAAAACAAAAAGAGTGAGAGAAAACACGTTAAAAATCAATGTTATTAAATATTTGTATACCAAACATACATACAGAATAATAAGTTTAATAACAAAAGGATGCAATTTTCATAAAAAAATCACTGTAAAATGTATCAAAATATAAAATATATTTTCGTAATTGTGTCTACTGTATTCAAATTATTTTTATCGGCTAAAATTGATGGCTAAAAATTGTTATCTTCATTACTAGACATATTAAAGACCTGGTTCATTTGGCTAAAATCATGTCCAGGATACAGTAGGCAAAATTCTATGAGTAAAGTTTGTTTTCTATCTTACTTCATTTTTTTGTGAATTTCATTCATTTTGTAAATATTTTTATCTTACATTGAATTTTTAGAGGTACAAATTCAATATTGGTATCGATTTCCATTGTCATATTTTCTAGCTCTTTGGGTAACAAAGTAATTTTGTTCACATACATAAGTTGTTTGGTTTTATTTTAATATAGCAGAGATTGTGAATCTATGAATGGTAATACTATGATAATTGTTACTGATTTTTGGCCTTAATAAATTAGACGCGATGGACTTGTGGTTAAAACGTCAATGATATTGAATTTTATATACATAAATTATATAAATAAATAAATTATATAATTATATAAATAAATGCAGGAAAATGAATTTAATGTGCTTAACCGTGCTAAAACAATCCGTGTATATTCTCAGAAAAATACCTTTTTTTACAATAATTTTTTGATTCAGTGAATTTGATTCTAGATTAAGAAAATAGTTTTTTTGTCAATTTCGGATGAAATGGCTCACAAACTCAATGAATCGGGCTATTATGGTTCATCTCAATTAGCCAGTCGCTTTTTGCCGCTTTTATTAAACGGCTCGCTCCCACACGCACGCGCTGTATGTATGAATGAATACTCATTTTATGAATATTTCGCGCCTAATTTTGATAACTGTAGTTTGTAAAATTACTGGCTTTTTTTGGATTAACCATGAATTTGAAAACTTTATATCATCAAGTTTGAAACGATGATACCGTTGTTGTTAGTTTTATTATCTCTGTAACTTGGATGATAATATTGAAAATAAATTGAATGCTCAGCGACGATTATAGAAGATTGATTTTTAAAATTTGTCTATATAGATCACTATTGTAACCATCAATTTATATATTATGTGTATTCACAGTACAATACTTACAACAACATCGTTTTTCATTCGTTTCAATTAATAACTATTCATCATAAATGTCAGGTCCTATGGCGCAGCGGTTAGCATTGTGAGCTTCCGTGCCAGACCTCACGGGTTCGTATGAACAGCATTTTTTCTATCGATTTATCGGTTTCTGTTTGTAAGTATGGGTGTGGTTGATGTCCCTCCCACCATTTCCGATCCTTAAATAACTGGGCGTAGCGAAAGCGATTGGTAAACCACTAGTCCTGTCCTAGCCTTATCCTTCTATCCCTATCACTCTTTTTCAAAAAAGAGAGGTTGGGCGACTGAGTAACTAACAGTTCTCGTAGAAAAACTTCTGTTGAGATACTACCATTAGGAGGTCATATGCTCCACATTGGGTGCGGACATGGATAAAAAATATAAATTTCAAAAATTAATATTTATTTTGACCTCTTAGTTTTTATTACTATTTTTATATGTTTACATATATAGGCAGTCAGAAAGATAGCTACCTCGCCGCCTGCTGATTATAATATATAAGTTGCTAACACTATTTTATATTGTTTTTTATTACGATGGAGCTCTACCAAGTTAATGCTTATTATATTAATAAATTCAGTAAAAATAAATGCATGTTTTAATACTTTTATTATATTCAATGAATCTTAGAAAAGCGAATGTAATCTTTGATGCTGAATATCTGCTTCGATAGAAGTGTTACATTTATTAGTGAACGAGATGCTCAGCAAAAAAATCGCTTCTTTTTATTGTGTGATTATTTCTATAAAATATATTTGAAAACTATTTCCACTTCACCCCGTTGCCATAACTAGGCTTTAATTGATTTTCATTTATCTTTGTATACTATCTTAGATATGTGTAATTTGTGTGTTTTCACATTAAAAATATTCATTATAAGCGAATTGTTGGCTCACTATTTTCTTCTCTAAGAAGCAGTGCGCAGCAGAACACCTAGAATAAATAGCGTTGCGGCACAGCGATTGCGGACCACTGCTTAGGTTTTATTTTTGTTTTCTTTAAAAAGAGAGAGTTGGAATCTTAACTATTATGAACCCTGAGTAAACAATTAAATTGTTTTGATGGTCTAGAATAATGTGCGGTGAAAAAAAGGTTAGTAAAAAATCTATTCTTGAGGATTCAATTATTTTATTTAAGGGTAAGTAAAATGGTTTAGAGCGACACCTATCAACAAGAAAATTGCCAAGTGACATTTGCAAACATTCGTGTAACTGATAAAATCTACAATTTTAAAAACATCCTAATTGATAGAAGCTTATAATACTTTTCGACTAATAGATTACTGTATTGATACTAGAGATTAATAGTTCTGAGTTAATAGAAAATGAATACAAATTCAGCTTGTAGTGTAAAGCATCTAACATCGATATTTTTTGTCGATATCAAAATATTAATGCCGATCTGACAAAATGAGAGTTTGAACTTAATAGACAGAGACAATTTCCTGACTTGAACTTGAACTAGCATTAATAATACGTACGTATAAAAATAAACCTTTTTTGGCAAACTGGAATGCTAAATGAACTAACTAGTTATTCTAGACAAAGAATTGATACCAAATAATCTCTTTGTATACCTTATTTTTGGTAGTTTTTTTTTTAATATATTGTTAACAGTATTGTAATATTTAATTCAATAGGCAAATCCGTGATGGAAGGATATCTAAAGTCTGAAACCAAGTTTCATTATATTTATTAAGATTTTTAAATATGTAACAAGTATAAATGATAGAAGCAATATGTAGGTACTTGCTTGTAGTACATCGTCGATTTTATAGGAGTGAAAAGATTCAATAATAAACAATTTTGTTCGAACATTAATTTTTATTATTCAACATTGATATTATTTTAACATACTATATAGGTTACATATTTTTTCATCACAAAGTATGTAAGTCATGCAAGTTATGCTAAATTACAATATTTTTAAGATCCTGCAATACAAATTACACTCGTTCAATGATCCACGAAGCCACATTTTTGATAGACATCACGTCATAATGTTATGAAAGTAACAAAGTTATTGAAAAATTTGAAATTCTGGAAGAAAGATGTAAAATTGTTTAAACGGGTGCAATAATCAGTTTTAAAATAAAATTATGCTCTTTATGAAAAGAAAAATAAACATTACTTAAGCATAATGTAACCTTAAGTGTAACATAATAATGATGTATACATATACCTACTGCAATCAATAACATTAATGAGATAAGGACAATCGATAAATAATATGAATTAGATTCAAGATTTTTCTTACATATTATATGCACAGATATATACAGATGTCTTGCTGCGCAAAAGCGCTTACTTCCGGAGCGTAAACATGCAACATATTTCGAATCACGTAAATATGCCCCTCTATGTTGCATACAAGTTGAGGTACAGTGCGCAACGTTGCAGCGTCACGTAGACTCTATATTGCGCGTCATGTTGGAAAAAAAATTGTCTCTCGATGTATTTATACCTTCTTACACATAATCCCTCAACATTGTTCGAATTCAACATCATCGACGGTGATTAGCCAGAGACTCAAAATATTGTATGTTATAATCAAGTATTGAAATAAATTCGATAAGCAAGCACTTTCAAAACTAAGAGCGCGTAAAGTTATTCCCAATAAAACATTTTAAATGAAAGGTTTACACAAAAGTTGAAAACATTAGGTATTACAATAAAAGTTGTTTATAATTTTACTACGTGGCTTATTCGTATTACTGAAATCAGAATCTCGGTATTCGTGGCGTTTTTTTTTATTAAAGAAATGCCAGTTTGGAAAATGGAAAAATGCCAACATTTCGATAATGAATATGAACTAAAATCGAGTTTTAAATGGATAAAAAATCGAATATTTTTATATATTTTTTGCGATGAATTGAATTATTTTTAATCTGCTAAGAATTGTATCAATATTAGAAGGGTCATCAATTTACGAGGCCTTAAGTCAGGCATGGGCAACCTTTCCTAGGTCTGGGGCCACATTATCATTCTGTCTCCGAATCAAGGGCCGCACCAAATTATTAAACAAAATAAAGTAATATTTAATCAAATAAAACTCAATGCTTTGATTGACATCAAGTTTTGTTTTGTTTTTGTGGTGGTATTAGTTCTCATTCGTAGGCATTACATGTGATACTAGTGGTTGATTCAGTAACCTCGAGCTGCAATTAATTGGGGTTATAATAGGGTAAAAATATCAACGTATTTTAGTTCTATAGTTTTTTATATTTATAAGCTATTTCGGCTTTCGCCATCGTCAGAACTATCGAAAGCCGAAATAGCTATCAACTCATAAATATAAAAAACTGTAGAACCAAAATACGTTGATATTTTTACTCTATTATAATGGAGTTCTACCAAGTAAATGCCATATCAATAAATAAATTGGGTTATGCCTATCTGATCAGTTAACATTTCTTAACATTACTTCTTATATATTTTTTTATTTATATAATGAACGACATAATATTAATATTATATACTGATTACAAAATTTTGTGTGAATATTGGCCTTGAACTTGAATTACGAGACTAGCAATATTGCCCCCCTGGGACTATTTCTTTCCAATTTCTTTCTCTATTACTTCGCCGAGGTGAATCAGGGCCGGACAAAATAGCTTGGCGGGTCGGTGGTTGCCCATATACGATTTAAGTGATGTATTATTGTTTTAAGAAAACGAAAATAGGAAAAGTTATTAATAAAAATCACCCTTTTTGATATCTTTGTTAGTTTACTGATTGTGTAACAAATTGTGACACGTTTTGACCCTTTTGAGGTGCATAGTATTAAAACTAACTATCGTAAGGTTATTTATAAAACATGTAAACATTGATTCAGATTCTTAACAATTAAATTACTAAATAAAAGTTGGGGTTTTTTCCTCTGTACTTGACACAGCAAGGATCAACCGCTTATGGGTTTGTTATATTTTATATGAAATTTCGAAATACCGATTTTATTCATATATATTTTTGTTTTTAAAACACTGACATTAATATTTTCAATACAATTATTTTATATGAAATACCGGCATTGATGTATTCGTCCACAATTACAATTTTTAATATCATTGTTGTCTTACGCGCGCAGTAAATTTTCATTGTTTGATAAAACTTAAACATGTACAGTTTTTAAATTCGACAGCGCATATGTTCATAACATTCGGTATCCCAATAGTGTTACAGGTACGTTTTTCAAACAATGTCACCGTTACATTGCTAGTCATAAAATGCTGAAGTTTCAAAATTTGCATGCCAGGATTAGTTCTCAAAACGTCAGCAAATATGGGAAGCATACCATTCACGGCGATAGCATTTTTTCTTCTATACACCGATATCAACGGATAACCCATTTTTAGAATTGTATGATTGACCTGTTCCATACTGATATCACCAGATATACCGTATAAAACAACCCGCAATAGATGATTCTCTCTCCAATTGAAATCATTAAAAGGAATCCTTTTTCGTCGAAGGATAGCAACGATCTTTGAGTAGCTTTTTTCTGAATCAGTTTGAACTTGAAACCCTTCGTATACTTCAGGAGAGTACGTCAGTTGAACATTGAAGTTTTTACGAAGTTCTTTTTCTAATATTTGGGCGTGTGACGCACTGTATAAATATATAGGCGTAATATTATGATGGGAGCGCGATCCAGATGGAATATCTTCTATGGTCCCGGTCAACCATCTGCCCATCATGTAGGAAATGTTACGCGTCACAACACAATACGGTGTTATATCATCCTGCCCTGCAGAAATCTTGGTTGTAATGCAGTCTCGCACGGTTGAATAAGGTTTGGGAACCTCAGATTTTTCTACATTCATTTTGTTTGATCTGTAAAAATAAAAAAATCCACGTTTATATAATAATATTATTGAAAATGACTAAAATATACAAATCAAGTAGACTATTCCCGAAGTATGTATTGAAAAGACTGTATTTATTAGCTTATTTATAATTCTGTCAATGAACTCCTGAATGAGCTTATGTCGAATATGAAAGTATCATCGACATATTTTAAATTTTACAGGCTTACTTCGAGATCAACAACCTTAATTCCCGGTAGTAGTCACATCTTGACTCTTGGACCATACTCGTCATCAAAAGATGCAGATTAACAAAAATTTTGAAGATATGTCGTCTCCAGTCTCCACCCTATGCTTTGTCAGTAATTTATTTAATTACCTTGCTTTATAAAAATCTCTTACGTGGTTCTAAATTAAGTCTAGGAAAACTACGGCTTAGTGCGTGGTTTGTTTAATCGTATTTCTATAAATACGTTTCATTTTTCAATCTTATAATCATTTTTTAATCTTTAACAATACTTGCTAGATTTTTTAAAAACTATGATGGAATCTGAAATGGGGCGCGAACCAGACCGACCCAATAACCGTCTATACACAGGCGCTTTCATGTGCGATTGGGTGGTGTGTATGTCTTAAAACGATAATGAGTGTGCGTTAATTAAATAATTTAACTTTACAATTTCACACATCACTTCGTTTATATAAGGATAAAATATTACTGCAAAATATAATGATGTAACTGTACAAGGACACATTGCTTTTTTTCAGTCGAATATTTCTAAAATATTAATGCCCGGGGACCAACGTATGCCCCTTTCTGCCCCTGAGAAGTATGTACGCTATTGGAACTTATATAAACAACGACTGAGAATGGATTTAAAACACGAAAATTACCGCCTAAAATAAAATCATTGGTTTCAAAGCGATTTATTGAAGCAGCTTATCTTTAAGATTTTTAAAAAATAAATTACAAAAATACATACAAACTAAGCTTGCAGAAAAAATGTTATTTAAAGGTGAATTGTCAAAGGACATAGAACATTCTAGGTATTGGCGTAGAATCATTTGTTTAGGAAATAAAAGTTTTAAAATTAAAAAACAGCTGGCCGATAGTGTTAGACCAGCTTTTTATTGTAAAAACTCCTTAGGCAAATTATTAGTTAACAATAAAGATAGAATACACCACATATTTAAATAAATCCGGGATTTATAGATTGCAATGCTTTTGTTGTACAAAATTTTATATCGGGAAAACCGAAAGGACATCGAAGACAAGAGTATCAGAACACATGGCAGCTTTTAGATTGAAAAAAGACACGTATACTTTTGCTAGTCACTTAATTTTGGAAAGACACGTGTTCAATCCGGAACAAGAGATAAAAATGTTGCACCAAAATACGGAGGCTCAAAAGCTTTTTTTCCAGGAAATTTTTGAAATAAACAGAACGCAATTGAACAGCCTTCCGATTTTAAATGAAATACTAAACTTGCCGGGGTCTCCACTCTTTTACCCTATATAAATATAATCATAAAACCTTTTCCGACAGACAAATAAATATAATCCTTAAAACTACTCACTACTCAAATCTGTGGGCATTCCCATGGGCTTATCATTTTCGCCAGCAATGGCCTTAAACTCAATGATACATTTATTTCTTATATAAACATGAAACATTCATTTACTAAGCGTCAGTTCAAGTTCATCCGTGCACTTGAGCACCTGAAGATGCCGAAAGGCGAAACCCGGGTCGTTAGTGACAAAATCTGTGCGAGTGTACATAATTTGAAAGATTCAAATTTAATTATATTTTTAATTTGAATTGTTCAAAATTTGTACATTTCATTTCATGTGTCACTTACTACCCAGTAGAGGTCTGCACGGGCCAAAATTTTACAAAACTACCCGGTACGAGCCCGAAAAACTCACGCCCGACCCGGCCCGGGCCCGAGTCTAATACCGCACTTGTTACCCGAACCCGACCCGAAACTCTTTATTTTAGCTCACCGAGAAATTTGAAATCCTCGATTTGCTATACTTTTTCCCAGATTATATCCCAAATTCCAAAGCCCGGCCCGGCCCGAGCCCGACTCTCAATTGCGCTTATTGCGCAATTGCACGAGCCGGGTCGGGTAAGAGCCCGTGGGCCAGGCCCGGGCCCGTGCAGACCTCTTCTACCCAGGCTTCTCTTTTCGACATCTCTAAGCATTCTTAGCCTTAGTGTGCATTCTGGTTCAAATCAAAACGCAGTGTTTGTTAGTAAGCAATTCAAGAACGAACGTAATAGGTGCCAAGTGCTGACCTTTGCAACAGCATAGGTACCATGCTAAAGTCAGTATTTTCAGGCTCACTATAATCCCAAAAAATCGAAACAGACTGCATCATAAAATAAGTTATAAATTACATCTTCGAAGTCACTTCTTTTTTAATTCAATACATAAGAATCTCACGGCATTGTTCGACCATTAGTTTTCATGAAATTTATTCTTGGAAACCAAAAATATCGGTTATATTACTATCATCATTTTTATAAATCAATAGATAAAATATACGTTTATAGTAATTCCGCATTTATTTTAAAAGATCAGGACCGTTTTCGCTTTCAAAAGCCAAGGTTCACTTTAACAACTACTAATGCGGTTACCAATACTGTATTTCGTTTTAATGGAATATATATTTTTTGTTTTTGTTTGAATGATTGTGTTAAATTTTTGTATCGATCGCGAAACCAAAACAATTAAACTTATTCGGATCATCACGGCTTTAAAAGGTTCAGAAACACTGGATTAAACGAGCATGCCAACGAGTAAACACATAATGATGACAACTCCGGCCAAAGACTTTTTTCGAATGACATTGAATTAATTCACCAACAAATGTTCTCTGTTTCACTCTTTGAACCAACAAATGTTCTCAAATGAACACTCTTTAGGAACAAGCGATAAACTTTTTAAAAACAGTTACTTTAAGTCAGGGTTTCTTAAACTATGTTGGAACACCAGTGTTCCGCGGAGCCAGAGTAGGTGTTCCGAAAAAATTGGAATGGTTTTAAACGCTGCAACACAGTTTAAAAAAAACTGAAAAATTCAGCTGTGTACTGTTATATTTTCCGAACTTACAAAGTGTTCCATTCCAGATAATGTTTGGGAAACCCTGCTTTAAGTTGTAAAGTTACATTTCACTGGAAAAAATCACTTTTTTTAAGGTTTATTCGACCTGAGTTTGTCATAACGGGGAAGTATTTTTAGTTGATCAGTGACACAATAACTTGGAAATATCCTTTTAATATAATCAAATTATTGAATATTCTAATAGGGCAACTTTAGAATCTTACAGTAGCACAAGAATTATAAAACCTTTTACTAACAAAAACAACTCACATTTTGTTTCTTGATATTTTTTATTCACGTCCGTCCACCTCAGTAGTTACAATATAATAAATCAGTTAGCAGCACAAAATATGGATATTTATATCACAAGAAACCTACCCACACCGAAAATATTTATTATTTTTTTACTAACCCTCTTAAAGAGACGTTGATAATCGTTGGAAGGAAATAAACGTATATTTTCAATTCATACATTTTACAATAAAAATAAAGCAAAACAACATTTCTATACTACAACTTTTTTTGTTATTTAAGGAAAATCATTGAATCTCCCAAAATATTACACTTTCACAAGTTTTGTTACCAACAACCCGGCATTCGCTTAAGTAATAAATACCGTTACGCACCCTTATCGTTACTATAAAAATCATTTTACAGCTATATAGTCGATTATAGCTGCGCCTCGTAAGCGGTCATGGAGAGGTGATTTAAATGGTTGGGACTTGGAACACATGCTGCGGATACCACAATAGAACATAAACCCTGCTAGGTTCGTCTTCTGCAAGATTACTGTGTCTTTGGTGACATTCGGGTACCCCACAACATCTCATTTCTCTTTCAAGTTTCTCATCCTTTTAGGCCCGTCGACCCTTTTGAGTCTCATATTTTTCCGTGCCCCCCACACTTAAACAAATAAGCTTTTTCGAGACTGGGATTAAAAGATTCCAAAATAATCTTCAATTCTTTGAGCATTTTGCTCGCTGGCAGATTTCAAAAATTGACCCAGGAATTTACGGAATTCCCAAAATGAAAACACACGAGACCTTTTTTTTGAGAAACTGTGCTCTACAGAATTATTATATGCATGGAAGCACGCAAGCCACCTACCGTGGTTCGTCCATATGCCCCACGTAGTAAGCAGATCTGGTCAAAGAAGTTTTATGACATAAGTTGATTATTAATTTTTACGTAAAAATACAAAACAGCATGGCTATTCTTACATTTGATTGGAAGCTTATCGGAAGTCGCATACAATAGCTTGATTATGAGATGAATTTAAGGATTATGTCTTAACAATACCCTAACCTTACCTAACCAACAGTCCTGCCGTAGTCATATCCTTCAATCCCTACTATATTTGAGAAAAAAGAGGTTGAGCAACTGACTAACAATCAGTTCTCGTAGAAACACTTCTGTTGAGATAAACTTCATTAGGAGTTCATATGCCCTACATTGGAAGTGGACATGGTTAAAATATATTTGTATGTATACCAAACACTGATTGTTTTATATATATAAGATTATACCATATCGACTCTGAAAAGGAAAAATGACATAACCCACACATTTACGGGAGACACAAAAAACGTCTTTTGATGATTTTAGGCTAAAAGCAAATTATGAAATGTACACAACCCTTAAGTGCACGGTGACTGATAAACTGGTTTTTTATTGACTTAAGCTAATATTTATTTAATAAATTGTCCAAGAAAAACCTTTTTTTATGTTCTTTTTCCTGGTTGCAATTTGTACAAGCCTTTCTTTTTTCAAACTTAAAAACTAACTTTAGATACTAATTCGGCATTTTCAGCTTCCATCCTTTTGATAGAAGGTGTGTCGAGTTGTATACATTGTGGTTATTTAAAAAAAGCTGTTTTGGAAAAACGGAGGGTTACGTCCTTTTTCCTTTCTACAGTCGATATGAAAATGCCGAATTTATTGGGCTAGAAATCGATTGCGGATAAGACAGGTGTTGTGAAATATTTTTCTCATTTCCGCTGTTTGGAGTAAACAAAAGTATTATCCTCTTCAATTTTCTTTGAATATTTTGCTATTTTTGTCATTGTTTATTTTTTTGCACTCTTAAGCTGGGTGGTGTGAATAAAAGAATTACGCCTACTTTTCTATGGGTTCAACGTAAGACGCTGTAGGTACATTCTGATAAATTGAATATAATAAATGAAATGCGGGATCATTTAATCTGTTTCGTGTTCAATTATTGGCGTTGCTTGCAGTGGTGTAGTGCTAAATAAAAAAGTGCCAAAGCGCTGCTTATTTTGATTGACCTTGACAACCCTCTTCCTTATTTTAAAATTAACTTATATTTTTTACCGAAATAATGAAAAATGTAAACGTTAGAATATTTTTCTCATTAATAGTATCCACGTTTTTTGCATTTTCTGATTTTTACCAATTCACGAATGAAATAAAGAGATAAGTAAATTGTATGTATTTCGAAACGAAAAAATATTACGCAATAATGCAATAAAAATGGTGGGTCAGTTCACTTTTTCCCATCATCCTAACTTGGCTTACTTTGCCGTATTTTAATCTCGTTGACCCCAATCTATCAAACTATTTCGCTTACTTTATTTATATTAGTATTTGAGCATAAATTTACCTTGTCCAAAACATAAACTCGTTTTCTCGTTATTTAAAACAAAAGATACAAAACTTTTAAAGTATCGGGATAAATTCTAAATACCCTCTGTTGAAACGTAAAATATTTAATAGCCGTCAGCATACATGACACACATGGAATATTTGCATTTAACTGTCGAAACTATATTATGTAAAATATACCACATTCATTGTTTGACAGATGTCACAATATTCCATTTTTGAATCTTGAATACAAACAATCGAAGTCAGTATGAAAATTTTGCAAATATCGTTCCATTTTCGAATGTTTGATTTATATAATGTATTTTTATCGCCGCCGATAATTGTGACGTTAGCTCAGTTGATAGAGAGCTCGACTGGTAATCCAGAGTTCTGCGTTCGAGCCTGGGACGCGGAATTTTTTTTCAGCGATTTACGACAACACGAAATGTGCTTCTTCAAATCTCTACACAAATATATATATATATGTAAGTGTATTGAAAAAATGTGTCTTTAGTATGAATAAAAAAAAGGCGACAGCGGGGCTGGGGAGGGGGAGGGGATCGTCTTTCTTGACGTCATCGAAAACGGACCGACAGACTTAATACGGAAAGAATAATATTATCGACTATTAATATATAGATTCTTGGAACATTTTTAAAAACGATACATACATAATATATCAAAAAACATTTATCCTGTTCTGTCAGTTTCGTAATTGCATAGCCAACGGCGCTTAGATTAGAATTGAAATATTCATACATATACAGGCAATATATTATTTATGAAAAATATACTTACCTGATGAATCATTGAATTTTCTTCGTGACTTGTTTGTCTCACGTAACTTCTCGCGTGATAGTTTCAAACAGAATTAACAAATATTAGTTGTAAGCCCGTTGCCGGGGGATTTTTTTTTCGTTTTTAAAAAATCAGAAATTTACTGGCGTGAAAACTCAAATGCAAATTTGTTTATTGAATCAACCAGAAGGTCACAATATTTCTTAATACTTATTTCCAGTTTAATTTATCAAGATCAGGACCAGATTCGCTCATGGCAAGATTTGTTAACTAATAAGAAATATAATTTAACAGTGATATTTATACAAAAACAAATTTAATGTGTTGATTGACTTGTCATTTACTTGGTAGAACTCCATTATCATAGGGTAAAAATAACAATGTATTTAGTTCTACAATTTTTATATGCAATACAGTGGTGGTTCCCGACCTAAAATCTTGGGTGGGCTAGAGAAAAGCATAGCATTGTATACTATTTACGAAATTGTGCATGTTTCCACTTCACCTTATACATTAATCTACAAGCAAATTAACAAATACTACGACACTACTGCAATGCATAAATTATTATATAATAAAATCAATGCTAATGTAACTAATCATTCATTTTCATTCAGTCATCTAAAGTTTTGGGTGAAAAATGAAGGTCGGGCTTAGCCCACCTAGCCCAGTACCTAGAACCGCCACTGATGTAATAGTTGATAGCTATTTTGGCCCGGATAGCTATACTGTCCTTGTGGTGACAGTAATCAAGATTCAGAGCATATTCTCTGGAATTGTCCGATTATGTCCGTTGAAAGAGGTATATTGTTTTCGTTATGTAGATATAACCGTGATGGTCCTATCGGGCATCCAGATCTAGTTTCGTCTCCAGAAAATTTCCGTCACTTCAAGAAATTTGCTACTTCTTTTGGAGAAAAAGTTTACCTTCCCTGCCCCTCACCATTCAATCCTTAATCATATCTGTTTCAAAATTAAAAGTTGTTTCATTAGTGCCATTAACTATCATTCTTGCTTATTATTATTTAATTATTTTTTTACGTGTAGTTATTTATACCAATTCAATGTATTTAATTAACCTTTATTAATATATTTATATTTTTAATTATTATTATTGTTGCCTATCAACTTGTGCCTAAAAACATGTATCTTAAATGTATCATTGAGGAGATATCGTCTTCGGTGTGATGCAGAAAGAAAAACAAGTTTATCGAATAAAAAAAAAGAAGCCATCGTCAGAACTATCGTATGACGAAGTGGCGAAAGCCGTAATTTCGAAAAATTTCGGCCACGTGAAAACAGGATTTCACTGAACGGTAAATAATCTAAATTTACATCCAAATCACATTTAATAAAAGAAAACCTACTGCTCGAAAGGTTAAAAAAAGAATTTGACCATAGTAAAAACCATAGTAAAAAAAAATATTATTATATTTTTATTTGAATTTTTTTAGTATAAATACAAAAATAATGTGACTATAAACCTTTGAGATAGCAGGGGTGCCGAGTCACGAAATGTTGGGAAACCTTGTCGCGAAAGTTACATAAACCATATAGAGTCTATATTATAGACAGTAGGGTGTCGACTCTTAAAATGTTGAGAAACCGTTTCAGATATAAGACGACAAAGAATATCAAGACAGGGGAGGTGTCGACTTTTAAAATGTTGAGGAACCGTGTCACATATGGAACGGGACCAATTGTATGTATGTAATAATTATATCGTCCATACTTTCATACAGCAGGACTCATGGTCGATTAACAGTCTTCTTATACTATTCTTATAATTCGATAGCAACCAATTTTATTAAACAAACCGTCGTAGTTTTCACTCTTTGAAAATGGACTTAGATAGATTGACTTATATTCAGTTCTTGTTACTCGGTCAAAAATTGATTAAATAAAATGAGAAACAAGTGATCAGTTGTGTTTACAAAATTATTATATTAAAAACATGAGATACAATCGACTAACAACCAGTCTTCTTATACTCTCACAGATGTGGCTTTCATTAATTCGACAGCAACTGACCCTTTTAAATTACTCATCGTATATCAAACTCAATCAATATACTCTTCCAAAAGAATTTTCCATATGACTATTAGACAACCTATACGCACGATCTACAACCAGTCCAAATAACGTCTCAAAATTAATATAAAAGATTTACCATCCGTATCGCGTATGTGTGTATGTACATATGTATCCGCAGTTGATACGCGCTGACTCTGTACCTGTAGCGATAGCAAACGGGGAACGGGGAACGGGGAACGGGTGACGTCACTATGGTATATGTTGAGAATGCCCTCGTCCCCAGGAGTTAGAAAAGAGAAAGAGTTATCCATCACCCCTCGTAACTCCTGAGTTTGGTATAATTCGGGTCTCTAGGTTACATAATAATTTATTTGGGTCAAAATAATAGGCAAAACAATTCAAAAACACTCGGTGCAATCGGTTATAGGTGGAAGCCACCAATTTATTTAATTAAAGAAACAGGTTAAGGAATTTAGAAAATACACAGCTAGCACATGGAAATGTGCAAAACAAAAATTAAACATTTCGATACAAAATTATCGATTTACACGACCCGGTTTCAGCAGGCTCTTTCTTTAAAAGTGGGAGGATTATCTCCCCTTTTTATACAAGTTTAGAACAAATAAAACAAACAATATTTGATTACAATTTCAAAAGACAAGCTATAAAGTTGATACAATTTTTCTCAAAGATTTCTTTTAAGTTTTCATTCTAAGTATTTTTACAAGTTCGTGAAGCGATGTGAATTTAAGTTACGACAATGTTTAAGTTGTTTAAGTGAATTTAAGTATTACAAAAATAAATTTCTTTATTTATTTAATCAGGTATTTTTATACAAGGACAATATTATTTAGTGGCTACAAGTATAAATTTCTGGAATTGAAAAACTTTGTACGCTGCCACAACGTACCAGTTATATAAATGCTAACATAAAGAAAATACACAGTTATTTTTAGTTGGCTTCGGGTCGATGGCCTGCCACCATTGCAGGGCCTCCCCGTGGAAGGCGGTGGCGGCTTTCGTGGCTTTATCCTCCGTATCGGTTTCCGCAGACATAAAGAATCGTTCGCATCTTTCAATAAACCTGGCTGTGTTCGCCTCTGCCCCCCCGTGGAAGGACAGCGCGAATACCGGAGGGTAGTGGTGTCTCACCCGGTCGTCTTTGCGTGGTGGTTCCTCCGTCACGGTGGTCGGAGTTCGCGGTTCGATATCGTCGGGTGAACGTTGAGTTTCCTCGAACATACTATCCGGTGATTCTGTCGTCTGCTGAAACCCGGGTCGCGCATTATTTTTTTGGGCGCCACTCAAGATTACGGCCTTGAGACCGGACTGCGACCGAGTAACCCTATCCGTCATCTTTCTGGCTGAAAGAGGGAATTATTCAATTCTAGCTTGCGGAGACATGAAACAATTATTTTTCAGGGCACAAGTCCGTGATTAACTACATCATTCTTTCTCCGCACACTATTCTACTGATTTTAAATTCTCACGACTCTAATCCGACTATCAGTCATCCGGTTCTACTCGGACGCCGTTGATCACTCGTCGCCCGTGTATGGCGCGAATGACTTCGAACGCTCTGCGTTCGGTCGTTTAAACATTTCGCTCGCCGACGGGTCGGTTTGAATCGGCTCGTCGGTCCGCTGGTGTGTGACTCGATTGAATTTACATTTACAGTTTAGTGTTACGGTTACTCTACTCGATCCACACCTTGATCGTTTGAAAACATGATGCTAATCTGCCCCACGTTGGGCGCCAGTTGAGAATGCCCTCGTCCCCAGGAGTTAGAAAAGAGAAAGAGTTATCCATCACCCCTCGTAACTCCTGAGTTTGGTATAATTCGGGTCTCTAGGTTACATAATAATTTATTTGGGTCAAAATAATAGGCAAAACAATTCAAAAACACTCGGTGCAATCGGTTATAGGTGGAAGCCACCAATTTATTTAATTAAAGAAACAGGTTAAGGAATTTAGAAAATACACAGCTAGCACATGGAAATGTGCAAAACAAAAATTAAACATTTCGATACAAAATTATCGATTTACACGACCCGGTTTCAGCAGGCTCTTTCTTTAAAAGTGGGAGGATTATCTCCCCTTTTTATACAAGTTTAGAACAAATAAAACAAACAATATTTGATTACAATTTCAAAAGACAAGCTATAAAGTTGATACAATTTTTCTCAAAGATTTCTTTTAAGTTTTCATTCTAAGTATTTTTACAAGTTCGTGAAGCGATGTGAATTTAAGTTACGACAATGTTTAAGTTGTTTAAGTGAATTTAAGTATTACAAAAATAAATTTCTTTATTTATTTAATCAGGTATTTTTATACAAGGACAATATTATTTAGTGGCTACAAGTATAAATTTCTGGAATTGAAAAACTTTGTACGCTGCCACAACGTACCAGTTATATAAATGCTAACATAAAGAAAATACACAGTTATTTTTATTTCAATGACAGTAAGGTAAGAATACTTATGGTTGGAGACGTTCACAGCTTGTCCTTATAATTATACTTATCTTTCTTAACCTCAATAGGCTATCTCAAGTTAAATCTCTGTTTCTCTTTCTATTGTTCAATTTATATTTCTCTCTCTTTCTTTATTTATAACAATTTAATCTTACTTTCTTTATTTAAAACAATTTATTTTACTTAGTAGCTTCAAGTGTAAATTTTTGTGAGTTGAAGATTTGTATGCTGCTACAGACATAAAAATCCCTAAATACTAACATAATAGTTAACTTTCCTCCTTTTGTAACATTTAATTTCTTTCTTTTTCAAAAGTTGACAACAGTAATATTAGCTAGTAGCTGCAAGTGTAGAAATTGGTGAATTTAAGACCGGGATGTTGCTACGGACATCCAGGCCTGATAAAACTAACAATTAAATTTATTTCTAAGTGGTAACAAAATAATATTTCTTTAAATTTATAACAAGTATCATAAGCTAGTAGCTGCAAGTGTAGAGCGTGGTGAGTTTAAGACTCGGGTGTCGCTACATGCACCCGAGCCGGATAAAAGCTAACATAAAAGAACATACACAATTACATACATAGTTTATTTTTATCAGACCCAGTAATAAAAAAATAATACTTATGGTTTTTGCGAGTTCACTGCTTGTCCTTAAGATTACTTAATTCCGTCTCATACGGTATAATAGTTTTATTTCCAGCGACACTGGAACTAATCTTTATTTTCTACAATGACTCTATATAATGACAAACATCTTAAGTAATTTCATTTTTGCGGCACTTACATATCGGTTATTTTTGGATTCTACAACAAGACAAGGCACATTTATGCATTATTTTAATTAACACCAAATTACCATACTTTTTATGGCATACCCTTTTATTACACATGTTCCCGACCTTGAATAACACTTATTCAATTACAACTTTAAATTTTTCTTTTCTTAACCGATACCTAAGTGCGCGCCTTATCCTATGAAGCTAATACGGATCTACAGATCGTGACGGTCGGATCCCGGGACCATCCCAACGGAAGTTACGGGCCTAGCCGTGGTGAAGGACTTGAACCTCCTACCATCCGTTGAGCAGATTAACTTCCAGTTAATCACAGCCGACTGACCAGGCACACATACATGTTGGAGCCCAGATTTCTCTATAGCTCCTCCCCAACGATGCGTCGGTCACCGTAGACCACGCAGTCAACCTAATTACATGTTCGTTTTGCACAGGAAAAAGGGGGGCCTGGGTGAATATCGTCCCTTGCCAGAGACGATCTTCGATACGACAGCCTACCGATGAAAACGACACCAGCAAGTGTCGTGATCCACCTGGCATGATGGATCTTGGTTATTGTTTGCTGATCGGCCCAGCACGCCCATATGAGTTGTTGCCTGCAAGTTGCGTCACTACAGACAACGGATGTCCCACACATCCCCGGCTTTACGCGTCAGTCGTACCGTAGCATCCAGATCTCAAGTAGACCTGCGATACATTATCCCACCTCTTTCCTAGTGCAATGAACAACCTTACTGTTCATCAGGATTACTCTAAGGGTAGGGAGTGCAAAACCTCGGGCCATCACGCAAGATCCCCATCCACTGTCCAAAGGATTTATTTCTAATTCGGCACTCCCACCTCACAGTCAAATGTACAGGAGACGACAGCTTCACACACGCCGCGGGAGAATTACGACCTTCCCGCTGGCTCTGGCTCAACGCCACAATACAACGTTGACCCCTAGACAGATCCCGACTTCCACAAGTCCGTTCACAATTGAACCATTACATGAATCTACAGTTACAAACACATTTTTATATATTACTGTCTCCCATACACCCGCCGCCCTTAATCCTAACAAGTTATATTCCACATCCAGCGCATTCCCTGGCTTCGCTTAACGACAGCCCAAATTAAATGACACAACTCAACAATAAAAATAAAATAAACAATGACATGGTGACTAGATCAATTTCAATCGTGTTCGTAAAATCAGTGTTATCTATCAGCGGAGTTCGAATTTATTTTTGACAATCACAAATAATTGCGCGTGGTTTTGAAGTCACGCGCTCCGTTTATTTAGCTGGGAGTCGGCGCATTTGCTTCGCTTGAATATTTAGAAAGGCTCGCAATCGAGACCTCCTTAACTTATGAAGTTAAATTTTTAATTAAAAATTAATAAAATTCTAAGCTTCCGTCATTACTTGGTTATACCCGTTGATCTTCAAAGAATTTACGTGAGGGTCCATACCCTCTCCCTAAAGAGATTCTAAATTTTAAAAAAAAAATCTTCAACTTAATGCATGGTATGCTTCCTATTAGTAACGCCGCTGACCCGTCTACTCGGTTAAGGCGGCGCAGTTACACGTTCTGAGAAAATTTCATCCAGATTGGACCTCCGTGAGCCGCGTAATAAGAAAAGAAAAAAAAAATTAATAATAATTTATGATTCTGTTGGACCGCGCGCAATGGGTCAAGCAGTAAAACCGTTAATGCGCATTCTTTTCATAGGCGCCTGCGCTTCGGCTAAAAAGCCGTTGCGGAAAAATGTTAAACAAGATGGCCGCCGAATCGGTTATAGAATTTACAATAGTTGAACGAGTACTTGATGTGATGGTTATGATTGGACTTCTTATATCTAAATTGATTATGTTTTAACGAGAAAGGAAAGTAAAGTTAATTTTTATAAATAACTTGCACTAATCGCGGCAGATGTGATAACTTCTGTTAAGTGTTTATGTAAGGGAATTTAAAAGATTATTATGAATTTAGTTAGCGATAATTAATATATGGTTTCGTAATTGTTAGACAATTGAAAATAAACTTATTGGAAAAGTTTTTGTCATATTTCTATATGATTGGATTGAAAGATGGTTTTATTTTAAAAGAAATTACTTCACTGGTCGTTAACGCAAGATTTAAATTATAAAAAGAATTTAAAATTGGAAAAGATTTTTCTTATGATTGTTCATGAGCTAGGAGTTTCGTGACTTTTATTATACTGAAGAATAAAAACTATTTTTTTTTTATGATTCTAGATAACAGATGTTTCAAACGGATTTTTAAATGTTGCAAAGAATTACAAAGGACGGAATTTCCTTTTCTAGCGAATTTCAAGCGAAAATTTCCCACTTCCATACGAATTAAAATTTCAAAAAAAGAACTTTGCATGATTTTATATGAAGTATTTGAAACTAAACTTTCTTTATGATAAACATTATTTATGATTAAACTAATGAAGAGATTCCTTATCGAAAACGAGTGTAAGAGAGAGTTGCACAATTTATACTGAAGAATTTGTTTCATAATAATTATTTAAGTAATGTGGAAGCAAATTGTAAGGATTTCTTTATATAACAGAGTCTACGGTGGGAACTTCCCATTTTTATACTAAAGAATTTGAAAAAGGAACTTTCACAAATTTGATTTATTAGAATTATTATGGACTTAGAATTTATTATGACAGAATTTATTATCACTATTTGAATTTAACAAAAGGATTTCTCTCCTCACACACGTGTTCACAAAAGGTTTCATAAATTAACACAAACGAATCTTTCGAAATAAAATATTCGTTCTGTCGGATACGGATTCTATAATTAATATTAAAATGTAAAAAAAATTAATAAGGATAAAATTTCCTTTATTAGTAATGTTCGAGGGAAAATTTCACTACGCTTTTCGGAATAAAATTTCAAAAAAAGAACTTTCAATATTTTTGCCGACGGATATCTTTTAACACGAATATTTTTCTCTTATCAATTTTTAACAACGTAGTTACTTCAAAAAGGCCTCAGCTCGCATACCATGATTCAAGCCGATTTATTCTTAGCGAATTTTTATCTATACGACGACCGCGTCGTTTCTTTAAAAAAAAATTAGTTAATTTTTATTAATTTCACTGGGTATAACCGCGTATTCACTTTCACTCCCGATACACTGATTTCACTACATTGGGTCCGTGTGTGACAAACACTAGTTTTTCACGTGCAAAGGACCGACATGGTAACACAAACATAGTTATACAATACACAAGAAATAAAATAATTCAAGAATAACTAATCAATTGCATATATCAATCAAGAAACAAAAATTATCAATCAAATAATTGCCAGGAAAAATCAAAATCAAAAACAGACAAACATAAAAAAAAAAAAAATTAAATAAATAGTTGATTCAAACCCTCCATGTAAAATCAAAATTAAATATTCCCTTTATTCTTTGGCCCGCCGACCCGGTTTATCGTCCCCTAATATCTGTAGAGCGAACTAAGGCATTTACACAAAAAATGTTTGAATTTACTTTGCTAGTTTCTTAAGGAAACTACATTTATTTCGGGATTTGATTCGTTGTGCCCTTTTGCAAATCGACACACAGCGAGACATGGCGTTATTCTTCGCGGGCTGTTATTAATTCTATTATAGAATTTTTCTGATGCCTCCAGACCTCAATTCCTGGACCTCTCACCAAAGAAATTATTTCAGAGGTAAGGGTCAGGAACACATTTAATTCAACATTTACACAGTAGGAACAAACCTTGAGATGAGTGGCAGAATGCTCGTAGGGGACCCGGTTCTCAGTGATAAAATAAAATGCAGGAATTTACAGCTAAGTGATTCTACAGATGCTGTCTTTCGAAATTAGATATCGTGAAATCTATTTCGTAACTAGCGATCTTACAAGTTAAAGGGTTTAAATTAAAAAGTACTGGTTTTAGAGTTGAAAGTTTATAGAGAACGATCCAGGTCAACGGGCGTCAGTCGGGCAGCGTCACGTTCGGCAAAGAGAGAATGAATAAATTTTTCAGATTTGCAGGCCCTTTTATAGTTTTCGTCCGACTCCCGTTTTGCGAAAGTTCGCCCGAAAACTTCCCGACAGGCGCAAATTCGATCATCCACTCACTCCCACTCGCATTCGACGGTCCCTTTCTGACACGACCGTTTGACCGTCCGTTAATTCAAGATGGCGGCAACTGAAATTTTCTGTTCGGGCGATGTTTGCTCCGCTAATTATGTTTCCCAATTGTTTAAAATTGTAGGAGAAAAATCAGAAAAATATCATTCATGTGCAGCGAAGGTTGCTACACACTTCTTCTCCTACAAGCCACTCTGTACTTTGCATACAACGCGAGATATTTGCAAAAACAACTCTAAAATTTCCTTTTGTTTATTCAGCGGATTTGATAAATAATATAAAATCCTTTTCCTATATGAATTTATTAGTGGCTGTGCGTTTCTAAAAATAATAACTGCTACAGAGCTAATTCCGTGCTAACTAATCTTTGTAGGGCGAACCCGTGAAAGGATTCGTCTGAAAATTCTACATGACGTCCGGACTGGTCTTGAGCACATTTTTCATTTCAAGGATCACCCCCGAATTCCAACCCCAAGTGACTCTAAATTTAAATTTACGAACCCTTGTTCCGTAGAAAGCTATGTCGCTATGTGCAAGAGCGAGACAGAGCTAGAAGTACCAGACGGCGTGTGGAATTTTTCCGTTGACCATATGGTTCATCTTCGCGCGCTTTCTGGATTTGAAATTTGTATGAAACTATTTATGAAAAGTTTGAAAAATGGTTATTAAATTAATGGCTTGATGGATTTTTCTGAAATTCGCACCGATGCTTTCGTCGGTGGTTTTAAGGGTGTTTACAAAATTACAGCGTCCCGTTTTATTGTGGGCGCCTGTAATTCACGATTCTAATTTTTCACCGCGAAGGTCGTTTAAGCCTTTGCCGTGAGCATGATTTTAATAAAATTTTGTTATCTTAAGGATATTATTTTTAATGATTTTACTGCATGATTCTAAGTTGGTATGTCGTTCAGGAATGCCTCGATTACGCTCACCACTAAAATCGGCCGACTGCCCCGTTAGGGGTTTTTAGGCGAAAAATGGCTCGACAGAATTTACTTATTTTCTAATAGCAGCTGAAACTGACTATCTTTAAGGTACCTGTGAAGGTTTCAATTTGTTAAAGTGTCTCAATAAAAATCGCCAAGCGATCTAAAATATCCCTACTTGAAATTGTGCAAAATTTTTGTATGGGGAAAAATACTCGTGTGTTTTTCCCTTTCAATAGGCGGCCGCGGTCTGTCTCGCATATGGCTTTCCCCTTGACTTTATATTTACCGCGAGAATTTTTCTCGGTTTCATTTCCTGGCATTTACTTATTTACATTGGTGAATCCGTAAATTGAACATTCGTTAAAAACGAGACTTATGACAAACCTATACTTCTCTCTCTCTTATCTCTTTGTACTGCAACCATGCTGGTGAAAACCTAGTGAAATGCTGAGGAAAGTCAAGGCCAGAATAACTGGACCATGTCAATGTAGTATTGTTGGGGTAGGTCAGTTTTGTTTACGTACTGTGTAAACGTAAACTCTCGGGTCGGGAAGTGGGTTAAGTTGAGGTAGGGCATTTGTCTTGCGTTGTATGTATGCATTTGTTTGCTTGCGTGGAATTTGGTTACGTTTTGAGGTACATGCGGTGCGGAATGTAGAATTTTCGTAGTAATCTGTCAAAGTGCGTGAACATTAAATTGTGTTATAGTGTTGAGGTGACTGCGCGTGGAATTTGGGAAAATTATGAGTGTTTGGTACATGAGTTATTAATGGTGATGGAGTTTTTTTTAATGTGAAGGATTTTTAATTTTATAATTATCTGTGCCCAATAGATAAAAACAATAGTAGTAAGACCAGTAGCGGAAATTGAAACGTCCCGTGTTTGATGTCTTGGGTTTCGGGCGCATTGGCGTAGCTTGAAATTTGATGCCCTCATGCAACCCCCCCCCCCCTCCAACATATTTGTTTATATTGAGTATGTAGAAATTTGGGGGGGCTTTTTGCTGGGCCCTCATGCATTGTATGAACCAGCTACGAGGTGGCTACGCTGCTGGTATTGGCCCTAATTTCAAGAAATTTATTGCAGCAAAAACTATAAAGAGCCGGCCACTTTGGTCTAGTGCAGGTGTCGGTAACCTCTTGGGTCAAAAGAGCCAAACATGTGAGTAACAAACGTCTAAGAATTCTCTGGAGAACTAAAAATATATTTTTGATAGTCTTTATGTTTTCCAGATATTTTTTATTACAATATAATAATAAGGAATGCTTAACTAAACTGGAATGATTTTAAAATCCCATAATGTTAGATTCTATCAATCAAGCCAGTGCTTCCCAAAAAAGTCATACCACAGCCCCCTAAATCTAAAAAAGCAATTCGCCCCCCCCCCTCTATACAAAAAGCATGTTCTGTGGCGGCCCCCGAAACGAATGTTTGTAAAAAGGCCATTTACTAATTTGTCTTAACAGCTTAACGACCGCGGACGCGTATTTGAGTCTTTGAAAAACAAAGGTTGCTGGTCGGAGGACTCATATATGCGTATAAGCGAAGTATCTGGAAGCTAAGAAAATTAAATTTGGTGAAGATATCTCAATTGGTTTACAAATTATAGTGAATTTAATAAAATTACATTTTTTGCGATTTTTTCGCATATAGTATACCGCGAGTCTTGGTTTGCTAAACACTGGCCTAGGGTAACGTTGACGCATTGGCGGATCTAAGGGGGGGGCCATGGCCCCCTCCTTGGGAGAATTTATTTTCCATTTTTATAATGTATTAAAACTTTATTTTGAAATAGGCTCTTTAATTGTTTAGTTTACTTTGTTTTATAGAATACATACTTACTTAATTATGTATTGACTATTTTTATATACACCCAATCTTTTTTTACGCGATACATTGGAGGAAGGTGGCGCGTAAAAAAACCTCACTTTCATACGATTTGATAAATCGGTTCCAAAAATCAAAATATCGCATAAAATAGTATCAAAAATGTATGAAAAAAAATTGTTCCTCAAATTAGTGCAAAAATTTTTTTTTTACGGTGCCGTCCAAAAAAATCGCGTTATTTCAAAATCGCATAAAAAGACTTTCATCTATTTTTTAATGTATTATTTATGTATCATGCTTATTTTCAAATGAATGGCCTCCTCCTGGGACGATTTCTGGATCCGCCACTGCGTTGACGTAACGACTGGTTTAATTTAACGCCATTGCTTACCAGGCAGCGGGCTCTCTCAAATAACTTTTGCAACTTCGCGTTGCGTGCGATGTTTGACAGAGTTCTCTGTTTATTCATTTTTTTAGTGGGTTTTCACTTCCAACTAAATTCGGGACACGACCAGGCGTCGAAGTTACGGCTTAGAAAGGATGCTGAAAACGAAAGTCTCAGCTGTTTGTGTTTTATCATGGGCCGTGTCTTGAAATTAAATTAAGGGTGACTGTAGAGCAGGGATGTACAAACCGTGGCCCGCGGGCCCCTTTTGAATTTTGTGGGGGCCCTTAAATCTCTTTCTCAGACATATTTTTTTCATCTAAAACATTTATTTAATAAATGTAAGCAAGCTTTTTCTTCAATGAAGGAGAATACATCGGTTCATAGAAGCAGGCTTACAAATATTATGTCAAATTAAAAAAAAGGTTAAAAATTAACAAAGACCAAGAACGCATTAACTTATGAATTGCATATAAATGAAACATAAGTATTTCACAATGAAACGATTTTTAATAAGCAAGTACTCATAATCCTTTTTTTGCATGGCTTATTCATTTTCGAAATAACACGGTCAAAATAATATAATGGAGCCTATTACTCATTTATCTAAATTCACTTAATCTTTTTTACACGGTTTTTAGGCTGTTTTACATGGAACGTATATATGCTCTGTATAAAAAGGACAAAGCGTACTTTAAATCATATTTTTTTTGCAACCCGAACCCACGATAACTTGTTTTATGCGGCCCGCTAGAAGATAAAGGTTGTGCAGCACTGCTGTAGAGGTATACAGCGACACATATAATTTTAAAACAAATTATTAAATGGCTTATTTACAAACATTCGTATAGTTGATAAAATCCAGCTTAACCCAGATATGCCCACCGTCCTACATGTAGGACGATAGACTTAGGTGCATACTTAACGGTAAGGGTGCACCATAAGCAATTCACCTAAATTCATCCTTCGTGACGTCTAGTAGGAAATCTATCAACTTTCATACAAAAGCTTTAACCTTTTGACGCGAACTAGCGCCAGAGAATTCTATAAATTTTGCGATCGTTGTCTATGAATTTTGTATACAAAAGGTATCTGTCAAACTGACGTTTAATCGGAGATACGTTTAATGTCGATTTGGCATCGTGTAAAAAAAAGACGACTCCGACTCCAGCTTAAAAATAATTAACGACTCTGACTCAGAAATTTTTTCAACAATTTCATTTTAACATATATATATGTATACCATCAGATCATCTTTAGTCAGCCAAGCATTCAATGTCAACACTTTGGACTATTTTGTTTGAATACACACAATTTTTCACGACTTCGGCTCTGGCCAAAATACCGCGACTCCTACTCCACAGCCCTTCTTTATACGTAGTTGTTAGCTATTCCGACGTATGACTTCATCAGAAGTGTGTTTAAACTTACATACACTCAGCTATATATTATATCTACTGGCTAAGAAGTGATAAACAATATATTCTGTCAATCAACATCCTGATTTGTATTGCAAATTATAGTATTTGAGTTTATCCTTTATTATGAGTATGTTATTATTATATTAGATATATGAACGAATAAGAGCAAGATCTTTTATCCATGACCAGTCCCCATGTGGACATATCAACAGAAGAAGATTGTTTTTTTAACTTCCTCCCGTAAAAAGAAACTTAAATTAACCTAATATTACTAACCGCATTTAAGTCAACAAAACTTTTAGTATGATTTAAACCTGACCATTCCTGTAGAATACGGGGCGATTTAGATTATTCTGGGGATTCGTTGGGCCCTGTTTAAAATACTGTATAGGTATTATTACTATGTACTGGGACTCAAACCTATAAAAACCAATAGACTGGAGTGACCTAGAATGACGGACATATTGAATTACACTAAGAGACTTAGGTTAAGACAGGCATATCAAAATATCTCGCCGGTTCACGAATTTTCATACCCCGTTGAATACGACTATCAGCAAGCTCCGGAAGAAATGCATATCTATAAAAAAATGACAAACGTGGTATGACTGTTAATTCAAAGTCCTGATCAGGATATAATCTAATAATTTCTAATCCACTATCTGCATAAATGATCAGGTCACAAAAATCTTTATTGGCAATATACAATTGGCCTTGTATTTGAAACCAATAATTGTGGGTTTTTTTGAGATGGAGCTTACAATCAACAATATTGACGCAGATATTATCTTCGAGAGCAGCATCATAAATTGTTTTTTTACCTATAGAGGGCAGACATTTCACCTCAATCAATCCATTATCTCTAACTAAACCATCTGGACTAGCAGCTAAAAATGAGAAATCTTTTCTGATGAAAAGACCGCAACGGACGACGTTTACACTATTTATTTGCTCATATAAATCGATAGCAGTCTGTTCATTTTGTCTACCATATATAATTTCTCTTTTAAGAATTAGGTTTATTACTGTATTATGCCGGAGTGTGGAGTCTCGCATTTTATAAATGATTCCGACCTTTGATGACGTCAGTCTTTTCTGCCGTGCTTCTATCCACTGAGGATTATCAGCTTGTCTGACGGTTGCCAGTTGTTACTGCATGCACTTTTCATCAGAAATAGCATCAGCTTGTAGTCTTTCCAAAATATTGTCCATCGTTTCTTGCAGTTCTGTAGGAGAGACGTCGGGTTCAGCAGCAATAGGGCCATATTCACAGTCCGGTTCAGAAATTAGTCTCCAATGGAAAGCTCTTCATACGGGATAATTTCGTTTTCCAAATCTAAGTCGTTCGGTAAAATGCCTGAACATTGAATTTCTTCATTTTCACGTTTCCGATCTCTCGCCATTGCAGCGGCTGCCCATAACTTCTTGATAAATTTAGAACGTTTATTCTTACGACAACGCTTCTTCGACAAAGATGAAGGAAGAGTATCTTTTATATCCATGTTTATTGACAGTGCTAAAATTACGTCGGAATGTCGGAAACGTGATGGGTGAAAGCTTAAATTATTAATAAATAAGTAGGTATGTTGTATTCTAAATGATAGATAAAGTACAAGTTATTATTGTGGGTAAATATGTCATACAGTAGCACGTCGACTATTGCGGCGAAAACCTTCACAAACTAAGCTGAAACAACTCCACGATTTAAAATATTTATTGAAGCATTGATAAATCGCGTTAAAATCACACATTAATACGAAGAACACTGATAAATAAATTATCCAAAATATGACATATTCTCACTGTACACTGCCATACTTTTTAAATTATCCTTTACTTACACATGGACTATTGCGGCAAAGTAGTTGAAAACAACGCCACGATTTAAAATATTTATTGAAGCATTGATAAATCGCGTTAAAATCACACATTAAAAAGAAGAACATTGATAAATTATACGAAATATTTTGTATAATTTATCAATGTTCTTCTTTTTAATGTGTGGTTTTAGCACAATTATCAAGCCTTCAAAAAATAAATTAAATCGTGGCGTTGTTTTCAGCTTAGTTTGTGAAGTTTTTCGCCGCAATAGTCGACGTGCTACTGTATGACATATTTACCCAAACAATGATCGCGTCTAAAGATGATGGCTGAAATCTTTAATTTATTATAAATAATATTAAGTGAGTATTTAGTATTCTAAATGATAGACACAGTAGCTATTATAATGCATAAAATATAAAAATAAGATAGAAAAAGAACATTTTATACCATAACAAACAAACTGTCAAAAATAAAATAGGTTATAATGTCGATTCAATCAATGAAAGAGGGAATAGGTTTAGATATCGTAGTATGTGTGTATCTTGTTTACCTATACGAGCCTTACAACTACATACAAGTTATTCCTGCCGACGCAAACAAAAACTGCGGAATAATATACGTTCATCATTTCAAACTTATTTTGCCAAACAACCCTAGCAGCGACACCTACCTATTATGACACCTATTAAAATGATCAATTGTGCATTTATTTTAAGACTCATAAGAAAATTAACGAAAGCTCATAAGATTATAAAATTTACACCAAAGATTAAAAAAATGAATAATTTATAAAACTATATTCGTTTTTTTTGTCTTTTGTGACTTTATTTGGTAAAAAACATCGTATAAAATAGTTTTGAAATAAACCGTTTTCAAATCCAAATAAAGTACTAATAACGTATTAAATCAAACGATTATTGAATATCATATTCAAGATTAGTGCTTGAACTATCTTTAGGTTTTTAAATCAGTGATAAAAAACCAGCCGTTAACTTTTTTCTAGGTAAAAACGAAAACCCTTTTGATTTTTTTTTTTTAAATAATGAAGTTAATACTCAATTTAAAAATATAAAAATATTTTTCTAGCTACCCTTAAGTTTATTACCACGAATATAAATACTTTTTACAGTGTAATTTGGGAACAACTTTAGCGTGACCCTTACCCTTAATAACATGAATTTGCAGTGCTATAATAAACATTTTTTTGTATTGCGTAACTGATGATACTATTGCATCATCCAATAATCATATCGACTGCGGAAAAGAAAAATGACGTAACCCACACATATCAAATTTTACAGAAGGCGCAAAAAACGTGTTTTGATGATTTTGGGCCATATGCAAATTATGAATTATACACAACCTTGAAGTGCACGGAGACTTCTAACTGGTGTTGAATTGACATAATCTAATATCAATTAAAGAAATTGTCGAGAAAAAACTTTTATTTCAGACTTTTTTCTTGGTTTCAACTTTTTACAAGGTCATTTTTTTCAAACTTAAAAACTAAATTTAGATACTAATTCGGCATTCGTAGCTTGCATTCCATTGATAGAACGTGTATCAAGTTTGATACATTGTGATTATCAAAAAAGACCTATTTTGAAAAACGGTGGGTTACGTCCTTTTTCCTTTCCAAAGTCGATATGTAAACATTGACGTACAAAATTATTTCGTGTCATTCTTCGGCCTGTGAAGTGAAGTTTATTGAAAGTATATTACAGATCAATAAAATCTCTCGGGCATATCTGGGTAAATAGGATTTTCAAAACATTCATTATTGTAATAAAATTTATCTGTAAAAAATAAACAGGAAGCCAGTGGCGTTTTTATTAGTGACCTCCTATTTTTTCCAATATACAATCGCACCTCAACCAAAACGCACTATTTATTTTTGAAAGAATCGTCAACAAAATCAAATACATCAATAATAACATTAGATTTTTTTTAATTCTCTCGTTGGCAGTTACTATTTCAACATTTAATTAGCCATGAATTTTAAATAAAATAATAAAACAATTATTAAATTAAAAAAAATAGTTATATTATATATGTATTATATATATACTCTTGGGCTTGGACGGCGGATGGCGTCGATCACTGATACCTCGGCATATCAGTGGGTACTAGAGATTCTGAAGTCTCGGGGTTTTAAATTCCCGGGACTCGAGGCGTGATAAAATCAAAGTCCCGGGACATCCCGGGACTCGAAACTTTTATTTCCCCTTCAATAAAATTATAATTTTATTAAAATTAAATATTTGCATGTATGTATTTACGTATGTATTACATACATACATATGCCTTATACGCCCTTTGAAAGAACGCACTAGTAAAAATCTCGTTTTTTAATACAATCTTTAATATTTATTATTTGTCTTATATAATGAATATGTGCAATGCTTACGGCTAATTTTTAGTAAAAAGGGATGATAACGGCACATGTAATGAAAAAGTATCAAAGAATTTGACCACCAATTAAATTTATAACGTAACTTCACAATATAGCTTTTAGACCTTTTTTGTCCGATCGAGACATTAATATTCTTGTATAATAGTGAAAAACATTTGTACATAAAACAATATGAGGTATGAACATTTAATTTTAATATTTTGGATTTTGCTTTTGCTACAGTTATATTACAATATATTAACACATGGTATTTGAAACTTCTACGAAATTGTAAATCCCAAAAATCTGTTTTTTTATCAGATCCTTTTTTCCAGAAAATTTTGTTTAAAACCCCAGGTTTTAATCCTTTAGCCTGAATATAATGCATTTTTTTTTCAAAACTGATCCAAAGAATAGACAACAAAGTCCCGGGACATTTTCCAACGTCTCGACACAGAATCCCTAGTGGGTACTGGATATTTATTTTCACGGGATGTAAGTTGAAAGTAAAAATACTGCGCGAGCAGGCAGTAAAAAAGTTAAAACTTTTTGATAACCATGTATGTACCAGGCACGTACAAAGTGATTGCTGGCAAATGCCACGGGCATTAGCACTTGAAACGAAGTATCAATTAAGTTAAGTATTACAAAGAGATGATACATGCCCAAAATGAATCCCCCCAGTTTTTCCATCATTCCCAATTTAAGACCACTAGCGAGCTTTGTTAGAAAGAGAAAATTTCTTGAGTAATTATTCATGTAATCATTTGGTCATGTGTCAGATCGTCGTGGTCATTAAGAGAGAATCAAAATATCTCTGCACACATGGCTACCAATGTTGTGTGAAAGGGACGAATATGTTAGAGTTAGAGGGAGTTGTTTTAATTATATACAAATCCGTAAATTATCTTTGTTATATTGTAATATAACCGTGATAAGTTATCAGATAACATCGTTATCCGAAGTAATATATGATATCTGTATTTTGCAAAGCTGCAATGGAGGATCGGAGGATAGTATACGATTTATAGGCATACGAAATCTACCTATAAATGATAACTTGGGAATCTTCAGTTCAAAATCACGCAAACATATGCTTATTGCGAGCCTCTCGTAAAGTTTCTACATAATTGATGAACGTTATATGAAAATATCAATATTATTTAAGCGTGTATTAAACTCAATACATCCAAAAGTTACATATCGCAATTATACACCACGGTACTACTATCAAAAAGCGACTCACGCGTATATTTTGAGCAGTAACGTTTTCGATGGAATATGCTCGCGTTTAGGAGGAGTACAGGAAGAAGGCTTGGGGCTTAAACGTTTGATTCGTACTGAAATTCTAGCAGTACGGACAGAACAAGGCCGGCGTGAGTGCAGCGTGGCAGTGTCTCTGAATTTACTGAATGGAAGTGAATGCCGCACGTAGAAAATATTTAATATACGTTTTCTACGAGAACTAGCTGTTACTCAGTTTCTCAATTTCTCTTTTTTCCTTAAGAGAGAAAGGATAAAAGGATGGTGTGAAGATTTGATAAGTGATTAACTAACCACTATTACTTTGCTTCGTACCGTTATTCGAACCCGTGAGATCCGTCACGAAAGCCAACCACGTTGACCACTGCGCTATGGACCCGACTGTTGGGAAAAAATGTTGTAAATAAGAGAATTTGCAAAACAAAGGAATATATGAAGCATTAGACCCTTTATTAGATTATGATCACAGAGTAAGTTTATCGACCTGATATTTTTTGAACATAACATTCAAAAGGGACCTGAGATAGGAACAAAAATCAACAGTTTAAATAAGTAAAGCAAAATAAAAATAAAATTCTACGAATTTAAAACACTGATGCATAGTAAAAATCAGTTCGTGTGGATAAATCAAAAAAAGTAACACTACGGTAACGCATTTTATATGTATAGTTCATCGGGTGAGAATTTTCGTTTTAAATTTGAATGAATTTTTCATATATTAGGGTGAACCCTGAAATCCCGATATTGGTAGTTAGACGATTTTGGGATTGAATATTTGCTCGGGATCCCGGGATTCGCAACCCTCGAACAAACAACACAGAAGAGCCCTTTCAAATCCATACGCCACAAGCTTGGCTATCGACACACTGTACACGTTGAATTGAGCAAAATAAAACACTCTTTTGTACTAATTACTTATTTAATATTATCATTATTTATTTAATATTATCAGAACCGGTTTCTCTCATCACGAGCATTTAAACTGAAAATTAACATGGATGCAGACGAACCACATTCCTGTCGTCTTCTGAAATTCCGCCGAATGGAATTTCAGATATTACACTGTTTGCTCACATAAATGTGCCAATGCTTACAATCATTCGTACAGATCGCTCCACGGATACCACAAATAGACAAAGAGAATTCTTAGTGAGTCAATTTCAACAAAATTTCACACGTCGGTCTGTCCAGCAGTTTGCCCCCTAGAAAATAACTAGCCTTCCCCCGCGGGAACGCTCGCGTCAAAGCTCTGTGTGCGGCAGCCTGCGGTAACAGCACACCGGCGCCCTACCTACGCAGTACGCACCCGCCAAGCCGGACTAATTTTGCCCCCACCGAACCATCCTCCGTTCGGTTGTGTGGTGCTGCCCATATCGGTGCAGTTTCCGCTAATCCCTACGTCTGTAAGCGTTCCCTTACGCTTGCAGTGTCCACCCCCCGTCACCTATACAAAAAGTCGGCCCCAAATGCCTCCACGTGCCACCGTCGAGTACGAAGAGTGGAAAGAAGAAGTCGCACTCTCAGTCCCGACTCTCGAGATCACGCTTACATCTGTTCTTACAACATCTACTATAGTCTTTAAAAAAACCCGAGATATCACTAAAGAAAGTTTTACAAAATTTACACATTTTTATAAATGAGAAAAAAATGATCACGTTTGTGCCAAAAATCAATTTAGTTATTTTGTTTTGTAACAATTTTAATGATTGGAATTAGTTTAAATGGATTTGCTCAAAGCATATTATAATATATTTGTCAATATTAATTCAAACTGATTTAGGCAATTAAACATGTTCTACTTATATTTCATATTGAAATAAAATGAGACTAAAAAAAATTCAAGCCTATTCCTAGCAAAGTTACATATTGTATGACATCATTTATACATCAGAGAGATATCATTGATATGACATGTTCGATGTTATCTGGAAAAATCAGTCGATACAAGTACCAAACTTCTGTAAAATTTACTTTTCGGTAAATAGGAAAAGTTGATGTATATTACAAAAAAAACACTTACTTCACATAACTTATTTAAAATCATGACGGGTTTACTGGGCTATTTTTTAAAAAATAAGTTAGATCAATAACAAGGTGCTACAAAGAGTTAATAAAAGAAATATGAAAGAGTTTGTAAAAATTATACATATCATAAATGAATTTCGCGAATTTTCTTTTGAAGTAAATACCTAATGCTTAAATCACATTCTTTGAAACTTTTTCGTCATTCGACATTTTTTAAATGTTTCCCTGAATTACCAAATTCATCACTCGCGTTGTAAGAAGAAAAAAACATGAACCAAACTATTTCAGCGTTATATAAGTTACCTGTGCCTAAATATAAAGTTTTGTTAACTTTTAAGTTGTTCACTGTCAATACTTGGTGGAGTAGCATTATAATAAAAATCATAAAAGATTTTCAGTACTTTTTTCACACTAAATTTATTTGATCTGAACCAGTTTCGCTCATTTTATTATAAAGTTTTGTGATTATAAAGACAAAATATTTATCAGGCTAACTTTCGTTTATTTAAACTTATTTACTTGTGACAAGGTAGACTAAGAAATTTTCTACTTTTTTATATGTTTGCTGCGAAGAAGACTTAGCACTTATTAGCACTTTTAATAAAATATACCTTGTTGTTGAATGATTGAAAATACTAAACTACACTAGAAAATACTTTTTTAATAAAGATTATTAGAAGTGTGTTGACTGTTTTTTTTTATTGCATCACGATTATAGAATCCAATCCCGGGATCCCAGGGTCCCGTAAAATTTTCGATACAATTCAATCCCGGGATTAAAAGACATGATCCCGAATCTTTCGGGATTGTGTTATATGTTATATTGTGTTAGATGTTATATTGATTGTGATATATGGATTGTGTTAGATGTTATATTTATAATTATACGCACGCGTACTGTATTTGAATGCATTTGTCGATTAAATTTATTGTTTATTATTAATCTTCACATTTCAATATTTTTTACATTTATTTTTCGCTTTGTTCTCTAAATCAATGAATGTTACCAGATATCAATGGCAATGTTTGTTTTGCGAAATGTATTGTTCATAAACATTAATTTTGTACCGTAAACCGAAACCTTTGACTAAATGGCAAAACAATCGATGCTCTGGTACTCTGGGAATATTTAAATTACTTCTATTTACTCCAATAAAATTATTAAAAATGTATGTGTATAGACGAAAATTTTAGAAATCTTCATTCTTGCAGTCTGAAGTAGGTAATTGCTTTTTTCAGCTATCGAAAATAATCATTTTAAGTTATATTTCGTATTTTTACATAATGTATGCATATTAAGTTTGTTTAATAACTATTTCGCATATTTTTTAAAGAGTAATTAAAAAAATCCACTCATTCACCTCTATATCGCGAATAATTGAGATTAAGAGCTTTTTGGTAACCTATCGGCAACTTACAGCTGGTTATTTAATATAGAATATTTTTTTAAATTTATTTTTAACCAATATTGTCATTTTTTATTTTTTTTTAAATGTACTGATCTCGGGACCAGCCCCGGGATCCTGGGATCAACATTTTGGCTCGGGATTGGATTCCCTAATCACGATTAATAAAGAAAAAACCGGAAACGCCTTTCTAATAATTTGGTTTTAGTTTGGTTTAATGCAATGTTGTCATAAGAAGAATTTTTCAATTAAAAATAATTTTAAAAACTTAATTTATACGTTTTTCTCGTCGGTTGTTCAAGACATTCTAAAGAAAAGTAATTATAAAAGAAAATACAAACCGCATGTTCATTTAGAATATAAGTAAATAGTTGTGAGTAGAAAATTAGTTTTTGTATCAATTTTAGTTTACAAAGTTAAGATCAACAAAAGTACGGAAACAATAATTATGTAGTAGCCAACTTGGTTCTACTTCCAATAGCGAGAAATTTCAGCATGAATGTTTGCGCGGTGATCTTACATTAATTGAGGAGCTTGGGATAAAAAAATGAACGGATTTATTTTTACCTGAACATAGAAAAACACATTTTTCTTATAAAAACTTTTGATTTTAATTTAAGATTTCGACTGAAGGTGGTTGGTGGAATTTCAATATTAAATTTGAATCGTTCAAATTTTGATTATAAGGTCCATATTTTGATTCTTGATTGCATGAAAACTACGAGGATTTTAGCAAAGTTAAAAAATAAATTCTTTTTTTTATCAGTACTCCAATATTATAGCGATAATATTTTTTTCTCAAAACTGGATTTGGGCGTGTTCGATTCCAAGATCTTCAATTATACATAGTACATAATAAGTAGGTACAAACGAGTAATTAAGCTTGCAATAATTCCGTGATTTTTTTGTATATTTGCACTTAACATTCAATTACAACAGCTTCTGCACTAGTAGGCTCTGTATTATTTCAAATGTAAATGTAATTTTATTTTTAGTTGGTACCGTGACCAAGTGGTCAACGTCATTGGTTTCGGTCTCTGTGCTCACGGGCTTTGTTTCTCAGTACGGTCAGTGTCACTTCTTGTTTGGAGGGCGCCGTCAGATACATTTCAGAAATACTGTGAACTTTTACTTGGATTTTCCCAAATAGACGGTAAGCGATATTTTTATTCAATCTTCAGCGGCTTATTTTATAGACTTATGACAGTAGTTTCCAAGCTCCGCGCTACTCTTTGAAAAAATTGACACCCTAATGCAGGGGTTACCAACCCCGTGACCGCGACCGATTCCAGTTGGCTCGCCAACTAATTTGGGTAAATCGTTAAATTCCTGGGATTTTGGATTTTTAAATACTTGGAAGAGCTAAAAAAATGTGGTGCTCGCCGCCCTGCCAATATTTTAGATTCCGCTCTAGGGTCCAAAAAGGTTGGTAACAACTGCCCTAATGTATTCGCTTCAAAAAACGAATTCAACAATTATTGTATTAATTTATTTGTACACTTATCGCATTAGGAATCATTGAGGTAAGTGCTACATGCGTTTATTTTTTTACCACTAATGATCGATATTTTATTTTCATATTTGAAAACCACAATTGAAGCAGGGTTTTATGAGATATTTAATTAACTTTGTTGTATTGACAACTGCACGGTAGGGTGCCTTTATGGACCAGATAATAATTGTATTAAGCACAGAGGGACACTATCCTTTGCAGTTCGTCCCTGGGCGCATAATATCCTAGGAACGCCACTGATTTGCGGTGGCCTAAAGCCCCTATGGTACAAATAACTTGAACACCCTAGCAACTCAAAGCATTGTCGCATGTATTGATCTATAATCTATATTGTTCAATATTGTTGTGACGATTTTAGACTTGACTTACAGCACTTCGTCAGCTAAGCTCATTGATATTTTTTCTGACATTAGAAAAATGAATGATTTTATTCTAAAAATAGATGTACAGGTAGTTCTCGACTTACGACGGTTCGACTTTTGTTTGAATTGCATCTCGACGGTTTGAATTGCATCACGGGGCACCACAGCAAATGCTTACGTAAAGTAAAATGATGTTACAATGATAATGCAATACACATTTGCTCATATGTACAAATTTAACATTAAAAAATAATATACAAATGATTTATTTTAATACATCGTCGATGCACATCAAATGTGATATATGTGACTCTGGGTGCATTCTGAGATAGTCGATGAAAACTGCTTAAAAAAACGAAACGGAAAATAACACTTTTCTATGTATACACAAATTAGAGGAAAATATTTTATTCAGTATTAGAATACATGTACATAATGAAAATGTTTACTATTTTGAACAAGAAAATGGCATTTTATTGCGTTTTATGTACCATTTTTAATATTTTGCTGTCAACATATTTTATTAAAAATTATTCAAATTTGATAACTAGGCAATATTTTACTCACTAGTGTCAAGTTAACAGAATTTAATAATGAGATTCTATGATCACAACATGTAGGTGAATGTTGTGGACATATTATGACAATGGAATTATTAATCGTGCAGCCTTTTGACTGATTCTTTTTTTTTGTAAATAAATCTGAATAATCAGAAACTTTTCTTTTAAGATAATCTCCATTAGGAGTGTATATGTGCTCTACATTGATAGTGGACATGGTTATAAAATATCCATATGGTTCTTTTGTAGTTTGAATCATATATAAACACAAACTAATGTAATGTCTGTATATTATGCACATTTTTACTTGTGGTGTGCCTTGGAAGATAAAAGCTTGCGGAGCACTGCTTTAGAAGGCTGAGAAAAAACTGTATATTTAGCTAATTTTCGTAAAATCGTCACATATGTATATGTATATGTTCAGCAACGACATATTTTGTATGAAATTCGACTTACGACCAATTCAACATACGACCAAAGTTCAGGAACGTATCTCGGTCGTATGTCGAGGACTACCTGTATTTGTATTTTGTTGGTTTAATGGTGACACATTTCTTACCACCCCCTCTTTCGTCGTCACAAAACGCAGCACTTGTTTGATCCTCCTCTTCCATTAGAGCGTGACGTCACATGCATGGACGGCTTCATATTGATTTTCAGAATCATATAAAAAAATAAAGAATGAATGATGATTTAGAAAAAATCTAGCTTACTTTTATTCATACCTCATCTATTTTTATAATATAAATACAAACATATTTAAAAAACATGTATTTGTTATATTTGGCATCACATCTTATAATCGCAAATGCGAAAAAATATATATTATCAATTAAACTCATGTGATATAAGCTCGATAAGGTTTTAATTCAATCAAATTAAATTTTAAACAAAACAACAAGATCTCAAATTAAAATTAAAATATTCCAAATTTAATATTAACCTTGCCAAGACTGATAACTGAGGTACTCTCACCACTAGGGAATCCAATCCCGGGATCCCGTACAGTTTTCTATACATTTCAATCCCGTGAATAGAAGACAAGATCCCGAAATTTTTGGGATTGATTTTAAAACATAAATGTGTTGGTTTTCAAGTCGGCAGTTCAAGCATATGCAATAAACGATGGTCAATTTAAATTATTTGCAATAAGAATTATCGCAGACGAAACGTTAATCGGATGCCAAGCATATTAAATTATCAGATATCAATGGCAGTGGCGAAAAAAATAATGCTCTTGTGCTTTGGGCATATTTAAAAATAATATTTAAATTACTTATATTTACTCCAATAAAATTTTTAAGAATGTTTGTACACGACAATTTTAGAAGATTAAAAAAATCCACCTCTTCATAGCGAATAGCTGAGAAGAAAACCTATCTGTAACGCATTGATAGCCCACAGCTGGTTATATAATATATAATTTATTTTTTAATTTATTTTTGGTCTCAATCATCAATTTTTATTTCTTAAAACGTATTTTAATCAAACTGATTTTGGGACCATTCCCGGAATTAAAAAATTATAATCCCGAAATCCCGGGATCAACATTTTTGCTCGGGATTGGATTCCCTACTCACCACTGTAACTCAAAACCTGTTTAATTAAATGTAACCAAAAAGAGAAAATTAACGATTGCCTAACTATCCTTTTACTTAAGTTTTATAATTGTTGAAATACTGAATTGTTCAACATTTGTCAGATTGGTTGTAGATATTTAAAACATATATCTGAATTAATCAAAGTAGGACGGAGTGAAATGTGAAATTATTAAACGAAAAATTCATCCTCTTTCTATTAGATTTCCTAAACATTTTATTGCAGGTAATAAATAATGCCAAATTGCATCGTATTTTCATTAAAAACGTCTGCATGTTTTCAGTTTATTACGAGTCATTGAGTTCTAGGAATTTATTAAGTACATCCTGACTTTTAATACTCCCCTCATAACAGTTCACAATTTAAATTCGCGAACCGATTTCAAACACAAAATTGAATCTGAGCGAAAACAAATTAACGTGTGTTAAAATCGACTGAATTGTTTTTTTATTGTTTTGAGATTTTTATGAAATCAACTGCAACGGTGTTTTATCTCTTTATCATTCACATAATTGGTTTTTCCCACTGTTTTGTAATTTCTAATAATGTAATGAATTATTATATTGAAAATTATAGACAAATTAATTAAAATGAAACAGGACGTTACTTCATAAGGTGTTGATGTCTACTTAAGCAGATCTTAATTATTAAATTTGGTAAGATCGCTAAATATTCAAGTACTTTATTCTGAATTAGTCTGAATTAGTACTCTAGGACCACTCCCTCGGCAATTTTGAAAAAGGTGCACAGAGGCTATTCTATATAAGGCATTGCGAGGTTGAATGGCTAACTTAAAACTATTTCTCATTGAATCACTTTCTTTGATTATATATACGAGCGTTAAGCCCGTTGCCCCCAACGGGACGATTTTTCACATAATAAAAAAAATCAGACATTTTCCGACATAAATAATTAAATGCATACTTACTCATCAAATTAATCAGAATGAAAAAACTTTACTAATTTGCCAAATGTAGCTTTTTTTAGAAAATATGAGTCTTTAAGAGGTGAAGTGAGCCAAATAGCAAAATGGTGAAACTTTTCCATTTGACTTTTAAGTACATTTACGTTTTCAATTGTTTTTTATGCGAACTTTCATCAACTTTTAATTTTATGTGAAAGTTTGTTAAATGAATAAGCATAAATAAATAAAGTATTTTAAAGATAAAAATGATTGTAATAATTAGATAAAAGGGGTGAGTTTAGATCACCTTTTCCCATCATCCTAACTTGGCTCACTTTACCGTATTTTAGTCTTGTTGACCCCAATCTATCAAACTATTATATTTGGCTAACTTTATTTTAAAGTATTATATTAATTAAAAATAAATTTACCTTGTCCAAAGCATAGTCTCAAATTCAAAACATATTCCATTTTTAATACAAACAATAAACGTCACTTTGCAAATTCCAAATATAGTTCCAATTATAATGATCTATTTTTATCATCCTGTATAAATCGGACGTACCTTAGTGGTAAGGCGTTCGACTGTTAATCGAAAGATCCGCGTTTAATTATTACTTAATTATGTTTTAATGTAAAATAAAAACGTATATATTTATATGTATTGAATTTTATAATAATTCCATTTTCAAATGTTTAATATATATGATCTATTTTTATCATCTTGGATAAGACCTTCGATTGATAATCGAAAATTCCGCGTTCAATTCTTACTACGGCAGGTATTTTTTTAATGTGAAATAAAAATGAATTCAAATTTTAATGTTAAAGTATGCAAGCCAATACATTTATAAATAAAATTTCGAAAGAAGAAGAAGACCCCGGAACATATCAACTACGAAACTACATTATCGGCTATTAATGTATAGATTTATTTCGGATGATGCTTCCAGTCAGCAGAACCGGCCATTTCATAAAATGGTGAAAAAAGCAGAAAATTAATTGTGATTTATTTTTAAAAAATTATAAAAAAAAACGTTACGAATTGAACAACACTTCAAAAGTTAAACAGTTCAGTTAACGTACAAAAAATGCCATATCGACTGCTTATTTTGCAAGCCGGTTTGCTACTCTTGGGGAAAAATAGCCATTAGATGAAATTTAATTACTCCAAAATTATTATTGTGTTCACTTAGTGGAAAGGCATTATATTCAGAGAACATTTAACTCATTAGTACTAATTCCACTTTTATTTTAAATGGTCAGGACCGGTTTCGCTCATGACGAGCTTTATCAACTGATTAGAGAATATTACATTTAAGAGTTATTAGTGTAAACATTTTAATTATCTTCAATTAAATGCCTCTGATTCATACTTTGTATCTTTATCTGTGAATTCCATTCATTACTAATTATTTGTTAAATCCTAATAATTTTATTTAGTTTTGCATAAATAGCTCTGTAATATTGTATTCTTTCATCAGTTGATCTGATAATGCTAGTCATGAGCGAAATCGGTCCTGTGAAGTGAAATAAAAGTGGAATCAGTACAAATGAGTATACATTACATACATTTATTGCATGTATATCTTTTCGCACGCCTTCTGCCTAAATAGAGTAAGCCAGTTTTGAGATTTAGCAATCAATATGTTTTACAAAGGGACTGAACGTGGATCTAAAAAAAACATTGAACATGATTTTCTGTAAAAAATGTGATATCTGAGCGCGCGTAATAGCAACCCCCTCCCCTCCCCGCCTTTGTGCGGACGTGTGCGCTTAGAATAAATTCTATAAAATCACTTTGAAGGACAACAATATTGCGTTGCATTTTCGCTTTGATATTTCACAGAAAAATTCAGCGCATTGTTTTTACAATTTTTCACCAAGCTCTATAATGTGCAGAACGAAATTAAATGAACCACCTCAGCCGTTGAGTATTTGAAATTCGCGTTTTTCCTCATTCCTTAATACACCCGCTGGATGAATGAAAAATTCGCTTCAGGCTTAGTAAATAGTAAATGAAATACATTAATATAAGAGAAATTGAAATATTTACATACTCCATATACAGGGCGACATAATACTAAATCAAAATGTTTTTTAACCATGTTTACTCCAGTGGCGTACGGTGAGTGTTAGCTTTGGGTGTGCTGTGTATGAAAATAAAAATAAAACAAAACAATTAGGTATATGAAAAAAAAGTTGAATAACTGCATCACAAGCAGTTCTCGTCGAAAAACTTGTATGAAAATACCTCCATTCGGAGGACATATACTCCACACTGGGAGCGGACATGGATTGAATATATATTATATATATATCGAAATGTTTTCAAAACTATTTATAATAAGGGTAAAATAGAATAAAGAAGTATAAATATTAGTAATAAATTATATCACGCCAAAATATCAATGAAAAATGACCTGTTGAATAATTTAATACAAAAGTAGAGACGTGAAATTTTCGAAAGAACGCCCGAGAAACCTCATAAATGACGTGTGAGCTCTCAATAAAGAAGATGACTTTCGATTTTAAAGTTGCGTACAAAAATATTAGCTCCACGCTACGCGCACCTAGACTGCGCGACTGTATGCAGTCGTATGGGAAGGCAGGTCGTGAACTTGGGACAACGCTCGCCTTTTCAAATACGGTATACAACCGCGCAACAAATACACTTTAAATATATTACTTTATGTTCTAGGTTTTGCAGGCGTATGTTCCGGGTGTGCGGCGCACACCTTGCACACAAAACCCCCGATGTGAAACACGTGAACTCCTAATGGCACTTTTATAAACAGAATTTTTCTAACTTTAAATCGTTCAAACTATGTACATTCACACAGATTTTGTCACTAACGACCCGGTTTCGCCTTTTGGCATCTTCAGGCGTTCAAGTGCACGGATTAACTTGAACTAGAGAACTGTGTGTTACTCATACTCAATTGCAAAGTCTCTCATTTTCAAAGAGTGTTGGGGTAGAAGAATAAGGTAAAGAAAATAATAGCGATAAGCTAATCGCTCTCGCTACGTCTCGTTGTTAAAATTGGATGGGTAGGGGAGTATTTTGGACATCGCAGATGTCCATGCTTTTGAGCGGAATTCCATAAATCGATTAAATATCAAAATCTTTTGCACCGAGATTCGACCCCATAAGCACCGTAACCGACGCCAAATACGTTGACCACTCGATTATATGGATTTTCCAGGTTTAACATGATACCATGAGTGATCTCATAGTTAGTTAACAGTTGTTTGAGTGCTTTAAAGTGACAGACAAAAATATTATAAACTGTTCGCTATATATAATATAAGATTAAATGACTTCATTCAAATAACACTTATGTTCTTACTATTTGTTAATCCACTCTGATTCTTGTGTGGCTTTAAAAATACTTTAAGGCATATGGATACGCAAACTTGTATGGAATGAATCACGCATCAGAGATCCATGTGTTTGAGTAGAAATCCAAAAACCTATTCAAATATCAATTAATGAAACTGTCCGTACTGGGATTCAAACACGTGAGCTTTGCAATCACAGTCAACGACGTTGACCACTTGACTACGGACAGGCAAATAAAGGAACCACAAACATTTTCTTTGACATTAAAAGGGCATTAACAATCAAAATAATATTTTCATAATCAATGAAAACCCCTAGAAAAGATCAGATACTTTCATACTACATAAATCCTTAGTAAATATTTTTTTCATAATTTTTATTTTCACCAGGTATGCTATTTTTGAAAAAGTGAAATAAATGCCAAAAACTTTCCAACAATTCTGTTTTTTGCCGTCGTAGCTAGGTACTAACTACTAACTAACTAAAGGTAGGGTACTAAAAAAATCACGAAGAGATAATCGCCTACCAAGATTTCTCCATGTATCTGGAGATAAGCGTAGACTATTGCATTATCATCAAAAAATATATGTAAATAAAATAAAAAGTTTTTAATATGATAAAACAGAAAAATGTGAATTTAATAAACCAAAAAGACCCCAACCTGTGTATGTAAAACAGTTACATTACGTTCCAACGACAAATTCGTGAAAAAATATAATAGTACTAATCTGTGTTATAGACAGGTACGAGGTTCAACATTCATAGAAAAAGTGCGTTGCACATATAAAGACAGGCTATTTTTGGTATATTCCAATACTTATTTCACATTCGACCAAAATCGGGAAAACAATATTGTAGCTCTAACCCACATATAATAAATATCCTTCTTTAATCACTAAATGAAAATTGAATGGTTGGTTAACAATTACTCATAACTTATTCAGATCGGGAGTGTTTTCAATCAACTCATCAGTTGATAACAAAGTAAAGTTTATTCATTCTGATTAATTTGATTAAGTAAGTAAGCATTTGATTGTTACATATCGGAAAATTTCTGATTATTTTATAGCGAAAAAATCCTCCCGTTGGGGACAACGGGCAAACAGCTCATTATGAACTTGTACTGACGCTTAGTAAATGAGTGTTTCGTGTTAATATATTAAATAAATGTATCACTGTGTTATGTATACTCAATACCATACCATACTATGTTTTATTCTGTATGACGTTCTATTTTCAAAATGTGCTTCGTGTATTAGAATGAAACAAATGAAGTATGAAACTTCAGTAGAATAGAAAACAATTGAAACCTGTCACTTTCTCACGATTTTCGTATTAATTATAAGATTGATTTATTGATTTATAAAGTGTAAAATTAAGTTATCTAAATAAAATTGAACCAACACATAAAAGTGTTTTAGTAAAAACAATAAACATAACATAAAAATTGGTGTCAGAAGTGGGATATGTGCTAAAATAACGTTAAGAAATTTATGGTGACAGTAAATTAACGGTGAATAAAATTCTTAAAAATTAGCACGAATCAAATACACGAAAAAAAAAAAATCTAATATAATAAAAGTACATCGATTAAATCGAACGGAAATTATAATAAATCAAATATAATATGAATACGAAACTAGAATAAGACTAAATCTTCAAATTCCAATTCTACGAAATCTATTATCGAAAATCTTCTACGTCGATATATCTACAAACTCTACTATTGAATCTTCAACTTCTACATGGTGAAAATAAATTCTGCGAAATCCATCATCGAATATTCAAACTACATCTTCTTGCCGACTTCAACTAAATTTTCTTTGCCGACTTCAATTACATCTTCTTTGCTGATTCTACATCCAACTACAAGAAAAATCTGCAAGCTGCCAACAACCTATTTCAACGACTACTAGAACCAAATTCATCTTCAAGTCAACGTTTGTTTAAACTTTATGCAATATATTATTCATCATATTCTGTGAGTAACTTTTGTAACAATTTTTCTTACTCAATCTATACACTTTCACACCAAAATGCCTGCACTCACTATCGATACATTGATGAAGTTTGTTTCGACATTTGACGGAGAGAAAAGAAATCTGTATCCTTTTATTAAAGATTGCGATACTGCATACGAACTATGCTCAGAGCAACAGAAAAACATACTTATAAAATATATGATTCATTGCGTCGTAGGAAATGCCAAATACACAATTGCCAATTATAATTTTAAAAACTATGCCGAATTCAAATCATTTCTAATAAATACCTACGGTGAAAATAAACACACATCTCAGTTAGAACTGGAATTAAGAAATTGTAAACAAAACTTTAACGAACCAGTAATAAAATTCATACAAAGAGTTGAAAATTGCACTAATAATCTTATCGGAGCTGTTCGATTTTCGAACAAGGACGATGCAGAATTGATAGGGAGAATAAAGCAAATTGAAGACAGCGCTCTTAATACATTAATTTTAGGTATGACCAGTCAACTGTCAACAGTAGTCAGGCTTTCAAAACCCAAAAATCTTATTGAGGCAACGAATATTGCAATTGATGAAGAAAAGTTTTATAATGCAGTTAGGGAAATGAACTCTAACCCAAATAAGATCAATCATAATTATTTAACCAAACATTCAAAGCCACACTCTCTAAATTCAGAACATAATCAATTTGTCGGTAATCTTACATCTCAATACAATTCAAAATTTTGTAGATACTGTAAAAAATCAGGACATATCTTAGAAGAATGTCGGAAAAGACAATTTAATAACAACGTAAAAAAGCAATATCAACAAAATGTTTCAAACAACAAATTCCAAACTTATCAAACTCCTCGTAATTCTAAAAACTTCCAACCTCCTAATAATTCAGAAAATTATCAACTAACTCCGAATGTGCAAATCATTCAGGCAGAATATTTAAATTCAACAAATAATGATCAATCTCAACAATTCAACAACAACGTAAAAAATCAATATTATCAAAATCCTTCAAATAATAACTCACAAACTAATCAAACTCTCAGTAACTCTAAAAACTTCCAACCTCTTAATAATACAGAAAATCGTCAAATAACTCGGAATGTGCAAACCATTCAGGCAGAATATTTAAATTCAACAAATAATGATCAATCTCAACAACGATTGCAAAATGAATTGCAATTATCTTACTCTAATACTAATGCTGATGCATTGTCTCGAATCGAAAATCAAGTTTTAAATACCATGACCTCTCAAACTTCTTCATACGACAACTTCCTAGAAAAACAAAATGAAACATTTAACGTTAAATTTTATGAAATAGATGAATCTCTTCTTAATCAAAAGCAATCTATAGCACATTGTATTTCTAACGACAAATCGATGTCTAAAGAAATAGCTTTAGAAATAAGTTCAATGATCTCTAATTATGACGAATTATTAAATACACACTCTAAAGTAGGAGACGTATTAAAATCAACAGAAAATAAAAATAATGTTTACCATTTAATAACGAAACAAAACTTTTGGGAAAAATCAAATTACTTTTCTATCTTTCAAGCATTATGTAACTTAAAAAATATTCTACATAGTGATAAAGAAACAAATATCTCTTTTCCACGCCTTTATAGTGGTTTAGACAACTTAAATTGGGAAAAGATAAAGAAAATTATCCAATATGTTTTTCACAACTCAAACATAAATATAACGATCTGTCATAACAAAATAATTAATCCTCATCACGACGAAATACCACAAATACTTAAAGAGTATCATGACTCTCCTATAAGCGGACATTCAGGATATCATAAAACTTTAAATCGTTTACGACTCAAATATAAATGGACTAATATGCAAAAAGACGTTAAAACATATATCAGGCAATGTGAATCTTGCCAGAAAAACAAAATATATCGTCAAAATTTAAAACAGCCCATAGAAATAACTACGACTAGCGGAAAACCGTTTGAACGTATTGCCTTAGATATAGTAGGTCCATTACCTTTAACCGAAAATGGAAATAAATATATTTTAACTCTTCAAGACGATCTTACAAAATATTCTCAATGTTACCCTATTCCTAATCATGAAGCAATGAAAATTGCATCTCAATTAACTAAAAATTTCATTTGTCAATTTGGCATCCCTGAAAAAATTCTTACCGATCAAGGAAAAGATTTTACTTCAAACATACTTAAAGAAGTAGCCAAACTTTTAAAAATCGAACAAATCCAAACCAGTGCGTATTCTCTTACTAGCAATGGTGCGCTAGAGCGTAGCCATGCTACTCTAGCCGACTATTTAAAACATTATATATCTCCAAGTCAAACCGATTGGGACGAATGGTTACCTTTTGCTATGTTAAGCTATAACACTACTCCACACACTGCTACAAAATGTACACCTTTCGAATTAGTTTACGGAAACTCACCTAAACTACCAACAGCTATAATAAAACCCGAATTTAAATAAACACACGATTCGTTTTTAGACAATTTTAAGCTCAAATCAACCAAATCACACGAAATAGCTAGAAAGAATCTAGTTGAAAGAAAAGAAGACACACAATTAAGGCATAACAAAAATAAAACCTTACAAAAATTTAAAATCGGTGATAAAATATATTTAACAAATAATGCTACTAAACTAAATAAATCTAAAAAATTATCTCCTAACTTCCAAGGTCCGTACGAAATCATAAAAGTCAACAGTCCTCTTAATATTACTATTAAAGTAAAAAATAAATTAATCAAAGTTCACACTAACAGAGTGAAACTTGCTATTTTAGATCCCTTACAGTAAGTGGATTTAAAACAGATTACGACAATCATTACATTATCTCAAAAATACCATGTTTATTCAACCTTAAAATCACAATATACACTCTTACATACTATATAAAATTGTTATCAACTATGTAACCAAGATTTTATTTGTAAAACCTGAATGTAAAAGTTACTCTAAAATGTAATCCTAATAAGTGAAAATGTACAAACATAAAATTATTATATATTTATTCCAGATGTAAATATCTTAAATGATGATTGTTGTAAGTAACAAATAAATAAATAAAACCCATCTCCTCCATTACAATCACTTACAATACCTTATGTACATCATCTCAATGTTTCTTATAATCATATATTTATTGTATAAACTCATTTAAGTTACCAATAAGTTTATTCTTTAGGGGGGAGATGTTATGTATACTCAATACCATACCATACTATGTTTTATTCTGTATGACGTTCTATTTTCAAAATGTGCTTCGTGTATTAGAATGAAACAAATGAAGTATGAAACTTCAGTAGAATAAGAAAACAATTGAAACCTGTCACATTCTCACGATTTTCGTATTAATTATAAGATTGATTTATTGATTTATAAAGTGTAAAATTAAGTTATCTAAATAAAATTGAACCAACACATAAAAGTGTTTTAGTAAAAACAATAAACATAACAACTGTGACAAAATCTGTGGGAGTGTACATAATTTGAACGATTCAAATTTAATATTGAAATTCCACCAAGCACCTTCAGTCGAAATCTTAAACTAACGTACTATATTTATTTCTCTCCCGGATATAACGTCAACCCCATCAAAACACTTTATCGCATGAATCGAGAATTGACCGGGTGGATAATAACGCTCTATAACATGAATATGCACAATACATACTACGTGAACTGCATTGCTTGATCATGCGTAGATAGACGCATATTGAGAGAAAAAAACAAAATCACAGGTAGGAAGGACTTCACTTCTCTTCGATCTCGACACTAATAAACATGTCCGCGTTGGTTGAAATAAACCTTATTTGATCGTGCGAAATATAACTTTGATCGTGTAATCATAATTGTTAAATCCTTAAGTGTTTTTACTTTTAAGACAGAATTAGCAGGAAATTTTAAAGAGCGCGAGTTTTTTATTATTTAAAATTCAAACAATTTTGACGGTGATACAAATTATTCAGTTTCAACTAAGATTTCAACAAGTTCGCAGGGAACAGCAATCTATATTTATTATTGGTAAGTTTAAAAAGAATTATTTATTGTATGTTTTTATTTGATAATATGTACTCAGGTATCTCAGCTTTGATTATGTAGGGTCCATGGCACAGTAATCAACGTTTTTAGCTTCCATATCTAACCTTTTAGGCTCAAATTCTAGTACGAACAGCAATTTTTTAAATCAATTTTTCGATTTTGTTTTGAGGCATAAACATTTGTGATGTCTAAAAATTTAATAACTGGGCTTAGCGAGAGTGATAAGACAACCAGTAGTCCTGTCGTACGTTATGATTTCTATCCCTACTACCCTCTTCAAAAAGGAGTAGATGAGCGACTGAGTACCAACCAGTTATCGTAACAAAACTTGAGTGAATGTACAAAATTTGAACGATTCAAATTTAATACAGCTGATTGTTTTTTTCTGCTTTAGAACTATGCTGAAACATGTTTTCGTATATTTATAAAAATATAGAAGAGGTAGAATTTGTCACTTTACTAACTATATTTTTAAGTTATCACTTAGATTTTTTTTGTGTACGTAATTTGAGTAAAAAAGATTCACAACATTTTCAATTAATTAAAAAGCAAATGCATTTAATTTCTTTTTATGATTGATCTTCTTATTATTGTTTCAAAAATGTGATGTATTACCATCAATCACTATTATAGTGTTAACTGCTAATGCTTGGCAGAATTAAATTATATTTATCAATGTGAAAACACACTTTTTATACTACTTACACATTTAATGAATTTACCAGGATGGGTTTCGCTCACGGTGAACATTTTCGATAACTTGAATATGCTTTTCCTTAATGACCTCTAGCATATTTAAGGACAAACGGCCAATGAAACACTATTTAAATTGTATTTGGAAATTGTTTGTATGATTTCTTATTAAAAAATTTTTTTTTACTGAATAAGTAATTTTAAAAGAAGTCGAAATACTCTATATAACCGTCGGTTCTATATATCGAGTGCTAATTTATTATAATAAATAAAGCAAATAAATTAAAACACAATTATTTCAAATAAATACTTCGCAGCCAGGTAATGACGTAAAAGCATACAAAAATAGATATTTATGTAATATTTTTTTGAATCGCTTAAATTTATCACAATTTCATGTGTTTTGTCACTCGGGTCGGCAGTGAATTTTCGTTAAATGAGAGTGACTCACATTTTATATTTAAATTGCACCAAGCACCTCTAGTCAATATCTTAAATAGTATAGTATTTTTTATACTATCATTAAATTGTATAGCAGATATACGTTATAATCTGATCTACGAAAGATAAGCATTTAATCTCTTTTGTCAGATGGAAAAATTAGAAGCCGACCAGGCAAAATAATCATAATCTAATCTAGGTAGTTTTGACAAAGTAATATTAAATAATGATTCAAAATCTGCTTCCGCACCTCGAATAGTTGATACCAGAGGTTATAGTAATATTTCGACTAGATGAAGCGTTGGATTGAAATCTTTTTGGTTCATTTGTTTCGTTTAACATCAAATTACGAATATCGCTCAACGTTTTTAAAAAATACGCTATACCAACACTGTATAGAATGTAATGTTCTGTAGGATTTTATAAAACCTCATTCTATATTTTCAATAATTTGGTTCTTTTATATTTATTTAAAAGTTAAAATTAAAAAAAAAAACTATCAGATAAAACAGGAACCGTTTACAAAATCAGAATACGGGTGCTATGTCCCAAACTCATTAAATGTTTTAAGCAGTGGCGGCTGGTAACTTAAAATTTTGGGTGGGCTAAAAAAAGTTTAGCATTGTATACAAACTACGAATTTGTGAAAGTTTCCACTTTGCAATTGGCTAAGGTCTGCGAGCCGCATGTGGCCCTTTTGAAATTGTTTGCTTTTGTTTAACTCGGGACTAATTTCAAACTAGCCCAGCCTTACCTCTTATTCTTAATATGCATGCACAACAGAATTCGAGAATCAGAGAGATGCTCTTATATTGATAGAAGAGAATCAGACCTAAGATATTGTATGAATTTTTGATAGATATATTTTACATTGTATATCCGAATTGATGTTTGTCAAGTTTGTCAAGTTAGATTAAGTCTGCTAAAAAATACTTTTTTACACTTTTTGGCTGAAAATTTCAGGTCGGACTGAGCCCACCTAGCCCATTACGTAGAATTGCTGGTTGGTTTTAAGTGCACTAGATTTAAGCACATTAGATTAATTTTAACTTGAACAGATTGTCGTTGATTCAATCAGTGAATCTGATATTATGGTTCCGTCGAACAGTGTTATTCCGACTGTTTTTTCTACAATGTGTTGTTAATTAGTACTGTCTGATTTTTTTGTACTGCATAACTGTTGTTATGCTGTTTTTTATGGTAATTAGTGACTGCAGATATAAAGTTCCATAAACATCTACATTCATCGTTTTAGTTTTGTATTTTAGTATTAACTTGTTACACTTGTCTTACTGATGCCGCATACATTTTGAAAATTTAACTAAGGGTTGTGCAAACAATATAAGTAAATATATTTTTAGATTGAAATAAAATACGTTCAGAATACTAATATTTTGTAAATAGGGTAACAAGATATGTCGATGAACGGATTTCTGATTGATGGCATGGATGTTTATGATGTTTTTAACTCTCGTATATCCTTACGGTTTTTAAAAACGGGGCACTAAGAGAACGATTAGATAACCACTCGTAATTTCAAGGTAGTATTCTTATATGCCTACTCTCTTTGTTAAAATGAGATTGAACCACTGAGTAACAAGCAGTTTAATATAATTTTCAATCTCGTTGTCTTTCTTCAACTTCTGTTTAGATTAGTTCAATTAGACGACCAAATGGTCAACATTTGGAACAGACATGTATCGAAAAGATGAAATAAGATTCCTCTAAATTTACCATGTGTACATTTACCTACACAATAATTTTGTTGATAGAAGTCTGAGTTGAATACAAAGTAGTTATTGTTAGTGCTCACTACCATTATAGATTTATTCAAACTCTTCCGATTCAATAGAGTGGATTTGTAATTGTTTCTGTGGTGATGTATATTATTTCCGTACATGTTTTACAAATAATTAATAAACATATATACAATATACTATTGACGATATTTGTCAATTATATTCCGTCGCTGAGAAATTTTCTATGGTGTTCATCAAAACAGAACTGAAAAGTGTTTTAAGTATATAAACTAAAACATTTCCATGTCAAAATTGTTACGTTAACAGTTTTATTTTGCGAAGAAAAGTTGTTGCAGATGTTGTGATACATATTTCGTGCACAAAGCTATGTATAAAATCGGTCAACATTTAAAATTGAAAAGAATATAAAAGAATATTGTGTTTTTTCTTAATAAATGAAAAGAGTGTAATATTTTCAAAGTTGTAAAATTTGACTAATATCAGATGTTATCGCTTGTATGTGTGGGTCTTATCGACTTCAATTCTCACCTCTGCACAATCACGCCCTTCCGTCGGCAACGATGGAAAATTAATGCAAATAACTAAAACATCAGTGATGAAGTAGACTCGAAAGTCATTAGACACTAACGCGAATTATGACTTTAAACTCCATTAAGTTGATATCCAAAAAATCTTCAATTTAATTCAGTTTATAATTATTCATACTAAGCGTTCTAAATTGTTTAATTGTGTATATTTTATGGATTTGTTTTTCATTCATTGTTTGTATTTTATATATTATATGAGTAATGGCTTGCATTTAGGGATGTAGTGATGGGTGAGCTGCGAAAAGTGTCTCGTTTAGTTTGAACGCTGTTGAATATTATATTATTTTCGTTGACCGTGGGGTCAATGTTGTGATTAGAGTAACTTCTTAAAAGGGATCAGTTAGCCAGAAGTAGCCGTAGTTGAACCGAAATGCGCAATCTTTCCTTATAGATAGGACCTTCCTTTTTGTAAGTTAAGTGAAGCAATTAAAATGTAGTTTGCAATAGTTTGATGAGCGATGAGTCACAAAAATTCGGTACCTTCGATTAAGAATTATATAAACATTTGAAAATGCTCGCGATGTTTAAACCTGGTCCTGATTTATTTTAGATAAAGAAAATATGCCACATTCTATAATAATAAATATAATTTAACGAAAAAGTTAATCTACCTCATTCACTCTTGTTATATCCATTACATGTAAGTAAATATAACTAACTATCGTAAAAAAAATATAAATTTTCCGGCGATTAAAATGATCCAATTCTTAAGCCATTTAATAATACCCGTTTTTTTTTAATCGTTCGACGTTCCCATGTAATGACTTATCAAGTTGCTTTTTAACGATAATCACTTATTTTTTCAAAACCCTACATAAATTGTATTTGTTTATGTGATTAATTTTCCAATTGACTGAACGTTGTTAAAATCAAACCACTTGTGAGATTAATCCAGATTGCCATAAATAGCTTTTAAATTATTGATAAAATAAATTTATACTCAGTTGTCCAATCTCTCTTCTTCCAAAGAGAGTAGGGATAGATGGATAGGGCTTGGACAGGACTAGTGGTAACCTAATCGCTCTCTATACGCCCCGTTCATAAGATAGGATGGGTGGGAGGGGGGAATATAATATTAATCATCAAAAAACAGAGTCATAAACAGATCTAAGAATAACTTCAACTATACTTTCATTTCTTTCAATAATAATAATTGCTAAAATTATTTATTAAATTCATTGCAATAAAAAAATTATAAACACATAATATGTTTAAAATTTGATATACACATTTTTGCATTTGTCAAGTGAATGTAAAATATGCATAATATGTGTATCAATAAGATAATAAAATTATGTTTAAAGTACTGTGTATATCAGTTTGCAATTTTAAATGTTTATATGCATGGTATTTCCTTTCAATATAATCAAAAATATCAGCACAATTATAATACAACACAATTTTCAAAATTAATAAGCCAAAATACGAATAAAATTATAAACTGCTTATATACATGAAAATTACGTTTCTTGTTTTCATTTTGAAAAATATTTGGCATAATTGCCATAAAACATTCCACATTACAATAAAACAATGATTTTTCTATTAAAAATATTTAAATGTTCGGAGTATTCGGTGTGCGAAGTATTCTATATCCGGAAGGTTATGTGTGCGGAAGTTTCCGAGTCCGTAAGAATCGGTGTTCGGGGTATTCTTGGCCGGAGAGTTCGTGTTCGGACTATTCCTGTTCGGAGTGTTCGTGTTCGGAAAAGTAATGTTCGGTAGAATCCGTTCACCCACTTGGCGCAATGATTTTAGTATATCTTTGCCATTCAACCATTCGATAACAGCATCATTATAACATGTAAGTTGTATGCAGTGGAGGATTAAGCACGTCTTAGGAGGCCCTAAACGCAATAACATTTGGAGGTCCTGTTTTTCGAATAACATAGCGTCGCAAAATTTCTTGTAGAATACAAATCAGAATTGAAAATGTTTCAGTTATTTTGTGCTATTTATTCAAGGTAAATTTTTATTCAAAAATTGTAAGTTTAGTGGTCTGTAAAGTCTGAAACGTTGGCAATCACGGTAACAGAATGTGTAATCGATAAAGAAATTGCATTATTCCCTATTCAACTATTCGTTGGACAGAAAAAACAGCTACGCAGATGAAAAGGAGTTCATTATTTTCAGACGTACCTGAATCATTGGTATCTGCAATCCATTTATTTTTTATTTGATTATAAGAGTTCCTTAATTGCTATGAATCTTGAGTGAGAAATTGTTTTTTTTACACTCAAAATACATTAAAAAAGAGAAAAGTACCTTATTAATACATAAATTTTTGGTATAGGTAACTTTTAAAAATATTTTATCAACATATACGAGTACGTCCATTGGTGGTAATAATTTTATAGGTGAGAAGAATGAAATTGATTTTATGAATAATTTTGAAAAAATTGGTTTGTTTTAGATTTATTAAAATTTCCTCCTCTGTTGGTGTCGAGTGTGTGCTGTCGAACCTTACGAATGCTTGATGACCCCACTGGTACATTTGATAATCAAGTGATGGAAAAGAAGACTATGGACGAACGTGAAAAATATTTATTGGAATTTGTAGGTGTTAAATTTATTTAAAATCGAAGAAAATTTAAATGAATAAGCTTTATTTCAAATGAACAGTTTTGAACAGAGGCTTTTTTCTTGGTGGCACAGCTGAGACTTCTTGCGGCACACCGATTGGCAGACACTGCTCTAACATAACAACACTGACATTGTAAATCAGTAATTAAACAAGATTTTGAAAAGAAGATTTTTGAGAAGTGACGCACTTAGCACAGCTGTTTTCGATTAGATAACAAATCACTTCTGTGGCGTTTTCAATTTTTAATGTAAAAAACATTTTTTATATTACCTTATTTCATAGTTTTATTTCTGGATCGAAACCGGTTCGAACTCATCGCGAACATTGGTTATATTTTCAAAGTTCTAAAATGCTCTCTCAGTCGATAGTATTATTCAGTTTTATACTTTGTATGGTTGTTAAGCCGTGTTGTCATAATGATAATAAACTTCCTAGCAATTTTATATTTCCATTCATATAAAAAGGAGTAGATGATTGTCAATAAGTTACATCGTTAAGAAAAAAGTTTATTTCTCTTGGAACGTTAACAAGCGTGGTTTATGAAAGAGCTCGATAAAAGTAATATTAATAAGTAGAAAACATCACAATACGAGGAACACGAGTCTGGTTGCAACAGGAGTAGGTTACAATAATCAATTTTAAATTGATACCGATAACGATTGCACTGTGCGACAGACTGGATTGTAACATAAATGTCTAAAAATAAGTTGAATATATTATTGCGTAAGACAAGAGACGTCATCAGATGTTTGTTATCGCATATAAAAGAAATAGATTTGTACTGCTTGAATTGCTTATTCATTAAGATGGTAGCTGTTTCATATTTATTCATGCCAAAATAATCAAAAAATATATGAATAGATTATACAGTCTCAATACCAAATAAAAATGTAGCTTCCAAAGGAACAGCAACAGAATGGCAAAATAACATCGGCCGAATGAAGAGCGTCTAAAAAGATAGCTGTAACAACAGTAAAGACCCGATGAAATTAAAGTTAAATTTGAACGATTCAAATTTCTTATTGAAATTCCACCCAGCATCTTCAGTCGAAATCTGAAATTTACGATGTTTTAGCCTCATATGTAATGGAAAATATGTTAAGTCAGAGAACCGGGTGAAGTTTTAGAGATGCAAAATATGAATAGGGTAAAAATATCAAGGAATTTTTACCCTTTTTAAAATGGAGTTCTACCAAGTAAATGCCAAATCAATAAATAAATGCAAAATATACGCAAACTTCATCTGTCTAAAAGCGATTTTTACAAAATTGGGGGTTACAAAGTCAACTGGGGGGTTGATTTCTCCCAGGGCTTGCAAGCAACCATCAGGCAAGATTGCAAAGATAATCATTTTAATATATAAATACTTGAATGATGTTTTCTCTCTATAACATTATCCATTATAATATATTCTAAGATTGTCACTTACTGTTTCTTCATTGAAATACAGCGTGCAATTTTAAAAATAAACAATACAATTATTAAAACGTTGCAAATGTTCATACAAAAATTCACTACATTTGCGGTAAACATGTTTTATACGCCGTTTCACTTTATGTAAACTTATAAACACTTACTTCACGGGTAGTAAAGCAAGATAAAGGCTCTGCTTACAGTTTAAATCATTTATGCTATCTTCCCAAACTTAAAATTCTGTAAGGGGTGTACTGCTTTCTGCTGAGTCGGGAAATAAGGATAACACTAGAAAATAACTAGTGCTTAGCTGATCGCTAGAAGAGAATTGTTATTCATAAAATACATATTATATGCCATCGAGTAATTTCTGTTCAGATACTCCACCAGAAGAAAATATGCTCCACATTAAGAACGGACATTCACAAAAACTCGAGAAAACTTATTCAATCTAAAAAGTATATTGTAAATAAATTTATAATATTTATAAGAAATAAATCAATTAAATTCAATAAATATATGCTTTCTTTCCTATCCTAGCTCTTTTCTTGTTCACTACTCTTTTCGAAAATGAGAGGTTAAGCAACTGGGTTGCAAATAGTTCTCTTAAAACCTTAACTATATTTCGGTATCTAAAAAACATCACAAATACTGGGATTTCGGTGTTGGTAATACCAGTATTGCAATCCACATTGAAACATCCCGCCGCTTGATTTGCACGAAAAAAATTGCAACGCGTTGTGCAATCTAAAAAATAGGGCCTCCAAATCTTATTGCGCCTGGGGCCTCCTAAGTGCTTAATTCGCCACTGTTCCTTAATGCTATACATTTTTGTTATTCTTCCATATATTAAATGATTCGCCAAACACTTAATTTTAGCTTTAAAAAAATGATTGAGTCACATCCAAAAATAGTGAATTTAGATAATAATTCATCAGGAATTATCGAATCATGGTTGTACAATAGAAAACAACCAATCAGCTTTGTTGTCAAATTTTGGTACTAGATTTGTTTGAAATGACTATTAAAGCAAGAGGCAATAAACCGTAAAATAACTAATATCAATAAGAGAAAAAAAGTTTTTGCTTCTCTCAGGATAAAAAAGGGAAAATCGCAAGAAAAAACTCAAAAATTGGCACCATTGTTTTACCTACTCCAATTTCTTATTTGAAGAGTTAAAATAAGTCGTAGATAATAATATCTTTGTCAGAGATTACAGTTAGGTACTAATTTGATCTAAGAATATTGTTTTTCCTATTCAAACAAAAGTCTCGCTGGTGTAAGTAAAATTGAACAAGGGGTTGCACGAACTCCTCCTAGCCCCCTTTAGCCCTCCTCTGCGTTTATGCTCCAAGCAGACAGACTGAGTGGGGGCAGCCAGGCGTTTTGTGTTAAGCCACCTGTTGATAGAAAACGCATTCATACTACTCGACCTCTTTGGATAAAAGCTGGAAGAGAGAAGACCCTCTCGACTTCTATCGTTTAGCTTAAATTAAAGGTCAGGATGAATTTTTATTTCGGTTATTGCAATTAAAAAATAAAACCAAGATTGACATTGTTGATTCGAATTAGTTGAAACAGATTTTTCGAAAAACATTAGTCAGTTAGTGTAAAATTTAAACAAATTAAATGCAAGTATTTAATAAGTACATGTCTGCTCCCAATGCGGAGCATATGGCTTCCTAATGGAGGTATCTGCTTGAGAACTGTTTGTTACTCAGTCGTTCAACCCCTCTCATTCAATGAGAGTAGTAGGGATAGAAGGATAAGGTTAGGACAGGACTAGTGGTTAGCTTATCGCTCTCGCTAAACCCTATTATTAAAAGATAGGAAAGAGTGAGAGGGCATTTATTAGACATCACAAACACCCATGCCTTCGAACAAAAATCGGTAAATCGATCGAAAAAATGCTGTTCGTACTGGGACTCGAACCCGTAAGGTCTGGCACGGAAGCCATGTTGAAGCCATTTAATTAGTTATATTATAATCATTTACAAAAGAAGATGAGATCCACTTTTGATTTTCCAGATGATTCCTACAAGCAAACTTCTTAGACAATCCCTGTCATAAAGTTCTACAAGAATTCTCCAATTAATAATAAGGGTTTTGTCCACTCTTGGACTCTAATTATTTTTTGAGTAATTATTATTACACACCCCACCACTCAGTTGAATGCTGTAATTATTAAAATCGAAATAATAATTTAATTTACATAATTTTTGTGATACAAAAATTATTTTCAGCACCGACTTATCCGATACTTTGGTCACCCTGTGATTTGGGAGATTATTACATCAGACCCTAGGGTATCCAATCCCGGAGCCTTTCTCCAATCCCGAGATTTCGGGATTGATTAATTTTCAATCACGGGATTGGGATTAGCTCACCGAAGAATTTGATATCCTCGATTTGTTATACTTTTTCCCCGGATTGTCACAGAAGCTCGTTTTTTTTTTTTTTTAGTTCACCGAGGAATTTGAAATTCTCGATTTGGTATACTTTTTCTCCGGATTGTCACAGAAACTCGTTTTTTTTTTTAGCCCACTGACGAATTCGTATAAATCGCGTCTTCTTGTCGTCTCCGCCGGGATCGGGATCTAAATGTAAAGTGCTCTTATGAATATAATTCATAATATATTTGCAGTGAGGCTTAATTAACACACACACATATATATATATATATATATATATATATATATGTGTTAATATATATATATAATAATATATATATATATATATTATTATATATCCACAATATATAAACATTATTTCCAACAGAATAAACTGGTTTTCTCTACAATTATTGAATGTATTATTTTACATTTAATTTAACAATATGTATAGAATTTTTATTGTTTTTAATGACTGTGTATCAAAAAATAAATTTCAATGCCAAACTTTACCTACACCAATAGGCTTCTTATGCGCTACCGAAGCAGTATGAAATGTCTGAGTGGTGAAAAGATAAACAGTAATATTTTGTACTTAAAAATATATTAAGTGACTAATTTACGTATATATATATAAAATTTGTATAATTGATAAAATATAGTAAGTATAAAGTATTTTAAGACCATCTCAGTTGAATAAAAGCATTTATTTTTATAAAAATGAGATTTGTTTTACACGCCACTTTCTTGAACCAATGTATCGCGTAAAAAAGGATTGGGTGTATTAATACATCACTCAATAAGTTCATAGTATAATATATAGATGCCGCCGCTCTTGACAAATCCATATGATTTTTATAAAGTACCAACCTTCAAATAATAAGTGTCGAAATTTCATAACAATCTGATAATCTGTTTAGTTTGCATTTTACAGTGGTTTTAGTGACGCTACTTTTGTAATTTTCAAAACAATGGAAAATATCTGATATTTCCTAATATTTTGATTCAAATTGTTCGTTGTTCTCCAAATCGATCAATTCTAGTTGCAATGATGAATCGGCCTCGTTGATGGATGCTGAGAAAGGGTTGGAAAATGTTTTAAGCAACAAACAAATCGGTTTTTGAAAACAATAATCTAAAAACAGACTTAACATACACCGCAGACGGTACTCATTGTAAAAAAATGAATTTCGGGCGCAAATGTATACCTGTGAAAGTATAATCATATTAAATAATTAAGAATAGTATTAAGTTTTCTATCAGTGACGATTCAAATAATAATTCATAAACCATTGCTACTGCATATTTTTTTCACAGATTTTTATCATATTCAATGAAAAGTTTATGAATGAAGTACTTGTTATTTTGGGCCGAAACAAGTACCGTTTCGGGCCGCATGCGGCACGCGGACCGCGGATTGTGCACCACTGATGTAAATGAATAATTGATGATTTATCACTTTTGGAACACACTCTCAATAATTGGTGGAAATGCATTATATTCAATAAAAAGAATTTACATTTTTACTGATTCCACTTTTATTTAAAAAGGTCATGAGCGAAACCGGTCCTGATCTTTTAAGATAAAAGTGGAATTACTAGAAATGTATATTTTATTTATTGATTTACAAAAATTATTATGTTTTGAGCCGATATTTTTGGCTTCAACGAATAAATTTCCTGAAAACTAATGGTCGAACGAGAGATTCTTATTACTAACAAGCAGTGCGTTTCGATTTGAACCAGAATGCACACTAAGACTACGTAAGAATGCTTGGAGATGCTGAAAAGAGAAACCCGAGTGTGGTGAGTGACACAGCGTATGAAATGTACAAATGTTGAATGATTCAAATTAAAAATATAATGTTTGGGAATACATATATCCAGGGGTGGGCTGGAGGGGGCTCGGAGGGGTTCGCGCGAGCCCCTTGTTAGATTTTACTGACGCCTTGTTAACTTATGAGAAAATAATATTCTCCGATCAAATTAGTATATAACTGCATTTTCTAATTTATATAAACTAGCTGTAAGCCCGTTGACCTCAACGGGGGGATTTTTGTTGCATTTTTAAGTAACAGCGGGGCTGGGGAAGGGAAGGTTTTTCTTGACGTCATCGAAAACGGGACCAACAGACGGAAAGACGGAAAGACGGACATTATCGACTATTAATTTGTAGATATTATCTACGACAATGTTAGTATACAAATTAGTATATTTTTAGCTATTTACATTTACTAATTGCATATTGTTACACATTTTACGTGTATTAAGTAACAATCGATTGCTTATATAAGTATTGCATACAATTGCATAGGAACTATAAAAAAATTCACTGCTTCAGAATACTAAAAATAGCTACGAGATTGAGCGAGCTCCTTGTTAACGTATTGGCAGCCCACCTCTGCATATATCGATTTAATTCTTTCGCGATTTTTTTTTGAATGACGTAATTATGATATTTCCTACGACAAGGTCGACGAAATTATGTGCTCATCTTCAATATGTTGATTCAGGGTCTGCAAAGAGACACAATTCTATTCATCTACTTTTTATTCACAATATCCTTTCCTTGTTCCTTTCACGCTTGTAATCTTTCCAGACAATGGTCACGCTCCCATATAAATGTATTTTTGATATTTATTTATTTTAAATCTAATATACAAGCTGCTTGAAGAAATCGCTTTGAAGCTGAGAATTTTATTATAGAGGGTGATTTCCGTGTTTTATTCTGTCGTTGTTTATGTAAGTTCCAGTAGCCCTGAGAATTAATGTGAAATTGTAAGGTGAAATTATTTATATTAGGCACACTCATTCTCGTTTTAAGACATACACACCACCCAATCGTATGTTAAAGTGCATGCGTGCAAAGTCGGTTATTGGCTCTGTCTGGTTCGCGCCCCACTTAATATTCCACCATAGAGATTAAAAAATGATTATAAGATTGAAAAATGAAACGTTTTTATAGAAATACGATTATACAAAAGCACGCATAAAGCCGTAGTTTTCCTAGACTTTATTAACATACATTTATTTCAGTTGCATAATAAAAGAGACATTTTTTTTTGAGCCGGTTTTTTGACCATTGTCTAACAATGCCGATATTTGATATTTTACTGCTCAGATTTCCAGGTGTCACATTTTTATAAACCTACTTTCTAATTTACTTGACACGTGTACATTTTTTTCATTTCACGACCTTTGCTTTTGCAAGGACAGAGTCCTAACATTTATTTTAATTTTTTTTATGATCTTCTTCTTGGAACTTGGAACGAGGTATAACGATTGTGAAGAAAATAATTACGATTAAAGAAGCAAACTCTCAATTAAGCATGTGTTATGTTTAATGCTTATTAAAATAAAATTTAAGGTGTTCACTGTCAATCCGTAGTGTAAATACAGGAATGCACAACCTTTTTTATCGAACAGACAGCAAAAAAACAAATTATGATAGCTTAGGTTTGCAAGTAAAAATTAAATTTAAAGTACGCTCTTTTTACACGCGGATACGTTTAATGTAAAATAGCCTTGTATGTAGTTTAGTGATGCACAAGCCGCGGGCCGCATGCGGCTTAAAATAACATTTTTTGCAGCCCAAAATAACAAGTTCTTCTACCAATGTTTTTAGTGAATACTATAAAAATCTGTGTTTGATATATGAACAAATTATGCAGAAGCAAAGGTATATAATCTGGATTATCACCGATAGAAAACATAATCCTATTTTTTTATTATTTACCATTATGATATTATTTTCACGGGCATAGATTCGTGACCGAAATTCATCTTTTTACAATGAGTCACAGAATGTATCTCTCGTCTAGTGTAATATATAATTACTTTGCAACACTTTCATCCTCTACTGCCCGCGACAAAACAGAAAATTAATAAATTGATCCTTCTTTCAAAAACCTTGTGCACCACTGATATAAATACGTGAAAGATAGTTTATATTACATTCGGCCGTGTTATTTTGAAACCGTGCAAAAGAGGATTCGGTGTACATATTAAGCAATACGTGTTGTATTCTTAATTAAAAAATTGATGCGACTTTTGCCTTTGTAAAATCTTAACTAATTATTTAGAATCCGCAAAATCAGTAATAGCTTATTTCTATCTTAATTAGCGTATTTCTACGAACCGATTTTGCATTGTCAACCAAAAAGCTTACTCACATATGTATGTATATTAGAGGTCTGCACGGGCCCGGGCCCTTACGAGCAATTGAGGTTCGGGCTCGGGCCGGGCCCGGGTAAGGAATTTATTTCTTCAGAAAAATATTTCATACATGTTCGTATCGTAAGTCAACCATGATAATTTTAATTATAACCATTTCTATAGAGAATTGTAAATTGTTGTAAATCCGTAAAAAAAGGGTTTTTTTCGGGTTGAGGAGTATAAATCTGGACTTCGGGTCGGGTTCGCGTAAAAAGTGTGGTTTTAGACTCGGGCCCTGGCTGGGTCGGGCCTGAGTCTTTCGGGCTCAGACCGGGTAATTTTGTTAAACTCCAGAACTCCAATGCAGCGACTTCCAACCTGGGATGCGTGGACTATTGCAAAGGGAGGCGCGAACAGTTCAAAATATTTATTTACCCTTTTAAATGTGTCTTTATTACTATTTGAAATAAAGAATGGGGAGGCGCGGAGATATTTTTTCATCAAAGGGAGGCGTAGTAACATAAAGGTTGGAAACCACTGCTCTTATATATATATAAATATATATATATATATAAATATAAAAATCAAATAAATTATTTAAATAATATATACTATATTTTAATTCAAAAATGAAACATCCGTGGGCCACAAAAAAACAAGCGGGTCGCATGTCACGGGATTTGCATCATTCCTGATGTAAAGGTATTATGGCCGAGATTAAGCGAGCCCCTTGTTAGAATATTGGCAGCCCACCGCTGCACGTAAGAGATTTATATAAAGCAAAGTAATTAAATAAATTTCTGACAAAGCATAGGGTGGAGACTGGAGACGACATATCTTCAGATTTTTTGATGACGAGTATTGTCCAAGAGTCAAGATGTGACAACTACCGGGAATTAAGGTTGTTGATCTCGAAGTAAGCCTGTAAAATTTAAAATATATCGATGATACTTTCATATTCGACATAAGCTCATTCAGGAGTTCATTGACAGAATTACAAATAAGCTAATAAATACATTATTTTCAATACATACTTCGGGAATAGTCTACTTGATTTGTATATTTTAGTCATTTTCAATAATATTATTATATAAATGTGGATTTTTTTATTTATACAGGTCAAACAAAATGAATATAGAAATGTCTGAGGATACCAAACCTTATTTGAGCATACAAGACTGCATAACAACTAAGATGTCTGCAGGACAGGATGATATAACACCGTATTGTGCTGTGACGCGTAACATTTCCTACAAGATGAGCAGATGGTTGACCGCCACAACAGAAGATATTCCATCTGGATCGCGCTCCCATCATAATCTTACGCCTATATGTTTATACAGTGCGTCACACGCCCAAACGTTAGAAAAAGAACTGCGTAAGAACTTCAATGTTCAACTGACGTACTCTCCTGAAGTATACGAAGGATTTAAAGTTCAAATTGATTCAGAGGAAAGCTACTCAAAGATCGTTGCTATCCTTCGACGAAAAAGGATTCCTTTTAATGATTTCCATTGGAGAGATAATCATCTATTGCGGGTTGTTTTATACGGTATATCTGGTGATATCAGTATGGAACAGGTCAAGTATACAATGCTAAAAATGGGTTATCCGTTGATATCGGTGTATAGAAGAAAAAATGCTATCGCCGTGAATGGTGTGCTTCCCATATTTGTTGACGTTTTGAGAAATAATCCTGGCATGCAAATTTTGAAACTTCAGCAATTTATGTCTAGCAATGTAACGGTGACATTGTTTGAAAAACGTCCCTGTAACACTATTGGGATACCGAATGTTATGAACATATGCGCTGTCGAATTTAAAAACTGTACATGTTTAAGTTTTATCAAACACTGAAAATGTATTGCGGGCTTACGCCGTTAGGACACTGGTGCGAAAGCGGAACGGAAGCGGACCGGTTCGAAGCACAACCTTATGATAGTACGGTCCGCTTTCGTTCCGTTTCTGCGTCTGTGTGCTAGCGGCATTAAAGATTTGAATATGGGACAAATACATCAACACCGGTATTTCATATAAAATAACTGTATTGAAAATATTAATGTCAGTGTTTAAAAAACAAAAATAAAAAAATATATGACCAGTAAGGATCGCAATACCGGATGGGTATATAAAAATAGGTATTTCGAAATTTCATATAAAATATAACAAACCCATAAGCAGCGGTTGATCCTTGCTGTGTCAAGTACAGAGGAAAGAACCTCAACCTTTATTTAGTAATTTCATTGTTAAGAATCAGAATCAATGTTTACATTTTTAATAAATAACGTTACGATAGTTAGTCTTAATACTATACATCTCAAAACGGCGAAAAATGTGTCACAATTTGTTACACAATCAGTAAACTAACAAAGATATCAAAAGGGTGATTTTTATTACTAACTTTTCTTATGTTCGTTTTCTTAAAAAAATAATACATCACTTAAATCGTATATGGGCAACCACCGGCCCGCCAAGCTATTTTGTCCGGCCCTGATTCATCTCGGCGAAGTAATAGAGAAAGAAATTAATAGTCCCAGGGAGGCAATATTGCTAGTCTAGTAATTCAAGTTCAAGGCCAATATTCACACAAAATTTTGTAATCACTATATAATATTAATATTATGTCGTTCATTATATAAATAAAAAAATATATAAGAAGTGATGTTAAGAAATGTTAACTGATCAGATAAGCATAACCCAATTTATTTATTGATTTGGCATTTACTTGGTAGAACTCCATTATAATAGAGTAAAAATATCAACGTATTTTAGTTCTACAGTTTTTTTTATATTTATGAGTTGATAGCTATCTCGGCTTTCGATAGTTCTGACGATGGCGAAAGCCGAAATAGCTTATAAATATAAAAAACTATAGAACTAAAATACGTTGATATTTTTACCCTATTATAACCCCAATTAATTGCAGCTCGAAGTTACTGAATCAACCACTAGTGTCATGTGTAATGCCTACGAATGAGAACTAATACCACCACAAAAACAAAACAAAACTTGATGTATAGATATCAATCAAAGCAATGAGTTTTATTTGATTAAATATTACTTTATTTTGTTTAATAATTTGATCCGGCCCTTGATTCGGAGACAGAATGATAATGTGGCCCCAGACCTAGGAAAGGTTGCCCTGACTTAAGGCCTCGTAAATTGATGACACTTCTAATATTGATACAATTCTTAGCAGATTAAAAATAGTTCAATTCATCGCAAAAAATATATAAAAATATTCGATAGTTTCTATCCATTTAAAACTCGATTTTAGTTCATATTCATTATCGAAATGTTGGCATTTTTCCATTTTCCAAACTGGCATTTCTTTAATAAAAAAAACGCCACGAATACCGGGATTCTGATTTCAGTAATACGAATAAGCCACGTAGTAAAATTATAAACAACTTTTATTGTAATACCTAATGTTTTCAACTTTTGTGTAAACCTTTCATTTAAAATGTTTTATTGGGAATAACTTTACGCGCTCTTAGTTTTGAAAGTGCTTGCTTATCGAATTTATTTCAATACTTGACTATAATATACAATATTTTGAGTCTCTGGCTAATCACCGTCGATGATGTTGAATTCGAACAATGTTGAGGGATTATGTGTAAGAAGGTATAAATACATCGAGAGACAAATTGTTTTCAACATGACGCGCAATATAGAGTCTACGTGACGCTGCAACGTTGCGCACTGTACCCAACGTTGTATGCAACATAGAGGGGCATATTTACGTGATTCGAAATATGTATGTTGCATGTTTACGCTCCGGAAGTAAGCGCTTTGGCGCAACAAGACATCTGTATATATCTGTGCATATAATAAGTTTGAAAGAAAAATCATGAATCTAATTCATATTATTTATCGATTGTCCTTCTCTCATTAATGTTATTGATTGCAGTAGGTATATGTATATATCATTATTTTGTTACACTTAAGGTTACATTATGCTTAAGTAATGTTTATTTTTCTTTTCATAAAGAGCATAATTTTATTTTAAAACTGATTGTTGCACCCATTTAAACAATTTTACATCTTTCTTCTAGAATTTAAAAAAAATTAATGACTTTGTTACTTTCATGACATTATGACGTGATGTCTATCAAAAATGTGGCTTCGTGGATCATTGATCGAGTGTAATTTGTATTGCAGGATCTTAAAAATATTGTAATTTAGCCTAACTTGCATGACTTACATACTTTGTGATGAAAAAATATGTAACCTATATAGTATGTTAAAATAATATCAATGTTGAATAATAAAAATTAATGTTCGAACAAAATTGTTTATTATTGAATCTTTTCACTCCTATAAAATCGACGATGTACTACAAGCAAGTAACTACATATTGGTTGTATCATTTATACTTGTTACATATTTAAAAATCTTTATAAATATAATGAAAGTTGGTTTCAGATTTTAGATATCCTTTCATCACGGATTTGCCTATTGAATTAAATATTACAATACTGTTTACAATATATTTAAAAAAAAACTGCCAAAAATGAGGTATACAAAGAGATTATTTAGTATCAATTCTTTGTCTAGAATAACTCAGTTAGTTCATTTATTATGCCAGTTTGCCAAAAAAAAAGGTTTATTTTTGTACGTACATATTATAAATGCTAGTTCAAGTTCAAGTCAGGAAATTGTCTCTGTCTATTAAGTTTAAACTCTCATTTTGTCAGATCGGCATTAATATTTTGATATCGACAAAAAATATCGATGTTAGATGCTTTATACTAAAAGCTGAATATGTATTCATTTTCTGTTTACTCAGAACTAGGGATTCTGAAGTCTCGGGTTTTTCAAAGTCCCGGGACTCGAGACGTGATAAAGTCAAAGTCCCGGGACTTCCCGGGACTTGGGACTTTTATTTCCCCTTCAATACAATTAAATATTTGTATGTATGTACTAAAAAGGGATGATAACGGTACATGTATTGAAAAAGTAACGGCTTCATTATTTCTTGGAATTCTGTGAAATTATCTCATGCTGCAAAATTAGTTAAGCGACCACGTGTCTAAGTTTTTTTTGTATTTCTGCATGTCTCTAGACCCACCAAAAATGGTTATTTCGTATAACAATATATAAATAGATGTTATTTGAAACTTCTACAATTATAAATCCAAACAGCTGTTTCTTTTATAAGATCTCTTTTATATATACATACTTAATTTTATTAAAACCCCGGTCTTTAATCTTTAGCCTGATTATAATGCATTTTTTCTAAACTGATCTCGACGATAGACACCAATGTAAATTTATTTTAAATCAAAATTAACTTTTAAGGTCACATTAGCGATTGCTTGCATCCAATTTTTATTTGTTAGAATGGTTTTTTCAAAATTCAAGTGTACAATTTGGCTTCCTTAAGTCCCGGGACATTTAACAACAAAGTCCCGGGACTTAAGACAGCAAAAAAGCCCCGGGACGTCTCGACACAGAATCCCTACTCAGAATTATTAATCTCTAGTATCAATACAGTAATCTATTAGTAGAATAGTATTATAAGCTTCTATCAATTAGGATGTTTTTAAAATTGTAGATTTTATCAGTTACACGAATGTTTGCAAATAAGTCATTTGGTAATTTTCTTGTTGATAGGTGTCGCTCTTAACCATTTTACTCACCCTTGAATAAAATAATTGAATCCTCATGAATAGATTTTTTACTAACCTTTTTTTCACCGCACATTATTCTAGAACATCAAAACAATTTACTTGTTTACTCAGGGTTCATAATAGTTAAGATTCCAACTCTCTCTTTTTAAAGAAAACAAAAATAAAACCTAAGCAGCGGTCCGCAATTGCTGCGCCGCAAGGCTATTCTAGGTGTTCTGCTGCGCACTGCTTCTAAGAGAAGAAAATAGTGAGCCAATAATATTATATTACAATTCGCTTATAATGAATATTTTTAAAGTGAAAACACACAAATTATATCTAAGATAGTATACAAAGATAAATGAAAATCAATTTAAGCCTAGTTATGGCAACGGAGTGAAGTGGAAATAGTTTTCAAATATATTTATAGAAATAGTCACACAGTAAATACGTAGGTATAATAAAAATATGCTATTTTTTGCCGAGCATCTCGATGCGCTTAATAATAAATGTTACACTTCTATCGGAGCAGACATTCAGCATAAAATATTCCATTAACTTTTCTAAAATTTATTGAATATAATAAAAGTATTAAAACATGCATTTATTTCTACTGATTTTATTAATATAAGTATTAACTTGGTAGAGCTCCAACGTAATCAAAAACAATATAAAAATAGTGTCAGCAACTTATCTATTATAATGGGCAGGCGGCGAGGTAGCTATGTTTCTGACTGCCTATATATGTATATAATAGTAGTAATAAAAACTAAGAGGTCAAAATGAATATTAATTATTGAAATTTATAGTTTGCATTCATGTCCTCTACCAATCCGGAGCATATGGCCCCCTAGAGGTATCTCAACAGAAGTTTTTCTACGAGAACTGTTAGTTACCCAGTCACTCAACCTCTCTTTTTAAAAGAGTGGTAGGGATAGAAGGATAAGGCTGGAACAGGACTAGTGGTTAACTAATCGCTCTCGCTACGCTCAGTTATTTAAGGATCGGAAATGGTGGGGAAAACATCACAAACACCCATGCCTACAAACAGAAATCGATAAATCGATAGAAAAAATGCTGTTCGTACTAGGACTCGAGCCCATGAGGTCTGGCACGAAAGCCCACATAGGAAGGCCCACGGAAACCCAATCGCTGCGCCATAGAACCTAACATTTATGATCAATAGTTATTAATTGAAACGAATGAAAAACGATGTTGTTGTAAGTATTGTATTGTGAATACCAGAGGCGTATATTCAGGGTGTGCAAGGTGTGCGCCGCACACCCGGAACATACGCCCGCAAAATCTAGGACATAAAGTAACATATTTAAAGTATATTTTAAGATTTCGACTGAAGGTGCTTGGTGGAATTTCAATATTAAATTTGAATCATTCAAATTATGTACACTCCCACAGATTTTGTCACTAACGACCCGGGTTTCGCCTTTCGGCATCTTCAGGCGTTCAAGCGCACGGATGAACTTGAACTGACGCTTAGTAAATGGATGTTTCGTGTTTATATATTAAATAAATGTATCACTGAGTCTAAAGCCATCGCTGGCGAAAAAGGGTAAGCTCATGGGAATTCCCAAAGATTTGAATAGTGAGTGGTTTTTAGAATTATATTTATTTGTTTGTCGGCAAAGGTTTTATGATATTATTTATGATATTATTTATATAGGGTATAGAAGTGGAGACCCAGGAAGGTTTAATATCTCGTTCAAAATCGGAAGACTATGTAACTGTGCCCTATTAATTTCTAAAATTTCCTGGAAAAAGAGCTTATAACTGTCCGTATTTGGGTGTAACATTTTTATCCCCTGTTCCTGATTGAACACGTGTCCTTCCGAAATTAAGTGATTAGCAAAAGTAGACGTGTCCTTTTTCAGTCTAAAGGCTGCCATATGCTCTAATACCCTGGGTCCCTTCCTGGGTCTCCACTTCTATACCCTATATAAATAATATCATAAATAATATCATAAAACCTTTGCCGACAAACAAATAAATATAATTCTAAAAACCACTCACTACTCAAATCTTTGGGAATTCCCATGAGCTTACCCTTTTTCGCCAGCGATGGCTTTAGACTCAGTGATACATTTATTTAATATATAAACACGAAACATCCATTTACTAAGCGTCAGTTCAAGTTCATCCGTACGCTTGAACGCCTGAAGATGCCGAAAGGCGAAACCCGGGTCGTTAGTGACAAAATCTGTGGGAGTGTACATAATTTGAATGATTCAAATTTAAAGTATATTTGTTGCGCGGTAGTATACCGTATTTGAAAAGGCGAGCGTTGTCCCAAGCGCACGACCTGCCTTCCCATACGACTGCATACAAACGCGCAGTCTAGGTACGCGTAGCGTGGAGCGAATATTTTTGTACGCTACTTTAATTAAGGTCCGAAGTCGTCCTCTTTCTTGACAGCTCACACGTCATGTATGAGGTTTCTCGGGCATTCTTTCGAAAACAGGTCATTTTTCATTTATATTTTGGCGTGATATAATTTATTACTAATATTTATACTCTTTGATTTTATTTTACCCGTATAATTACAAATATTTTTCAAAACATTTTGATATATATATATTCAATCCATGTCCGCTCCCAGTGTGGAGTATATGTCCTCCGAATAGAGGTATTTTGGTACAAGTTTTTCGACGAGGGCTACTTGTGATTCAGTTAGTCAACCTTTTTTTCATATACCTAATTGTTTTGTTTAGTTATTATTTTATTTTCATACACAGCACACCCAAAGCTAACACTCACCATACGCCACTGGTGAATACACATAATATATTAATTTATGGTTACAATAGGTATCTATATAGACAGATAGATTTCAAAAATCAATCTTCAATAATCGTCGCTGAACATTCAATTTATTTTCAATATTATTATGCAAGTTACAGAGATAATAAAACTAACAACAGCGGTTTCATCGTTTCAGACTTGATTATATAGCGTTTTCAAATTCATGGTTAATCAAAAAAAACAGCCAGTACTTTTACAAACTACAGCTGTCAAAGTAAGGCGCGAACGATTCAGAAAATGCGAATACATACATACAGCGCACGCGTGCGGAAGCGAGCCGTTTAACAGCGCCAAAAAGCGGCTGTCTAATTAATATTCAGTTTGTGAACCTTTTCATATGAAAATGCCAAAAATACTATTTTCAAAATGTTTTTTTTAATCCAGAATCGAATTTGCTGAATCAACAAATTATTTTAGAAAATTTTGCATTTTTATGAGAATATACACGGATTGTTTTAGCACGGTTTAACACGTTAAATTTAGTTTTCTCTTATTTATGTTGTTTGGTATACAAATATTTAATAACATTGATTTTTAACGCGTTTTTTCTCTCTCTTTTTGTTATAAGTTCCCTGTCCTTTTTACATAAATTTAGTTTTATATTTTCACGCAGTTTTTTTGTGCGTAAATACCGATACAAAAATATTAATCAATGCTTTTTACAACTAAGTGACGACAAGCTTAGCATAAAATATATTGCTCAAATAATGTACATTCACACAAGTTTTGTCACTAACGACCCGGGTTTCGCCTTTCGGCATCTTCATGTGTTCAAGTGCACGGATGAACTTTGTCAGTTCAAGTTCATCCGTGCACTTGAACGCCTGAATATGCCGAAAGACGAAACCCGGGTCGTTAGTGACAAAACTTGTGTGAATGTACATAATTTGAACGATACAAATCTTATATATATATATATATGAATTTTTGTATGTTTGCAAAAACTTTGGCATCAATGTATTCGAATGCCACAGGTCTGATTGCGATAAAACATTGACAACCTTTAAGCTGGCACTTCCGGGGAGATCATAGGTATATATATAAACGCTCGCCTTATATAATATAATATAAACGCAATTCTCGGTGTTCTAGGAAGCAGTGAGTTTTTTCCTATGCCATGCATCTGATTGCAATAAAACTTTGGTAAATTGTTGTGTGGAAGCCCGCAAAGTTTTCTAAATACGCACAGCCAGCAGTGGGCTGCCAATGCGCTTACAAGGGGCTCGCTTTATATAAACGCAATTCTCAGTGTTCTAGGAAGCAGTGAGTTTTTTTTATCATTCTGATGGAGTACTTAAATAAGCAATCGATTGTTACTGAATACATTTACAATTTGCAATTTACTGTAAACTTATCAATGTAAATTTTCGAAAATGTGTGCACTAATGCTGTCATCTTCTATACATATAAAAATGAATTTTTGTATGTTTATTTGCAAAAACTTCGGCATCTATGGATTCGAATGCCACAGGTCCGATTGCGATAAAACTTTGACAACCTTTAAGCTGGCACTTCCGGGGAGGTTATAGACATATTAAAATTAACCTACAGTGTCGAAAAAATAAAATATTCGTAGATTTCAATGTTTTTTACACTGCAGTATAACAAAACAAAAATGGCCGACGTTCGATTTTCTTTTTGAAATGCGGCCATTTTGTTTTATTGTTTTGACAATTCAAATTTGTCGCTTGATTGTTTCGGAACATTTCAAATCTGTCAAATCGTATGATCAACATTTTGACATTACATTTAAATGTATTAAAATTGAAAATGCGGAACTGTTAAGAAAGAGAGTTTTAATTGATTATTTTCATAAAGTTCAACGAATATTGTACAATTTCTTTTTTATATGCTTATGCATGCATTGATTATAGGTTTTAGGTTTGAAGGTCTTTTTGAACGTGGTAATAATCTATTAGCTGTGTCAAGTCATATAAGAAAGTCCATGCAAGGTATGTAGCACCGTTTTATTTCGAAATCGTGTAAAAAGGGAGTCCAGTGTAAAATATTTTGCAACAATCGACTGTTATAATATTGTTCTTTTTTTTATTGCATTGTCCCAGAAATTGCTGTCGAAAATTGAATGAATTAAAAAAATATATTTGTTAAAATATTCAGTGTGACCGACAGACCATATAAAAGTCGACCAGTATGAGCCGTGCTACAATATTATTCTATACTTATTCTACTTTTGTAAATAATAGTAATTTTGATGAGAAGTTAGTTATTTCATAAGATTAGATGAAGAAATAAATATCTTATATTCTGGAATTCATATTTTGAAGGTTCCCATAAACTACAGATTATTAATAGTAAGAATACAATAACATTAATTTATGTTTTTTACTATTTATATTTACTTAATAATTTGTTTTAGGTAATTTTTAAGTAAGGTTCATTCTTTTAGAAACGGTAATCATAGAACAATAATTTCGAATACGAAAAAAGACTTAACGTACGTAAAGTCACACAATCATGATCAGAGAATGGAACAAATCGTGGAAAATTATGGAAATGAATGTTTGTTTGTTCGTACTTTATGCGTTGCCACACCGCTCATCCGATTGCAATAAAGCTTTGACAAACTTTTTGCTTGCACTTCCGGGAAGGTTATAGGTCTTATATATAAAAATCAATGTTTGTATGTCTGCCATACAGTTCATTTTGACAACGTATGCTTGCACTTGCGCGAAGTTTATAGTACAATCAAATTACAGTAGGTGGCGCGTGTGTTGTATCATAGGCAATCGGCAGCAAACGTCATTCAGACAGAAAAAGAAAGCATGCACTTCAATAAAATATTTTCTTTCTTCGAGTGGCATTGCAACGCTTGCCGGGTACCAGCTAGTTTAATATAAAAATTCCACCAAGCACCTTCAGTTGAAATCTTAAATAATAAAATATACTGCATTGAATTCATACTGTATGAGTTTCCTCTCTACGTGTTGTTACAATATAAAATGTAGACTAAATTTAAGAGTTTTATTTTTAATCCCCCGATTTTCCTGTTATTACTGGGTAAAGTTTACAATGTACAAGATAGCGTTTCTATACAGACCGAGGTTTTTAATGAGCGCGTCTCTAGCGAAAATCTAAAGCCTTCAAATTTTCATTTTGCAATGGCAACCAATGTATCGTAAGAAGCTGTCTGCAATATTACCGATGTTCTTACAGACATTACTATCAGGCCAACAGGCAAAGTAAAGATGACTTTTTTTTTATTCGAGATATGCACTTGGTGACAATATACAAATTAAATAGTAGGAAATTTTAAAATAGTCAAATCAGGGGCGATTGTCGCGGTCTACAGCGACACCTATAATTGGTCAAATTATTAAATGGCCTATGTACCAAAATTCGTTATATTTAAGAATCTAGCTTAATAAGATTTTCAAATCATTCCTTTCTATTATATTGTAATAAAAAATGAATAGGGAGCCAGTGGCGTACTTTAGCAGAGACCTCCTATATTTTTTTCAATAAAAAGTCGCATCTCAAGCATTTTTTTAAATAAACTTTTTTTTAATTCTCCATATGACAGATACTATTTCAACATTTAATTAGGTATAAATAATGTTATCATTGATGTATTTGACTTTTTAAACGTTTAATAATGTTTTGAAAAAATAATAATGCGTTTTGGTTGAGATGCGATTTTTTATCGAAAAAAATACGAGGTGCTTAAGCACGCCACTGGCTTCTTGTTCATGTTCTTCTTCTTCTTCTTTGGCCATGTTCGCTCCCTATGTGGAGCATATGGCCGCCACGCGGCACCTCCATGTTTCCCTGTCTCCCGCCAATTGCTTTGCTTCCTCCCATGACATGCCAGCATCCCTCAGTTCCGCCGAGTACATCCTATGGATAGTACCCGACGGACGTCCGGGACGCCGGAATCCCACCGGTCGAAAGAAAAGGCAGGCAGGATTGAGGCTTTCGGAGGCATCCGCAGCACGTGACCCAGCCAGTTCCAACGTCTCTCCATAACCACTGACGAGACGGGACGCTGTCTTGTACGCTCCATTATCTCTGAATTCCTCACAAAATCAAACCACCTCACCCCCATTATCCGACGCAAGCATCTGTTCTCGAAGCTCAGTATACGGTTTTTCTGAGTCTTCGTCAGGTGCCATGATTCGCAACCGTAAATCAGTACCGGCAAAATGCAAGAGTTGAATAAGTAGCATTTGGTTTTAATCGAGTACAGTCATTCCTAAACGAATGGCGAGCTCCTTTTTTGTACTACCGTCTTCGGAGATATGTACGCCGAGGTATCTGAAGCTGTCAACCCTCTCGATGATCTGTCCCGCGCTGGTAAGGGTCCTATCAGAGTCATGACAGGTTTAGTTACACATCACATTGTTCTTACTAGTGTTCATTTTTAGACCAATGCGACCTGAGTTAGTTCCTAACCCATCAATAGTTCATGTTTAGAGATAATAATATTAATATAAAAGTAAGGAATACTTAACTAAACTGGAATGGTTTGAAAATCCTATTTGGCTGGATTGTTTTAATTAAACGAATGTTTGTAAATAGGATATTTATTAATTTGTCTTAATTATAAGTGTCGCTGTAGACCGTGTCACTCACTCTTAAATTGTCTTTAAAATAACGTCTTGAATCTCCGTTCCTACAATTTAATACATTGATATTTTAATCAATGTATTTATATGTATTCGAACACATGGATGATTGGGATGTCCAAATTCATCCAACACAACCGATTATATTAAAAAAGCGCAAGCAGAACATCACTTAACTAAAAATAGCTCATTTCTAGTCTCGTCCTTATATCTTTAGTTTCCAGAAAAGTTATCGTATAAACATAAACTGCCTACCTCGATGACTTCCACGATAGGTCATGTGCTGTAATTGGGACTGAAAACTAAAATTTAAGTAACGCTTTGACTAAAGCCCTTACTTAAAAACGTCAAAGACGAATTATTTATGACGATGAAGTATTTCTACTACTACTTCGTGTAGCATATTGGTCTTTTAAAGTTATCAAAAAGACTTAAATGCTATAATTTATTATTTTGAATAAAAAAAAATACAACAAAATTGAAACTGTATCAGAAAATGATTCGGAATGCAATCGTGTGTTTCCGTTATTAGCGAATCGAGTATAACGTTGTGCGCAGAATCAAAGGTACTAACTACTATAAAGCCCACTGTGGTGAGCTTTCGTTATGCTTTCAGTCTAGTGCGAATTATTGTTGAGACAAAACAGTTATTCGAAAGTTTTCTACCAGAAAAATATATACGTAAAAAGTTTATATTTAAAAAATATTCATCTTAACGCCACTCAACAGTATCAGGTTTTTGTTAATGCTTATTGTTTTAAATTAAGGAAATATATTTCAATAACTTACTCCATAAAATAAAATACAAGTGATTTTTTTTTTCATGTTGATAACTTACTGTTGTTGCAAAGAATTATTAATGGATGTAATTATAATATAAGCCGCGTCGCTGATTTCCAGAATTTGTTTAATTTTAAATGCAAAGTGATTCTTAGTGTAGCATTTATAACTAATATCCGTCTTGTCAATCTGGGACAGTGTTATATTATAATTATATATTTAACGACTGTTTACTTATTGTTAACATTAATATTACGAGCAAAATAATAAATGAACCTTAGATGTCCTGTTTAAAAAATGGTATACAAATAACTACAAACAAAATTACATTCAAGGATAAAATAAGTGATTTCAAGTCTGGTGAAGTTATTATTTTTGTTCTAAGCATAAATTGTTAGAGTATTATTCCACCATTTGTGAAAAAATATATCATGTGGTCTTTTTTACGTCGTTAATAAACAATTGTATATGATTAGTATTTAATATAGCTTATAATATGTCAAATCAATTTATCCTACACTTTTTGCCATAAATTTGATATTTAGAAGTGATTTGTCGAAGAGATTGTTTCCTAATTACGCGTAGAGAATAGAAAAAGGAAAAAATATCACATGTATCATAGACGTATCATTTCAATTCTACATCTAATTTCCTATTCATATTTTGTAGGTATTGGTGTGATACCAAAATATCTATCAAAAAATTTATTGCCAATCGTTGTAGAAGTAAATACTTAAATTCCTCTTAACCTCTTATACCTATATCGTTAGTTAAGTCTAAAAACGAAGTTTCATTTTTCTTTAAAAATCCTAAGAAAACGCTTTTTATCGTTATGTGAAAACACCAATTACAAAGCAGCGATTAGTTTATTTGGTGTAAGTAATTCAGGTTAAAGTATAGTATATCGTGTCATGGATTATTACGGCGAAAAACTTCACAAACAAAGCTAAAAACAACGCCACGATTTAAAATTATTTTTTGAGGGCTTGATAATCGCGTTAAAATCACACATTAATACGAAGAACACTGATAAATTATGCGAAATACGAAATATTTTTCAATACATCGGAGGTTTTTCGCCGAAATAATCCATGACACGCTATACTATACCTTTACCGTAATTCAATCTTTACTATTCAATCACTAGGTATGCATTAAAGAATATTTAAAATTATAAACAAATTTTTGATATTCGTAAATATTATTGATATTTCTTCAGATTTTTCATCTCATATAGTTATGTAAGCTGACGGCTTATTCAATTTTCCATAAAATTTATTAAGCTTTTTTATATCAGCGCTAAGCAAACAGTGAAAAAAATATCATTTGACAAGTTAGTGATTTTATTTAATACACCCGTAGTGAATGATACAAATTTAACCATCAGCATACATCAAGCAGACGTTTCCTTGCTGAACTAAGGACTATCTTCCATCGAGACTTGAAAGGAAGCTGGGATCGACTTCTTCCAAGAAATAATTTGCAAAGAACTCAAGGCTATTTCTGTCAACGGACTTCAACAACGCGGGACTGATTACCTCAACGAAGTAGAAAGCACCGCTGTCCAGAGAGAAAAACCTTCATATTACGTAAAGAATTTTCACACTGTGAGTACAAAATTTCTTAAACACTATTTTATGTGCGTGGCTCTGTAGATAATAGATCATGGTGTTAATTGTATTTTTTAAATTTAAAAACAATCTCTCTCTTACGTTAACCGGTATTTTTTTTAAAAAATCGGAATTTTTAAAGAAAAATATTTTTTAAAAATAATAATTTGATAGACTATCATGGTTTTTATCGAATTGTGAAACAGCTTTTTTTTGTTGACGAAAGTGATGAAAAATTCTTACTTTCATATATTACACATATACTAACAAATACAACTTTTGCACCTTTCTGAATGGCCGAGAGGAATGGTTGATAGATTTTATTCTTATTTAAAAGTTTATTTGAAGCATTGTGTAAATAAAGATCTAACCAATTGGGATAAATATTTGCCAATCGCCATGATAAGTTATAATACAAACAAACATACTTTTCTCCATACGAATGAGTCGTCGGGAAGAAATCTATGTTACCTAATAATTTATTGCATTGTAATCATGACGGTACATATGACGATTATGTATCGTATTTTGAGCATAGATTTTCCCACACGCATAAAGCCGCGAGAGAAAGCATAAAATTAGTTAAAGAAAAATCCAAAAAAAAATATGACATTAATACTACAAATTGCCGCATATACGAAATTGGAGATTTAGTATTCCTAAAAAAACATTTAAGACTTCGCCAGGCTTTATCATCACACTTTATGGGACTTTACGAAATTACAAAATTGAATTTATCAGTAAATGTAACATTCAAAATTAAACTTCATAAGTTTGCCAAATATCATATTAATGAGCTTAAACTTTTCCATCAAAATGATAAGTAAATGTTATTAATAATTTCAGTTAAACCATGGATACACTAATTTCTAAATGGAATAATTTGTTAATGAGCATGCCCAATAAAAATATAAAACGCTGCAAAGCGTTAATTTACGACAGACAGTGCAAAAAAAAAGCGCCAAATTCAGACTTTTGCACCGAGCACATGAAATTAAGGCCACTCTATTGCTCCATGTACCACATGGTGGGGAAAAATTACGATATGCCAGAGTATCTAGTAAATCGAATAGAATTATCATGCAGAACAAGGTATGAAGAGATTTTTAATGTTAAAACCGACGCCGGGCACGAGCATTGGAAGGACGGGCTTCGATGCAACAGCAGATCACCAGATCAGCTCCAAGATGATCAAGAATCAAATTATACGGAGCATCCGATAACATCGTGGCAATCCAATTGGGACTTGAAAATAACAGATTTCGAAAATCTAAAATACTTAGATTTGGAATTGAAACATATCGAACAAATAAACTACAAATAATTTACATATTAATAATATAATAAAATAATGATGAAACTCATTTTATTATAATAACGTTTTAGACGCTTACTACAGATACTCCGACCGAGTCTTAGCGACACATATCGACTGTGGAAAGGAAAAAGGATGTAACCCACACATAGCAAATTTTACAGGAGGCGCAAAAAACGTGTTTTGATGATTTTGGGCCATATGCAAATTATGAAATATACACGACCTTGAAGTGCACCGAGACTTCTAAGCTGGTGTTTTATTGACTTATTCTAATATTAATTAAAGAAATTGTCTACCAAAAACCTTTTTTTTAGTCTTTTTCTTGGTTTCAATTTTTACAAGCTCATCTTTTTTCAAACTTAAAAGCTAAATTTAGATACTAATTCGGCACTTGCAGTTTACATCCTTTCGATAGAACTGTTACGGATATAATTTTTACTGAAACACTACTGAAATGTTTATTCAACTTTTATTCGAATAACATAATTTTGTTACACTTTAATAAATCACTTATCTTATAATCAAATTAAATACGACGTGAGTGTTAGAAGAGATTTACTTGGCTATCGACTTTTCGATAGGAATTCTCGATCGTGACTGGCTAGATTTGGAGAGAAGAAATTGCATATCGATATAGGTTTATTGTTACAATTTGTCATAGATGATTTAACATAAAAAGTTTATTGTTTTACAAGTTGTCATAGATAATTTAACATTCAAAGTTTATTGTAACAAATTAGTTTTTAATGTAACATAGCATAGATTTAGGATGTTGTGTATATATAAGAGAACATGTATCAAGTTTTAAACATCGTGATTATCGAAAAAAAAAATGTTTTGAAAAAACTGTGGGTCACGTTATTTTTCCTTTCCACAGTCGATATGTATAATTGTTGAAAAAATAAGCAATGAAACAAAAGTGTACTATAACGATATATAATAGTACAATTTTGTTTCATCGATTTTTGGAATGTCGTTACAAATCGTAATTACTAGTAATATATAAAAATTAGAAATAATTGTTGGTAAACTAAAAGAAAAATCTGAAAACTTAAAAGCTAACATATTACTTTTGTCACAAATAGATGTTTTACAAGAATCAATCAGCGCGATACAAGAAAAAGTTGATAACATGATTAATAAAATCTTATTTGAAAAACAAAATATCATAATAGTCCCACTGATAACACAAATGAAACTTTTTAAGAATTAAGTAATCTAGTTAGATATTTAACTCAACCCAAGAGTTCACTTTGTATAAAGTCATACCTGACGATTTCGCATAATGATGAAAGCCCTGATATGTTTTCAGGAACTGAACAGTTTATAGGAATTACAGAAATATATATATTAAATTAAACGATCATTGTAAATAAATTGCAGCCCGACATTACATAATGTTCGGAAGATGTTAAATATTCAACAATGTATGTGCAGCAAAAAAATTGACAGAAATTCAGAGAAATTATCAAAAATGCCTGTTGATTGTATCACGAAAACAATATTCGGTAAATGAATATTTGGCACGAAATTCAGAATAATAGATAGATATTCATCCAGTCTAAGAAAACTAGAATAACTGTCTACTGTTACTCAAAACTATATGAAGTAGATATTAAAAATACATGTATTATGCAATTATCATTCACAATCTCTTTTATATTGCATTAAAATAAAACCAAACAAGTTATGAATGTGAGAAAAATTACTTGGTTACCCAAAGAGCTAGAAAATATGACAATGGAAATCACCTTCAGTCGAAATCTTAAATTAAACCTATTATTGTTAAATATTCAAACAATTTCAGTTCAACAATATACATAATTGTTTCGTTAGCCATTTTGTATATTGTATTATATATAAAATTCATCGGAAATACAAAGGAAAAATAATTTCATCAAGTAATTGTTGTGTTCAAATTTTTAATTAATGTAATATAAATAGAACACCACCAAATCAAAAAAAATAGGGTGCGTGTACTTATGTACGCGCGTCAGAAGTTATACTTCTTTGGCATCATTAAAATACATTTTTTAATTGCATGCAAATAATTAATTACAATAAAATAATAAAAGGACTGGAGAAGGATGTGTTGACTACACAGTCAATAAAGCTCAGTTTAAATTTGAAAAATTAAATAAATAAATATATATATTTTCTTACATTAAGTGTAACATAAATTCTCTCATTATGCGAAAGTTATGTTTAAATTATGCTTACTGCCATAGCATCTTCCGGTAATGATTGAATCGGAACTTCAGTTATCAGTGACTTATGATAACTAAAATATGATACGAAAAGTTTTGTATTAACAGCGTTGAGATATCGTGTAAATACTGCATCTATGGTAGTGCCATGTCGTGTTGTCGAAATCAGAGGATTATTATTCATGGCTAGATTCAAATCATTTTGGAGGAAATCAATAAGTGGACGAGCATCTTCACGGGAAAAATTGACGTTGAAGTCTCCACTTAAAATTACCGGTAACTTGTCTTCTCCTCTACCAAAATATTCTCCTCCAGCTGTTGTATATGGCCATAATATTCTTTTCAGGAAATGAATGATGTCGTTCATTTTTTGATTTGGAGTAATGTAAATTACCATCAAAACAATTTTGCTACCATCTTTCATTTTGCATTCAAATACACATACACATATAGACAGACAGATAGATACATAAACAAACAGAGATATCGAATGTTAAGAAGGGGTTTTATAAGGTCTAATGCAGAAAGTTTGACGTTTGTAGGTTATAAAAAAATATCAACAACGCTCGATACCGCCCGCCCGCTAGTTTTGGATCAATAAACAATAGTATTATATCAATAAATAATATATACGGATGGTTACCCTCAATTATATTGATTCACTTTAAAAAGTATATAAGCACAATTTTTTTTTCACTAGTAGGTAGTAAATAATATTAATCGAAATATTCAATTCCAATCACTACTGAACGAGCATCCCAAAATGCGTGACTAACTTCAAACTGTGAATTTTGTGTGACGGTGATGCGCGCACATCTTAAAATTTCACTCATCATTTTTGCATAACGCGCCTAAAGAAGTATAACTTCAAAAATTCTTTGATTTCTTTGACAGATATCAATTTGGAAAACTTCGAACAGGCGGAAATGCTTCCAAAGCCTACTGTTAATCGAGCTTTTGTGAGATAATCCCAAAGAAATTCAGTAATAAGAGAAAATGTTTTGACCATTCTATTACTGTTCTATTCTATATATATATATATATATTCTAGCTGACCCGGCGAACTTCGTGCCGCCTAACAGTCGATTCTTTAACATTATTACTTTTTTTAATACTTATTCTGCTATTCGGGACGCTGGGTCAGCTAGTAAGATAAAAAAAGAAAAAAAGAAGTTAATTAGTCAAAAATTACATTATATCAAAAAATAAAAATGATAAAACACCTAAAATTCTTACATTATAAAACACATAAAAAATTACAATTTCAGATTTCTTATTATGATACCTACTTATTATATTTCATTTTATTTTTAATTATTCTAAATTAAGTTTTATTTTTATTGTAGTACTTTATGGTACACGATATTTTTTGTTTGATTACCTGTCGCGTAAACAAACAGAGCAGATGGTTTTCCAACACGGGAACAGGCAACATACAATTGACCATGCGAGAAACATGGGTTTTCTAGATTAATACCACAAACACTTAATGACTGTCCCTGGGATTTGTTTATAGTCATAGCGAAAGCAAGCCGTAATGGAAACTGCAGTCGTTTAAACTCGAATGGTACGTCAGTCGGAATCATTGGGATGCGGGGTATCAAAACGTCTTCTCCTTTATACTTTCCTTTCGATATGATTGCTTCGCTTTTTTATCGCTAATCGTGTGCCGTTAAAAGTCGCGGTTGGTTAATATTTCGCAACATTATAACTACAGATCCAACCTTTAATTGAAGATTGTGAGGCGGCAATTCTGGCAAATCTAGTGAGTTTAAAAATTCCAGTGGATAGTTCACGACATCATCTTCATTAGTTGCCGTATCAACTAATTTATATGTCCTCATTTCACCAGGAATGTCATCTTGAATTTTGAAATTTAATTCATTTACATCAGTGTTTTTGGCAGTCAGTGTAGCTCGTTCACTCAACCAATCATGGAATAAGTAATTTTGAGCAACATTTGAAAACACTTTTTGAATGAGTTCAGCTTTTGATTTAGTTAACTGACAAAAACTCTCAGGAAAGGTGATGCAGCCAGTCAGCATTGACATCAATATTTATACGATACTAACGTCACTCAATTGTTTTGCCTTCCTACTTCAAGATACTCTTCTTCAAGGGTGATACATTCTGTCTAGTGCTCCTCCAACTTTTTTATAAATTTTCTGTAAAACGATTTGTCTTTGCTTTCAAAATAGGCTTCAACTTCGGCAATGACTTCTTCATTTGTGCCAAACCTCTTTTCCTGGAGAATTTTTTTGAGGTCTGCAAACAGCCAGTAGTCACTGGGAGCCAGATTTGGACTTTACGGTAAGTGGCAAAGCAATTCGAAGCGCAATTCTTTCAATTCGACTATCGTTTTCATCAGCTTGTGACACCAGTGAATTGTCATGATGAAACAGCACTTTTTTCATTTACATTTGAGGACGGTTTTTCTTTATTTCTTCACTCAGTCGATCCAATAACGCCATTTAATATTCACTTTTAATGTTTTTGACTTTTGTCAAGGTAGTCAATGAACAAAATTTCATGTGCATCCCAAAATATGGAGGCCATAACCTTGCCAGCTGACGTTTGAGATTTTGGTTGCTTTGGACGTCTTTCACCGGCTGCTGTCCAGTCAGCTGACAATCTTTTTGACTCAAATGTGTAGTAATGGATCCATATTTTATTCATTGTTATATATTGACGTAAAAAAATCTGTTAATTTTGCTTAAACAGCTCCAAACAGCGCTTTGAATCGTCGATGCGTTGTTGTTTTTGATCGACTGTGAGCAAACGCGGCACCCACTTTGAACACAGCTTTCTCATTGACAAAAAATGTTCATGCAAAATTGTAGATATACTGCCTTTTAATATTTTTAACTCCTCTGCTATCTCACGCAACTTTAATTTACGATCGGCCAAAACGATTTTATCGACTTTTTTGATATTTTCTGAAACAACTGCCGAATTCGGGTGACTTGCTCCACATTGGGAGCGAACATGGATAAAAAAATAAATAATAAATAAATGCCACCTTTTAACCATTGTTTTCGACAAAGCAGAGTCTAAGTAATACTTATCAAGCCATTGCTTTCCTTGAACAGTATTTTTTCTCATTAAAAAGTAGTTTTTAATCAAGACAAGAAATTGTTTTTCATCCATTGTTTTTAAACAAACAAAAGTTGCTTCACTAAGACTACTGTAACTTTTAAACTAAACGCCAGATTGTCATAAAATTTTGACACGTGTCGTTTGAATGTTAGTACTACTAAGTTAGACTTAGAAAAGTTTGGAGGTGGCGTCATATATATGTCAGGCCTGGGACTTATTGAGTGAAGTGATATTATTACGAATCGTTAGTATGGGAGTATAGAAAAGTGTTGTTTTTAGACTTTTTCAGGCATTTTTTTAAAATTTTCTCTCCGTAAGAACCATCCTCGTACTTCAAGAAATATTCTAAAAAAAAATTAGCGAAATCGGTTCAGCTGCTCTCGAGATTTGCGCTTAGCAACACATTCAGCGATTCATTTTTATATTATAGATATATATATATATATATATATATATGTTACAATGTATTTACCAAATTTTAATCTTAGCTGGATGGCTGCAACAGACGAAATATCTCGTCAAATTTTTCATGTTCGACACGCCAAAGACGAGTTATCTTGTCAATAATTAATGAAATAAATAACTGCAAATTATAGTCGGCGTGCTCTATACACACTTAATTTTTTCTACGGCAGCCAAAAGGCTATGAAAAAATATTCGTCTAGCAATTTATACAACTTAAAAAATAATTGTAATAAAAATAATCTACATAATGTGATTTTTAATCATTTTATAAATGTAAAATTGCAACACTTATGTAGCAATTAGAATAAGAATTTTCATAACCACTTACTTCAATATGTTATTAAAATTATTGTTATAATTAGAATAAGAAGAATACATGTATATTTATGCAATTAGTATTTCACGACCAATTGTCGAAAACAAAATATGTACACATAAAATATATACACAACACTAGGTCATAATCAAATTGTATACACACATAATTTTAGAAAATCATGTTCCGAAAGTAATCTCTGCGAATTAACTAATTTAAATTAATAATGCGAAATGGATAATCGAATTACGCATGTCAATACAAACCATAAGAGTTATTTTGAAAAACTTAATGAAGCCAAATTTATATTTCATCTACAAATTCACAATTATATGGCTGAAATTTACATTCCCACACATAGAGATCCGATAAATAATATTAAGTTCATTCATCCCTAACAACTGTTTCAAGGGACATTTTTAAAAACACACTATCCGAGCTCTTGAAAAGCTATAACACTAAGATAACCTTTCACACTCGAATACTTTATATAAATAATATTGCTAAACATGCATTCTTAATTTAAATATATTGTTCGAATGCATAAACAAATATGCAATTTACGACTGCATGTCAAGTTGAAAGCCAAACCCTAATAACTAATCGATAACTCAATATCTAAGTGCTTTAACGTGGATTTCATATCACAAGTTACGCAACCCTTAGCATAAGTACTTATCTACTCATCTAACCGAAGTCGAAGCGTAAACAAACAGATACTATGTTAGATACGTTGTATTACTCGGAGCACATGCCTATTCTATTATAAATTAAAATGTATAAGAACGGGCATCTCGCTCATAGCCGTCGTCTATGATCTGTCTACCACATAAGAGATACATTGTCAAATTGTTGTACTTATAATAAATAAATTTGATTTCATCAAATATTAAAAATATTTAATTCAATTACAATATCATCCAAGAAGTATTTACCCTACATTTGTACTATACAATAGATTCATCACGAATCTATCCTGGTAAAGATATTTACTAACATCGAAGACTTTCGAAATAAGTACGTTAGTTCTTCGAAAGTATTCACCTGAGGAAATCACACCAGCTATTCCGAGGGCCATAACAGTGCGAAGCGTTAAGCATGTTTAAACTAAATGTCGTATTTTTTTTAATCACTGGCGGTTCGAAAGTGTTCAATTTATTAACGGATGATTTATATTATAATGAGACTGGAATGCGCACCCCTGTTGTGGCGTGGAAGACCAATCGGCTCAGCATCTTTTAACAAAAAAAAAAAAATATTTTGAAGCATCAATTTACTCTATCATATTATACGCTACTATATTATTAAAATTAAAATTATTTTTAAAAACGATTGAAACCTTGAAATCTGATTTTAATGGATATTTTTAGTATGAGATGATTCAATATATTTGAAAAAAATACTAAAAGCTTTGCGGATTAACTTACAGATAGACATAAAGTTAATCGGCTTATAAACTTCAAAGTCGATTTTATAAACACAGGTTGAGATGCAGTATTTTTAATTAAATAATATTAGGGATCCAATTTGCAAGTGCCGTCTTAAATAAGATAACATACGTGTATTTTTAAGTTAATCAGTTTATTTAATAAGCAATAACAATTTTCAAATGTTATTTTATTTCCTATTTAAATTCATTTTTTGCCTGACGTAATAAATATTATTTTTAATTGGTCGGTTTGTAAAATTGGACATTATTTTTGTGAGGACAAAAGCCAATTCGGATTTAATATTAAGAAATAGTTAGTGTCGTTCAAAGAATACCTATGAAAACTTGATTCAGAAAGCAGGGATTTTAGGCAATCCTATTCGGCAGCACATTGTGGAAAAGCTTTTTTTATGATGAATTAGAGTAAATCAGTTCACAGAAATGCTATATTTAACTACAAAGAAGTACCGTATAATTTCTTGGAACATCATTTGGTAAATTTAAAGTTTGCTATTAGTCCTTTTCTTATATTATCTTTCTTATGTAGCCTGTGAGAAGACAGAAATAAAACAAGTTTTATTCCAAATATGAATAAAAACACAATATTCCTTTGTACTTCATTCCACTTTATTTAATAGGTCAGGACCGGTTTCGCTCATTGCGAACATTGTCAACTGATAAGAAATATAATTTAACAATGCTATTTATACAAAAATGAAAAGTTGTAAACAACAATTGGCATTGAAAAGAAATTTCCAATTACATTATAACTGATTCTAAAATAAAACAAAATTAAAATGCTTAACACATCTAACATATAATTAAAAAGTCATCCAAGATCAATAAATTTAGAGTGGTGACTGAAAGTAATTACAAACATAATTAAAATTTGGGATTGTTTTTTAACAAAGTGATAAAATGCTACATTAAAGTGAATAGGCTTAATGATAGTTTCCTGTTTTTCCCCACTTCCAGGAAGCGGGGAAAAAGGTAATAATTAATTAAATATTTGCCTAAGACGGACAAGATCGAGAAGACGAAGAAGAGATTTGCGAGAAAAGAGATATTGGTCCTGCACATTATGAAGCTTTCCAGTGCTTGGATGTAGCCGTGAAGTGCTTTGAGAGCTAAGAAGAGTGTAACTCAGGTCAACTTAAAAGTATTCGGGATTTGGTAGCTTCAAAAATAACAGCTAGCTTTTTTAAGCAAAAATCTTTAATTTTATTGAATTCCTTAATAAAAAATAAGTTAATACTAAAGCTACATGTGAATTTAAACAAATACAAATTATTCATACCGAATGTATATGTCTTTCCCTGTAAATTGTGACTTTTTTCGATTATCCGGACTACCTTCGTACCCAACAATTCTGAATAATCGAGGTTCTACCGTATCACCAATCGTCGTGGAGGAAGAAAGCCATCCCACGGAAGACGTTTCGGGAGATGCTACGTGTACACCATAATTTTCTTAGCTTCTTTCCTTTCTTTGCCAACAATCTTCGAAAGCGGTGAGTTTTTAAATTTAAATATTTAATTATGTTTTAAGAAAGCTTTGTAGTAGTAGGTTAAGGAACTTTGAAGTAGAGCGTAAACTGATTCTAAGAATTTACTGCACAAATAGTGCTTTTACTTTCTTGACAATAACTTTAAAGCCGATATTCATTCAAGGGTCTATTTAAAGTCGCCCGCTGTGGTTTAGTTGTTAAGAGCTTGCACGCATGTCTGGGTTCGATTCCCGGTAAGATATGAAGATGAATTTTAGAATTATTCAATTCAAAGTTGCGATCGAATACTGGGTGTTTGTGATGTCAATTCCCACTATTTTCTCTCCTCCCATCCTTCTGATCTTTAATAACTGGGTGTAGTAATAGCGATTAGTCAACTACTAGTCCTGTTCAAGTCTTATCCTTCTTTCCCTACTACTCACTATTAAAAAAGTGAGGTTGAGCGACTGAGTAACAAACAGTTCTTGTAGAAAAAAACTTCTGTTGAGATACCTCCATTAGGAGGCCATATTCTCCACATTGGGAGTGGACATGGATTCCCTTATCAGTTGATAATGCTCAACATGATCGAAACCGGTTCTGATTATATTAAAATAATACGGAAAGGTATACATATAACAATGCCACCCTTTCCCAAATACAGGCACGCAATATCAAAAAAACGTTTTCGAAAATCCATCATAACAAAAATATATATAACAAATATTAAGGATTTGCATATTGCCCTCAAAATATGTCACCCCCCTCCCCAAAAGAAGCCGACACTATCGACTGATTGATTTTCTCCTTGCCTACATTGTCGTAAAATTAGGTAACGGTAATGAGTAGTTTCAAGCGGCATATAAATTCTTAGCTGGCCGCATGTGGTCATATTAGTTCATATGTTAAAAATGGCTGCTCGAGGCTAATGTTTTTTCCCTTCGCATAAATCTTATTAAACCCAAAGTGGCAGTTAATGTCGCATAAATTATAATTGTTTTTTTTATTTAATAATTATTATATATAGACAACAAAAAGGTTTTTTTAAACATAACGCACATTCAACTAAGATTTTGAACGCTTTCATTAAAATCACTGAATCACTTGGTTTACACTTCTAATCTATTTATTAATCTAAGAAATTTATCCTAATGATCAGATTGATTGACCTGGGTTCGAATGTTGGCACTTGGCATGCTCTGAATCAAATTTCGTTTCTTTTTTTTTATTTGAATCCAAATTACTTAACATTCGTGTATGTAATTTATTTCCTCTTCCATAACATCGAGTGACTTATCGCCTCTGTTATTTAACAATTTGAAAATATTTGACGCATTGATTGGATCCGATTATAGTATAATAAAAATGATATATTTTTTTTAATATTTGGCATTACAGCTAATGCCAATGCGCCAAATATTTTAATTTTGAAAGATCATACGAAAAAAACTCGATGAGAATTTTAGTATCGTAAGTCACTCGAGATAAACTCGAGGTAAATTGACATCACAGACACCCATTTCTTAGGTCTCAATTTTAATTTTAAAAATCTAATTTTGACATTAAACTTACCGAAAATCGAATCCAGACCCATAGAGCAAGCTCTACACAACTAGACCACAGCGAGCGACCAATAATAATACTCTTAGCCCTCTAATCTAATGAGCGCTAAATCATCTGTTGATAATGCTCACAATGAGTGTCCCAGCTCTAATCATTATAAAAATTGTGAAATCAGCAAGGTTTATGTTTATAAAAGTTATGTGTGTGTTTTTTAAAATCATTTTTTTTTTGTACTTTTATGACGTATTTTGCCACTAGCAATGAGCCTTAAAATCTTCGATTATTGTATTGTATTGACTATGTATGCACGTTCGTCTACGTTGCCTCTCAATCATCCGATCCCAAAAATGTGGCAAAGCGAGAGCGTTTACCTACCCACTTGGCCAATGGATCTTAACCTTTTTACTGACCCGCAACCCATTGAATCTGAAAATGTGTTCTCGCATCCCCTTTAAAATTTATTTACGTATTTGTAATACATTTTTTTTACATATGTCAAAATAGAAACATCTCTCGCACCCCCGGAAATGCTTTCTCGCACCCCAGGTTAAGAACCACTGCACTAGTCTTATCGAAATTTCATTTGTTTATTTTTGTTATCTTCGAATAATGACATTGACAATCTGAACAACAAGCAGTTCTCGCTCCTGTTCCATCCACATTGGTTGCATACTTGGTTGAAAAAATCTTCACAATCATTTGTTTTTTTTTCAGATACATCTGTGACGGACCACCGCGAAAGAACGGACCCAAATTTTGCGCCGTCATTGGTCAACTCTAGATGCACTATGAAAAAGGTGGGATGGAATTATAAACATTTAAATATAAAAAAAAAACATTAATTGTGCATAACTTGAACCATATCAATGGAAAGATTTAATAATCATATATATTATGTATAGCAAATACATAGAATTTAAAGAAAAGACTATTGATAAATAATCTTCTATAAACTCTTTTAAACATGCTTTTCAAATATGTAGATACTGCTTTCGTGCTTCATAAATGCACTGCACTCGTTCTCGGAGAGTTGACATGAAATATATCTCGGGTCAAGTAAAAAGTCCGACAATGTTTCGTGCAGCGTTGAGAGACGGTGCGTAACGTTACATCTTCATTTAGACTCGTGTTACTTACTTTGTGTTGCGGGTCAGTTGAGGAGCAATTTATTCACTTAAGGGTAAGATAGTATTTATAAAAATAAAATACATTTTTATACTGATTTCAAAATTATATGACATGATCAGGCTTATCTTAAACAATTTCAAATGATAAGCACACGCTTAAGCGAAACCATTTCTAATATTTTTTTTATAAAATTGTAAAACTAGAATAAAAAAATATATATTCTCAAGCATACACAGCTTTTTAATTTGTCATTGCTCCTCCACGCAATTATTAATTTATTGTTACTTGCAAATAAAATTATATTTATTTTTTAGGGGTTCATGGAGATACAAAAACTATAACAGGAAGCTGCATTGTCGGATTCAAATCTTCTCCAAAGTAGATAGTTGCAGTTGCTCTGCTTATTTTATATTTCAATCACAATAGGCTCTAGACATAGTTATTAATCTTAAATAAAAAACAAAAAACTTTTTTGCTTTACTTTATGTAACTTTATTCAAATATATGACAAATTAAAAAAATTCATAAATCAATCTATTTTATTTCATGGCATACATGTTTACCATCGCAAATATTTAGTTTTAAGCACATCAGCAATTTATTATAACTGTTGTTGTTAATTGTTGTTGTCCAATTGCTAATCACACCATAGAAATGTATTAAATACAACGTAAAAACAAAATAATCTTTAATGTTTAGTTTCTATGTCGATTTTAAGTGAGTGTTTGAATACTTTAATTCATTTAGAACTGAATAGTTTAGAGTACCGGATCTTTAAAAAAGTATATTTACCGTCAATATTGTCAACTATGTTCTATGTTCAAACCATTATTAAAATTGATGGTTTTGTGATATCACAGTTTTATTATTTGTACTAATTTTTAGATTTTAACAGTATGTCATCATACGTATATTGATATTAATTTACTTAATCTTTAAGAAATTTGTGGCTTTATAAATCTTTAAGTATAACCATTTAATCGAACAAGGGTGTAACTTACGGCTTTAGACAAATTTCATTAATTCAATTGAACAAATTATACACACCTGTACCGAGCTTCTTCCGTTCGGATAAATGAATACGACCATTTCACACGTAAAGGATCCATTACTTAATATTGATACCCTTGTTACAGGACATAACAGCCATCTTATCATATAAAAAAACTGTAATCGGAATTCTTATAGTCTACCAAAAAAAAAATTATCGTGATATTTGAGGCCATGTGCTTAATCAATGTCAATTTTAATTTTTTTTTTTTTGAAAATCTTGAGTTATTAAGAAATATGACATATATAATTAAAAATAATTGATTTCGTGTTATTTGAAAAGAGTTATTTTTTATTATTATTCAAATTGAATGTGCTTTAACTTTAAATAAACAAGAGGAACGATTTCTTACCCTTACAAAGCCATTGACGATTTCAATGCATGTAATCTATACTAAGCCTAAGATTGGCAAAACATTTTTTTCTGCCTAATCGAGTTAAAGGGAACGAAATGCATATGACGTAGATTATGTCTTTGAGAATGACATTATCTACATCGTACATACTCTTTTGGTTATTAATAAATCAATAAAAACTTATATATTTCAGTTTATATGTTACATCATAAATTTTATAATTTCAATTATCATACGTATCATATTTAAAGGTAGTAATTATTTATTTTGGTGGTAATAAATTTAAAAATTAAATATTGGAAACCTGATGATTTTTACTGTTTCTAATGACTGATAAAATTTTAAATAAAAATTATATATGTATAAGAATCAGCATAAGAAATTGATTTTCTAAAAATGTATAAAATATATTATAACGTCGTTTGTTTTCATCGGCACTAAATTGATAATCTATTTGGTTAAATGAATTATTGTTAAGTGTAAAGAATACACACAGAAAGCTTTCAAAGTTTAAAATATTTTTAAGGGATACATATTTCGATTTTGATAATGTTGAGAAAATGTTTTTTGACGGATAATAAATTGTATTTTTTGAATAATTTTGTTTCTTTTTCATCTATCAAAAACGATTAAATTTATTTTTAAACGCTGTTTCATTAACTTCAAACTCATTTACTGTCGATTAAACGACTTTTTGAAAAAGCTTTTTTCTATATTGGAAGGAAAAAAATACATGTTTATTTATCTCTAATGCAAATTCCACATGAAATGTTCAATAAAATATAAAAATAAAAAATATTTATGTGTACATTATTTTTCCCCGAAATATTTACTTCATTTTGAAATTTTGTAAGGATAGAGAAGTATTCAGATTTTTAAGAATTATTATTTTAAAAACACATCGACATCATGAGAATTATAGTTGTGTAGTATGTAATGTAATGGTTTATTCTATAAATAGCCCGATTTCTTTTAAAACTAATAGCATTGTCGAGTAGTCATTTTCAAATAATATGTTTTATTAATAATGGAAATCAAAAAATAGCTATCTCATATCCATATAACCACTTGCAACACCAAAGCAATATTGAATCATAATCACACTGTTTGTTATTATGTATGTGACTAATCACAATGTACAAAAGAAAAAATCACATTTTAAGATGAGGCTTTATATTCCTCTGCAGATAAAGATTACGACTATAGGTAGAGCTTCCTAATAGTCATTTCTTAATCCCATCCTTTTATTCCTTCCTAAAGGTTCTTTAGAAGTCTGTTTTATGATCTAAAGTGAGAGACGATATATCGGTGTAAGTATTTTATCTATAGTAAAATTTATTTCTTATTAATTCCTCAAAACAGACAAAGTACATATTTACAAAATCTACTAAGCAAATGATGCAGAACAGTACACCCAATCCTTTTTTTACGCGATACATTGGTTCAAAAAATTGACATCACTTTCATGTAATTTGATAAATCGGTTCCAAAAATCGAAATATCGCGTAAAAAAGTATCAAAAATGCATGAAAAAAATTCTTCTACAAATTGGCGCATTTTTTAAAAAATATTAAATTGAATTTCTTATCGATTATAAAAATAAAATGAGAAACAGATCTATGTTATTATCTATGCCAGTGTCTGCCAAACTGTGTGCCGCGGTGGAAGAAGCCTTAAAAATGTCAATTTTAAATAATGCCTATTCGGTACCGAATACCTCGGCATCTTGGTGTACCACGGTACTAGTTCCATTCATCACTGTGCCATAAAGGAAGAAAGTTTGGCAGACACTGATCTATCCATACATAGATAAATTAAGTTAATACAATCAAGAAAATACATAGATAATTGTATTTATTTATAGGAGTTATTCGCTGCTGTCACTGTTGGTTACGAAATATAATCGTTCGCGATTTTCTGAACGAACGTATTGAATTTTGCTCCGACTTATTTGTTTAAATACAGTTTTTTATAGATTCTTGATCTGAGTCAATTATTATTATATCGGATTTCTTTTGTTGACCCGACGTTGAAACTGATTTTTTGAAATACTTATGTGTAAAATATTTTATTTGCAGTTGTTTATTTGGTAGGTGCCTAAAGCATCACCATATAAATGTTTTGTTAATTAAAAAAATATATTTCCATATTCGGCTCGTATTTGTTATTTTGTAATTAAAATATTTAGACGTCGGAAGTGCATTTATTTGACGGAGAAACTCTCTAAAATTTATGACTTGGAAGCGTACTATTCAACGAATAAAATAAATGCATTGAATTTAAACAAGTTTTAAAACAGAATTACATCACATGATTTTGCACAAGGTCATCACTTCTTCTGTAAAAAAAAACGCGTAACATAGAGTAAATCACGTAAAAAAAGTGACGGTGTCGTCCAAAAAATCGCACAAAAAACAAGTCGCGTAAGAAAGGATTGGGTGTACTGTTATTCCCGTGTACATAGCATCTATTTGGAACGGTTCGAATCACTCAACACAATCACGTTTTGAATTTGCAGACCGTCCAATAAATGTTTGTACGTTGGAATAGCACCATAGATCTCAAGAGATGATTTTAGGTGAAAACGAATCATATCAACATTGAATGAAAATTATAAATTATTTTTGTGGAGATAAAATATTTGAAGATTTACAGCATAAGGAATGATATTTACTGAAAAAATATAAGACGTGCAGATAAAAGACAATAAAAATTGGTTATTATGTTGTTTTGATCTAATAGTTATGTGAAACCTGGAGAATATATTTGCATTTTTATCAGAAAAGCACGATTCTAGCACTTAACATTATTTTTCACTGTGTGGACAAAATATCACAATATGAGTTAGTTTGACGCGTTGTCTTCGAGACTTTAAACTGCTGTAAGTGCTCATATATTTATTTAGTTAGTATGCGTTCGATTAAGTAAGCATTAAAATAATCGATTCCCAAAAAGTAGTGATATGTATTTCACTAACGGCAAGCGTAAAGACGGGCTTTGCGGTCTAACGATCAGGTGATTCTGGGTTCAAATTTATATTTATTTGGGTACATATTTTTGATATTCGCTGGTGGCTACACAAATTGGCCTCGAGGAAACCTATTTCATGCGATTTCATAAAAAATCTAAATATTTAGTGCATTAAGTTTTTAGTTGCAAGGCTTGATGTTTTCACCATTTTATTGTCAAATGAAATATTAGTTAGCATTCAAAATGAAACCATTGTAAATACATATTTGTATTGATGACTGTAGTATTATGCAATTTATTTGCTACTTTCATTATTTGTCGCAAAATAATTATTATTTGTCATTAAGAAATATGTTATAAAGCTAAGCTCTTAGAAATGTAACAGACTGAAGTATACAAAGAAAAAAAGGTTTTCATTTAAATCAGGGCTGTGGAGTCGTGTTAAAAAAAGACGACTCCGACTACGAAGATTTTTTTCAATAATTTCATTTTAACTTATATATGTGTTCCATCAGATCATCTTTAGTCAGCGAAGCATGACATGTCAACACTTTTGACTATTTTGTTTAAATACACATTAAATATATTTTTCAAAAATAAATCGGGACGCTCATTTTTCACGACTCCGAGACTCCTACTCCACGGCCGTGATTTTTAATACATTCAAAATCAATATTTATCCATATTCCGTACATCCGATCATTGCATTTGATTGGATTTAACATTTTAACTGTATGCCAAGAGGCTGCATATACACAACGGGTGGTGGTGGTGGGAAACCAACTTGTATGCCAGGAATCATTATAATAAGTGAAAGTTGAATATGATTATTTGGCGGCTATTGTCAATTTGTACGTAACAATCTCAGGCAGGCCAAGAATACCTTTAAATAAATCTCTTTTCTGTGTTCGTGAAAGCTTTGCAGCTAAAAAAACATACTCCTACATTCTTGTCCATTTTAATGCATAGATTAATTTTATTTTAGCGATCATGTCCATATCTAGCTTTTCCGACGCGGGTAGAACCGGAACCGAGTATGTACCTGTAAGTTTTTAAAATAACCGAAAATCAGGTAATTTTAAAGGTTAATCGGTCATTTTAATTTCATTATAATTTTTGATCAATCTCTATAAGTTTCTTTTCAAGGTGCAAAATTTTCCAGTTATAATTTTATTTCCGAAAACTTCAGTAGCGTTATTTTTTTCGTGTGCAAGAATAGTTCGATTCAAATAAATATTAACAATAAAAGGTATGTAACAATTTGTTATTCAATTATTTGTGAATTTATCATTAATTATTTCACATTTGTTATAAAAAAAACTATTGACGCAAGATTGCGATTAACGGGATGAGGTTACTTGTGTATATGAATACAAATAAATAAAACTAGCTGTAAACCCGTTGCCTCCAACGCAGGGATGGGCTGGGGGGGCTCGCGCGAGCCCCTTGTTTAATTTCGGCACGTCCGGCGAGCCCCTTGTTAAGTTGAGAAAATCATTCGTTTCAGATGAAATCAGCAGTACATAGCTAAAATTTCTGTAGGTTACATTTTACTATGAAACATAAGAAGTCTTTATTGCCCCTTAAATTTTGTCAAAAAATACATTTACTTCGGCTGCCTAATAAACGTAACCTTTGTTACTTATTGTCTTTTGTCTGACTATCAGTGGCGGATTAAGCACTTGGGAGGCCCCAGGCGCAACACAATTTGGAGGCCCTTTTTACGGATTGGATTTTTCAATACCGAAATATAGGTTTTGAAAATGCAAACATACCTACCGATATTCCGATTTAAAAAATTAGCCATAATCAAATTTTGAATGCACAGAAACCGTAAAACATCTAATAAAATTGTTTGAGATGAATTGGTAAACCTTTCATTGATATATTATTATTTTAAGAAACCGTAATCTATTTGTGAATTTGTATGTTTTTTCTACGAGAACTGTTTGTAGCCCTGTCACTAAACCTCTCTTTTTCGAAGAGAGTAGGGATATAAGGCTAGAGCTAGGTGGTAGTGGTTAACAAATCATAGATTTATTAAATTAAACTAATTCTTTTTTATAAATATTATAAATTTATTTTAAATAATTTGTAATAAAACGATCTGTGAATATATTCTTCCAATGTGAAGCATATGGCCTTCTGATGGAGGTATCTGAACAGAAGTATTTTTCCTCGATAGCTGATTGTAATTCAGTTGCTCAACCTCTTTTTTTCGAAGAGAGTAAGGATAGAAGGATAGGACTAGAACAGGACTGGGGGCTAACAATATAGTGAATCTTAAATTTAATATATTTATTATTGATAAATATTACGATCCAGATATTTTTTTTATATTTCGTAAATTATAAAAACTTACTATAAATAAATCTCATAAATTTATTATTTAGTAGTATTAAAAGTTTTACTAATATTTTTTATACATGTAATAATTACATTCTATCAATGAAATATTTTTCTAATAAATTTTAGAGATTTTATAAGATTTCTAAAGTTTTTTAAAAATCCATGCCTGCTCCCAATGTGAAGCATATGTCATCCTTATGGAGGTATTTAAACAGATTTTTTTCTACGAGAACTGTTTGTTTCTGTGTCGCTTACCCACTCTTTTTTAAAGACAGTAAGTAGTAGGGATAGAAGTAGCGGTGTGCTACCAGCACGTTAACAAGGGACTCACTTAATCTCAAATCAATTCTCGGTGTTCTCGTAAGGAGTGAATTTTTTTTCACTCCTATGCAATTATGTGCAATTACAAAATAAGCTATCGATTTTTACCTAATACACTTATAATATGTAACAATTTACTGTAAACTTATCAATGTAAATGGCCAGATATGTACAGCTGTGTATACTGAAGCTGTCGTAGATAATATACAAGTCAGAAATTGCAGTTATATACTAATTTTATCTAAGAATATTGTTTTCTCCTAAATTAGCAAGGGGCTCGCTAGCCTTAATAAAAATTAACAAGTGAATCGCGTGAGCCCCTCAAAGCCCCCTCCAGCCAATCCCTGGATATAAGGAGAAGGCTAGAACAGGACTAGTGGTTACTGATTAATCGCTCTCGCTGCGCCTAGTTACTAAAATAACGGAAGGGTGTGAGGGAATTGTTAGACATCACTGACACCCATGCTTTCGGACGTAAATCGATAAATCCATCGAAAAAAACGCTTTTCGTTCTAGAAATCATACCCCTGAGAGAAGTATTATTTTTTATATTGTTTTTAATTATACTTCAAAAAATTACATTATATAATATTAATAAAAAATATATATATATATTTTTTATTTTTAAATAGGAAAAATACGTAGACATGTACTTACTAGCTAGAGTTGAGAAAAATAAAAGATTATACACTTTATTGGCGGTCTAATTTTGTATATGCAATAAGAATAACGAGGACTGTTTTCTGTAAATTCACAAGTTTATAACTATATACTAGTAAGCTAAAATATTTATAACACCTACATTTTCCCTCGTTATTTAATCTATTTTTTTTTTATTTTGACTCACCTTTAAGAAAATTATCAATATTTGTGAACCTTCACTTTCGCACGATACGTATCAATTTAATCGCACGATTAATTTGATACGTATCAGAGCATATTTCATCACTTAAAAACATTTTGAATTGATAATGATAAAAAACTTTGAAAATATCAAAACTGTGCAAAACGAGAGCTTCTTACATCGACGCGTCATATATCACTGAAACGTAGCTTGAAAAAATATTCTCTCATCGTAAATATTTATTTACTCCAGATGCATTTGGAAAAAAAATGGGTATATTTTTGTGACCTGTAGACCGAGATTATTATTTAGTGAAACATACAAAAAGCCATATTCATTAATCCGTAAATAATTACGAGTTGGTTATTTATATTTTAAAAACGAAAAGATTCCTATATTCCCCAAAAAAACTTCGCCGAAAAATAATTTACGGCTAGAACTGAAATATAAAAATGACACCATAGCCATAAATTAATTCAAAGTTAGATAATCCATGAATTGACAGCTCCTTCAGAGTCAAAGATAAAAACACATGGTGCCGCTAAGTTCGTTCGTACGCATGCGGTTCGTGTACGTCGGCATACGTCGGGTCGAACGAAATCCAAGTGAATATATCAAATGGCTCCGCCGCTATTGAGTGTCCTGCGCGACAAAAAACATCGCGATCAGTTTATTTGATATTTCTATTTACTTCTAGGGTGAGAGTCACGGTCTAAAGAGGCAAATTATTAAATTGCGTATATACAAAATTCGTTTAATTGATAGAATCTAGCATAATAGGATTTTCAAATTATTCCGGTTGAGTAGAGCATTCTTTATTATCACATCTTAATTGAGTTGATTTGTTCAGGAAAAAATGATCGGGGAGCCAGTGACGTGCTGAAGCAAGGACCTCCTATTTTTTCAATAAAAATCGTATTTTAACCAAACCGCACTATTAAGGTTTGAAAAAAAACTGAACGTTCGCAAAATTAAATACATGAATAATTACATTAATTATTGATTTTTTTCAACTTTTATTGGACATTCATAACTAATTAAATTTCGAAATAGTATCTGTCAAATGGAGAATAAAAAAAATCATGTTATTGTCGACATATAAAAAAACTATGTATTTATTTAATAAATAAATAGTTTTTTTGGTTAATATGAGAATGTTTATTGAAAAAAATAGAAGGTCCCTGTTTAAGTTCGCCACTAGCTCCCTATTATTTTTTTACAAATAAAATTTATTACAATATAATAAATAATAAAAAATGCTTAAACTGTGACAATTTGAAAATCCTATTAAGCTAGATTCTACCAATCAAACGATGTTTTTGTATATAATCTATTTAATATTTTGTCCTAATTATAGGTTTATCTATAGACCGTGACTCTTACACTAAAACCGCGTTTCAATCGTGTTCGCAGTGACTTCACCCACGTAATAAATAATTAGTCTATCAGTAGGTACTAGCGATTTACGTACATGTTCTGAATTTTATGCAATATTATTGTCAATGATATTGTTTTACATCACTGATTTGCATTGAGCTGAAAAAATATAATTATTATATTTAGTTTTGTTTTCGTGAAATAAGGAACATTGATTTTTTAATAGGAAAGTGTAAATATTTTGTGTAAAATTACATATCTAGAATAATAAGTTATGTGTAATACTTTTTTTGTTTGAAAATATTTGGAAGATTAATATATTTTTTTAAGAATGCAATGAATCGATTTTTTTTTTCTTCATCAAAATTTGTTTGAGCGTTTTAGCGTATACTTTTATAAAATCTTTGGGATTCACAAGATTTTCATAGGACCGTTGATTTTAATAATGTGGCCACAGTACAGTTTTACGTGAGAACCACTTCTCTACTCGTAATTTAAAAAAAATAGTTGCTCTGGACGCCTTATGAGAGACGTGTTGTTTTAGGGCGCACATCCGATTTCAAGTTAGTTTCTAACATATACAAATCCCATTGCCAATTATGAATAGTTTCATTTATGTTTCACTTAAAAAAATGGTATTTGGTGAATATTTTTAAGTAGACTTGCGGTATTTAAAAAAATTCTACCAAAATTAGAATTAAATATTAGGGCCTCACTCTTTGCAATAAATATTCTTTATTCAAAGTGTTACATATTAAAAAATAAACAATCACATCAAAAAAATATATGGGAACAAAAAGATTTTTGAGGCCCCTAAAATTCGGAGGCCCCAAGCAAGCGCCTCTTGCGCTTATGGGATAATCCGCCACTGCTGACTATGTTGAAAATTACCGATGTTGGATATTATATTGTTAACAGATGTCTAGATTTTTATGAACTTACATACATACAATGCTTTACCGTAATTATTTTGCAGTTTTGGGATAGGTTTCTTACATTTTTTGGTTTTATTATAGCCTTTTTCCTGGAACTACAAACATATTATTTATCTGTACGTAAGATAGTAAACCAAAGCAGCCACTTTAACACTTTTGTTCAAGAAAGCGATATTATGGCGAGCTGAGGTTTTGAAAATTCATTACATGCTAATAACAATAGTTAGTAGTATTGAAGTGAGCGAATTATTAAAACTAGGGGGAATAAATATTTTTCGAACTAGCCTTTCTACCAAGGTACACGATTTTGAAATTTTAATCAGATAAGTTCATCTTATAATGCAGATAATCCACCCGGTGTCGCAGGAATATTGCATTGAAAATAAAGAAAGGTGAGAGATCAACATTTTTTTTGGGTCACAAGAAGCATGGCGGGTTAAGCAAACGAGAGGCGCCAGGTGCAATAAAAATTGGAGGCCATGTTTTTCGGATATCATTAGAAAGTCATAGAATTCCATGTGTATATTAACATGTGCAAAATATTTATATTAGCCGTGCAGAAACTAAACGAGGTTTAAGGGTTGTGAAGCTAACTGTCAATCAAGCATGTGTAATGTTTAAATAAAATCAAGTTTAAGTGTTTATCGTCAATCCATTGGCGGATCCATGGGGGCCATGGCCCCCTCCTTGGGAGAATTTATTTTCCATCTTTATGATTTATTAAAACTTTATTTTGAAATGGGCTCTTTAATTGTTTAGTTTACTATGTTTTATAGAATACATACTTACTTAATTATGTATTGACTATTTTTATATACACCCAATCTTTTTTTACGCGATACATTGGAGGAAGGTGGCGCGTAAAAAACACTCACTTTCATATGATATCGCTTAAAAAAGTATCAAAAATGTATGAAAAAAAAAATGTTCCTCAAATTAGCGCAAAAAATATTTTTTTACGGTCCCGTCCAAAAAAATTGCGTAATTTCAAAATCGCGCAAAAAAAATCGCATAAAAAAAGGCTTTCATCTATTTTTTAATGTATTATTTATGTATCATGCTTATTTTCAAATTGAATGGCCCCCTCCTGGGACAATTTCTGGATCCGCCACTGCGTCAATCCTTGGTGTATAGCAGACAAACACAACAGTTTTATCTAGCGGGCCGCATTTTTTTAATGATGATTTCAGGTCGCATGTAAAATGAAATTTTAAGTACGCTTAATCCTTTCTTTACACGGGCATAGTGTAAAAAAAATGCGGTATACATAGATGAACGAAATATAGTTTACTTTGCATTCGGTCGTGCTATTTTGAACAGGAATTCGCAAAAGAGAATTCGGGGTACTTATTAACATATTAGAGGTCTGCACGGGCCGAAATTTTACAAAATTACCCGGTCCGAGCCTGAAAAACTCAGGCTTGACCCGGCCCGGGCCCGAGTCTAATACCACACTTGTTACCCGAACCCGACCCGAAGCCCGGAATTATACTCCTCAGCCAGAAAAACCCGTTGTTTACAAATTTACTACAATTTACGATTCACTATAGAACTGGTTATAATTAAAATTATCATGGGTGACTTATGAGACGAACGTAGTCCTAAATATTTTTCTGAAGAAATAAATTCCTTACCCGGGCCCGGCCCGAGCCCGAATCTCAATTACTCTTACCCGCCGAATCCCGGCCCGCGGGCCGGTCCAGGTAGGAGCCCGAGGGCCAGGCCCGGGCCCGTGCAGACCTCTATAACATATGATTTTATTGTGAACTATTTAGAAATTTATTGTTTCAAATGCTAATGCGACCTTTGTCTTTGTAAGTTTCAAACCAATTCTATAGAAATTGCCATACAATTTGTAGTATCAAACTGCAAAATCATTAAGTATATTTCTATGAACAGAGTTATTCTGCATCGTTATCGAAAAAATTGGTCACATTTATTAAATTCAATAATTTACTTTTAAAAATATGTTAATTTAAAGATGATACATTCAATGACAACAACAAAAACAAAGGAGCCACATGTGACCATCGGGCTACGGGTTATGCATCGTCTAAAGCAGAGTTTCTCAACGGGGGACTACAGCATGTCTTAATGGGGCCTCAGGGAGTTTTTTAGGATAGGCACGGTACAATTTTGGGAGGCCACGGGCAAATTTTTCGAAATCCGTACATTGTTGTTTTAGAAATTGGAATATTTAAGAAGACCTAAAAAAAGTCTCACGACATTCATTTTGGGATATCCGCAAATTTCTAGGATTTCGAATTTCAAATTCTGGGAAGACCTAAAAAAATGGGGTTTTCTTTCGGGCCCCAAAATTCCTTATAAGACTTATACTTTAGTTGTGCAAACCAGGTATGGGGGGTGGGGTTACAGAAAAATAACTCAAAAGGGGCCACGGGACCAAAAAAGTTGAGAAACACTGATCTATAATGTGTAGGCATTTTGGCTGACATTTACCGAGCCCCTTGTTAAGCTTTTGGCAGCCCACCGCTGCTCCAACGGGATTATAATTTGTCACCGAGGATAACGCCTAGGTACGAAAGAACGGCTTGCTTCAATACCAATTCATGTAATATTAAAAACGTAATCAACAATGATTTTAAACTGCAGTTAGGTAAAGTGGTAATGGAGATATTTCCAGTCCAGAACAGACTATACAAAAGATATGTGTTATAGTAACGAAAAATAACTATGTATAAAAATTAAGTATAAATATATTAAGGTGTTCACTGTCAATACATGGTGGAATGGCATTGTAATAAAAATAATAAAAGATTTTTAGTACTTTTCCCACATAAAAATTATTTGATCAGGATCGGTTTCGCTCATCGCGAGCATTATCAACTGATAATGCTCGCGATGAGCGAAACCGGTCCTGATCAAATAAATTTTGTGTGGAAAAAGTACTAAAAATCTTTTATTATTTTTAGTATAAATATATGTCTACAGTAAAAAAAATCCTCATACAATATGTAAATTATGTAGAAAAGATTACTTTTCATTTTCGACGCAATAGATATGCTAGATATTATGATAGATATATAGCATCCGGCCCTCAAAAAGAGTCCGATTTTGAAAATATAAATTATTTATAAAGCAAATATAAATTTCATGATTTCGAATTTCAAATCATCAATTGAGATAAGAGTGACTGTGGTAGACTGGTAGAGGACTCAAAACGAAGGAAGGTAGGCATAAAATGTGTTGTTGGAGGTGAGGCGACCAGATCTTCTTTTACTCGAAAGTTTCTCGGGTATTCTCATTTATTGAAATTATAAGAATGTAGTGTAGGCAAAATAGAACAATATAAATGTCCAGTTGTCTGTCAAAGACTATTTTGTATGTCATTCTTTCTTTCGCAATTTTCATATACCATTATTTTTCAAGCTTAAAAGCAAAAGTTAGATATTAATTCGGCATTTGCAGCTTATTTACATATAATACTTTTGCTGGAACGTGTACCAGGGATGGGCTGGAAGGGGCTCTGGGGGTTTTCGCGCGGGCCCCTTGTTAAATTTCGGCGCGGCCGACGAGCCCCTTGTTAAGATAAGAAAATCATTCGTCTTAGATCAAATCATCACATATCTGCAATTTCTGTAGATGGTTAAATTTGAAAATTAGTTGTCCTTTCATTTTTTCATTCAGCGTTGTAGGCTTCCGTGTGGAACCTCACGGGTTCGAGTCCCAGTACGAAACAGCATTTTTTCGATCGATTTATCTATGTATTTTCTGTTCGATGTCGAAGTGTTTGTGATGTCTTAAGATTGCTTCCCAGTCTTCCGATCCTTCAATTCAACTGGGCGCTACTATTAATTAATCACTAGTCCTATATTATCCTTATCATGCTATCCCTATTAATCTATTTGGAAAAGAGAGGTTGAGCGACTGAGTAACAAGCAGTTCTCGTAGAAAAATAACTTTTTTTGAGATACCTTCATTATGAGGCCATATGCTGGACATTGGGAGCGGACATGGATAAAAAAATGAATAACATTTACCGAGCCCCCTGTTAAGATTTTGGCAGCCCACCGCTGACGTGTACTATGTTCATTATTATAAGCTATTTTGTAGAAAATAAAGCAATTGAAAATGTCAATACACTTTTTGATTTATGATGAAATAACTATTTTAAAGTCACAAACTGATACAAATAATACTAATAAATAAGGTAACTATAATGGTAAACATGTTAAAAGATAAATTAATTAAGTCAAATAGTTTGATAGATTGGGGTTAACAAGATTAAAATACGGTTAAGTGAGCCAAGTGAGGATAATGGGAAAGGTGAACTGAACTCACCCCAGTTTTTCTCTAAAATACTTTATTTATGATAATTTATTTAATAAACATTCACATAAAATTAAAAGTTGATGAAAATTTGCATAAAAAACAATTTACAAAGTAATTTTACTTAAAAGTCAAATAGCTTCACCATTTTGCTATTTGGCCCACTTCACCTCTTAACGGCTCATACATTCGTAAAAACAAGTTCCATTTGGCGAATAAGTAAAGTTTATTCATTCTGATTTATTAGATATGAAAGTAGGTGTGCATTTCGATGTTCATGTCGATAAATTTCTACTAGTTTTTTTTTACAATGTGAAAAAGCCCTCCCTTTGGACGCCACGGGCTTACAGTTCGTAAGGTTTTAATCAATATCAAATATTGGTGTTTGTAAAAAATATTGGATGTGGTGAACATTTGTTTTGCAGATGAAAAAACACGATCTGATTCGACACGTGACTTGGTGGTCGATATGTCATTAAATAGCCAAAGGCTTAATTTTAAAATCTCCCTCGCTTTTATTGCATTGGAAATGTCATTTCTCTTTGAAATGTCAATCTTGCTCACATTTTGTGTTGCAATATGAACTGAGGCATTACATCCATTAAAATCGAATGGGGCAAGTGTTGTATGGGTTTTGATGAACCTGAACTAACAGTAAGAAGCATTTATTATTTTGTTCCGTTTATATATAATAAATAATGAAGAAAATTATTATTACTAAGGAAAGTTTAGAAACTATGTTGTACAGTGATATGTAATTTCTTAATGTAAATATCATTTGCATTACCATTATCGTTTGTTTGTTTTTTTATCATCCCCTCCTTGCCTCCCATTTTCATTTGATTTTTATTATAATATATCAGAATAGTAAAATTAAAATCATTCGTACTTAAGCAAGCATTTGCAAAAGTAGTTGTCTGAGGATGCCTCTGAAGAGGCGAAACACGTCTCACATTTTGTAACATAATACGTGGAATGATCTAAGTTATTTTGTTTTATTTATTGATTTGGCATTTACTTGGTAGAACTCCATTTTACCCTATTATTTTGTTTTATATTAAAATGAACTTCCACAAAGTTACCGTCGAATCCATCGAAAGTGATATGAATATATTTCAAGTCCCGCATTCGGCAAAAGTAAATCTAAGTAATCAGAGCCGGTGCCACCATACAGGCAAAATAGGCAACCGCCTAGGGCACATAAATCGAGGAGTAGAATAATTGTATAAACTTATAATATTAAATATCTATGCAGTGAGCTTCGAGCAATAGCTCGAAAACTTAAAATATTTTTGCTATCTCAAAAAGTACTGATCTTTAGAGGGCAACAAAATATTGAGCGAGAGCTGAAAAAAAGGTTTATTTTTTTTCTTTTTGGGGATTCAGTAAATTCCTGGGTTTTTGTAATTGGAAATTATGAAGAACTAAAAAAAACGGTCTCGCTTCTTTTCATTTTGGGAATTCCGTACATTTTTAGGACTTCAAAATCGCCGAGTAAAAATATCTCGATCCCAAATTATTCACGATTTTATGCTGAATGTTGCCTAGGGCAGTGATTCCCAACCTTTTTCATGCCGCTGACCCCTAAATCTGAAAACAATAATCTGCGGACCGCCTATTTTTTTTAATTTCACATGTTCATATTTTATCAAAAAGAATGTTGAAAGAATGAAAATGTTCGCGGACCGCCACGAAAAACCTGTAGATCCCCAGGGGTCCATGGACCCCAGGTTGGGAAGCACTGGCCTAGGGCACCAAATAACCTCGCGCCGGCAGTGCGAGTAATTTTCATTTTCTACAATGACATTCTCGCTACTTACTTAGGGCAGGTCCAGGTATATTTTCCAAAAATAAACCTATATTGTACGTATCTTGTTTTTTGGGTATTCCGTATTATTTATCAATTTATAAATCTTATAAATAATAAACTTATCAGTTATATCATGGTTTTGAAAAAGGTATTGAAAAAAATTGTTGACTGTTTTTATCGTTGGCTTTAATACACTTTACTATACAAATACAAATTTTAAACTTGGAATAATACAAATATATTATTTTAATATTAGGTTTTAGTAAAAATATTTAGTCTCTTAGCTTTTCTTCAAATTTGTTTTAATTTGTGAATAAGAAATAAATGTAAAATTTAAATTACTTTTGATTATTCCACGTATTGTGTAACTAACTGTGACACGTGTTTCGCCTCTTTCAGAGGCATCTTCAGACTTACTATCGCAAATTTTGCTTAAGTAATGAAGCAAGATTGATTCTAAAAATTTTAATTATGAAATTATGTCTCAAAAACCACTCAATAGCTATCAACCTTTAACTTTTTTTAAAACTGTAGAACTGAAATACCTTGATATTTTACCCTATTAATCTATATATACATAAATGTGGAATTGATACTAAAAAGGGTTTTATTTTTTAATTAAATAATGTTAATCAACACAAAATACAATATTCATATGAAACACACACATCGAAACTCTGCTTTCGCCGTTATTTTTATACTATTAAAATAAATGCTTTCGGAACATAAAGTTAATTTTATTTGCATATGGTAACATTAACACATACTTATTATTATAACTGCTATACGCCTCTCTTGTTTGGTCTGTAAACATCCCTGACGCCAAGCTTCTTCTCCTCAAATACCTGCACATGATCTCAAGCCTGAAGAAAAAAAAATGCCAGCACGTGTTACTTCTATGTCTGGTCCAAAACTTAGTTACTTGATAGATCCAACGTCTCTGCCAAATTGACTTTGTGAAGAGCGTGAAGCTGGGGCCTTTTCTCACTTCAAATTTCGAGTAGCCAAAATCTAAAAATTCAGAAATCAACTCAAGGTAATCAAGAAATTCGTCAACACTATGTCACAATTTTTTTACTCTCCTTCTCTTTTTCTCTTTCAAAAGAAAATTTATAGTGGAGGCGGACAAGAAAGATGCCGACAACCTTGCCGGCCCTCAGTTAATTGGCCTAAGATGGTTATGCAAATCCGACTGTGTATGTGAATTTTCAATTATAATATCTATATGAATAATATTTATTTTCAATATAATCAAAAATATCGGCCCTATTACAATACAATATAATAGAAAAAATCCAGAAAATAAAAAAGTTAGATTACTTGAAATTTAGAAGAAATATAGTGCTTAAAAATAATGGAAATTCCATGAAGAGGGGAGGAAGGCCAAAATCTTCAAAATATTTATCTATCAGGGTGCCTGTCAATATTCAATATGATCGGGTAGACCATTGGATGATTCCAGCTGATAAAAAAAATCGATGTGCAAAGTGTAAACTGAAGTGCAAAGTGAAAAGTGCAAGATGTAGAAGAGTATTGCAAAGAAAATAACCTACCATTCAAGATTTTATTATTAGTTGATAATGCACCAGGTAGAGGTCTGCACGGGCCAAAATTTTACAAAACTACCCGGTCCGAGCCCGAAAAACTCACGCCCGACCCGGCCCGGGCCCGAGTCTAATGCCGCACTTGTTACCCGAACCCGACCCGAAGCACCGAGAAATTTGAAATCCTCGATTTGGTATACTTTTTCCCCAGATTATCTCCGAAAGTCCTTTTTTTTTTTTTTTAGCTCACCGAGGAATTTGAAATCCTCAATTTGGTATATTTTTCCCAACATTATATCCCAAATTCCAAAGCCCGGCCCGGCCCGAGCCCGACTCTCGATTGCGCTTACCCGCCCGAGCCCGGCCCACGGGCCGGGTCGGGTAAGAGCCCGTGGGCCAGGCCCGGGCCCGTGCAGACCTCTAGCACCAGGTCATCCGTCTTGTGACTACATAATGAAAACGTAAAAATAATGTTTCTTCCTCCAAATATAACCTCCATTATACAACCAATGGATCAAGGTGTAATTCATACATTTAAAAAGTATTAACCGACGTAGTAACCTACTGAATACATTTAGGCAAGCAATTAGAGCTACTGATGGAGAGAACGGAAAAACATTGACTTAATTCTGGAAAGAGTACAACATTTATAAAGCCGTAAAAAATATTGGTAATGTCTGGAATAAAATTTCAACATCTGCGATGTGTAACGTATGGAATAAACTCATTCGCAAATTGACCAAGGATAGTATGCAAACTGAAGAAGATGAGAATGTTCTTGGTGAACTTGTAGAAATGACCAATGAACTGAATCTAGATCTGAATGAAGAGGATTTCGTCAATTTCATCGACAGTTATTCAACAGAAATGAGTAACGAAGTTTTAATGGAACTCGACGATTTGGCAATAGAAGACACTTTTTTTAGAAGAAAATGAAGAACCAAAGCTATTTGAAACCAAGAAGATGGCTGAAATTTAAGCATGATCGAAAATGGTTCAGCTGGTTTAAAAGGGCTGCAAGACAAACAAAACTGGACTAGTATTTTAATAAGTAATTTACATAAAGCTGAATAAACCGATTTATATACTTTACGAATTAATCGCGTAAGTCGAGGACTTACTGTAAAAGTATTAACCGGCTTTCGATACAATCATTTAATTTAATTATAAGCATACCAGCTCACTGCACAAAGCTGACGCAATGTTTCACTATACACAGCAAATTATTGACACCTTGACAGTTTTGCGAACGCTCTACTCGTCAGATTTTGACCAAAAATATATTTTTACATATTAACACTGTTTGCTGTATTGCTCCCAGTGTCAAAGGGTAGGGTAGCACATGATGTAAAATCAAAAACAGATGCATTCGCTTAGCTTTGGTGTCAGTGACTAGCACGGTATTGGCAATTGGAAGGGGTCATACGTCACAGTGCTCGAGACCTTTATCCTGCTCCTAGGAGATGGTACTGTTAGCTCTACTACACATTTTATTAATAAAATGCAAAATTTGTTGCCAAATTACACTGTGAAAAGTATTTACATTCGTGTTAAAAGTAGTCAGAAAAATACTTATTTCTTTTTAAATAGATCATTAACTCCACAATTTAAAACAAAACGAAGAAAAAATGCTTTCGTTAATACTTGTTATATCAGAAAATTAGCAGCTGGCTTCTTGACCGCTAATTAAAAACTAAAAAATAGTTCGAACATGTATTTTTGAGAAGATGTTAAAGAAATCTTTTGTTTAATCTGTTAAAGAGAGCTTTATTTATCTATAAAAAAATGGTATATTTTAAAGATTTACTTTGTGTGTTGCAAAATTTGTTGACAAGTTACAATGTGAAAAGTATTTACAGTCGTGGTTATGTATCTAAAAGTAGTCAGAAAAATAATAATTTATTTTTAAATAGATCATTAACTCCACAATTTAAAACAAAACGAAGAAAAAATGCTTTCGTTTATACATATTATGTCAGAAAATAAACGGCTGGTTTCTCGACCGCTAATTAAAAACTAAAAAATAGTTCGAACATTTGTTCTTGAAAGGATATCAAAGAAATCTTTTGCCTAATACATAATAAGAGCTTTATTTTTTTTTTAAATGGTACATTTAAAAGTTGTACTTTGAATGTTTTTCAGGCCATTGATATTAAATTGAAAATACTAATGCAATATGCTTAAATTTGATTCAAATTTAATATTGAAATTCCACCAAGCATTTTCAGTCGAAATCTTATATTACATTATGGTTACATATTAACAATGGCTCACATATTGTGCTTGTATAAGTTCTTGAGAAATAACATTTTACGTAATAATAAAATACTAGCTTTGTTCAAAAAAGTATTGAACGGAAAATACAAAAATAAGTATAAATTATGATTATTTTAATTATTCATTTCAATGATGTTTTATGTCATTCAGTAATATATCTTATCTTCTATATATATAAAAATGAATGTTTGTTTGTTAGTTACCTATGCGCTCCTATACTGCTCATCCGATTGCAATGAAATTTTGGTGACGTGTTGTGCGGACACCAGAATAGGTTTATGAATCAGCGGTGGGCTGCCAATGCGTTAATTCGTTTGTTTGTCTGGTATGCGTTCATATACCGTTCATCCGACTGCAATAAAACTTTAGTGAGTTGTTGTGCGAACGGCCGCAAATGTACATAAATCAGCGGTGAGCTGCTAATACGTTAATTTGGTAATTTTATCCCTTATGCTTTCCTGTTCCTATACCATTCATTCAATTGTGATAAAACGTTGGTGAGTTGTTGTGCGGACGTCAGCAAATGTATATAAATCAGCGGTGGGCTGCCAATACGTTATTATTTTTGTCTGTCCCGTATGCGTTCCTATACCGTTCATCTGATTGCGATACAACTTTGGTGTGTGTTGTGCGGACGTCCGCAAATGGATATAAATCAGCGGTGGGATGCCAATACGTTATTATTTTTGTCTGTCCCGTATGCGTTCCTATGCCATTCATCTGATTGCGATAAAACTTTGGTGAGTTGTTGTGTGAGTTGTTGTTTTCTTAATTAGCACAGCCAGCAGTGGGCTGCCAATGCGCTTACAAGGGGCTCGCTTTATATAAACGCAATTCTCAGTGTTCTAGGAAGCAGTGAGTTTTTTTTATCATTCTGATGGAGTACTTAAATAAGCAATCGATTGTTACTGAATACATTTACAATATGCAATTTACTGTAAACTTATCAATGTAAATTTCCAAAAATGTGTGCACTGATGCTGTCATCTTCTATATATATATAAATGAATTGTTGTATGTTTGTTTGCAAAAACTTCGGCATCTATGGATTCGGATGCCACAGGTCCGATTGTGATAAAACTTTGACAACCTTTAAGCTGGTACTTCCGGGGAGTTTATAGGCATATTAAAATTAACTTAGAGTGTCAAAAAAAAAATATTCGTAGATTTCAATGTTTTTACACTGCAGTATAACAAAACAAAAATGGCCGCGCGTTCGATTTTCTTTTTGAAAGGCGGCCATTTTCTTTTGTTGTTTTGACAATTCAAATTTGTCGCTCGATTGTTTCGGAACATTTTAAATCTATCAAATCGTATGGTCAACATTTTGACATTACATTTAAATGTATTAAAATTGAAAATGCGAAATTGTTAACAAAGAGAGTTTTAATTGATTATTTTCATAAAGTTCAACGAATATTGAACAATTTCATTTTTATATGCTTATGCTTATGCATGCATTGATTATACGTTTTAGGTTTGAAGGTCTTTTTGAACGTGGTAATAATCTATTAGCTGTGTCAAGTCATATAAGAAAGTCCATGCAAGGTATGTAGCACCGTGTTATTTCTAAATCGTGTAAAAAGGGAGTCCAGTGTAAAATATTTTGCAACAATCGACTGTTATCATAGTGTTCTTTTTTTTATTGCGTTGTTCCAGAAATTGCTGTCGAAAATTGAATGAATTTAAAAAAATATATTTGTTAAAATATTCAGTGCGACCGACAGACCATATAAAAATCAGTATGAGCCGTGCTACAATATTATTCTATGCTAATTCTACTCTTGTAAATAATAGTAGTTTTGATGAGTAGTTAGTTATTTCGTAAGAGTAGATGAAGAAATAAATATCTTATATTCTGGAATTCATATTTTGAAGGTTCCCATAAACTACAGATTATTAATAGTAAGAATACAATATCATTAATTTATGTTTTTTACTATTTATATTTATTTAATAATTTGTTTTAGGTATTTTTTTAGTAAGATTCATCTTTTTAGAAACGGTAATCATAGAACAATAATTTCGAATACGAAAAAAGACTGAACGTACGAAATAAAAGTCACACAATCATGATTAGAGAATGGAACAAATCGTGGAAAGTTATGGAAATGAATGTTTGTTTGTTCGTACTTTATGCGTTGTCTCACCGCTCATCCGATTACAATAAAACTTTGACAAACTTTTTGCTTGCACTTTCGGGAAGGTTATAGCAGGGGCGTATATTCGGGGTGTGCAAGTCGTGCGCCGCTCGCCCGTCAAGAAGACGATCATGAAGCGATATATTTAAAATGTATTTGCAAGCGGCAGTGAATCGTATATGCAATCACTCAAGGCGTTCAATACGATTGCCGCTCGCCTCGTGATCTCGTAAAGTTGCATACATTTGACCCGTCTGCGCAGACGTCGCGTCAAAGTCATGTTTTTGTTTGAAATTTCAAGGACCCAGGACGATCTCTTTCATTCTAGCTCACACGTGTTGTATTGGTTGCAAACTCATAGCGTTGTTAGGCGCGCACTAGCTCCCAATAAGAAGCTATCGAAGTACACAAGGCCTGACTGTGTAGTCTAAATTTAATTTATGTGGAACAAAAGGATGCTCGTTGAATTAAAATTGAAAGGCACGTTTTACGATAGTGTAATAGAAAAATTCATGTCGCGAAGAATTAAACACAAGAAGAATTATACAAATAAATAAAAATAAAATTCATGTTAAAAAAATCATCTTTTTTGAAAAAATATGTCATTTACACTTTACAGCACACCCTACATCAACACCCACCGTACGCCACTGGGTTATAGGTCTTATATATAAAAATCAATGTTTGTATATCTGCCATATAGTTCATTTTGACGACGTATGCTTGCACTTGCGTGAAGTTTATAGTACAATTAAATTACAGTAGGTGGCGCGTGTGTTGTATCATAAACAATCGGCAGCAAACGTCATTCAGACAGAAAAAGAAAACATGCACTTTTTTTCTTTCTTCGAGTGGCATTGCAACGCTTGCCGGGTACCGGCTAGTTATATATATTTATAATATTGAATGACAAAAGTGATATATCTTATTTAAGTAATGTAGTAAAATCTTTGGTGTTTAGCAAGTGCAAAATTTTATCCTTCACTTATTTATTAAAATTATTCCAAGCACCGAACTTATAGGAGAAATTGAGATTTGTGTGAGTCATATCGAATTTTGATAAACATACAATTGTAAGTAAATAAAGTTTGCAAACAAAATATATTCATTTTATTCTTGCTGTCCGGGGACTGAAATTCAATAAGCAATAACCAGACAACTATATGTTTTGTAATTATGTCATATTTATGAAATATTTAGATTAAAGTCAGCTTTCTAAATCCAAACCCACTCAATTTGGAAGTTAAAAATGAAATAATAAATCTTGCTAAAGCACTAAGCGCTATTTTTTGGAAGCTTGTAGAAAAATCATTGAATAAAAAAAGAGGATGGATAATATAACTCTACTGTAATATAACTAAACAAAAATGAAACGATGAGAGGAAATGTATTTCATTTAAAATTCAAATATTGTAGAAAAATAATTACAAGACTTTTCTCAAAATTGTTTTTATGCATTAAAAATAATATTGAGATTTTATTAAAGAACAGCCGTGATGAATGTGGTTGTCATATTCATTTTAAGCCCATGAAAATTTTCACGTTATCCTATCGTGAAGTATTACAAAACTTTTTTGTGTGTAATTTATATTGTCATAACATTGCTTATTGTTTTTAATTTTATTGTATAATTGCTTTAACTGTCATTATAAAAACATTTTTTTTCACAAAAAAACTTGTCTTATTATCTTTACGAAATAGCCAGTCCAGCTACTAAAAATAGTTTTCACGAAAAGTAAGAATATTATAAATCCATTCTCCGGAAATTAAAAAAATCACGATTACTTATAATTTAGAAATATTATGGTAATATACCTAGATAAATATTAAAAAACGGTTTTTTAGATTAAGAATAGTGTATTATATTTAACGGTAAGGTTGCACCATAAGCAATTCACCTAAATTCATCCTTCGTGACGTCTAGTAGAATATCTATAAACTTTCATACAAAAGCTTTCACCTTTTGACGCGAACTAGCGCCAAAGAATTCTATAATTTTTGCGATCGTTGTCTATGAATTTTGTATACAAAATGTATCTGAAAAACTGACGTTTAATCAGAGATACTTTTAAAGTCGGTTTGGCAGATGAATGTAACTTTGCAAGCTTAGACTTAGTTATCTCTGGCTTAGACATGAATTAACGAGTATCACATGAAAGTGCATTTGCATCAACATGAAATAAAATGCACACAAATGCTTGGTAAATATTCCTTACAAGATGTATTATGCCGCAATTGTGGGGTTATAATGCAAAACGTACTATTTCCAAAAATCGAACTTTCCAGTAGAACCAAAAAACTATAGCGAATAACACAAGCATAATATTATGATTGAATCAATCAAAAATTATACAGTAAATTATTTTAAAATCATTGACCTGACTACATATGTTTACCTCAGTGAGGCGAAGGTTTTCAATTTTTTTGGATTTCCTCGTCACTCCTACAAATATTACTATTTTTTTTTTTTAATATTTGACATTACAGCTTACACCAATGCGTCAAATATTTTGAAGTTGAAAGATCATACGAGATATACTCGATGAGAATTTTTGAAAGTCACATGAGATTAACTCAAGGAGAATTGACTTCACAAACACCCATGTCTTAGATCTCAAATTAAAATTGAAAAAATCCAATTTGACATTGACCTTGCCGGGAATCGAACCCGGACCCACCTGATCGGTAGAGTAAGCTCTTACCAACTAGACCAAAGCGGGCGACGAAGCGTTGCGTTGTAAAATGAAGCAACGCCCACGCTAGCTTTTTCATTTTGAATTTTTTTGTAAATATTTTTTGTTGTCATTTGAAATGAAAAAAATGTTATTAATATTGGATTCAATGCACTTTTGTAGTAAACAAATTTGACTTACATTTATTTATTTTACGACATTTATTAAATTTACTGTAATATTCAGCCGCCTGTGTGTTCACCGTCGTTGCCTTCGAATCCCAGTACAGGCAGTCTTATAAATTGATTCATGAATTTCTGTTCGTAGGCATGGATGTATGTGATGTTTTAAAATCCTCTCTCCCACCCATGCAATCCTATGAACGAGGCGTATCGAAAACCACTAACAACTAATCCTGTCCTAGCCCTATCCTTCTATTCCTACTCTCTTTGGAAAAAGAGGTTGAAGAACTGAGTAACAAACAGTTCTCATAGAAACACTTATATTGAGATAAACTCCATTAGGAGTCCATATGCTCCACATTGGGAGCGGACATGGTAAAGAAAAATCACCAGGGGAAAGAATGCTAGTCTTTTTCATTTTTTTTGTTTTATTCTTCCAGACGTCCTATCTGCAGACAAGTAGCAATTGCCACGGAAAATAAAAATATTTTTTATTTTAACAAATTGCATTGCTTACTATTCAGTAAGATACCTATTGTAAACTGATTTTTGTTCAGAGCAGAAAAGGAATTTGAGAACAAATTTAAGGTCATGGGCGTTTAATTACCTTGTATGTATCCTCTTAAATGTTTAAAATATCTGCAATTGCTGAGCACACTTCATTTGGTCATCTCCCTGAATCAGTTTCCTGTCAGTAATGTAGGTAGGTAGGTAAAATAAAATAAAAACATCAGTGGGTGTAAAAAATTGTTTATTTCCAAAAAATCAGGCATTTCGATCATGTTTATCTAGAAGAATTGCCAAAGAAACTAGAAAACACTAACTAAACAAAAATACTAAGAGTCACCAATGAATAAAGAGTTCATTAAACACCTTAATAGTATTGAAAAGGTTTTAATATATAAAGCAATGTTTATTAATCATAAAAGTAAACACCATTACAGGGCAAATTTTAAGTTTTGGGGGACACTTTTTACCTTGCCAATCACTCATGATTGGCAAAGGCAGTTATTCAAAATGGATAACGGATAACAACACAGACATGTTGCTTGTAACAAAGTTTAAAAACCTTCAATAATTATCTAATAATAAGTGTTTTATTTCTACGAATATTACTTTATCCCAGGGCTGTGGAGTCGTGTAAAAAAAAGACGACTCCGACTCCAGCTTAAAAATAATTAACGACTCCAACTCTGAAGAAATTTTTCAACAATTTCATTTTAACATCTATATATATAAAACAAAGTCGGGTTATTTACACCACGTATATCTCGAGAATTACTGTAAGGATTTCAATGATATTTGATTTATAAAATTCTTATTTACCTAGAATAGCAGAATAAGCATTAAAACATCGGAAAAATATCACGGAAAAGAAATTATAAAGAAAATAAATATCTTCATACAGAATAAAATTTTCAAATGACGAATAGCTTCATCAAACGATAAAATGTCGTAAGCTGGTTTCGGAAAAATCCACCAGATCGCACTGTTTTCTATATTTGTTTGTTTTTGCTTTTTTTGCGTACTACTGACTTATAAAAAATTTTAAATTTAGAATATGGATTAGAATAAAAGAAATCGATGATATGAAATTAAAACGAAAGAAAATCGGACAATATTGAAATAAGGTTATGTTTATAATTAGGTATATAAATTTTTGACAACAATATTTTGCACGAACGTTGTTTTACTCTGAGATGACACGTTATTACACTTGAAACGCTATATCGAAGAAATTTTAACGTCAAAAGCAAAGCGTTGCGGTTCCTGATCACCCGAATGACTATTGATGCTCTTGGTCGCATTTACACAGTTCATCCGAAAAATGACGAATGTTTCTACTTGCATGTCAAGAGCTCAATTTGCTTGAAAATTATACTTATTGGGACATGCCCATCACTGAAGAAATTGTTTCTGAATCTCCATGTCGGATACGCACATTATTTTCTATCATTATTTTGACATGCTTCACATCGAATCCATGTGAGCTCTGGAACAAGTTCAAGGATGACATTTTACATCGAATTCGTGTCAGTTCAAGGAATCCCGATCTCGAGGTGAATGAAAAGATAAATAACCAGGCTTTGATTTAGATCGGAGACATGTGTTACCTCATGTGAGGCATTTTGTTAATCAAGTTAGGAATGCCAACTTAAAACTAAATCGAAACTAAATCTTCAATATCCATTTAAAAAAAAACTTTTAGGAATTTATGTCTCATGTTCATCACCGTCGCTAAAATATATACTGAAATGTGAAAAGACGAATGAAAGTACATAAAATCAAGGTATGTAAAAAAAAATCAGTATACTTTTCATGTAAATTATATTGTTATAGAATACTATCAAATCATTATTTTATTTTTGATCCCTATATACAGTCAATCCTGTTTTTATGCGGTTTTTTTATGCGATTTCGAAGTAATGCGATTTTTTAGAAATGCATTTTTTTAAATGTACCATATTTTACGATATATAAAAATGTTAAATATTACATCGAGAGCATATATTGTTGTATTTTTGATAGAATAGAGAGAATTATAAACACAACCGACATTTGAAAAAAAAATACGATTTCGGACTGTTTAAATCATGTTGCATCTGCCATCGCTGAATTAAGTCCACCTAATTAGGTGTGTTACAGTCGATGAAACCATTGAAGCATCGGTAATATCAGCTGAAATGATTACTTTAGCACCTGAACTTGGCGAAGAAAGGTTTGATACCTTTAGCGAAAATTATATCGACGAATTACTTACAGATAAAGCTATAAGTGACGAAGATGTTCATAATTTAAATTAATTATTGACAAAAAACCGGAAAACAATGACGAACTGAAAGAAATTCCAGTTTCTTCACTGCGAAAATAATTGAAGAAGGTATCAAACTTTTCAGTAAATTAGAAGATCATTTCTTTCTAAATGATTCAAATTCTGATCGCGCATTCAAGTTTCAACGATAACTTTAAAATATATATATATGGGTATAACAAACTGCATAAACAATTAATTATCGAAAAAGAAAATCTGAACAAACTCTGATCACTAATTTTATTGTTAGAAAACAACCATAGTTTTATGAAATTGATGCGCATACTATTTCTTCTGAAAAAGAGTGATTTAGAACCACATGCTTTAAAACACACATAGAATTGTCATACAGTGACTATTTTTTAATATTTTTACGCCGTGGTTTTCCCCTAATTTTCTTATACTTTGCGATTTAGTGTATATTTTAACTCGCTGTTTCAAAGTTATGCGGATTTTAAAATTTAAGTAACGCACCCTACTATTTCTATGGAAGTCAAGTTTTTTTTTATGCGATTTTTTTTTGCGATATTTCGTGGAACACATCTACCGCATAAAAACAGGATTGACTGTATAACTGTTTGTATGTGTGGAACATTAAACAAAAATATATATTTTTTTCTAATAAAAGATAATCTCATAAATATAATATTGAAGATTTGGAAAATGTTGCGTTCTTTGTTATAATGAGAATTTATGTCATTTCGTAATATAAAAAATATGAAAATTTAGAATGAACTTTCGTAAAATTATAAAAAAGTATTATTTGAATAATTTTGAAAAGATCCCTGTCATTATGTAAGAGTCTTTCAGTTCTGTGAACATGAAAAATCTGAAAAACAACCAATAATTCCCTTCGGGTCGACATTTCGAATCATTTCGAACTGTCAATGGCGTCGTATGCCTAACATTTCGTGCCGCATGTCAATAGCTCAATTTGCTTGAAAACTAAACTCATTGGGACATGATAATCGCTGAAGCAATTGTTTCTGCGTCTCCAAGTCAGATACGCACATTATTTGCTATCATTTTTTTGACATGCTTCCCATCGAATCCACGTGAATTGTGGAAAAAGTACAAGGATGACATGTCCGAAGACACTTTACACCGAATTCGCGTCAGTTCAGGGAATCCCGATCTCGAGGTGAATGAGGAGATACATAACCAGGCGTTGCTTTTGATCGAAGATATGTGTTGCCTCATGCGCTGCATGATGCGTCGCCAGATCGAGGAATGAACGACGCTTTCAATCGAGAATCGGAACGTAAACGTGAATATGATCGAGATGCATTGAACCAATCACTTCGAACGAATGTACCACTGTTGAACCCCCAACAAAAAGTGTATGATACTTTAATGAAGGCAATTGATGAGGGAAATGGTGGCTTATTTTTCCTCCGCATTGGAAGCACTCAACCGAACTATGAAAGATCAGCGCAATGACTCAAAATGTTTTGGAGGCGCAATGATTCTACTATCTGGCGATTTTCGCCAAACACTACCAGTTATTCCAAGATCGACCGCTGCCGATGAAATAAACGCTTGACTTAAAACATCGACTCTGTGGCGCTATGTTAAGAAACTTCAGCTAACGACAAACATGCGAGTTGTATTTCTAAACGACCATCTGCCGCAGATTTCTCCAAGCATTTGCTGACTATCTGTAACGGCCGTGTTCCTGTCGACGAATCGAATGGATTGATTTCGTTTTTGCCGAATTTTTGAAATTTCGTCTCATCGAAGGACAATCAACAAAGTGTTCCTGAATATCATTGCTAATCACAAACATCATAATTGGTTGAGTGAACGAGCAATTCTTGCAGCAAATAACAAAGATGTGGATCATTTCAACTTCACAATTCAAAATCAAGTCGTTGGTCCACTGCATTCCTTTAAATCTATCGACTGTGCCACGTGAATAACATCATTTCAATGTAATTAAAATACTTTTCATTTTTAATTTTGCACATTTATTGAACTTAATTCATTTTGAGTATTCATTCAAACTGAATTTAACTCATCCAATAAATTAACACAACATTTATTGATTCTGAGGCGGTACGAAGTTCGTCGGGCCAGCTAGTATATATATATATATATATGTGTATACCATCAGATCATCTTTAGTCAGCCAAGCATTCAATGTCAACACTTTGGACTATTTTGTTTGAATACACACAATTAAATACATTTTTCAAAAAAAAATTGAGCCACTCATTTTTCACGGCTTCGACTTTGGCCAAAATACCGCGACTCCGACTCCACAGCCCTGCTTTATACGTAGCTGTTAGCTATTTCGACGTATGACTTCATCAGAAGTGTGTTTAAACTTACATACACTCAGCTGTATATTACATCTACTCGCTAAGAAGTGATAAACAATATATTCTGTCAATCAACATCCTGATTTGTAATGGGTAAGAGTCACGCTAAAGTCATTGTCGAATTGCGATGTAAAAAGTATTTATATTTGTCGTAATAAATCTAAAGGTAGTCAGAAAAATATTTTTTAATTTTTAAGTCGATTATTAACTTCATTATTTAAAAAAAAAGCAAAAATAAAGGCTTTCGTTATTACCTTCCAGAATATTAACGGTTTATTTTTTGACACTGATTTAAAAACTTACAGATAGTTCAAGAATTCATCTTATTTATCCGAATCGCAATTTTTTTTATTTAATACGTAATTAGTGCTTTATTTGGATTTTAAAAAACGGTCAATATCAAAGCTATATACTACGATTTTTTTAGCAATTGAACCAAAAAAAGACAAAAAATGTATTGGGGTTTTATATATTATTTATTTTTTTAATCTTTGGTATATTTATTATAATTTTACGAGCTTTCGTTAATTTTCTAGAGAGTCTTAAAATAAATACATAATTGATAGTTTTAATCGGTGGCATAATAGGTATCGCTGCTTGGATTTTTTGACGACATAATTTTGAAACGAAGAATATTTTATCCGTAAGCTGCTTGTACGCAGGTAGAATAACTTGTGTGTGTGTGTGTGTTTTGTCTAGTAAGCGACACACACACTACGATAGCTATGCAAGCATACCCAAGTCTATTGCAAAGATAATTAGTCTACTGAAAAGTGAACTTCTTGCATCATTGTTTTGGTATAGACTATAATATAACCTACTTTTTCTTTGATAGCTTATTTCTTATGACATAAGATTGGTTCCTCTACCTTATTTTTACAATATATGCACAATAATAATTACCGTGTCTAACATTTAGAATACAACATACCTACTTTAATTATTTATTGTAAATTTAAGATTTCATCCATCATTGTTTGTATCGATTTTATAATCTATTTCATTCCGACAGCTTGATTCTTCTACCCTTTTTCTACATTGTATGCACAATAATAACTACCTACTGTGTCTAACATTTAGAATACAACATACCTACTTTAAATTATTTATTGTAAATTTAAGATTCATCCATTATTGTTTGTATCGATTTTATAACCTATTTCATTCCGACAGCTTGATTCTTTTACCCTTTTTCTACATTGTATGCACAATAATAACTACCTACTGTTTTTTAAAACTTGTTACAAGCAACATGTCTGTGTTATCCGTTATCCATTTTGAATAACTGCCCCATGAGTGATTGACAAGGTAAAAAGTGCCCCCCAAAACTTAAAATTTGCCCTGTAATGGTGTTTACTTTTATGATTAATAAACACTGCTTTATACATTAAAACCTTTTCGATACTATTAAGTTGTTTAATGAAATCTTTATTCATTGGTGACTCTTGGTATTTTTGTTTAGTTAGCGTTTTCTAGTTTCTTTGGCAATTCTTCTAGATAAACATGATCGAAATGCCTGATTTTTTGGAAATAAACAATTTTTTACACCCACTGATGTTTTTATGTTATTTTACCTACCTACATTACTGACAGGAGACTGAATCAGGGAGATGACCAAATGAAGTGTGCTCAGCAATTTCAGATTTTTTAAACATTTAAGAGGGTGCATACAAGGATTATTAAACACCCATGACCTTAAAATTGTTCTCAAATTCCTTTTCTGCTCTAAACAAAAATCAGTTTACAATAGGTATCTTACTAAATAATATTGATGGTAAGGAATGCAATTTGTTAAAATAAAACATATTTTTATTGTCAGTGGCAATTGCTACTTGTCTGCAGATAAGACGTCTGGAAGAATAAAACAAAAAAAAAAATGAAAAAGACTAGCATTCTTTCCCCTGGTGATTTTTCTTTACCATGTCCGCTCCCAATGTGGAGCATATGGACTCCTAATGGAGTTTATCTCAATAGAAATGTTTCTACGAGAAATGTTTGTTACTCAGTTGTTCAACCTCTCTTTTCAAAGAGAGTAGGAATAGAAGGATAGGGCTAGGACAGGATTAGTGGTTAGCTAATCGTTTTCTATACGCCCCGTTCATAGGATAGTATGGGTAGGAGAGAGGATTTTAAAACATCACATACATCCATGCCTACAAACATATTTTCATAAATCAATTTATAAAACTGTCTGTACTGGGATTCGAAGCCGACGATGTTGAACACACAGGCGGCTGAATATTAGAGTAAATTTAATAAATATAAAATAAATAAATAAAAGTCAATTTATTTTACTACAAAAGTGCACTGAATCCAATATTAAGAACATTTTTTTCATTTCAAATGACAGAACAAAAAATATTTACTTTTCAAAATGTAAAAACTAGCCTGGGCGTTGCTTCATTTTACAACACAACACCAATATTTGTAGGGGTGACAAGAAAATCCAAAAAAAATGAAAACCTTCGCCTCACTGAGGTAAAATATGTAATATTTCCAGGAAATGTGCGTTTTGGAAAAAATACATTAGAATAACGAATTTAAATAACTTTTCACCATATGCTAAGTTTATTAATTAAGCAGGTCAATGATTTTAAAATTATTTACCGTATAATTTTTGATTGATTCAATCATAATATTATGCTTGTGTTATTTGCTATAGATTTTTGGAAATAGTACGTTTTGTATTAAAACCTCACAATTGCGGCATAATACATCTTGTAAGGAATATTTACCATGCATTTGTGTGCATTTTATTTCATGTCTAAGCTTGCGAAGTTACATTCATCTGCCAAACCGATATCTAACGTCAGTCTGACAGATACTTTTTGTTTACAAAATTCATAGACAACGATCGCAAAAAATATACAATTCTATGGCGCTAGTTCGCGTCAAAAGGTAAAAGCTTTTGTATGAAATCGTCCATCATTTTCTACTAGATGTTGTGAAGGATGATTTTAGGTGAATTGTTTGTAGTGCATACTTACCGATAATGTACGTTTCCATTATAATTTTGGCCGAACAAGACCCGGGTTTCGCCTCTCGAGATCTTCCTATGCTAATATATTATCTATGGGTGCTATCCAGTGCGCGAATGAGATCTACTACTGATACTTTAAGAATGTTCCAGCATTTATTCAACTTAACGCCATCTAACAAAAACGGGTCAAGTTTCCTCCAACCCTGACCTACCTTATGGTTGATTTTTTATTTTTTTAAATACATAAAATAATATTTATTCCAAATAAAAAGACATTTAAATTATAATAACATTTATTAAAAACATATATACATCATGGAACATGATAATAACAGATTAAATATAAATTAAGGGTAAGTGTCACGTTTTACAGAGACACCTATAATTAAAAGAAATTATTAAATTGCTTTTACACAAAAAATCGTTGAATTAATAGAATATAGCTAAATAGGATTTTAAAATCATTTCAGCTGAGTGAAACATTCCTTATCATCATATTGTAATAAAGTTTATTTGTAAAAAAATGAACAGGGAGCCAGTGGCGTGCTTAAGCAGGGACCTCTTATTTTTTTTCATTAAAAATACATATCTCAACCAAAATTATAGGACACTTTACATTGGGATTTCGGCGTGGACGCCAAAAGAACGTGGTAAATACTGTCGAATAAACCGTTCGGGCTATCCGGCATCCAAAAGTGTTGTCACTAAAAGAGGCAATAACTTTTTGTAGAATAGATATTTTAGGTTAAAAGTAAATTATTTAAAAGCATAAATAGTCAGAATTAGATGTATACCTAACATATTCATTTTATTTAAATGTCGTTACTCTATTAGCATGTTTAGCATGTTGTTAATAGACGAAACTGCAGTTCGATGCTTTCAAATGTTCTTAAATGTCTGAAAGAAATCTGCAGGTCGAACCTTGGTGCAATAATACTCAAAAATATAATTTCTTTATTTCTCTTAGGATAATCTTTCTTATTAATATAATTTCTTTCTCTACATTCGATTTATGCACTTGGACTACCCATACAAAAATTTCATTTTTAGTTCTTTAACATTTTTTAAAACAAAAAATATATAAAATTATGACTAATTAATAAGATTTTAATCTTATTAATAATATGACTGATATTTAAATACTATTAGAACGTTTTCTGAACAAAAAAAATATAGTTACTTAATAAATACAATTTTATGTTGATAAATAATATGTCTGATGTTTATATACTATAACAACGTTTTCTGAATAAAGAATTAAATATAATTTTAACCAGTGCTTTTTTGAGATTTTTCCATCCCTATTTAATGTGGAGCATACGGCTTCCTAATGGAGTTATCTCAATATAAGTTACTTAACCTCACCCTTTTCGCGAAAGTAATGATAGAAAAATAGGACTAGTACTTAACTAGTCGCTTTTGTTTTGCCCCATTAATTTTAGGATTGGAAGGCTGAGAGGACTTTGTTACAAATAGCACAAACACCAATGCTTTCGAACATAAAACGATTGAAGTAAATACTGTTCGAATTTTTGAGATCCATCATGGAAGCCTTGTCTACCTATGAGTGACTACTTATCAATTTATTTTGAAGGGTAGAAAAGTGTCAAAGGTGCACTGACAAGTTTAATGAACAAAAGTAACAAAACCATTGCAGATGGAATTCATGTGATACAAAAAGTACACTAAATCATGCAATACAGAGTAAGTCTATGAACCCGGTTTAGTTTTGTTTTATGACAATAATTTATGAGTGTTACGACACCAGGTACATTACATTCAAAATGTTCACAAGATAAAGAGACGTAGTCAATATTTTTCGAATATTTATTTGACACATTAAAAATTCCGTTAAAAAAAGTGCCGGAACGCTGTTCCACCGTGTTATATAGAAATAAAAGTTTATTGAGTGAGTTAAATGACTATAGCTTATTTATAAGACTTTAAGTTGATTATTAATAAGTCCGATATTTATTTATTTCAATATTTTTTTAAAAAATATATCAAATATATTTATTAACGAGATTTTAATTACTTTCATGTAATCTGTCTTGAGAACCTCATACATAGCTTTGCAGGTTTCTGGTATCAGAATACTCAATGCCGAAGACGATATTCCTGCTCTGAATTTTAGGTCTTTAAATGAATAACCTGTTGCCAAAAATCGTAGAATTGCTGCTAGTCGTTCCTCTGCACTAATACTGTTTTTAAGCACAAAACCCTTGTTGGGGATTCTGTGCCTAACTTTATCTAGCAAAGTGGCAAAACATATACTGTCCATCCTTAAATAATTTTCAAAATCGTCTGGATAGTTTTCCCTTAATTCGTTAATTAACGGCAGGTGGGAGTAGCGCTGCCTGTAAAGTTTAACCCAGCAACTTCGTTTTTTTCTTTTTCTCTCTTCACAGATTAAGCTGAGGCCAATGCAAGATACCGCCAATTTAACATTACTCAATCGGTTTTCCATTTTTGTGTACGAGGTTTGACGTTTGACATTTCAGATAAGAGCATAGACAGAACGAAAACTCTCGAAAAAAGTCCCCTACTTGCAAGCGTTCCACGCAACATGCCAAAACGCTGCGTTTCCCACACGATTAGACATTACACTGACATTTCTGCCCGCGCTCCATTTGTCCTTCCTATTTTCGTGGACGCCAACCATTTTGCCTCTTTTAGTGACAACACTTTTGGATGCCGGATAGCCCGAACGGTTTATTCGACAGTATTTACCACGTTCTTTTGGCGTCCACGCCAAAATCCCAATGTAATGTGCCCTAATAGTTTGACAGGAGTACGACGATTAGTGTGGACGCGAATATCATTGGTACCAACTTAAAAAAAATATTGCCTATGGTTGATTATTTCAGATCGTCGGAAATAAGTACCATGCCGCCAGAATAAGCCTGCTGATACTTAAAACTAATTTATTGTTTTAAATAATATTGTATTATTAAATAAATCTTCCTGCTTTCTGTCGAAACTTAATAGTTATAAGTTAGGTTATATTTTTGAATATTCGTCCTCATATTTCAAATATGCTTTATGGTTTGTTTTTAATCTTTTTCAGTTTGACGTTTATTCTAACCTCCATTATCTATGCGTCTTATGATGATATACTCAACTTATAGACGATTGTACCGATTATACTGATCTTGGATTTGTATTTCTCCCATTTCGCCTGAATTACCTGGTTCACTGGTTATTTCATGTATGGTAATTTTCTATCTTCCTATACGCAGTTACATTAAGTACAGAGCTGCATTGTTATTAGCAGCATTTAGTCAATTTTCAGGTAAAAATAGAGTTGCTAGCATGTTGTAAACAATTTAGTTTTTCTTATCAATAAATTTCTTTGACTCGCGTTTGAAAATTTGGTATTTTTTAAAACCATTTTTGCTCCCTATTCGATGCATATGCCCACCAAGTGTTGTAATTATTGAGGTAAATTTGTCATACTTCATCGCACGGACTATTGCGGCGAAAAACTTCACTAACTAAGCTAAAAACCACGGCGGCGCCGCGCGCCCGTTCTGGAAAGCTGAGGCGAAATGCTCTAAAATGTTTCGTATTTCGCATAATTTATCAGTGTTCTTCGTAATAATGTGTGGTTTTAACGCGATTGCCAAGCTCTCAAATAATAATTTTAAATCGTGGAGTGGTTTTTAGCTTAGTTTGTGAAGTTTTTCGCCGCAATAGTCCGTGCGATGAAGTATGACAAATTTACCAAAAGTAATTGAAAATGCTTTAATAAATATATTTTGTATTTTAAAAAAAAAAAAACATTAAAATTAATAAAAATCGGACGTAATTGTGTGTAAAGATAGTCATGGATTATTACGGCGAAAAACTTCACAAACTAAGCTAAAAACAAACACCATGATTTAAAATTATTTTTTGAAGTCTTGATAATCGCGTTAAAATCACACATTAATATGAAGAACACTGATAAATTATGCGAAATATTTTTCACTACTACGCCTCTATTATTCGGTAATCATTAACACTAGAGTCTGAAACCATCTGACAGTTAATTAAGTGTAGTACTGCCAATACAAAATCATAACTCACTCAATAATTATTATTAAATATTATTGAAGTTATACTCTTCAGGCGGGTTATGCAAAAATGATGAGAGTGAAATTTTAAGATGCGCGCGCATCACCGTCACACACAAAATTCACAGGTTGAAGTTAGTCACGCATGTTGGCACGCTCGTTCAGTAGTGATTGAAATTGAATATTTTGATTAATATTATTTACTACCTACTACTGAAAAAAAAATTGTGCTCATATACTTTTTAAAGTGCATCAATATAATTGGGGGTAACCATCCGTATGTATTATTTATTGATATCATACTATTGTTTATTGATGCAATACTAGCGGGCGGGCGGTATCGAACGTTGTTGATATTTTTTTATAACCTACAAACGTTCTGTATTAGACCTTATAAAACCCCTTCTTGACATTCGATATCTCTGTTTGTTTATGTATCTATCTGTCTGTCTATCTGTGTATGTGTATTTGAATGCAAAATGAAATATGGTAGCAAAATTGTTTTGATGGTAATTTACATTACTCCAAATCAAAAAATGAACAACATCATTCATTTCCTGAAAATAATATTATGGCCATATACAACAGCTGGAGGAGAATATCTTGGTAGAGGAGAAGACAAATTACCGGTAATTTTAAGTGGAGACTTCAACGTCAATTTTTCCCGTGAAGATGCTCGTCCACTTATTGATTTCCTCCAAAATGATTTGAATCTAGCCATGAATAATAATCCTCTGATTTCGTCAACACGACATGGCACTACCATAGATGCAGTATTTACACGATATCTCAACGCTGTTAATACAAAACTTTTCGTATCATATTTTAGTTATAATAAGCCACTGATAACTGAAGTTCAGATTCAATCATTACCGGAAGATGCTATGGCAGTAAACATAATTTAAAAATAACTTTCGCATAATGAGAGAATTTATGTTACACTTAATGTAAGAAAATATATACTTATTTATTTAATTTTTCAAATTCAAACTGAGCTTTATTGACTGTGTTGACTAACCTTCTCCAGTCCTTTTATTATTTTATTGTAATTAATTATTTGCATGCAATTAAAAATTGTTTTTTAATGATGCCAAAGAAATATAACTTCTGACGCACGTACATAAGTACACGCACCCTATTTTTGTAAAAAATTTACATACATAAGAATCGTAGTACACAAATTAATCCATATAGAACCCGAATAAAGCCCTACTTGTGCCAAATTGGCGTTAATGTGTGTACCAGGCAGTATATGTCGTAGTATTTCTTAATAATAATAATTATTGAGTGAGTTATGTTTTTGTATTGGTAGCACTGACACGCTGGCTATACTAAATTAACTGTCAGATGGTTTCAGACTCTAGTGTTAATGATTACTGTAATATCTATCACAAATACTTTTTAACCCTTCCCTTACCGTGCTAAAAAATCCCTTCGCAAACCATGCAGCAACACTCTGTGACCGTGTAGAATTTGTCATATAAATGCATTTCTAAAGCAAAATGACGATTTCAAAAAATGTCATATGGTTCAACATAGTGTATAGTACTTGTTTTGTGTAATAATTTGTGTTTAGAACCTGAAAAACTTATACAAATCATGCATAATTGTCGAAAGCAGCAAGAATCAAAATTCTGTGCAACAGCTAGTAGACGGGACTTGTCTCGATCACGCTTGAAACGATACAGTCATACGCAAAGCGTCACGCAACTAATAATCTTTGTCGGGCGGTAAGCGGTTGGTGGAAGGGATAAGGAAAGAATCAATCACACGCGTAAATACGTTATCTAAGTAAAACAATTTATTATATAAAAAAATATAATAAACATTTTTGATACATTATATGTATTTGGAAACTTGCTAAGAAAATAAATCTTTTTGACAAACATTTAAAATTATTACAAAAAACCTAAAATTCGGTGGTTTATACGTAAATTAATTTACGTTACGGCCGAACGGACCGTAAATGACACCGATTGAAAAAAGAAAAAAAATATTGGTACTATCAGTGAGTTTGTACACACCTCTATCAAATAAACACAGTCACATAATATTGAGTGAAAAAATCGTTCAACATATTTATATGTTTCAAAACACTAAAGCCATAGTTAATAAATTTAATTTTATGTAATTAATAATTTTGTCGCTTCTGTGGTCGAGTGGTCAACGTTGTTGGCTTCGAGTATGGAGGGCATGGGCTCGAATCCCAGTACGGAAAGTTTTATAAATTGATTTTTCAATCGATTTATGAATTTCTGTTCGAAGGCATAGATGTATGTGATGTCTTGAATTCCCCCCTCCCACTAACCCTATCCTATGAACAGGGCATACCGAGAGCGATTAGCTTACCACTAGTTCTGTCCTAGCCCTATCCTTCTATTTCAATTCTCTTTGCGAAAAGAGAGGTTGAGCAACTGAGTAACAAGCAGTTCTCTTAGAAACACTTCTGTTGAGATAAACTCCATTAGGAGTCCATATGCTCCACATTGGGAGCGGATATGGTAAAAAAAAATAAAAAAATAAATATCGGTTTAATTTATTAACTACTAGCTGGCCCGACGAACTTCGTACCGCCTCAGAATCAATAAATAATGTGTTGGCTGAATTAAATTTAGTTTAAATGAATACTCAAAATGAATTAAGTTCAATAAATGTGCAAAATTCAAAATGAAAAGTATTTTAATTACATTGAAATGATGTTATTCACGTGGCACAGTCGATAGATTTAAAGGAATGCAGTGGACCAACAATTTGATTTTGAATTGTGAAGTTGAAATCATCCAAATCTTTGTTATTTGCTGCAAGAATTGCTCGTTCACTCAACCAATTATGATGTTTTTGATTAGCAATGATGTTCAGGAACACTTTGTTGATAAGGTCGTCCTTGGGTGAGACAAAAATTCGGCAGAAACGAAATCAATTCATTCGATTCGTCGACAGGAACACGGCCGTTACAGATAGTCAGCAAAACTTGGAGAAATCTGCGGCAGATGGTCGTTTAGAAATGCAACTCGCATGTTTGTCGTTAGCTGAAGTTTCTTCACATAGCGCCACAGAGTCGATGTTTTAAGGCAAGCGTTTATTTCATCGGCAGTGGTCGATCTTGGAATGACTGGTAGTGTTTGGCAACAATCGCCAGATAGTAGAATCATTGCGCCTTCAAAACATTTTGAGTCATTGCGCTGATCTTTCATAGTTCGGTTGAGTGCTTCCAATGCGGAGGAAAAATAAGCCACCATTTCCCTCATCGATTGCCTTCATCAAAGTATCGTACACTTTCTGTTGGGGGTTCAACAGTGGTACATTCGTTTGAAGTGATTGGTTCAATGCATCTCGATCATATTCACGTTTACGTTCCGATTCTCGATTGAAAGCGTCGTTCATTCCTCGATCTGGTGACGCATCATGCAGCGCATGAGGTAACACATATCTTTGATCAAAAGCAATGCCTGGTTATGTCCTCATTAACCTCGAGATCGGGATTCCCTGAACTGACGCGAATTCGGTGTAAAGTGTCTTCGGACATGTCATCCTTGTACTTGTTCTACAGTTCACGTGGCTTCAATGGGACCATGTAAAAATAATGATAGCAAATAATGTGCGTATCTGACTTGGAGATGCAGAAACAATCAGCTTCAGCGATTGTCATGTCCCGATGAGTATAGTTTTCAAGCAAATTGAGCTATTGACATGCGGCACGACATGTTGGGCATACTACGCCATTGACAGTTCGAAGTGATTCAATGATGTCTACCCGAAGGGAATTATTGGTTGTTTTTCAAATTTTTCATGTTTACAGAACTGAAAATAACTGTCAAACAAAGACTGATGCTAAGGAATGTGTTGGTCTAGGATAAATTTGTTCTCAATACATGTCACCAACATAATGACAGGGATCTTTTCAAAATTATTCAAATAATACTTTTTTATAATTTTACGAAAGTTCATTCTAAATTTTCATATTTTTTATATTACGAAATGATATAAATTCTCTTTATAACAAAGAATGCAACATTTTCCAAATCTTCAATATTATATTTACGAGATTATCATTCTATTATTATTATTAGAAAAAAAAAATTGTTTAATGTTCCACACATACAAACTGTTATACAGTCAATCCTGTTTTTAAGCGGTAGATGCGTTTCACGAAATATCGTATAAAAAAAACTTGACTTCTATAGAAAAAGTGGGGTGCGTAACTTAAATTTTAAAATCCGCATAACTTTGAAACAGCGAGTTAAAATATACACTAAATCGCAAAGTATATGAAAATTAGGAGAAAACCACGGCGCAAAAATATTGAAAAATAGTCACTGTATGACAATTCTATGTGTGTTTTAAAGAATGTGGTTCTAAATAACTCTTTTTCGGAAGAAATAGTATGCGCATCAATTTCAAAAAACTATGGTTGTTTTCTAACAATGAAATTAGTGATCAGAGTTTGTTCAGATATTCTTTTTCGATAATTAATTGGTTATGCAGTTTGTTATACCCATATATATATATATTTTAAAGTTATCGTTGAAATTTGAATGCGCGATCAGAATTTGAATCATTTAGAAAGAAATGATCTTCTAATTTACTGAAAAGTAGGATACCTTCTTCAATTATTTTCGCAGTGAAGGAACTGGAATTTTCTGTTTTTCTGTTTTCTTTTTTTTTTCTGTTTTCTGGTTTTTTGTCAATAATTAAATTTAAATTATTGACATCTTCGTCACTTATAGCTTTATCTGTAAGTAATTCGTCGATATAATTTTCGCTAAATATATCAAACCTTTCTTCGCCAAGTTCATGTGCTAAAGTAATCATTTCAGCTGATATTACCGATGTTTCAATGGTTTCATCGACTGTAACACACCTAAGTAGGTGGACTTAATTCAGCGATGGCAGATGCAACATTATTTAAACAGTCCAAAATCGTATTTTTTTTTCAAATGTCGGTTGTGTTTATGATTCTCTCTATTCTATCCAAAATACAACGATATATGCTCTCGATGTAATATTTAACATTTTTATATATCGCTAAATATGGTACATTGAAGAAAATGCATTTCTAAAAAACCGCATTACTTCGAAATCGCATAAAAAACCGCATAAAAACAGGATTGACTGTATATGGGGATCAAAAATAAAATAATGATTTGATAGTATTCTATAACAATATAATACTAGCTGTAAGCCCGTTGACCTCAACGGGGGGATTTTTGTTGCATTTTTAAGTAGTCAGAAAATTTACAGGCGTCAAAAATAAATTACTAACCTATTTATTGAATAATCCAGAAATTCTGATAGTAAAAGAAATATATCTGGGGGCGTATATCTTCAGCCCTGCCCTGCAGTATTTAAATTGTAAATTATTTATTTTTGAAATCATGGTCTAGTTTGCCAACAACTATTTTTCGTAAAAGCAGAAATTTCGTAAGTTATTGAATTTTTGGAATAATGTTTAAGTTTGTTAACTATTTTTCGTAGTAACAAAAAAAGTCCTTGTAAATTACTTAATTTTTGAAATAATATTTAAGTTTGCTAACAACCATTTTTCGTAGAAGCAGAAATAGACCTCGTAAATTATTTAATTTTTGGAATAATGTTTAAGTTTGCTAACAACCATTTTTCATAGTAGCAAAAATAGTCCTTGTAAATTACTTAATTTTTGGAATAATGTTTAAGTTTGCTAACAATTATTTTTCCTATTAGCAGAAATAGACCTCGTAAATTATTGAATTTTTGGAATAATGTTTAAGTTTGCTAACAACCATTTTTCATAGTAGCAAAAATAGTCCTTGTAAATTACTTAATTTTTGGAATAATGTTTAAGTTTGCTAACAATTATTTTTCGTATTAGCAGAAATAGACCTCGTAAATTATTGAATTTTTGGAATAATGTTTAAGTTTGCTAACAACCATTTTTCATAGTAGCAAAAATAGTCCTTGTAAATTACTTAATTTTTGGAACAATGTTTGAGTTTGCTAACAACCATTTTTCTTAGAAGCAGAAATTTCATAAATTATTTTATTTTTGGTATAATTTTTAAGTTTGCTAACAATTATTTTTCATAGTAGCAAAAATAGTCCTTGTAAATTACTTAATTTTTGGAATAATGTTTAAGTTTGCTAACAACCATTTTTCATAGTAGCAAAAATAGTCCTTGTAAATTACTTAATTTTTGGAATAATGTTTAAGTTTGCTAACAATTATTTTTCGTATTAGCAGAAATAGACCTCGTAAATTATTGAATTTTTGGAATAATGTTTAAGTTTGCTAACAACCATTTTTCATAGTAGCAAAAATAGTCCTTGTAAATTACTTAATTTTTGGAATAATGTTTAAGTTTGCTAACAATTATTTTTCCTATTAGCAGAAATAGACCTCGTAAATTATTTAATTTTTGGAATAATGTTTAAGTTTGCTAACAACCATTTTTCTTAGAAGTAGAAATTTCGTAAATTATTTTATTTTTGGTATAATTTTTAAGTTTGCTAACAATTATTTTTCATAGTAGCAAAAATAGTCCTTGTAAATTACTTAATTTTTGGAATAATGTTTAAGTTTGCTAACAATTAATTTCCTATTAGCAGAAATAGACCTCGTAAATTATTTAATTTTTGGAATAATGTTTAAGTTTGCTAACAACCATTTTTCATAGTAGCAAAAATAGTCCTTGTAAATTACTTAATTTTTGGAATAATGTTTAAGTTTGCTTACAACCATTTTTCTTAGAAGTAGAAATTTCGTAAATTATTTTATTTTTGGTATAATTTTTAAGTTTGCTAACAATTATTTTTCATAGTAGCAAAAATAGTCCTTGTAAATTACTTAATTTTTGGAATAATGTTTAAGTTTGCTAACAATTAATTTCCTATTAGCAGAAATAGACCTCGTAAATTATTTAATTTTTGGAATAATGTTTAAGTTTGCTAACAACCATTTTTCATAGTAGCAAAAATAGTCCTTGTAAATTACTTAATTTTTGGAATAATGTTTAAGTTTGCTAACAACCATTTTTCATAGTAGCAGAAATAGACCTCGTAAATTATTTAATTTTTGGAATAATGTTTAAGTTTGCTAACAACCTTTTTTCATAGTAGCAAAAATAGTCCTTGTAAATTACTTAATTTTTGGAATAATGTTAAAGTTTGCTAACAATTATTTTTCCTATTAGCAGAAATAGACCTCGTAAATTATTTAATTTTTGGAATAATGTTTAAGTTTGCTAACAACCATTTTTCATAGTAGCAAAAATAGTCCTTGTTAATTACTTAATTTTTGGAATAATGTTTAAGTTTGCTAACAACCATTTTTCATAGTAGCAAAAATAGTCCTCGTAAATTATTGAATTTTTGGAATAATGTTTAAGTTTGCTAACAACCATTTTTCATAGTAGCAAAAATAGTCCTTGTAAATTACTTAATTTTTGGAATAATGTTTAAGTTTGCTAACAATTATTTTTCGTATTAGCAGAAATAGACCTCGTAAATTATTGAATTTTTGGAATAATGTTTAAGTTTGCTAACAACCATTTTTCATAGTAGCAAAAATAGTCCTTGTTAATTACTTAATTTTTGGAATAATGTTTAAGTTTGCTAACAACTATTTTTCGTATTAGCAGAAATAGACCTCGTAAATTATTTAATTTTTGGAATAATGTTTAAGTTTGCTAACAACCATTTTTCATAGTAGCAAAAATAGTCCTTGTAAATTACTTAATTTTTGGAATAATGTTTAAGTTTGCCAACAATTATTTTTCGTATTAGCAGAAATAGACCTCGTAAATTATTGAATTTTTGGAATAATGTTTAAGTTTGCTAACAACCATTTTTCATAGTAGCAAAAATAGTCCTTGTTAATTACTTAATTTTTGGAATAATGTTTAAGTTTGCTAACAACTATTTTTCGTATTAGCAGAAATAGACCTCGTAAATTATTTAATATTTGGAATAATGTTTAAGCTTGCTAACAACCATTTTTCGTATATATATAAATAAATAGTTAATTAAATTATTATATATTAAATTATTATATATAATTGAGCAGCCTTATATAGCCTCTCACAACGCTGCAGAACGGTTAAAATTCGTTTAGTGCAAGATTTCACCCACAGATGTCATTATTAGTTAACTAAAACTTTAAATAGAGTTTTTTTTTCGTAACCATCAAGTGGACTTGTGGAGCAGTGGGTTGGGTGGCCGAACGTCGCGCATGAAAATTGGGGCATGGTATCGAATCCCACAGCTTGAGAGAATATTTTTTGAAAATTAATTGTTTTTACACATAATAAAATAAAAATGTCATGATTTCAAAAATTCACTCATGACGTCAGAGAAAAATGAAGAAATGAATTAATGACGACAGCGGGGCAGGATGGGGGGAGGGGGACCGTCTTTCTTGACGTCATCGAAAAGGCGAAATCGCGACCATAATATACAAACGAAAAAAGTATGTATTTGGTATGAATAAAAAAATGGTGACAGCGGGGCTGGGGCGGAGGAGGGGGAGGGAAAATCGCGGACAATCATTCAGACGGACGGACATTAACGACTATTAATATATAGATACATGAAAAGTATACTGATTTTTTTTTACATACCTTCTGATTTTATGTACTGTCATTCATCTTTTCACATTTCAGTATATATTTTAGCGACGGTGATGAACATGAGGCATAAATTCCTAAGTTTTTTTTAAAATGGATATTGAAGATTTAGTTTCGAAATTCTGACAGCCAAGTTCGTTGGTACATCTCTAATTCAAAGTATGAAACAAATGAATTTTGGAAACCTTGCCATCTAGTGTATGAAATCAGCATACAACTACATTTTCATAATTTCACGCTGTTCCTTATTTGAAAACTGTATGAAAATATTAATTTTACAATCAATGCCACCTAGTGTATAAACCGTGAACAGCATACAACGTCATGTTCCGAGTTCGATTTGGAAATTTCAAAAATACGAATTGTATGGAAACATTAATTTTCTTTATAATTTATTTTCCGTGATATTTTTCCGATGTTTTAATGCTTATTCTGCTATTCTAGGCAAAAAAGAATTTTATAAATCAAATATCATTGAAATCCTTGCAGCAATTCTCGAGATATACGTGGTGTAAATAACCCCACTTTGTTTTATATATATAGATGGCTTTAGTGTTTCGAAACACTAGAGTCGTATTTAATAAGTGTTATATTATAATTGTAATTTGAATTAGGATGTTAGAGTGAATAACATGATGCATTGTGTATCTCTTTGGAGCCAGTATATATAGCTGAGAAAAATGTAAGTTTAATCATAGTTCTGACGATGGCGAAAGCCGAAATAGCTATCAACTCATGAATATAAATAAAAACTGTAGAACTAAATACGTTGCTATTTTTACTCTATTATAATGGAGTTCTACCAAGTAAATGCCAAGTCAATAAATGAATATAACAAAGTAAACTTCGCGAAGTTAGCCAACGGAATAAAAGTATCGGAATGTGGTTACGGGAACACTAACGTCTGAAATATTATCTCACGTCTGAGCTGATAAACATCAAGGAATAATATAACATTGTTCAAACACAATCGCATATTGTTTTTTCTGCGTTCTCTGTCTTACTCGTGGAATTCATCTAATTGTTTCGCTCGGCAAAACTAAAGTGTTTGTTACTCTTACATATTGATATTTATATATTTCTATCTCATGCTTATTAATTCTATATTTTTCGATGATAAAATCGACGAGACTTTCAAATTATGTATAATTATACAAAGAAGACGTTGAATGTATATTTTTTAAAATTTGACTTTCGGAGATAATCTGGGAAAAAATAAAGCAAATCGAGGATTTCAAATTCCTCGGCGAGCTAAAATAAGGAGTTTCGGGCTTCGGGTTCGGGTAACAAGTGCGGTATTAGACTCGGGCCCGGGCCGGGTCGGACGTGAGTTTTTCGGGCTCGGACCAGGTAGTTTTGTAAAATTTTGGCCCGTGCAGACCTCTACTGCAAGGGTACGGAAGAGTTAAAGATAAAATTTTCTGAAATAACATTTTTAATTTTCAGAATTTTATCTCGATCTGTCAGCTGTCAATGTGCAGTATGCATCCAACTATAAAGACGCTGACCACAAGCGCTGGGTTTCACCAATATTCTCATCTATCATCTACCGAACTCAGGACATACAGAAAGCGTTCCTTCTGCTTCTCTTGCTGGTTACTATAGAGGAGTTGTTTAGCGCTCCTGCTATAACATTGGCTGACTATGCAGTCGTAACTTTGCTTGGCGAAGACACCGATCGTTATGGACATCAGAGATTGTTTGGTTCCCTTGGGTGGGGTTTGGCTATGTTCTTCGTTGGTATAGCTCTTGACCATTCAACCGCGTTTCCTAAACATGCTAACCTGAAAAACAGGAGAAGAATTATAGCATTTGTTTAGCTACATGTTCGGTACTGATGGAGGCTGCACTAATAATTGCTCCACAGGTAAGAAAATGCTTTAACTTAAATGTTATTTATTTTTAACTGTCAAGTGAACTTTTTCAAGTTATTTTTAACTGTCGGGCCTTTTTCTTCAATAATGGAAACATATTTCCAAGACCGTCGTATTTTTGTTTTTATTATACTTATATTTTTCCGTGGCCCCCATACCAAACATTTTTTCAGAAACCAATTTAATATTCTTGATTTCCAATTTTTTAAAAAAAAATCGGTTTCCCAAAATTTCAAATTATGGAAATTCCTCCATGACTTCCCTAAAATTATTTTTTCTCTGTGGCCCCCGGTTGAGAAATTACATGATTGTCTTGTTTGAAATAAATAATTCAATGTCTTTTAATGAACAAGTGACGGTTACATAAAAAGTAGCATATAGAACGTGAATAAAATATAAAGCATGATTTTTTGACTAAAAGTATTAGTTTAAAAATGTAAGCATAAATTCAATAAAGAAATATTGTAAAAAAAAATATTTTCAGTCCTGTTTCATATAGATATAAATACTTGAGTACTAATCAAAACTGGTCATCTTCAGCAGAATTTATTTTGGAACTGATCAAATATAGAAATATAATCAAAAGTTAAATCAAACGTGACTTTCTCCAAAATAAAAATGAAAATTTCTTGTTTATTAATTTAATTAATAACAATTGCTCAAACCGAATTGGTAAATGGAAACCATGATTATAATAATTATAAAATGGACTCGCTGGTTAGATTAACCGGAAAATAAACAAAACTGATTTTCTCAGTTTCATCTTTGATGGAGATGACCACGTTTGTTTTGTAAATTCACAAATATCTTAATATTTGAAATACTTATGAAAAATATGTGTGAAAAGAATTCATATTTAGTAAAACGTAGTTTGAAAACTATTTCGAATTTATTATTGTGTATGCCATATTGCAGTAATTTTTATTTTACATATTATTAGTAAATATGATATCTATCCGAAAGATTTCTTCTATCTAAATAGAAATTATGATATGAAAAATTAAAATTTCCACCAATTTTTTCCTCCACCTGGCAAGAGACCTGGTAGATAATGGAACAATGCTTAAAAAAAATCATTTCAACATATTATATTTTGTATTTCACATAATTTTTCAGTGACCTTCATTACAATGTGTGATTTATTGCAATAATCAAATCCGTAATAAAATATTTATCCAAACCATAGAGCAAATTTGGAATATGTTCGAAGAATTTTCGTAAACAAAAAATAGTATTTCGCATCCAATAATGGGTTTTTTTTTGATATTTTGTATCCGCAATTAAACTTTTCAGAGAATTGTATTGTTTTTAGCGGGATTTAATAAACATTAGGGGAGACCAAGAGTAGCATGTTGTAAAACATATTTAACTTTTACAGGTATAAAAAGAGTAGAATATTGTAAATTATTTCTCTCTTTTTTATTATTTATCCTCGAGAGAAGGTCAAACTGTGTCATCTCTTTCTTATCATCATTCCAGGGTCTGATGTCTCCAACCAGACAGGTGAATGAATAAGGGACCTTGGGCTAGCTAATTGAGGAATGCTCGTCAGCCCTGCGAAGTTGTCAAATCTTTGCAACATACAGGTGATACTTTTAACGTCATCTGTATCCATTAAATTGTAATGTATTGAATGATATTGCATTCTCCATTCCTTGTATGGGTCTCTAAACAGCCTTCATCGTCAAGCGTCAGTGCGTTTCGCTAGTTTCGGATTCTCATAGAAATTAAATATTTGACAAAATCATCTTGAATTTGTTTTGCAATTAAAGAAGGTAACATTCTTTCTTTGGCTAGTGCTGTTCTCCAGCTTTTTTTGATGATCCAATGATTCCCTAGCCTAGGGTTCTCATCGTTGTACCTACCACTACCTGCTATGACTTACAGGGCATATTCCCTAGCGTAACGATATTATTGGTGTGTAAATTTTTAACAGGGTTGTCCCGAGAAGAAATTCCTGAGGACTTGGTTGCATGCACTGCAATGTAAAGGATAATACTAATTAAGTACAAAGGAATATTGTGTTTTTATTAATATAATACTTTTCCACCAAGTATTGACAGTGGACACCCTAAAAGTGATCAAAGAGTAATAAATACAATAATGAAGTTAAAAATAAAAAAATCTTTGAAATCGGTTCCATTCCCTTTCCATAAGACGTGGTGAACTCTTTGAATGCCTTATAGTTTTTCTTACATTATAGTTTTTGAACCACAAGACTGACGGGGGCCAACATATGCGACTGAAAGTCGTATTGTCTTGAGCAATATTTCCTGTTCGTTTTTCATGTCTGTACATTCCCAAAGGATTTGATTCAGCATCCTGTCGCCCGCTGTGGTCTAGTTGGTTAGAGCTTGCTCTACCGATCAGGTGAGTCTGGGTTCGATTCCCGATAAGGTCAATGTCAAATTGGATTTTTTTCAATTTTAATTTGAGATCTAAGACATGGGTGTTTGTTAAGTCAATTTTTAATTAATCTAGTGACTAAATCTCATGTGACTTTCAAAAATTCTCATCGAGTATATCTCGTATGATTTTTCAACTTTAAAATATTTGATGCATTGGCGTAAGCTTAAATGTCAAATATTTTTTTAAAATTAAAATTAAAAATAAAAAAAAATCCCGCATTTACAATTTGGACTATTTACTAACCGGCCAAGCTGGAAGAAGGCAGCGAAGTAACCATGACCAGTTAATAATTGGTACAGAAATTGCGAAACAAAACCAGGGCTGAGGAGTCGGGAGTTGTGGAGTCTGACTGTTTTAACTTGAGTCTTAGTCTTAAGTTTACCAAACTACCTTTTTAAGTTGCTGGATGTCCATATAACTGTCAAATTAGGTTTTGTGTGAGGACAGTTGTGTAACACGGCTTCCAAATCAAATTCAGCCATGTGGTGCCTGCCTTCCAATGCTCTCTTTTATCAGAGCCTTATGTTTCTCTAGTCGCATTATTCGTATCAATGTTTTACTTTTTTTTCCTTTGTAGACATTTTCCAATTTTTTTTACGATAGGGATGACCTGATATGCGACCCATTGAAATATAAATACATACATATTCACAAATTTTGGGATGTGTGACTTATAAAAGCTTTTTTTAAGAGATAGCAAAACACCCTTTGCTTAGTATATTGTTAAATGCATTGACTTAGTGTGTACTTCTCGATTTCGTATATTTTAAATAAATGCCTTTTTTATTAAACATGCGATATATATAAATGTATGTATGTACATAATATAATAATCAATAAAAGAGAGCATAATCATTTAAAATCAACATCGCATAAGTGATTTCAAATTTCAATAAGTACCTGGAAGTAGTCTTCAATACCCTTCCATATGAAATCTAAATGTCGCTAAATTGGTATTTTCAGAAAGAACGTGGACGGCACTCAGAAGATGTCTGCATTTCAGTCACAATAAATCATAGAGGAAGAAATTGAAAATCTGCAAAGAACACGTCTTATTCATCTTTCAGTGGTGGTATTCCCAAATGTGATGGGATTTGCGATACACATTTCTGCATGGACATCGTCGTGCAACTGAGTGCTCAATATAATCCTGGCAATCAATCACTTTTTCTCTCATTCAATACCACCGAATTAGGGATAGCTGGAGCAACCTTTAACTCAATGCGGAAAGTCTGGGATTCACGGCTGTACTCGGTCAGAACCAAGTGCCTCCTGTTCAACGCATGTATCTTGACAGTGCTGCTTTACGGTTGCGAATCATGGCACCTTACGAAAGCGCAGAGTAACCGTATACTGTGTTTCGAAAACAGATGCCTGCGGCGAATGCTTGGAGTGAAATGGTCTGACTTTGTCAGGAATACGGAGATTAGAGAGTGGACTAACCAGCCTCTAATTACGTCCAAAATAAAGAAGCGGCAGTGGTCCTGGCTTGGACACCTGTTAAGGATGCCTCAAGAGAGCCTGAACTCTGCCTGTCTCTTCTTCCAACCGGATGGATACCGGCGTCGTGGAAGGCCACTGATGACCATTCTCAGGATGTACTCAGCGGAGTTGCGGGACGCTGGGATGACCTGGGAGGAAGCAAGGAGACTGGCTGGAGATAGAGAGTCATGGAGGAACTTCGTGGTGACCATATGCTCCGTATAGGGAGCGGATATGGAATAAAAAATAAAAATACCACCGAATACAATCGTATGTGCGGTGATTATAAAATGTTTGTCAAAAATGTTAGTAGAAACATTGCAATCGAATGTATCGCACACCTAGTACGAGACATGTATGTCAAAAAGTCCCAAAATTTAGATTTTTACGTAGCGACATGAACAATTTGAATATCTTTATAGTGTCAAAAATCATTACCCTAGGTAGCCCATATACGTCGATATTTCACAACATTAGTCTACATTTTTATTCAAATCTACTCCGTGCAAGAGTATCGCATTTGGGCCTGCAATTCGCATTCCAACTATGTCGCAGTGGGCTCAAACCACTCGCAAATTTATAAATGACAGCTTAAACCTTGTTACCTTGTATATGTTACGCCAAATCGGTGAAATTGCCTATTTCACGGAATCGGCAGAAATTTTGCTGAATGCGTGAATTCAGCAAGCCCGTTGCCTATTGCACGCATTCGGTAAAATTTCTGCCGACTGAGTGAATTCGCCAGGGTGTATAATTATTGTCTATGGTCAGTGTATAAATTCTTTAACTGTCAACATGACGGTTGAAAAAATAATTTTGACACAGAAGTCAAATTTAGCTTGGCTGTAATATTGTCATTATTGTTTTTAATTATGAATGCAGAATGATTGATTTAAACGCGTTTTGAAAAGACTATTTTTATACCATGTTCCAACCATTTTTCACGAACTAACTAAAAGGGCCAATCTTCATATTATTAATAGCGCTAAATGTGGGTCCTGGCGTGGAATTCGCCCAATGATAACGGTTTATTTTGAACAGCACATTTTCTAAATGTCGTTCTATCTAATGGGTGCGGCTTATTTTAAGCCGCGCGTGAAAGTTCTGATTTCGCCACGTTTGAAAAATCGATATTTTTTGGTGTAGAGCTGAAGTATTCTATCACCATGGATCATAATATTCAAATTTTTTTGAATAATCAAAGATTTTAATTCGATTATTGCAAACTATGATTATAGGACTATCGAAATGAATCGTTGGATCGTGTGAGTCGAGTGAGAGCAATATTCTTTGGAGCTGATTTGATCAATTGAATCATAATGATTAAATCTTTTCACGTCTGACCTTGAAAATCTTTTTGAATTCTTTAATATATTAAGAATATTCGAATAATGATACGGATTTATCATAGAATAATATTTTGCTTTTTTTTCATACATTTGGATAAAATGTGCAATTGATTTTTTATTTTAAAAAAGCATTTGGTTTTTATATATTTTGACTATCTTCCATACTAGATAAAATATATTATAATTATAATTTTATTTTTTCATATTGTATGAGAATATATTTTGACAATTTTTCATACATTTGGATAAAATTTGCAATTAATTTCGATTATCCTATATGTGATACGGCTTCTCAAAATTTTTAGGGTCAAAATCCCCGCCTTGTGTTTTGATGATTTTTGTCATCCTATATGTAACACGGTTTCTCAATATTTTATTAGTCGACATAATCCACTGTCTTTTGTTACTGTCACAGTGGAATGACACACTATTCTTTTGTTTAAAATAAAAAATATCATAACATTTCTTTTTACTATGGGTCGAATTCTTTTTTCTTAATTTAAATTTGGTTCAGATGTAAAGTTTTATTATTTACAGTGAAATCCTGTTTAAACACGTCCAGAATTCACGCTTTCCCGATATTTGCGTATTTTTTTATAATCCCCTTTTATTTTAATTCTTAAAGAGGACTGGGTGTATTCTTAAAAAAAACTATTTAGAGAACTAATTAAGCTAAAACCTTCTGACTTATTCAATAAATAAGTTTGCATTTGATTTTCCACGCCAGTAAATATTTGATTTATCAAAAATACAAAAAAATCCCCCCGTTGAGGGCAACGGGCTTACAGCTAGTACATTATAGAAACGTCACCCGTTGAGGTTATGTTGTACAGTGCTGCGTTCGAACGAACGTTATTTGATTTTATTGGATGCAAAAATGCGAGTAAATTTAATTACTAATTTTTATAAGCGTTCTACAATTAAAATATAATTATTTTATCATCACCATGACAGCTTATTATTATACCATAGATAGTTCCAATATAACTTATTATGGTCTATGGTTTATTTTGACAGCTGTCACATAGGGAGACCTTTTAAAGTCGAAAATAGATCTCTAAAATGACGCCCGATGAGTTGATGTCGACGAGTGCTGCCTATCATATTACAGTTTTAACTTATTTGCAAGTTGTATGAAGATGAACGACATTGTAGTTAATTAACAATATGCTTTTATATGCTATGAAATGACATTTGCTTAATTGCAAAAATCACCGCCAGAGCGCGGTGATCATAGACAACCTACAAAGTTTCTATTAATTTTCCTTGCTGAATGCATGAAATAAGCAAAAGATTTTATGCCGAATTCACGCAGTCGGCAGAAATTTTACCGAATGCGTGAAATAAGCAATGGGCTTGCCGATTTCACGCATTCAGCAAAATGTCTGCCGACTGCGTGAAATAGGCAATTTCACCGATTCGGTGTAACATATACAAAGAAAGATGTGTTGAGGTAAATATTCACTATGCAAAGTGACATCAGTATTCTAGAATATTTAACACTGAACACAACATTAGTACAGTCAATCCTCTTTTTATGCGCTAGATGCGTTCCACGAAATATCGCATAAAAAAAAAATCGCACAAAAAAAGACTACTTCCATACAAAAAGTGGATATGAGTTCCATGAATTTCAAAATCCGCATAACTTTGAAACAGCGAGATATAAAATACCCAAAATCGCATAAAAAAAACTTAACTTCCATAGAAAAAGTGGGGATATGTTCCATAAATTTTAAAATCCGCATAACTTTGAAACAGCGAGTTAAAATATACCCTAAATCGCATAAAAAGTATAGGAAAATTATTTTTTCAGAAGACAGTATGCCCATCAATTTCATGAAATGATGGTTGGATGATGGAACAGTGATATTAGTGATCAGAATTTGTTCAGATTTTCTTTTTTCGTTAATTTATTGTTTGTGCAGTTTGTTATACCCACAAATTAGAGGTCTGCACGGGCCCGGGCCTGGCCCACGGGCGGGTAAGCGCAATTGAGATTCAGGCCCGGGTAAGGAATTTATTTATTCAGAAAAATAATTCAGACTACGTTTGTATCGTAAGCCAGCCATGATTTTAATTATTACCAGTTCTACAGTGATTCGTAAATTTGTAGACAACGGGTTTTTTTTCGGGCTGAAGAGTATAAATCTGGGCTTCGGGTCAGGTTCGGGTAACAAATGTGGTATTAGACTCGGGCCCGGGCCGGGTCAGGTTGGAGTTTTTCGGGCTCGGACCAGGTAATTTTGTAAAATTTCGGCCCGTGCAGACCTCTATCACAAATACAATTTTTAAGCTATCGTTGAAACTTGAATTTCAGAATTTGAATCATTGAGAATGAAATGATCTTCTAATTCAGTGCTTCCCAACCTGCGGGCCGCGGCCCCTCGGGGGGGGGGAGTAGGATTTTTTGCGGGGGCCGCGAAATTCAGTAGAAAGTACAAATATCTATATATTAATATATTATTATATATTACATATTAAATAAGTCTGTCAAATCAGTGCTTCCCATATTGGGGGCCGCGGAATTTCTTAAGAGGTCCGCCGTGGGAATGCGGGATCGAGAAATTGGATTCCGGGGAAAAGTCGGTGAGCTAAAAAAAAAAGAGTTACGGAGACAATTGAGGAGGGCTGCGGATTATTTTATTTAGATTTAGGGGGCCATAGAACGAAAAAGGTTGGGAAGCACTGTTCTAATTTACTGAAAAGTTGTAGACCTTGAATTATTTTCGCAGTGAAGGGAACTGAAATTTCTTCCACTTCGATAGTTAAATTTATGTAATAGTTAAATTAATGACATCATTCTTACTTATAGCATTATCCGTAAGTAGTTTGTCGATATAATTTTCGCTAAAGGTATCAAACCCTTCTCCGCCAAGTTCATGCGCTAAAGTAATCATTTCAGCTGATATCACCAATGTTTCAATGGTTTCATCGAATGTAACACACCCAAGTAGGTAGACTTAATTCAGCGATGGCGGATGCAACATGATTTAAACAGTCGTATTTTTTTCCAAATGTCGGTTGTGCTTATGATTTAATTTCTATTAGGATATAATAGAAATTAAAATCGTTGTATTTAGGATATAAATACAACGATACATGCTCTCGATATAATATTTAACATTTTTTTATATATCGTATCGTAAAATATAATACATTTTTTTGAAAATTTGCATTTCTAAAAAAACGCATAACTTCAAAATCGCATAAAAAAACCCGCATAAAAACAGGATTGACTGTATATAGGTTTGTATAGCCTGAAAAGGACTAATGCATTTTATGTGAGAATTATAAAAACTCAAATGCTGCAGAAAAAGTAATACTTCAGGCATAACTCAACAAACAATGTAGTGATGTGGAGTATGTAAGACATAATGCAAATACCACAGTAGCATTAGATGATTTGCAGGCTGTATTGCCTGCATTTTACTATAAAAGTAAACTAATAACATCTAACTTCAAAATATTTGACATAGGTTCCTGAGAAAGCAGTATACATACCTCTATATCCAAGGAAACCATTGGGAAAAGAGAAGCCAATGGAAGTTTTGTTTTGCAGTTTTTGAGACGTGAATGTGAAAATCAGGTGATAGAGAGGGTGTAGGATGGCGTTAAGACCAAATTTCATAAATTCCGAGTGTAAACCATCTCCACCCGGTGCTTTTCCGTTTTTAAGCCTCTTCACTGCCAGGATAATCTCGACATGTATGGGGAGGTGTTGGTCGCTTTCCACAGACCCCTCACGTGATTCCAAATAGTTTTTTGATATCATTTCAGCGGGCCGCCACCTCAGTTGTCTCAATTTGCCAATCCTAGAATCGGTGCTTGTCAAGTCGCACAGATTTCTTGAAAACCTTGTCTCGATTCTCTCCCACATATTTTCAGACATCCATTTTTGCTGTCTAAATTGTCGTTTGTCATTTCCCAAAACATGCCGTCCCATTACTGAGAACCCGAGAACCGAATCAGCCCCCACTTGTGCATTGTAATCCCCCATTATTATCATGTGATACCTAAAGGGGATTGTTGCAACTGCCGGGTTGAGGTGTTAAAAGGTGTCCTCAGTGGGAGCATAGCACTGAAAGACAGTCACAGAGCTGTCACTAGTCCTGAAGATGGCTCATATCAATCTCAAATCGATTCCCATGTCACGAGGCAACGGGCCGCTCTCTCAGACATTAATACTGCCACCCCCTGGCGATGATATCGGTCCTGGTCTGAAAAGATCAACGTGCACTCCTCAACCGCTTCTTTCCTAAGCCTTTCCAGCGCATCTTGCTCACTCCTAGAATATCCAGGCCATAGTTCTGCAAGATACGGGTAGCATGCAGTTCCTTTCCAGAAGTGCGCATGGTATAGTGTATTTGTTGGAGAGGATTTTTCTTTCTCGGTCCATGATGCTGCTGGGTTGTCATGTTATTGCTGGGTGTCCAAGGTGCTTGTGGCGGTGTTCTAATATATTTTTTTTTTTGGAGGCCAGCAGGAGACTTGCTGGTGTGTGGCATTATAAGTTTGAAAAAAGAAAGAATTTTTTCAAACTCAAAAGCTAAATGTAGATACTAATTCAGCATTTGTAGCTTGCATCCTTTTGATAGAATGTGTATCAAGTTTAATACATTGTGATTATCTAAAAAAAGCTGTTTTGAAATAACTGTGGGTCACGTCCTTTTTCCTTTCCACAGTCGATATTATTGTCTTATTATTCTAACTGTATAGAACTGTGTTTTGCGACATTTTAAAAGTTGTGATGACTTCAATGTTTTCATTTTGTACTAATCTAATTAATGAAAGGAATTTTAAGCAAATTTTTGTTGGTAATTAATTGTTTTTTTTTTATTAATTGTGCGTGTTTTCAATTGATTGTGTGTTAAGAAATTGGTTATAACTTAGACTGTCATAAAACTTTTATTCGACTTTTTTATTACATAATTATCATGACGGAAGAGTTTGGGATATAAGGGAAATTGTGAATCACTCTGATTAATGTCCGAAGACGAATTGAAAATTAGTGTATGCGAAATTTTATCAGCAGTAAATCTTAAGTTTTTTTTATCCATGTCCGCTCCCAATGTAGAGCATATGACCTCCTTATGGACGTGACTCATCATAACATTTTCTACGAGAACTGTTTGTTACTCAGTCGCTCAACCTCTCTTTTTCCAAAGAGAGTAATAGAAATAGAAAGATATAGCTAGATCAGGATAAGTGGTTAACTAATCGCTCTCGCTACGCCCAGTTATTGAAGGATTGGAAGTAAGGGAGGGAATTTTTAGACATCACAGAAACCCATACCTTGGAACAGAAATCGATAAATCGAAAAAAATGTTCGTTCTGAGACTAGAACCTGTGAGATCCGGCATGAAAGCCTGCAATGCTTACCACTGCGCCATAAGACTTGACAAATTTTAAGATACATATATAAAATATATATATAATATATTTTTTTTTTGTTTCCAAACACTATGATCATATTTGATTTTTTTCTGTCGACTTAAATTTTATTTGTTTTTATGTTTTGGCGTGAGGTTTGCTAGACGGCAATAAATGTCTAAATACCAAATAATTTATGTTTTTCTACACTGTAATTAACTGAGTAATGAACGTCTCGACGTCCTAATATTTATGTACAGTATATTTCAGGTGATAAAATTTGTTGCAGGTCCTTTTCGGCCTATTACGTCACCTCAAAATGGCGTTAGTTCTGCAAGTTACTTTTGTTGGCTAAGTTTTTTTTAACGAGATTATGACTCCTTATGTTATTTCTTTCCCTTTTGTAGTATTTTGAGATATTCCTTGTACATTTGGCCTCAATATAAACTAAACTAATTATTTTTAACCCTAATATTTATTACGGTACGTTGAAAACAAATATTTCGAAAAATATCACCGCAGACGTGCGTAATTTATACTACAACTAGCCGCGTGTAAAAGGTTAAGATCGTCATACTTGATCTCCGATTTTGATTACTTAATATCTACTCCTTATTCGTAGCATATGGCTACCACATGGTTCCTCCAGGATTCTCTGTCCCCTGCTAGTTTTCTTGCTTCTTCCTATATATCATCCCAGCATCTCATAGCTCCACTGAGTAAAGGCTGTTTAGTCCATTCTCTTATCACCGTATTCCTTTTAAAGTCAAACCACAACACCCCAAGTATTTGCCACAGGCATCTGTTTTTAAAGTACAGTATACGGTTACTCTGCTTTTGTAAGGTGCCATGACTCGCAACCGTAAAGCAACATTGTCAAAATATATCGTTGAACAGGAGACACTTAGTTCTGACTGAGTTCAACTGTGAGTCCCTGACTGACCGCAGTGAGTTAAAGGTTGCTACATCAATCCCTAATCAGATCGCGAGCTCTTTACGCAGGTTGCCATATCCTGTGATGTGTACCCCAGGTACCTATTGAATCTATTGAATTGAATCTTATAGGGTTGTCTGTGTCCGCATATGCTCTGTTGAAGAGCACGTTGGTTTTACACGCAATGACCTTAAGACCAATGTGATACAAGTTGCTCTGCAACCTGTGCTTTGTCTCTTGAATACCGTTTACAGATTTATCACATATGACAATGTCATCGGCATACTTGAGTTCGTATAGCCTCAGATTGGCGTGAAATTGACTTCCTCAGAATTAAGTCGAAGACAATGATCAAGAGGAACAGAGATAAGGCGCAGCCCCGTCTGACTCGGATTGAGACCCCAAACCATTCAGTAGTAATATCACCGACACTTATGTACACAGTACTGCCCTCGTGCAGGCATTTAATAATGCCATCAATTTTGGTTGGGATTCCGTATAATTTTAATGTCCCATAAGGAAGACGGGTGTGGGCTATCAAAGGCCTTCTCGTAATCTAAAAAGCACTAAGGCAGCAAACTGTGGCTTTGCTGAAGAAGGCATCTAAGGTTGTGTATTTGGTCAGCACAGGATCATCCAGGTACAAACCCGGCCTGATTTTTCCTGAGAATGCTCGTGATTAGAATCCTTTTCTCATTAAGATTATCCTCGCCAAGACCTTGCCAGGCACGCTGAGCTGCGTGATGCCTCGGTAGTTTTCATAGCAGAGTAGGTCACCCTTTTTGTGGATTGTGACCTCTTCACCGTTGACACAGTCCCTCAAGACAGCGCTGCTGCTCCTACACCTTACTGAAAAGTTATTGCAAGGGGTCCAGAAGCGCCTCTAGGTCGCACTTAAGATACTCTGAATAAATTCCATCCTCGCCTGGCGCCTTCCCATTCCTTAAACACTGCACAGCTGATTTAATCTCAGCATGTGTCGGCGCATGATTAGGAATGTTCAACGCTCGAGGAATGTCTGTAAATATGGCTGCATTATATAACATATATATCAAAGGGGTTCGAGGGAGGGGGGCGGATAAGCATCCTGCAGAAATGATATTTTACAAACGGTTCGGTGATTCTACCGAACATTATTTTTCCGAACACGAACACTCCGAACAGGAAGAGTCCGAACACGAACTCTCTGAACAAGAATACTCCGAACACCGATTCTTTCGGACTCAGAATCTTCCGCACACAGAACCTTCCGGATATAGAATAGTTCGCACACCGAATACTCCGAACATTTAAATATTTTATGTTTTTATAACATCAAAACATGTAGTAAAACTCAACAATAACATTAATTGACTTTAATTCTGAAATAAAAACTTATATTGAATACCAAACCACCAAACTACATTAAACTATTTTTTGATGCTTTATAAAGTTTAAAAAAATTAACACAAAAAATCTATCTTAAAGCTATAAATACCTACATTTGTCATTGTATAACATTAATTCACAAAGAAGTATTGCAAATTAAAAGAAAAAGTCACAGTCCTAAGTATACTGACTAGACTTATGGGCCACCAGTTTATCTCAACATAAGTGTTTCAACGAGAACTGCTTGTTACTCAGTTGTCCAACCTCTCTTTTTCCAAAGAGAGTAGGGATATAAGGATAGGGCTAGGACAGGACTCGTCGTAACCTAATCGCTCTCGATACACCCCCTTTCATAAGATAGGATGGGTGGGAGGGGGGGATATAATATTAATCATCAAAAAACATAGTAATAAACATCTAAGATTATATAACTTCAACTATACTTTCATTTCTTTCAATAATAATAATTGCTAAAATTATTTATTGAAGTCATTGCAATAAAAAATTTACAAACACATAATATGTTTAAAATTTGATGTACACATTTTTGCATTTGTCAAGTGAATGTAAAATATGCATAATATGTGTATAAATAAGATAATAAAATTATGTTTAAAGTACTGTTTACATCAATTTGCAATTTTAAATGTTTATATGCATGGTATTTCCTTTCAATATAATCAAAAATATCAGCACAATTATAATACAACACAAGTTTCAAAATTAATAAGCCAAAATACGAATAAAATTATAAACTGCTTATATACATGAAAATTAAATACGTTTCTTGTTTTCATTATGAAAAATATTTGGCATAATTGCCATAAAACGTTACAATAAAACAATGATTTTTCTAATAAAAATATTTAAATGTTCGGAGTATTCGGTGTGCGAAGTATTCTATATCCGAAAGGTTCTGTGTGCGGAAGATTCCGAGTCCGAAAGAATCGGTGTTCGGAGAGTTCGTATTCGGTAGAATCTGTTCACCTTTACAAACATAGAAAAATTATTATTTTTTTCTTGTTACTTTATTGTATCATGAGCATTTGACGGTTCATGAATTTCAGCATCAGGCCTTACAGGTAAAAACAAAAGTTAACCTTTAGAGGAGTATGGACGTACATGTACGTCGGCGCCATTTTTATGTAAATGAGTATAAAACCAGTTTAAACTCAACACAGGAGTGTCTGTCTGTAATCATATATATGCTCTAAGTATGAATTACATATATTCATTGGGAAAAAGTCACAAAATTGTCATGTTAAAAGAAAAGGTAGTAAATTAAAGTAAGGTCTGTATAAATCTATTCACTCCTCTAAAGGTTAACATTAAACCTTGTAATAAAATTTCAAAGATACTGTTTAACCCATGGTTTCCCAACTTATGGGTCGCGACCTCCAAGGGAGTCACGACGGGTTTTCTGGGGGTCGCCAATTTTTTTCAATTTTGGATTTGAACAACAACTAAAACTTACAGTCAACTAAAATTACCTTATTGAAAAAAAAATGCCCTTTTCAATTGCATTGGGGCCGAGGGTCACATGGTTTTTATAAAAAAGGGTCGCCACCCGAAAAAGGTTGGGAACCTATGGTTTAACCCTTTCACTAAAAGATGCCGATATACCGGGCCATAGAAAACTGCTCATACGTTATAGCTATACGACTCTAAGTTGTCATCTTGCAGGGAGCACATGTCTCTACTACCATAGCAGTCTTAACAGCTTAACGACCTTGGACGCGTATTTAAGTCTTTGAAATCCAACGGTTGCGGGCTGTGGACGCATATACGCGTCCTACGTCATACATTCCATTATATTGAAAAATCACTTGGTTAGGATCGAGTTTGATTTTAAATGTTAACGAGAGATGGCAGTATACATATTGACGCATTATTTGACAAAAAATAAATTATTTTTATGCAAAACTATTTCATGAAAAAACACCCCTAGACGGTAGACTTTTTTTTTTTCGTACATGATTTTTCATAATATTATCAACCACTCGTTTAAAAATTCAAAAATTGTTTTCGGCCGTCATAAAAATGCAGCATCGCACGCCCAAGCAATAAATCACTAAGCAATTCGTACCTCTAAGGGGTTCTCAACTTATGTTTACAAATAAATTTTAAAATATTCCTTTGAAATATATTCTTTTATGTTACATTACTATAGCAAATGTAAACTGATTGACGTCATCGAAACATCGTCAACTGATTGACGATGCATCGTCAATCAGTTGACGATGCTCGTAATGAGCGAAACCGGTGCTGACATATTAAATAAAGTGGAATGAAGTACAAAGGAATATTGTGTTTTTTCTAATATTGTTATTTGAAAATATAAATTTGCTATAGTATGTACACGTAAACAATGTGAAAAAGTAGGTTTTGCATATTTTAAAAGAAGATCTTTTAGTAGATTTAGGTTTTTTCAGTACACAACATAAGTATGCAATATACAGCAGAAGAACCACTGCTCAAATGGCATTGATTTATGCGGCAAAGTATCTGGAAGCTAGAAAATTAAATTTGGTAAAGATATCTCAATTGGTTTACAAATTATAGTGAATTTAGTAAAATTACAATTGTTTGCGAATTTTTCGCAAAATTGCCCGGCCACCAGGTGAAATTCTATAAAAAACGAGCGGGCGTTAAGCTGTTAAGTTCCAAGCAGTGCTGTAGAAAATTAGCAAATTCTGAGCGAGCCGTTGAATCCCTGCCTTTACTAACAAATTATATGGCGGTTATACGTATATCAACTCTAAATTCCAATTTATGAGCTTATTTTACGTTAAATGTAACATGTATGTTTGAAAGATTTCTTGTATGGATATTCTGTGATTCGTTGATGTTATTAATTTACAATTTACAATACATCTGAAGGGCCATATATGCAAATTAAGTAATGATTGTAAGAAATATAGCGACTGGCAAGAAATGCAATGTGTGGTAAAAACCAATAAAATTTAACTTCCCACTATTAAGTATCACAGTTATATAGAATATAAATTATAAATTGCATAAACGACGGTAACAAGCGGAATTCATATAATATTATATAAGATTTTGACGCCTATTGTGATATTATGAAATACATGCTGCATCTTTTATCATATAATAATGGTAATATACCAAGTAAATGATGATTTAATCAATAACAATATAAAAATAATAATGAAGTGAATTGTGCTACCCTAGTTTGACTTACTGATTTTTGATTACTTAAAATATTACTTAAAATAACAGTAATAAATGGTTTCATAATGATGTGATATTACTTTGAAAATTATGACGCCGGCATTCATATAATGCCGCGTCAATTTATAAAAAGCGTATAATGCCATAATTCATATAATGCCGCGTCAATGCATAAAAAGCGCGGCAGTAATGTTTTCAAAGGGTTTTATTAGAAAACCTAATTTTGCTTGCATACGCATGCACAACGCAGAGATCAAGTGGTCCAATTCAGTTAAGTATCTTGGACTCACGCTAGATAGTCAACTTAAATTTAATGAACACGTCGCGATTAAAAAACGTCAAGCTAATGCTACAAAGGCAAGGTTGTACTTTATGCTTAACGCGAGAAGCAAACTTACTCTCAAAAGCAAGCTGCTCCTCTACACAGCAATTACTCGACCAATCATGGTGTACGCTGCTCCAATATGGACGTATGCTCACCGTAAACATATGAAGACTCTCCAGATTGTCCAAAATAAATCACTGAGACAGATATGTAACGCCCCGTGGTACATGCGTAACTCGCTGCTTCACAGAGACTTGAAAATACCTACCATCCGCGAGTTCGTTCGTGAAATATCACAAAAGTTTCACAGCGAGGTAGGAAAACATTCTAACCCAACGATCTCTGATCTCCACAACTATGACGAGACACTGCCTGAGAATCGTTTTAGACCCAGAGCAGTCCTGCTCGACGACCTTCCATAGATCTTATGTCGTATAAAATTGTCAATTTTAGAACGAACTTAGCATCACGAAAATGACTCTCTTTGTTTAAAAACAATTTGTATACTGTATGTGTGTATGTATGTATCCGCATGTGTGTGTACATGTACGGATATAGTATGGAGGAAGCATATGGAAAGTGATTTGCAAAATAATGCATATGGAGTTCCCGTGAACTTCTTATATCTATAGTGATCGCGCCCTTCCGTCTGCGAACGACGGTAAGGGGATGCAATTTACAATTTTTCAAAATCTTTATCGATGAAGGAGACTGGAAGAACCTTGACGCTGGCGCGTCCTGGTACTTGAAGCTCCATAAATTTGATATCCAAAAAAAAAAAAAAAAATGACGCCGGCTCGCTCATCTGAAAAAAGTACCTGTTTTCAACTCTATAGCATGGCTTTCACTATAGGGGGCTTTGCTACTACCCATACATTTGAAATTGGAATCGGTCGCCTTTACTATTTTTTATCGTGTTTTAGCCGAGTTGTAACGGGACACAGTTTTGATGCAAAACTTTACGACAGGCTACCTAAATTTGAAAAGGATCTTCATTAGTCTCACTATAAGCTTCAAGTGCGATTATAGCCGGTTGTTTTGGAAACAAAATAAATATTTTTAAGAAAATTCAAAGGTTTATTTCAAGCATTGATAATTTCAAGTCTATATTTTGGTACAAATTATGAACGTTATAAATCAATTGACGAATTGTATAGAAGGGTACAACAGTACATCACACCATGGTTGACACAAACATGTTTCTTTATGCAACATAATATAAGCGTAGATATTTACGATATTTTTTTTTTATGTATTATTGCAAGTATTTTGTAAGTCTAATAAAAAAGCAAGTTTTCACAAAAATAAAAGGATATTTTTTTATTTATGTTTTTCTGTCAAATTATATGCCTAAAATGACATTTTGCACATACTATATTTATGATACTATCAAAAATAAATATTCACAAAAAATCAGTTTTATTTCCTCCAATAGTAATGAAAAAAATCTAAAAACTGATGTGGGGGTGTATAAATGTATAAAATAATAAAAAATCAATACTTTATTTTTTCATGGATTATTGACACTTCAGACATTTATGAAAACAGTCATCGTATTTAAAGGGTTAAGGTAAATGATCTCGGTAAAAAAATCACCTGGAAGAATTCATATTTTTAATACTTTCGATGGATTCGGCGGTAACTTTGTGGAAGTTCATTTTAATATAAAATAGAATAACTTTGATTATTCCACGTATTGTTACAAAATGTGACACGTGTTTCGCCTCTTTCAGAGACATCCTCAGACAACTACATTTGCAAAAGTAGCCTCTGAAAGAGGCGAAACACATGTCACATTTTGTAACACAATACGTGAAATAATCAAAGTTATTTTATTTTATATTAATATTTTTCCCTAAATTATCCATGATGATGACGTTATTGTCTTTGTTTTCGGTCATAGTTTGTAGATGTGGTATTGGGCCATCAGTGTCCATTTCAAATCAGATTAAACTAAAAGCATTAATTCAGAATTAAAACAAACCTGTGAGAAGTCACCTGTTATAATACCCTTGCAGTGTGGAAGCTGTATGTTTTGAATACTATTGTCTTTACTTTTTCCCAAGCCTGATGAGTTTTCAACGGTTAATAAATATTCCGATAACCTTCATCAATTTCTGGATTGTAAGTTGGGTCATCAGTATTACTCATATCGCCAAACAAACTGGTTGAAATACAAAATATCCATAGCACTTAGATCAGTGATCGTCTAACAGTCATACGCGAGCTACCGGTAGCTCGCGTAGGATATTTTATCATATTTATAAATTTGCCTATAAAATTTTATAATTGACCTCCGAAAATCAAAAAAATCATGCTAAATTTCAATGAAATGCTTAAAAGGTTATACATTCCCCCCGTTTGAATGAGAAGCTGGAAAAAGAAATAAACTGAAAACTACAGAGGATAAAATCACGTCCAGATTCTTTCAAGCTTGCGAAAACATTTTGATCTGCAGTTTAGTGATTTTAAAAAAGTTGGGCTGTTTGAACAATTTGTTTCAGCTCCATTTATAAATTTTGATATTGAAAAACTATCCGGCTGTATCATTGAAGATTTTCAAGAATATGGCCCTTCATCAGAAACGGAATTGATAAAATTTCAATGTGATTTGTCGCTTGTGTCGATTTGTGGGTGTTGCCTCAACTATAGAATCTGTATGGCCCTACGTCTCAAAAGAAAAGTATCCAATTTTAGTTCGAATTGCGCTCAAAATGAAGAGATTGTTTTGTCCTACCTACTTATGTGAATCAATGTTTTCCACTATGAAGGTGGTTAAGAGTAAATATAGAAACAGACTCACAGATGTACATCTTGATAATAGCATTCAGATGGTAGTGACAAAGTACTCACCGAGAATTGAAAAAATTGTGGAGGAAAGTAAATGCCACTTTTTTCACTAATTATTTTTATAGTTATTTTTACTCACACTCATTTTTCAATTATTATTTTGTTTATAAATAAATACAATCATTTTTCATAGTAGCATAAATCGATCTCGGCGCATATATCGACAGCCCTGCAGTTTTTAAATTGTAAATTATTAAATTTTTGGAATAATGTTCAAGGTTGCTAACAATCATTTTTCGTAGTATATATTTTATTTAACTAATTTTCAAGTACGCTAACAAAAATATTTCGTAGAAAAAGAAAAAGACCCGAGGACATCAGTACGCACACATTTGTGAATTGTTAAATGTGATTTGTGAAAAGTGATTATTTTATCGACTATTAATATATAGATTTTGGAATTTTTGGAATAATCTAATATTCTAATTTTTAGAATAATTTAATATCTACTTTTTTTTCACTTCAATGGAATGTGAGAAAAAAGTCGGAAAATAAATGGGCAAAGAATTAAATTATATTTATATAAAAAATGCAATTTTCACATGCAAAATATTATAAATTAATTGGACATTTTATCAAAACAAAATTATCAAAATTTTGACTTATTCCCCAAATAGAACTTGTTTTTTAGAATATATATATATAATGATTTTTACTGACGTTATTTTATTACACATACTGGATCGATCGGATCAATCGGATTTTGTTATTTTGATAGCATTTATTTTCATACGATCAAGATGTAATGTGATTGAAAAAGAAAGTTTTCAAAAAAAAAATAATGTTATAAACCAAAAAAAAACGCTCAAGGCTAGATTCGAACCACAACTTTCAGGTTATCAACCGAGCGTTCTACCTCTAGGGTACAGAGGAATAAAGAAATGTTCGTAAAATAAAATATATAATATGCATGTTGTTTTTCAAATAAAAAACGAAAGTTCCAATTTCAAACGGAATTTAATATATAGTTTCTATTTTTATCGCTGCCGTCACAATATTCCATTTTTGAATCTTGAATACAAACAATCGAAGTCAGTATGAAACGCAAATATCGTTCCATTTTCAAATTTTTAATTTATATACACTATTTTTATCGCTCTGATATTTATGACGTTAGCTCAGTTGATAGAGAGCTCGACTGGTAAACCAGAGTTCTGCGTTCGAGCCTGGGACGCGGAATTTTTTTTCAGCGATTTACGACAACACGAAATATGCTTCTTCAAATCTCTACACAAATATATATATATATGTAAGTGTATTGAAAAAATGTGTCTTTAGTATGAATAAAAAAAAGGCGACAGCGGGGCTGGGGAGTGGGAGGGGATCGACTTTCTTGACGTCATCGAAAACGGACCGACAGACATACGTAAATACTAACATTATTGAGTATTAATATATAAACTAGCTGTAAGCCCGTTGACCTCAACGGGGGGATATTTGTTGCATTTTTAAGTATGTAGTCAGAAAATTACAAACCTATTTATTGAATAAGCCAGAAATTCTAAAAATAAAATAAATAAATCTCGTGCCATATATCGACAGCCCTGCCCTGTAGTATTTAAATTGTAAATTATTGAATTTTTGGAATAATGTTTAAGTTTGTTAACAATCATTTTTCGTAGTAGCAGAAATTTCGTAAATTATTGTATTCTTGGAATAATGTTTAAGTTTGCTAACAACTATTTTTCGTAGTTGCAGAAATTTAGTAAATTTTTTAATTTTTGGAATAATGTTTAAGTTTGCTAACAACCATTTTTTGTAGTAGCTAGAAATTTCGTAAATTATTAAATATTTGGAATAATGTTCAAGTTTGCTAACATTTTTCACAGTAGTAGAAATCGACCTCGGCGCATATATCGATAGCCCTGCCGTTTTTAAATTATAAATTATTAAATTTTTGGAATAATGTTCAAGTTTGCTAACAATCGTTTTTCGTAGAAGAAGAAAAGGGTACCCGAGGACATCAGTACGGACACATTTGTGGTTTGTGATTTGTGATTTGTGAAAAGTGATTATTTTATCGACTATTAATATATAGATTTTATTTATTGATTTGGCATTTACTTGGTAGAACTCCATTTTAATAGGGTAAAATATCAAGGTATTTCAGTTCTACAGTTTTTTTAAAAAGTTTAAGGTTGATAGCTATTTCGGCTTACGCCATCGTCAGAACTATGCTTTAAACGTACATTTACTCAGCTATATATACTGTCTAAGAAGAGATACACAATGCATCATATTATTCACTCTAACATACTAATTCGAATTCTAATTACAATATTGCACTTATTAAATGTGATTTTAGTGTTACAAAGAAAGATAAGCAGTCTGGGTTTTTAAAAACATTAATTAGAATAATTTAAACTGATATTTATTATTAATTATGCTACATTAAATTTATTAACTATGGCTTTAGTGTTTTGAAAAACAATAAGCAATGTGGGATTTTCCACAGGTAAATTAGGAAAAAATATATTGATATATATAGATTTTATATTAAAATGAACTTCCACAAAGTTACCGACGAATCCATCGAAAGCATAAACAATTAGAGAAAAAATGATTGAAATTATGCAATAAAAATGGTGGGTCAGTTCACTTTTTCCCAACATCCTAACTTGGCTCACTTTGCCGTATTTTAATCTCGTTGATCCCAATTTATCAAACTATTTCGTTTACTTTATTTATATTAGTATTTGAGCATAAATTTACCTTGTCTAAAGCATAAACTCGTTTTCTCGTTATTTAAAACAAAAGATACAAAACTTTTAAAGTATCGGGATAAATTCTAAATACGCTCTGTTAAAACGTAAAATATTTAATAGCCGTCAGCATATATGACACACATGGAATATTTGCATTTAACTGTCGAAACTATATTATGTAAAATATACCACATTCAATATTTGACAGACGTCACAATATTCCATTTTTGAATCTTGAATACAAACAATCGAAGTCAGTATGAAACGCAAATATCGTTCCATTTTCATATTTTTAATTTATATACACTATTTTTATCGCTCTGATATTTATGACGTTAGCTCAGTTGATAGAGAGCTCGACTGGTAATCCAGAGTTCTGCGTTCGAGCCTGGGACGCGGAATTTTTTTTCAGCGATTTACGACAACACGAAATGTGCTTCTTCAAATCTCTACACAAATATATATATATGTAAGTGTATTGAAAAAATATGTCTTTAGTATGAATAAAAAAAAGGCGTCAGCGGGGCTGGGGAGGGGGAGGGGATCGTCTTTCATGACGTCATCGAAAACGGACCGACAGACGTAGATACTAACATTATCGAGTATTAATATATAGATGATGAATTTGATGTTAAAAATGAGAATATAATGTGAATATAAATCATCCTTCAACTAGTCAAAGTTTACTCACTCGAGAAGTATTCAATTTTTAATGGAAAACAGACAAAAATTATAACCCCACTTTTCATCCATTTGCCCCCCAAATAATAATATTCATTCATGCTTGTGACAACACTACAAGAAAATAAAAATATTCGAAATTTCGACAATGTAACTTTAAAATATTACACTATATCATTTTATAAATAAACTTTGAATGTAATCATAAATTCAATGAGCCCTACTTTTTAAAACAATTCAAAAATTATTTAAAAAGTTGTAAAGCGGTGTGTGAGTGTTTCTTAGCTAAAAACATTGTGGTACTGAAATGGTTAAAATGTAACATAAATTTAATTTAACTCTATTTCCGAAGCTGAAGGCTTAATTTCATAATTTCCAACCTTTATGCTACTGCGCCTCCCTAAAATAAAAATAAAATTGTCGCGCCTCCCCTACTTTTCATTTTTTTAATAAATATAGTGACACAGACTCGTTTTAAATAATAATAATTTTATTACAAAAAAAAAATACTAAAAACCATAATTAACACAACAATAACATAAAATATATTATAAAAACATGCAGTGCTTTTTATTGAAAGAAAATATTTATGTAATATGGGATAAATTAATTCAGCTTTAGAAAACTATTTTTTTGCAACAATAAATATTTAATGAAGTCCAATGGTCTGTATTTCAGTAAGCCTAAGCAAATGTACTGCTTCCGAGCCCCGAACTAAATTAATAATATGTAACTCTTAAACAGGATTAAAACTTTAAGGATTTCATATTAATCAAACATGACTTCACACATGAGACTCTCAAAGTGAACGAAAGCGTTTTGTTACAAACAATAGAAATGTTCTTTGTAAAACATTGAAATTCAAACCTTTCATGGAGAGTGTTTTGCAGCACAAATTCCGAAAGCTCTGATATCTAGTAGCGATTATACAAAAACTTACTTTAGAAAAAACCTGTTTTGCAATTCCAATATATCCTACAACTCGGTTTTAACCGGTTTTCTCAAAAAGGATTATTCAATAAAGCCAGTGTTTTTTTTTTTAAATCTTCGTTTATTATAAACAATCTTAAGATAAGTTTTAAATTTTCATTTTTTTTTGTTCAGTGTTACTATTTGGCGGCGGAGTAATTATACCACCCCGGACTCGATAAGTGTATCCAAATCAAAATGCAAACCAAATATTTTAAAAATAAACCAAAATACTATATTTTTACCACATTCATTGACGTCTACTTTTTACACAACGTAACAATTTTAACAAAAGTTTATCAATCACTTATCTCTACTGATTCCAATTTTTTAATTTTTTTTTTCTGTATCATCGACCGTTATGGAAATATATCGCCTTTCGATGTTATTATATACTGCAGAATGGCGACAGTCATAGACAGCTCAAAACGAAGTCTCCTAGCACTTTGTTTTTACACGAGAACTCAAGTTCCATTGAGATAAAATTCATTAGGAGTCCGTATGCTTTATACTGGTAGCGGACTTAAAAAAAGTCTTCTTAAAACAGTAAGTGTTATTCCAATATGTATTTAAAAAATAAGAATTCGTGAATCAAAGCAACCCATATTAAAACATTATTTGGATGTGAGACAGTTTCAGTTGAAATATTTTTCATAGCTTAATGCACTTGTTCCATCCATCGCAACAGGAAGTGTTTTTTTATGATATTTTTCTATAGAAAAAAATATTTGACATCACAAAGAGGTATGCAAAATGCGAGATCAACTAAATTTGACATCAAACTTACCGGGAATTAAACCCAGACTCGCTCTGTCGTTAGAGCTAAGCTCTAAGAGCAAGACTTGCCAACTTTACCACAGTGGGCGATGTAATGGTACCATAAAATAGGTCTGCGGAGTCGTGGAGAAAAAAGACGCCTCCAACTCCGATCTTATCTTAATACACAACTTAAATTATTTATTTTAGGCTTTGTAGCATGCAGACTTTTGACAGTAGCGATTTGAATACAAACTTTTTTCAAAGGACAAATTTACATGTTTGTTTTTTTCAAGCACGACTCCACAGCCCCACTATACAACTCTTAAACGGTATTTTTTTTATCGGATTTAACCGAGGGTTTTTGAGTTAGTCTCGTAAATTTATTATTTGAAATCAAAAATTTCGTGTCACTGCGCTGACTCAAGTGATGAATTGTAGAGAAGAACAGTTTGTTAATTTTTTTATCCGGTCTTTTCTAGGAAAGGATAAGTGAAATGCAACAAAACGTCATCACAAAAACTTGTAACTGCATAAGCCTGAATATAACAGTATGTACCTGTTTATTCGAAGCAGAGATGAAAGGAGAAATTCAAAACATGAAAACACTTGTTGCGCTTCTCTAGCGACTACCCCTTTATACTGAAATTTATATTGTCTCCTTTGAACACCCTTATAAATAAATTTGTTGGTCGACCTTTTATTATTTAAAAAAAAATATATTATTAAAAAAAATATTTATTATTTACTTAATCGAAATTAGAAGTACTATGCGTGTCACTTATTAGTTATAATTTATTGAAGGATATTTAAAAAAGATGAAATACTGTACCGCAGCAATCACAAAGTTCTCAAGTACCGGTACGTGAATATCAAATCGCTTTATTTTAAATAAAATATTTGAGATCTCAAGTGATTTTTTTAAAAATCATTTAGTTGATTTTAACTGATTAAACAATGTCAAATTTTCTCGCGCCAGATAAAATATAAAGATTCAAAATCTAGGATGTAAATATATTAATTGTTTTTCTGGAATCGTTATTTTATTTTAATTTTTTTTTACAAAAATATCTTTGTAATAAAAGAAAATACATATTTTCTATAAGTTATTATGACTTCAACACAAAAAATCATAATTTTATTTTGGATTTCAATATAAACCCATTTATTACTTGTTGACCGATTTAAAATGAGTAAGTTTACAATGTAATTTTAATGTTTCAAGGTTGACTACTTGGAATTGAATTATTCTTTTTACACCATATACAAGCCAATGGGGATACTGGTAGGTAATGAAATATGTATCGATCTATGTTTGAAAATATGGGTGTTTGTGATGTATAAGAATTCCCTCCCACCCTTTGATCCTTTAATAACTGGGCGTAGCGAGAGCGATTAGTTAACCACTCGTCCTGTCTTTGCCTTATCCTTCTATCCCCACCCGCTTGCTATACCGACCAGGTGGGTCTATGTTTGATTCCCGGTAAGGTCAATGTCAAACTTAGATTTTTCAATTTAAAATTTGAGACCTAAGACTGTGTATTTGTGAGCGTCAATTTAGCTCGAGTTTATCTCATGTGACTTAAAATAAATTATCATCGAGGTTTTTCTCGTATTATCTTTCATCTTTAAAATATTTGGCGCATTGGCTGTAATGCCAAATATTATTTTTTTAAATTTATAAAATCAATCACTAATACTCTCTTTGAAAAGAAAGGTTGAGCGACTGAGTACAAATGTACTTTTTTCTAAAAGGTTAAAAAATCGAATTCTAGTGTATATTAGACAAAATTATTTCACTCAAAAACACGCTGTATCTGGGACATATATTTATGACTTTTTGCGCGGTATTCAAACGGTTAAGTCATCCCATTGACCAACGAAATAAATCTAATTCAATTAACATGAGCTTTTTAAAATCATGAACCAATTGCTATGATTCAACTGCGGTAAAGAAATGATAAGTTCTTAAAGCACTCGCATCAAACAACATCATCATTGAATATCTTTCTGTCGATGCATAATAAATCAACTCTGGACTGATTAAGCCATCGTTGGCTTAGATTCATCAATACAAACTGTTGTTTATTGTAAAAATTCGCCAGATTTTTCCTAAATACTTACCTAAATAATTCTCTTAGACTGCATTTCAACAGTTCATCAATAAATTTTGTTTTAGATATCTACATAAAAAAGGACCATTGATATAATGTACCCGGCAGAACTGGAAGATGCTGGTATGTCTTCGAAGGAATCAGAGGAATTGGCGAAAGACACCATGTCTACGTATTACGTAGGTGCCGCATGGTGGCCACATACTTCACATACGGTGTGAATATGATCAAAGAATAAGAAGAATATTAAAAAAAACTTTTATAGAAAACATCTCCTGTATTGATATTTTCAAGAAACACTTAAAATATAAAAAGAGTTTTACAGATATCCCACGACATTCGCAAAAAAAATGTTATTTAACTTTGTCTTGAGACGAAGAGAATAAGGATGAGAATTTACATTTAATCTTCTGATAACATATACGGTATAATTATAGAATGTTTAAATGCTATTGTCAAGCATGAAAATCAATAATTTATTGTACTTTATAACATAATAACGACATAAATTCTTTCGACGAAAAAATTGAGCTTTTCAATTAGTCCGTGCTTGACCCGGTTCATGGTGCATGCACTTCATGCACTCGGCTCAACCATAATCAATAACACAGTGCACGCAGACAGTACTAAAAATACGTAAGCAGGAATGTCCGATCGGAATTTTACCGATTAGACATTTCCAAAAATCACTCGGCTGTAACTTATGAAGAATTTTTTCATCTGAAAACGTAGAGAGTCATTGTCGAAGTAACCCTTTCAACAAAGTTACGATGCAAGTCGCCCCGGCAAAGGTTTCCTGGAAGTCCACTCTAAATAATATTATACCGATAAAAAGTTTCTCGTAGTATATAATATAATATACACCAGCGGTCGGCAAACTTAACCTCATGGACCACTAAACTCTTAATTTCAAATACTACCTGTAAGATTCCTTTAAAGTGGGAAATAAATTTGAAAACAGTTATCAAACCCACAAAATACACCTAATTAAAAAAAGATCTATTTACTTTAATGAAATTATTAAAGCTCGTTTAATAGTAAAAAAAAGTAGATAATTTTCCGCTCTATCTTTTGATCTTACGACTGTCGCGTGAAAAGTTATCATCTGTCAAATTTATATAAATTATAATATTGACGACGATCATTTGAGGTGATGCCCCCCCCTGTAATACCGTAGATTCTACGGCGTAGAGAGTCGATCGAAGAGTTGAGTTGAATGTTAGGTATCAGTTAAAAGTTGAAAACAGCACCGTTGGCCTGGAAATGGCAACCAGAATCGCTTGTGAACATTTCAAATCGCTATTGTAAGCTGTTCATTTTTGGAAGGATTTTTTTGACGGACCGACAAAAATGCTTTCTCTTTTATACTATCGAATACCGATTTGAATATTATCATGGAAGATTGAAACTCATTTTTTGGCCTACACATTCGTGTTGTGGCCGAACGCTTGATTGAAATGGTGAATTTATTGTCAATTTTCGGTAAAATATTTGCATGAATGATTATTATTATCTTGTTCAATTTGCAAATAAATACTGTAGTAATAACTAAAATCTGAAAAAATATTCATTATATTTAAACGATTGGAAGCAACGTATGATGGTTGCACGTCACAGGCTGGACACGTGATAAAGGTATCAATAATAAATAATTATTTTTATGTACACTACATTTTTTATTTTTTCATATAATATATTTTATTTACACATTTAATACATTTTAACAATACTACTCTATTGAAAGATAATTTTATGCTACTTTATGACTACTCTATGCTACAACTATTTTCACATACATATTGTATTCTACGTCCATGGGATATTCTAAAGCCTACTGCAGCCATTAGAGAGGCAACTGCTTCATTGCACTAAGTGCAATGATTATATTAAATACTGAAATAGTTGTTCTGAAAATATAATAGTAGTAAACTAAATATTTAAAAATTATATAAAAGTTCTTCCAGTCGGTAGAGTAGAGTGTAAGAAATGAGTTTACTATGTTTGTCTTTAAGAGTCAAGAGGACGAGAGTGGAGTCGGAGTAGGGGTCGGGGACGGAGAAGAGTTTGATCAAACATACTAGTCGATACTTATGTGTAAGGAAATATTAGATAGGGCTAGGTTTGACTCCAGTTTTTCTTTCTCTGCCTCGAAAACTGTAACAAAAAATCACACATTTAAAAAATATCTAAAACAACTGAAGTATGCAAATTAAATGGAAGCCATAGTTATTAAAAATACAATGTGCTCATTTCCAAGTCAATCAATAGTATGCGATAATGTGGAACTATTTTACAACATTTTCTGAAAAACGGTTAGGATGATTCCTGGGTTTGTAATTTTTGTGGCAACTAAGCCAAGATATTTAAACGAAAGTGATTTGAAAATTGATTCAATCTGTGACTCTAATTTAAAACAAAAATACAAAGATCAGCCATTGAATGATTTCTGGGCGAGTTTCCCAGAAATGTGGCAGTAAAAACAACCCATTATTGTTTTAATTCCGATTTCTAAAATCTACTTGCGTAAATTGGATATTCGTATTATGCGCCGACATTGTGAAAGTGCAGGAAGAGCTTCGATGCCACACCAGATTTTTTTTTAAATATGCCTATATATCAAGAAAATTTGCAATTCAAGGATTAAAAATCATCAAAGTCACTAAGAGCTATATAGTATACGCATATTTAGATATGAAATGTTTGAAAAATAATTATTTAATCAACAGTACGTGTTTTATAACATTTTATTTTTACTATTATGAATAATCTAACCAAGTGTTCAATTAAAATTTTGGATTTGTGAAATGTTACATTTCAAAAAAAATTTGGGAAACCCTCGCTTACAGAACGACAATCAATAAATCGCAGGTTCAAACGTTTGATAGACTAGGTCGTGGGTGGGGAACCTTTTCTTCTCTAAATGCTGCATTCATTTTTCTGATTCGACATAAGGTCGCAGTAAACATTGACTAGGGAACCTTTGGCCGGAAACAGGAATTTACGGTCAGAATATGTCAGGAATTTACGAATTTACATAATTACAGAATTGGTCAGAAGGCCGCACCAGAGTAGCCAAAGGCCGCAGATTCCCAAAGCCTGGAATATGTCTTCGGTCTTCCCTCATAGTCAATTGTAAGTTATTTGCTTGAGAATAGAGTCTTTTAAAAATACAGGCGATCGAAGGATTGCGACAGGGGAAGAAAAAATATGGGGTGTGACCCGAAATATAGTTTTTAAGAAAAACAATATAAGAGTTATGCTTCACTTTGTTAGATTTAGGTTATGTTCATTTTCAATATTTTCAGTGTTCTTTGTTGATTATTTTTAAAAAGTAATATTTATTTAATTATTTGATTATTTTATGTAAAAATTCCAGTCATATATAAATGAATGATTTTTTAAACAATTATAGAAAGCAATCGACGAAAATATGTCAAGTATACATGTATATGAATGATATAGTTTTTATACCTATGTCCGTTCCCAATGCGATTCAACCTCTATTTTTTTGAAGAGAGTAAGGATACAACGCTAGGCCAAGACTAGCGTTTAACTAGACACACTATCTACGTACCGCTATTTTGGAGATGGAAGAGTATGACGGAATTTTTAGACATCACAAACTCCACGCTAGGGCATAAATCGATTATGCTGTTCGTACTGGGATTTCCCCGTTAAATTCGTCACGCAAGCCAACGACGTTGACCACTATGCCACGGACCAAACAATATGTGGACGTATACATATATGCAAAAACGACCTAAATCTCATTGGATCTTTTTTAAATGATTAAATAATTCGATTGAGATATATGTACACCCGGTCTTCTATTTACGCGATTTTTTTCATCGAAAAAATGTTTTTACAGAAGAAATGGTGACCCTGCACAAAATCATGTGATGTTATGATAAATTAATGAATTGGTTAAATAGCATGTTTCGGCCGTAAATTAAATCTACTAAATAAATGTCGTGTCCTTAGGCGCAGCGGTTAGCGTTGTGGGTTTCCGTGCCGGACTTCACGGGTTCAAGCGCCAATACGAACAGCATTTTTTCGATTGATTTATCGATTTCTGTTCGAAGGCATGGGTGTTTGTGATGTCTAATAAATGCCCTCTCACTCTTTCCTATCTTTTAATAATTGGGTGTAGCGAGAGCGATAAGCTAATCACTAGTCCTAACCTTATCCTTCTATCCCTACTACTCTCATTGAATAAGAGGGGTTGAACGACTGAGTAATCAGTTCTCAAGCAGATACCTCCATTAGGAAGCCATATGCTCCGCATTGGGAGCGGACATGTACTTATTATATACTTGCATTTATTTTTTTAAAATTTTACACTAACTGACTAACGTTTTTCGAAAAATCTGTTTCAACTAGTTCGAATCAACAAAACAAATACAATGTAATAATAATCGACTTAGACCAAGAATATAAGGAAAACAGCAAAATTTAGAGTAAATACGTTCAAAAAATCGCGAACATATTTTGCAACCGACAATGACAGCAGCAAAAAACTCCTATATTTAAAAATAAATATAATTATGTATCTGTTTCTCATACTGACTGAATAAAGAAATTAATGGTTATTATGTAAAAAAAAACTCTTTTAGGGCGCACTTTCGTAGAGAAAATTTTAGTTTTCCATACATTTTTCATACCATTTTACGCGATATTTTGATTTTCGGAATCAATTTATTTAATTGCATAAAATTCAAACTTTTTCACGCGATTTTTTTATACGCGTTCATTTCTGAAACCAATGTATCGCGTAAAAAAGAATAGGGCGTATAAGCAAAAAATATTCAGTCTATAAAGTTATTATTTTCACGTCAATAAATTTCTAAAAAAATGCCATAATGGAAAACTTCACAATTACATTGTGCAAAAAGAGTCCAGTGGCAGTTGGTTGGTCTTGATTCCAATTGAAAATGTTTAGCATAAAAGATCCAATAGTCTTCGGAGCTTTCTTGAAATTGATTGAATTATCGCTATGACAACATTTTGAAATATATAGGGAGAAAAGATCCATCGCAAACCTTCTAGTTTTGAGATATTCGAGCTACCTAATAGAAGTTTGGAAAAATTAAAAATCACGGCAAACTGACGGCTTTCAAAAATGATTGTTAATAATGTAATGAATATTAATCTCGCTGATTGGGTATAATTTATTCGAAAATTTACGTTTCATTAACGATTAATTTAGTAATTTACAAAACTAATTTACATGTAAAATACACTCGGGACGTACTGATCCCTTGGACCTTGTTATGTTTGGGTAGAAGGCAGCGGTGGGCTGCCAACATATTAAATAATGGCTCGCTTAATCTATACGCAATTATTATTAAATCGGATGTAGCTTAATTTTTACTTTCATTATATAACAACCAACGTTCCCTCTAATTTTTCTATTGTTTGTGCGGACCATCAACTTTTGTGAGCAGTACATTTTCAGCAAAATAAAAAATGTGCTTAAATCTGTAGGAATATACTCACTGATGACGTGAAAGAAAAATGTGAAAGATTTGGCGAGTTTAGTAAAAGTATTTAACCAAAAATAATACAAACTTCTTTTTACAATATTCCTGTGTGCGACGTGTGCGGGGTGGAAAAATGTGTGTGGGCACATTTTGTGAGGTGTGCGCGCGCACACGCGGACGCCTTTCTGGGAACATTGGTAACAACACGTATGTAACAAAACCAGTGGCGGTCGGTCAATGTGGCATTGGATCGACGCACCCATTGTATATGCAGGGGCGGTTATATTTTATGAAATAATATTCAAACATAACATTTATACCATTTACTCATTTTAAATTGTTCAAATTCAGAGGCCCATTTCCTTATAGGATAGTCCGCCACTGAAGTAAATCAAGTTATGTTCGGTTGCTTTATTATTTATTGCGTGTGATTATATAAGATTGATAACATAATCTTACCCTTCACTGGAACACTGTGAATATCTCTGAGATTAAGCAAGCTCCTTATTAGCGTATTGGCAGCCCAAAGCTATTTTTCACTATTTTTTTATTAAAGGTTTTCGCATTCCATTAAAAAAATATCTTTTTCATTCTTGTTGTATTCAAATAACCCAATGTTTAAAAAATGTTACAACAAAAAAATAACTATTTATACCACTTGATTTTTTGAAAATACGATTGGCGCCGGGTCCCTTGGTGCAGCGGTTAGCGTTGTGGGCCTCCGTGCCGTTTCTCACTGGTTCGGGTACCAGCACGAACAGCAATTTTTCGATTTATGTTCAAAGGCATGGGTGTATGTGATGTCTAAAAAAGCTCCCTCCTATTCTTTACTATTCTTTAACAACTCGACGTAACGAAAGTGATTAGTTGATCACTAGTCTTATCCTAGCCTTATCTTTCTATCCCTACTACTTCTCTTTAAAAAAGACAGGTTAAGCGACTGAGTAACAAACAGTTCTCGCAGAAAAACTTCTTTTAAGAAACCTCCATTAGGAGTCTATATGCTTCACATTAGGAGCGGACATGTACAAAAACAAATATGTGATCGATAAATATAACTATTATATTATATTACCATTTATTTTGAATTCAATTACACACCAATTTTATTTCATAAACGAGTAATTACATCTTTAACTAACTTTAAAATGATAAGAGGTTTAATTAAGAGCTAAATTGCTTTTATAAAAATTAAATAAAAAAATAGCAAAATGATGTCTTAGTTCAACAAAAATGAACGCATCGTTCTCAATACAATATTGATTGATAATACAGTGCTGTCTATACAAATTGTGTTGTTTTCACGTTTCATTTTAGTGATATAAATACATTGAAAATTGTTGAAAAACATTTTAAAAAAACTAGTCAATCTCATTTCTCCTATTGATTTATAAACATAAAAGTTTCTTTCGCAATATGGTTTGCTGGTATTTAAAAAAAAATGTGAGTCATCTAAAATCACATTTCCGCGAGAGGTCGTTGAAAAACGTATGTAAAAGTTTCCGGCAAAATATCTTTACCGCCTGGTAAATGAAATTGCAAGCGGGATTCGTTCCGTGCAACACGGCCATGCAAAAAAAAAAAAGTTTCGTGACGTTCAGTGCAAAACCAGATTAGGTTAAAAATCAGGTGTAATTTAATAGATGGTAGTGAAATAATATATTTTGATTTTTGAGATACATGACGTTCTAAAAAGACAATATTCAAGTATTATCATTTGGTGTCTAAGATTTATACATTTTATCAAAAGATTTGAATTATCCAAAATGTATACATTTCCATGCGTTTTGTCACTAACGACCCAAATTTTGCCATTTAGTATTTTTTCGAGCGGGTAGAATTAAAAAACTCAACATTTACAATCATATAATGTCAGAGAATCACTGTTTCAACGCGGATAAAGACGTTAAAATTTTACATGAGAACAAATACATGGTCATAAATATTGTTTTACCAAAAAAAATCTTAGAAATAAACAGGTAATTTTGAACGAACAACTTATTTTTCCTAATTCACTCTTGCGAATTCATCCTTTACATAAAAGTAAACATATTTGTACAAAAATCAAAATAATCTAATTTTTAATAATATATTATACGACGTTTATAATACCCACCTTTTTAAAAACCAGTAGGTATTTCTTTGTCACGACTTTCGCATTGCTTTATAACGATGGTTAAAACTAATGATTACTTGTTATTATAGAGACTGGCAGAAATCATTATTATTTTAAAAGATTATTTTCTCAATAGATTGAAAATCATTTATATCGAACCGCTAGTACAATTAATTCAGATCGCCGTCAACAACTTTTGACGATGTTATAAAAAAAGAGTGATAATATTGAATTCCTGTCCATACACGGTAAAAACTATTTCCTAAGTTCATTCGTGCACTTTAATAACTTAAGATGCCGAAAAGCGAAACCCAGGTCGTTAATGAAAAAAAGTATAGAAATTTATGTATGCACATACAATGCTTGAACGATTCCAATTTGATATTGTAATTCCAGTAAGCACCTTCAGTGAAAATCATAAATTGTATCAACAAATGCTTATAGATAAGGTACTTAAATCGAGTTCAGTAGTAGGCATTATGAAATATTCCTGTAATATATCGGATAATTCAAACATTTCGTTCAATTATTGCACAAAATTTCATCAGAATTAGCATTTTTTGTTGCCATTATTATGTTATCCAATCACTTGAACCGATGGAGCGCAACATTTCATACAAATTGCAAATTTAACTATCATTTAAATTTTTCTGAGTAGTCTGACAGATGAGCTGAACGATCGATATGTACGCAATAATAATAATTATGATAATAAATCACCATGGCAACGTTGCTGAAATGCGTACAAATTCTACCGCGCTATGCCCATTTGTTTGTATGAGTAAATTGTATTTTACGTAAGGCCCGTTTGCTAATTAATTGTCGTTTGCGCACAAGTCACGAAACCCCAAAGCAAAATCTGGTCGATCCCGAGAGCTTCCTTGAATTTCGAATAAATATATAATTTCAATATAAAATACACAAAAATTTAATTATTTTGTAAGCACATACCTATCTAATGATATGTATTTCGCATTTTAAATAAACATTTCTAAATTTGAAGAAGGGTAAAAACCCTAAATAAAATTTCTTAACATGATTGCTAAGCCTCTATTTTTCAAAAAGAGTAGGGATAGAAAGATAGGACTACGGCAGGACTAGTGGTTAGTGAATCGCTAATGACAAAAGGCACAAAATTAAAACAAATCAATCTTACCAATTAATCGATAGTGATAATTTCAATATTTAAAAGTGATGAAGCGTGGGGGGATACGGTCCGCTTTTGTTTTCTTGATTTCCTGGAGTAGAATTGTTGTCTGTCCAACTTGTTGATGATTCAGTAATTCGGTCCCACTTAAACAAAAAAGAATATTTTTTTATAAAATGTCGAGGACTCAAGGATTCAAGTCAATTTTTGATCAATAGGTATCTATGTATTAATAGTTATTCTCATTATCCGATGACGACTTAAATTCATACAAATACTGTTTTAAAGTAAGTAAAAGCGTATATTATATTAATATTTGCAGAAAAAAATATTAATTAAATTTTTATATTATTTATTCGTAATATAATTAACTGAATCACGTATAATATTATAATTGAAAAACCACATTTTAATATCTAACTCAAAATGCCGAAGTATGTACATTTAACAATTACCTAGATTCGAAAAATAGTGACAATCTAAACAATAGATTCTCAAACTTTTTAGGCCCGTGGCCCCTTTTGAGTCTTACATTTTTCCGTATCCCATACCTGTTATATTGAAGAATACTTTTTTTTTCTTTAAAAAAACCCAAATTAAGGAAACCGTTATTGTTTTTAGCTCTTTCAAGAACTTCGAATCCAAAATCCCAAGAGTGTACGGATTTCATTAAATGAAACGACGTGAGACCTTTTTTCTTTCGAAGTTTTGTTATCAGTATGAAATGTTTCTTGTTTCTCTCTCATATTGCAATGTTGATTGATTTTTTATTTATTTTAATGCCATTTCGGCTTTGCTTTACTTTTTATGCGTTGTTATGTTTATTATTATCTGTCAAATCCAGTGTGTATATAACTTGAGTGGTGTTTCTATTGTTCTAAATATGTATGTTTATGACTATTTCTGGCTGAGATGGTAAAACAATAATAGAGTAACTCTTTAAAATTAGACTCATTCAAAAGATCTTTCCTTTTAGCTCCTATATAATACCAGTGTCAAAAAATATATTTCATTATTTCTACGGTCGCATTCCCAAGATACTATAATAGAGAATATAATATAGAATAAGTTGTCTTATTAATTTTGACCAATATTAAAAACTTCATTTATAAAAATGAAATGTGTAGCACTATAAAAAAACCTCCAATTTCGGGACTAGTCCCGGGATCCCGGGATCATAAAATTGTAATCTCGAAATCCCGGGATCGACATTTTGGCTCGGGATTGGATTCCCTAATTGCAACATACTATAAGTTTATATGGTAATATTTGATTGCTTTAATTATTATTGCGTATAATTGTATTAGAGTGATGAATAAATCTAGTCCTTCCCGCGAATACATTCGACCCTAGTTAGCGTATTGCCAACCCACCCCACCGCTGAGTTTAACTGAATTTTACTTGCTGTTGCTTTTGACACCTTGAATTTTGATAATATAGGCTATGTGGAAATCAATTCGTTGCAACTTTTACCACATTATCATGAAGATCTTGCAAGTTAATAATAATTTAATCCTTCATAAATAATATTACATATTTCTGACTTCTTTTTCTATTTTGAAATCAAGACTGTGTGTGTGTGCTTCATCAGTCTTATTATAGGTGAACAATTTTCAAAATGTTATATTTTATAAATACACTAGGTACTTACTAGGAAATCCAATACCGAGCCAAAATTTCGATCCCGGGATTTCGGGATTACAATTTTATGATCCCGGGACTAGTCCCGAGATTGGGGTTTTTTTTAAAAAGTGCCACACATTTCATTTTTATAATTGAAATTTATAATATTGGTCAAAAATTAATAATACAATTTATTCTATATTATATTCTCTATTATAGTATCTTGGGAATGCGACCGTAGAAATAATGAAATATATTTTTTGACACTGGTATTATATAGGAGCTAAAAGGAAAGATCTTTTGAATGAGTCTAATTTTAAAGAGTTACTCTATTATTGTTTTACCATCTCAGCCAGAAATAGTCATAAACATACATATTTAGAACAATAGAAACACCACTCAAGTTATATACACACTGGATTTGACAGATAATAATAAACATAACAACGTATAAAACGTAAAGCAAAGCCGAAATGGCATTAAAATAAATAAAAAATCAATCAACATTGCAATATGAGAAAGAAACAAGAAACATTTCTTACTGATAACAAAACTTCTTATTCTGTTGTAAAATATTACACAAAACAAAATGTAATGTAATAAAATGAGTTGTCAACTTTATTTTTTTTTGTTTCCCCATGTTTTGGATTCCAGGAAGATTGCGTTTGAAATAGATTTTGTCCGGTGTACGGTTAACAAATATAATTTTCTAAAATTCGGTCTCGGAATCGTAGGACATTTTCCAATAACCAATATTAATCGACGACGGTAAAATAGTTTATTCTGAAAAATGCAGACCTGAAACCTAATGTTGTCGAAGCTGATGATCAGTGGTGTAGTGGGGTGGAGGCGCGGGGTGTCTGCGCTCCCACACCTCTAGACGATTAGGAAATGTTGCGATATTGTTTATTTTTATGTAAATATAAAACAATATTTTTTGTTAAAACACTAAAGCATTTAAATACTATAATAAATCAGCGCTCCCAGATTTTTTAATTAGCACTTCACAACTGCTGATGAATTTATAAATCTAATACACGAGTATTTTACTTAAAAAAAACTTGAATAAGCGAACCGTTCATCTTGGCAGACTAGTTGGCGGAGTTGTTGTAAACGTGCTATGGCTGCGCACAATGAAACATAGGTACTTCAACGGATATCGAAAGAACATTTTCGGTGTCTACAAATTTTTACACCAAACTAAGATCGGCATTGCAAGACAAGTCTCTAAAAGCTTTGGTGTTTCTTGAATATTATTATTTTAGTGCTAGTAAAACAAAAAAAACTTATGTTATATTCAAATTCTGAAAAATTGCTGTCGGAAACCTTAAAGCGGAAATCTTTTTAATGGTCAATGTGTTAATACCAATATCGTTGAATTTAATACAATTCATTTAGTAATTTAATATAAAACATTTGAAAAAGCCTCACCAAATAAAAGAGCAGGTCCTTCAAAAACGCACCAATCAGCAACAGTAAAAGAATCTTAATTTTCGTAGCGATAAAACAGCGAGTCGGGCGGGCGCGTGGGTTCGGCATCCTTTCCTCGTCCAATCTTAACTGAAAAAAAAAGGTTTTTATCAGATTTATTACTGTAAAACAATATCAATTGTATTTAACAAGTACAGTTATCTTGGGTGTAAGGTAGTAGCTGAAGTTTGTATTATGTCAGTGGAATATTTATAAAAACGAGTCAATTTTATCTTAACAGACTCGCATGTGATTTAATATGATGTGTGCTAGCGATTTAATATAATTTATGAATGTATTAATGCAATTTTGTTATTCATACAAAAAATATCAAAGCAATGCACTTAATTAATTTGTATGATTACTTTTTTCACCAATGTGAAGTATAGGCTCCGTATAGAACGGTCACTCAACTTCCCTTTTTCGGAGAAAACAAAAATAATCACTGCAACAGAATTGATTTTTCTCCATTGGTACGCTCCATTGGTAGAATGGAAATATAGTAACACATAAAATCATGCCTTCGAACAAAACTCGGTCAAAAAATCAGTTAATAAAACTATGTTTACCATGATTCGAAAGGATATAGATTTTCAGTATACAGAACAGCCATAAATATTGTTAAATATTGATTGAAAAACTACGTATTATATTTATGAACTCATCTCTGCTGCAGTGTTGGACCGGCAAGTGTCCGCGAACGGCGTAACTCACGCGATGCGTAAATTTATTTTCTTACTTTTCCACCCCTGATGTTTTCATACAATTTCTTAATCACGAGGCTGACGTAAAGGGAGAGCTATTACCATTTCTGAAAATGAAAGTAAAGTGGTCGACTTACAAAAAGGTCCAAATGTACATTTAGACGGAACCCTATAAAAAATCAATTATTTGTACAAAATAAATAATAAGATTATTTATTTTGATATAAATAATACTGAATTAAATGAAGTGCACGGATGAACTTGAACTGAGTGAATTCATTAAGTTGTAATAGCATTTTATTTTGATACCTTATCGTATTGCCACTCAAACTTTTTCATACCACGGCCCCCTCCGCTCAAACATTAAATTGATTTAGACATCAAAAGCTTTATTCTTTCAATTAAATAAGCACACATATTTTATAATTATCAATGGGATGCCGTGGCTTTTGATATAAGGTGGAACATAAGCGACCTTGATCCAGCTTTTGAATTTTGATTTATTTCGGCGTTATTTTTTACAAAATTCATTAATCGATTTTTGAATCCTGTTTTGAATTTTCAAAAACTTTTCTTTCAATTGATTTTATTGTAAGAATTGAAAGACTTGATGAAAGTTATTGTCACTAGAAAATGATCTCTCAACATAAGCACTGGTGTAGGTAATTGTAAAAATGAATTTCAATAAATTACATATTTCCATTAAAATACCTTTATTTACTTAAAAAATGAAATTTCGCTTGTGTAGGCAAATAACTATACATATAACAGATAACTGAAAATTTTACGCACAATAATTTGAGATACCTGATAATCGCACTTTGCGAAAAATGCGAAATTATTACGAAACTTTATTAAATTTCATTTTCTTCTTAATTCACCTTGAATGAATGACTACTGGCAATTTTTCCGGGCTCTTCATCTATAGTAGGTATATGATGCTACACTCTTAGTTTAGTATGTACCATAGACTAGTGTTCTTCAACCTGTGGTCAGCGGACCGGCACCGGCCCGCGAGAGTTTATTGCCGGTCCGCGAATAGTCCTAAGCTGAGAACTGACTGTACTTTAATATGTGTATCTGGTTGACGCCGGTCCGTGAAATATGTTTCCAATTTTTACCGGTCCGCGGATGTAAAAAGGTTGAAGAACACTGCCATAGACTATTACGTTAATACTAATTGTGTATTACTCCTGTCAGTGTTGACGAGCGTACGCGTCGCCACACATACAATTTTTTTAGCCTCAACACGGGTCGAACAAATGTCAATATTAAAGAAACAGCTAAACCAAAAAAGGGGGTTTACATGAATGATAAAAATATTTCATAATTAAATCATAAAAGCCACTCAATGTTTGGAAAATTATTCACACATTTTTCCAAATTTAGTTTCAAATATTTAAAGTGGGATAAAAGCAAATATTGTTCTGCTAATCACTTGCTACAGAAATGAAACATTTGGAGTTCGGCAGTAATGCCGTTCAATCCATTTCGTATTCCGAAAAAATAGTGTGGAATGTGGATGCACTACGTTTCTTTAGCACGTATAATGTAATTTTAACAGATCGCCGTACTCGACTAAAACACTCATCTATTGAAACATGTTATAATCAATTTTGATCATTTTGTTTTAGAATGTATGTTTTTCTTTCTTTTGAATTAAATTCTTGTTGTTTTTGATTTTTTGGTTATAATTTCAAATCCTTTTTATCAATAAATTGTATATTGTATACGTACCTAGTAAGTAATATTTAAATTTGACTTAATAAACATTTTAACTACGATTGGAAACTAAATCTTTGCTCAAATTAATAATTTTATTTGATCCAAAACGCGAAATTCAAGCGTCAAAACGCTACATTTTTATTCAAATATACATATGCCGAAAATATGTGTCTCTGACAATAATTATGTAACCAAATATGCCGCACCGGGTTCAACGCAACCTGGACCTGAGCATTAATCTACCAATATAATATTTTGAATTAGAAACCGAAAAATACAAGAGAAAAATAATAATATGTGCTCTTTGAAAGAAAAAAATACTCATTCATAATCAAACGATTACTATTATTTTTGATTCCGTGATGAAAATGAGCAATTCCATGTAATAAATTTTTTATATTTAATGCAAGAGTTACTTTCAAATATATAATTCGTTTATCAATTATCAAAACTAATACATTCAGCTTTGTGTCCGGTATTTTACGTACACACCGAAAGTAAAAAGTAAAGTTTTATATTAAAAAATAAATACAGTGAAACCTCTATACTACGTTTTTCAAGGTACTTTAATAAACAAACAAAAATGCGGGAAACTGATAATGCGGGAAATCTTCAAATAACACCAAAATAAGCGTTTAATTTTAAAAAACCTATTCATTTATTTAAATTTATTTTATTAAAGAATATACATTTAAATTGCTTAATATATACTATGTTGCTTATTTGCAGTTTGGAACTTAAATTTGAATAGAGACCCTTCAGACTCGCGTACTTTTCTAATCAAACTCTTTTTATTATGTCAATTCGTTTTTCTCCTGGATTTTTTCAACGTCTTGAATTGTTTTTAGTTTCTCAGCTAGAGTTCCAGTTTTCTTCATTTAGGAATTTTAGTTGCGAGTTTGAAAAAATAGAAGTAAAACTATTTATTAGCGAAATGAGAAATATTGAACAAAAACGGTCAGTCGGGATAATGTTTGTGACGGTACCGTTATATTAAGACGATAGATCAAGAAAATAAATTAATCGGGGAACGATTAATGCGGAATTATTTAACGCTGTTCTTATGGGTGCTCGGTCGGGATTATAAAAAATAAACGATCAATGTGGGAAAACGAATAATGTGAGAACGGTTCCACTGTACTACGCAATTAGAGGAAAATATGAGGTCGCTCTCTTAAATAAAAAAAATAATAATTTATTTTAAATGCAGTCGACAAATAATATTTTTATTTCGCACCGCCTAAACAGAAAACAGTGAATTTGTTAAATGAATTTTTTTTTGTAGTGCAAGTCATTCTTAACACCTCCCCTATGAAGTGTTATCTTCAAAAATTCATATAAATGCAAGAACACTTAAAACCGGTTTGAGTACTAGTCGATTTCTTCTTTTCAAAGTAATCATCATTTTGGTTAATATGTCTATCACTAATTTGCCAATCTTGAGAGAGATAATATAAGAACTTTGATAGAACGTGTATCAAGTTTGATACATTGTGATTATCGGAAAATACCTGTTTTAAAAAAACTGTGGGTTACGTCCTTTTTCCTTTCTACAGCCGATATGTACGAATACAATCATAACTATTTTGACATACATATAATAACATAATTACTCTTTCAAAGAAACGTATGGTAAAACTTTATATTATATAATATTTACCACCGAATACACATTGATTGATCTGGTGTGGTCCCAAACAGTAAGTGGTATTTATATACATAAAGATACTTTCGATGGATTCGGCGGTAACTTTGTGGGAGTTCATTTTCATATAAAATAGCTTAGATTATTCCACGTATTGTGCTACAAACTGTGACACGTGTTTCGTCTCTTTCAGAGGCATCCTCAGAAAGACTACGTTCACAAATGTTTGCTTAAGTACGAAACGCGTGTCACAGTTTGTAGCACAATACGTGGACTAATCTAAGTTATTTTATATTACACAAAGATAGTCCGTTAGTTTAAGATTTCGACTAAATTTGAATATTCTGATGTTGAAATGCACGGATGAAATTGAGCCAGTTCAAGTTCAAAGGTGCACTTCTGTAGGTGTTATGCTATCTGTAAAAAAGTCATGCTTGAAAGATTTTAAATTATTATAAATTTATTTGGAACACAAAGTCTTCTTGCGGAGATCAATATATTATTATGATTGAACTTAGTTATTAAAATGAAGTTCTACCAAGTAAATGTCAAATCAATAAATAAAATATTTAGTTTCAAGCAATGAATAAACTTTGACAAAAACACTACGAAGTCTAAATTATTAAAAACTATATTGCTTAAAACCCGTGTCGTCAGTGGCAAAACGTGTGAAAGTGCACACATTTTGAACGTTTTAAAATTCAATGATCAAATAGTATTGATTATATTAAAAAAAAAAACACTAATCCGTATTGCGTCTATAATTTCCATTTGCAAAAGGTAGGATCAAAAAAAATACTGCAGATTTTTTAATGAAATATACACATCACAAACTTGAATTACATCAAAAACATCATAAAATAAAATTGCAGCCATTGATGAAGCCAAAAGAATACAAAATAGTCTCACTTACAGAAGTTAATCCAAAATAAAATCATTGCTAAAAGAAGTAGAGGAATTACATATAGTAAAACAAAACAAATAACAACGAAGACCAACAAAATCTGAAAAGGAAGTATTATAACTTTTTGTTTAGAGAAGTTATAATATACCGATAATTTTACACCTTAACTATAATATGTTTTCCTAAAAACTTGGTGCGAAAAGTTTATCGTCTGTAATTCACACCCAACAATTAATCGCTTACAGTTCGCCGCCGCATCAATTGATCATAATATTTTATTTTAAGTGATGTATGAATACATATGGCCTAAAAATAATCGCTAACGTCTAGGATAAATTAAATGCGCTCGGATCTAATAAAAAATAAAAAAATTTGGACAGCAAATATTTGGGCTCCTGGAAAAAAAATGCAGGAGAAATGGTGACCCTCCGCAGAAGCGATGACTCCGCGCAAAATCATGATTTTGATTCCTTGGAACCAATTTATCAAATTATATGAGAGTGAGGTTTTTCTTACGCGATGTTTTTACGCGCCACTTTCTGGAACCAATGCATCGCGTAAAAAAGGATTTGGACTGCCTTGTGATAAAATAAGCTAATGATCATTTGTAGGGTATACGTATTTACATTGTTTATATAACAAGTCTGAACATCTCAATGTTTTATGTTAATAAAAAACTGCAGGGATGTGACAAACTTGTAAATCATTTTTACACATATGACATCACATCATTTGAAACAAAACTAGAATTATTTTAAAATTACATCAGTCCATTTAAAATTTCCCATTTTCACGTTACAACCGTTTATCTAAAATTTTAGCCAACAAAATGCTCTCTTGAAGATTGCATTAAAAATATGTATAGAAAACATCTTTTGCGGGTAGGTTTATTGGTTTTGGAAAAAATCAAAAGTATTTTAATTGTTTCGAAATTCAATTGACATCCCGATCAACGACGTCGAAGATAATTTTGCTTTTTAAATTATCAAATGAATTCAATGGTATCAGAAAAAACATTTCAAAATATGCCAACGATATTTTACATGGATTCGGCGGTAACTTTGTGGAATTTCATTTTTTATATATAATTAAATTTGACAACTTTGTTATTCCAATTGTTGTGGTACAAATTCTGACACGTACTTCTCAAAAGGACAAAACACATGTCAAATTTTGTAACAAAACCAGTGTTATAACAAATTTAATAAACAAACTAAGTCTCAAAACCAAACTAACCATTGGACGAAAGAATTACATACCTATGTACATGCAAACGCATGGGGAAATGCTTACTATTTTCCTAACCCCGTCTGATGTAAATGTCGAATCTGCGCCTCCAAATTTACAAATGGAACTAATATCAGTGGCGTACGGTAAATGTTGATTTTGGGTGTGCCGTGTTTAAATTTAAAAAAATACAATTGAAAAAACAATTAGGTATATCAAAAATACGCCCATAGAATAAAAATAATTTGACCAACTGAGTCACAAGCAGTTCTCTTCGAAAAAGTTATTATACCTTACGTGGACAAATGCTCCTAGTTGGTAGCGTACTTGGACTTTAAGAAATATAAGTAACATCAATGAATAGTAATATTTTTAAAAAATAGATCGCGCCAAAATATAAATAAAAAAATACCTGTCTACATATAACGAGTATTATAATACTAAAGTAGAGACATGATTTTTTAAAAAGAATGCCCGAGAGACCGAATGAACGTGTGTGCTGTTACTTTACAAGTCACCTTTCGACGTTAAATTTGCGCACAAAATTATTTTCTAATGCCACGCCACGCGTACCTAGACTACGCGATTGTATGCAGTTGTTTGTATGAGAAGGCAGGTCGTGTTGCTGGGGACAGTGCTCGTCTTTGCGCATACATATACGAATACGGTATACTACCCCCCACAACAAATATATGGCTTCATTTTCTAGATTTTGTGGACGTCTATCCAGGCTGTGCTGCGCACACCTTGCACACCTTACATTTACGCCCCTGGCTAATATACCTGCAATCATGTTTTGCAATGATAGCCATGTGCGGAGGGAATTAAATACAAAAATGTTAATCATTGGAGATAAATTTTCAAAACTAAGAAAACTGGTAATGTGTGTTAAATTTGCATTTAGCACCACATATTTCTGCGAATCAATTTTCTCAAAGTTAAAAACCGAAGTGTTGAAACAGGTTGTTTGATGAAACGTGACCAATCAAATACGTTGAGTGACGTCCAGATTACTGGTCTACATTTAAAAATACCAAAAAATAAATAACGAATGGTTAAATAATTTCAAAACGTATAATATCTTAGTTGTTCGCTTATATTAATAATGAAAAACATCATATTACTGACTGGTGTCGTTTATCTTTTACAGTGTGAAGAACTCTTGCTCTATTTCTTTTTAATAGGGTAAAATATCAAGGTATTTCAGTTCTACAGTTTTTAAAAAGTTAAAGGTTGATAGCTATTTCGGCTTACGCCATCGTCAGAACTATGCTTTAAACGTACATTTACTTGGCTATATATACTGTCTAAGAAGAGATACACAATGCATCATATTATTCACTCTAACATACTAATTCAAATTCTAATTACAATATTGCACTTATTAACTGTGATTTTAGTGTTACAAAGAAAGATAAGCAGTCTGGGTTTTTAAAAACATTAATTAGAATACTTTAAACTGATATTTATTATTAATTATGCTACATTAAATTTATTAACTATGGCTTAAGTGATTTGAAAAACAATAAGCAATGTGGGATTTTCCACAAGTAAATTAGGAAAAAATATATTGATATTTATTATTGATTACATTAAGGGTTTTAACAACGGCGATGGATTAATAATGGTTTGCTCATTTAAGATGTTTTGTTTATGTCTGGTAATTTCAAGTTGTTCTAGTAAATTTAGTTTTTGACCCTTATGACAAAGATGCAGAACGGTTGGAACTAAACTTAAACTAATGTCATGAGACTCGGTCAAAAAATGATTTGCAAATTGTGAGTCAGATTTGTTATTTTTAAAAGATCTTATGTGTTCTTTAACACGTGTTGATATGCTTCTACCTGTCTGTCCTATGTAATTCGCATTACACGATCCACAGGACATTTTATATATTCCGCTTCTGTCGAGGTTGTTGATTTTATCTTTACTGTTTTTAAGCTGCATTCCTAAATTATTATTAACCTTAAATGCTACGTTAACCGAATGTTTAATTTCATTGTGGATTTTTTCGCTAATTCTTCCTAGGTAGTTAATAGATTTAAAGAAGCGGTTCTCTTGTATAACGTTAGGGTAAATAAGTTCCCTTGATAGTTTTAATTGTTTCTTATGTAGTAAATTTTGAATCACCGTTGCCTTATACCCGTTATTGATCGCAATATGTATGATAGTCTTAAGTTCATTTTGGTAATCTAAATTATTCATTGGTATTGATACCAATCTATGTATCATGGAATTATATGCTGCCAGTTTATGATTCCATGAGTGGAGAGATTGTGCGTGGATAGTAGTGTCACAAAAAGTTGGTTTCCTAAAAATTTTGAAATTATGATTTTTATCTACTTTAGTTATTGTTAGGTCTAGAAAATTGATGCTCTTGTCTATCTCTACTTCGAGCGTGAATTTAATTTTACTATGTATCAAGTTAGCTTTAAGTAAAAAATTACTTAGCTGTCTTTCCGTTCCTAGCCAACAAATCAAGATATCGTCTACATAGCGGTAGTAATATAAAATATTTTTATGATCGAGTTCTAAAAGTTTAATTTCTAAATTATTCATGAAAATTTCTGCAAGAAGTGGGCTTAAAGGGCTGCCCATAGGTAAACCGTCATTTTGTTGATAATATTCTGAGTTAAATAAAAAGTAATTGTTTTCGGTGCACACTTTAATTAAAGAATAAATCTCTTCGGTTTCAAATGGATGAATTTTCGATTTTTCAAGATATTCGTGCATAACCTCAAGGCACTCCTTTACAGGAATGTTTGAAAAAAGACTAATGACATCTAGTGAAATGAATTTACTATTCGCGGGTATTTGTATGTTTTTAATTTTATCGATTAGGTCTATCGAATTTTCTACGCTGTGGCGAGCTTTGAATTTAGTTTTATCTTTAAATATTTTATTCATTAGGTATGCTAATTTTACTGTCGGAGTATTTGTAAAGGATACTACTGGTCGAATTGGAGTTCCGGTCTTATGAATTTTTGGCTGACCATATAATAACGGCGACGTTGGATTCATGAGGTTTACGTATCTTTTCATAGATTCAGTTGGGAAAACGATGTTGCAGTCTTTTACAATATTTTTAATTTTAGCCGCTAATTTAGGCGTTGGGTCCTTTGTGAGTTTGGTAAATTCGGATGGTTTTAAAAAATTGTTTACTTTATCTATGTAGTCATTTTTATTCAAAATAACTATGGAGTTGCCCTTATCAGCTTTAGTTATAATCAAATTGTTAGTAATAGTTTTAGCTTTAATATTTTTAAGCGTTGTAAATTCTTTATTAAGAGGTTTCAGTTTAGTTTTAATCACTGAATCTGATATTATTTTAGCTGTAGTATGTTTAAGTAATTTGTTATCCTCAACTCTTGACAATGCCAATTCAGTGTCTACCGCAAGTAGTTCTAGTTGTCTAGCTGATGGAAATTGGGGGATTTGATATTTAAAACCTTTGTCGAGAAGATTGGTCTCTTCATCTGAGAATTTAACTGAGGACAGATTAATGGTCTTCTGGTAAAACTTGAGTTGTTTCGTGTTATACTTAGAATCTATATCGGTATTAGGTTTGGTGTTTTCAATTAAGTTCGTGAGTTTACGGCATTGTTTTTGAAATTTAAGAAAAATAATTTGGTTGATGTCGTCTCTTATTGAGTTATCAAGTGAATCGAATTCTATAGGATGTAATTTAAAACTTAGTTCCGCATGTAGGACCTTAATATAATGTAAAAGATTATCTCGTTTTCTCATACCTTCACGAATCTCTTGTTTTAGCCAAATCTTTTTCGCCTTGTCAAGCGCGAATTTACCGGCTGCTGTAGAAGATTTGGTCTTGATTTGTATATACTTTGGCGTCACTTTACACTTAATACACTGTAAATTAAACCACACATTTTGCACAGTCGTTTTATGTCTAAGTTTTAGACGTTTAAAAAGAGTTGCCTGAGTAGCCATATCGGCTACTTTCAATTTATTTATTGATTTGGCATTAACTTGGTAGAACTCCATTTTAATAGGGTAACATATCAAGGTATTTCAGTTCTACAGTTTTTAAAAAAGTTAAAGGTTGATAGCTATTTCGGCTTACGCCATCGTCAGAACTATGCTTTAAACGTACATTTACTTGGCTATATATACTGTCTAAGAAGAGATACACAATGCATCATATTATTCACTCTAACATACTAATTCAAATTCTAATTACAATATTGCACTTATTAACTGTGATTTTAGTGTTACAAAGAAAGATAAGCAGTCTGGGTTTTTAAAAACATTAATTAGAATACTTTAAACTGATATTTATTATTAATTATGTTACATTAAATTTATTAACTATGGCTTAAGTGATTTGAAAAACAATAAGCAATGTGGGATTTTCCACAAGTAAATTAGGAAAAAATATATTGATATTTATTATTGATTACATTAAGGGTTTTAACAACGGCGATGGATTAATAATGGTTTGCTCATTTAAGATGTTTTGTTTATGTCTGGTAATTTCAAGTTGTTCTAGTAAATTTAGTTTTTGACCCTTATGACAAAGATGCAGAACGGTTGGAACTAAACTTAAGCTAATGTCATGAGACTCGGTCAAAAAATGATTTGCAAAATGTGAGTCAGATTTGTTATTTTTAAAAGATCTTATGTGTTCTTTAACCTATTTCTTTTTCTTCTCTTGTATTTTGATGTTGTTATTTGATCGTTTTCTTCTTTTTTTCCCTTCTTCAATGCCTGTTTGATCCTTATAATTAATAGTGATCAGTGTTCTTTTCATCTATCCGGGGTTTGACGTCGTCATCAAGGCCGGTCAGATACGGAGTGGTGAAAGTAAGGGGGGTTTAAGGAGGCTAGACCAAAAGAACCCCCCGTGGTCTCGCGATATACGTATGGGTATAGTCTATGACTTATGTAATCGTCAAGTAATGCTTACGCCATATTATTAGTTATGCAATATTTGATATATGTAAGCCATCAAAGCTTTGTATAATTTTATTTAACCCACCAAGTGATTACAGCTGGACACCTCTAGTTTAGGCAGTTGATTGGTTGGCATTAGGTTGAAGTGTCCCGTACATAAAATTCATACATTGATTTTGATATAGATTTACATTCAAAGCCTAGAATCTTTCTGATGCCTACATATTTCTCACTCATTCGATTCTAAGATGGAGAGAGCGATTTACTAAATAGCTATTAATGGAGCCATTCTACTTTCGCTGGCTCTAAAAAAGGGGTACTTAGTGACTGAATAAACAAGTGTTCTCGCAAAATAACTTGGACCATATATTGTACGTTGCATCGGAAACGCAAATGTTCGAATAAAATATTTACTTTTTCAAGATGTTTGTATTCCATTGTTATTTTGATTTTTATTCCTCGCTCAAGTTTCACATAGGCGGCGTAGTTACACATAATGGCACAGAATACAATTATTCATAATATAAAGTTGAATTTTCACAAAACTATCGCGGAATCCACCAACAATTATTCATATTCTTCATTTATCACTCGTCATAATAAACTATAACAATTCACGACATTAATATTTTGGATGTTTTAAAAATCCGTCTAATCTTATACAAATATTGTTACAATATTTATTGAATTGGCATTTACGTGGTAGAACTCCATTGTAATAGGGTAAAAATATCAACGTATTTCGTTCTACAGTTTACTGTAAAACTGTAGAACTAAATACGTTGATATTTTTACAATAGTATACAAAAATTTTAAAACTCTAATAATTATTAATAAGTTAAGCTCCGTAGTGTTATTGCTCATGAAAAATATATTTAAAACCATCATTACGTTAAAGTTCATTCATTGCTTAGAATGAACTTCAATCATAATTACAATTTCATCGTTCAAAGGAGAATTTCTATTCCAAATAAATTCGTGATAATTGATGGTATCAGATAAGGAAAGAGGAAATTTCTTTAAAGATTGATTTTTTTATAGAGAGCGTATATTTTTTCATAAACGTTATCACAAAGAAGTCTTTTCTTTGTTCATTCATTTTTAGTATGCAGTATTGTTTAATTTTATGCGTTAAATATTTTAATTTATAATGAAATTTTAACTATTGTAATTTATAATAATTATGACCGATATTTTGTCGCAATGTCGTGCAAACAACTGTTGAATTCTAAACTTTAAAAAACGAAAGCTTTCAAAAATACATACCATTACTCTTTCTGGTATCATCACGAACTGATTTTGTGTTAAAACTGAAAACACACAACTTTTTAATAATTATTAAACTGATTTTAAATTTTTTACTTTAGAATACGTTGTTGCACTCCGGTAGCCGTTTGAAAACTAAACAGAAATCTGTTACTCGCCCTTAGTTGCATCTATGGTGCAGCTAGAGGTGATCCCACTGGGTGATCGTAAAAATAAAATAATTCTTTATATATTTTGGCGTGATAAAATTTACGAACATATTTTCTAAAGACATAATAAATAGATAATACTATTGATTTTTCATTAATTTCTTCCTCCCTATTTCATTGTTAAAGCGGTACGCAAAAATCTACCGAGAACTGACTAATTACAAGTTCCTTTCGTATTCTATCTTCAGTCAACCTGAAGAGAGATATCGATCAACTAGCTGCGTTTTAAAAAAAAATCGGATTCTTTCGTCGTGATACGAGTCAATATGCGCCACAATAGTACATTATTACAAAATAATAGTAGAGGATGTGCAGAAAATATTCCACGATTCTCGTACGAGTACAAGCTGATAAAAAAATGTCTATAGAATATTTAAAATTGTGACATATGTACTGTATGAAAAAAAAACTATTTTCTATAGATCTATAACTACGTCTTATCGTCTTATCATTATTAAAGCACAAAATAATGTATGCATCGCATTTAATTGTTAAGACTAATTTCAAATTCTCTTATACCTATAGCGTTTCACTCTGGTAACTCTGGTAATGCATTTTGATCACCTTGAAAAGATTGCTTTCTGAATAAGCATTTCCATTAGCTAAGCGTGAGTCTTCTTAAATCCTTACATGAGAACCAAATCAAGATTTGCATTTATCGATTTTGTCTGAATTTGGATGTAAAATGTGACAATTGTGTGTGAGATTGATTTATGGATGTGGGCCGTGTTTTATTATCTAACCACCCATCTATTGTGCGATTTAAGCTAACTAATAACCACGTCCTGACATTCACGACCTTTTCAAAAATGGTTGTTGGTTGACTGATTTACCAACAGTTGTCGAAAAACATTTTCTGTTGAAATACAATTCCATATACATGCCGAATTCAATGGCTGTCAGGTAATATCCAAAAGGAGGGCATATATCTCTCTATCTCGTTTGTTCGCTTTAATTAATATTATAACGTAACAGCAAAAGTAAATTTAAATACTGTCAAATAATTTGGTCATATTTTTTTTCAATCCGGTTTTTTTTAAAAATAAATAGAAGGTCGTTACATACCAACACAAATATTCGTTATTTTGTATTTTTTTTTACTTTAGTACTCGTTACTAAGATATTTTTACTTGCATTGTGTTCCAAATAGAGAAAAGTTCTATGCTAAACGAACAATATAACTTATTTTTTGTGCAAAGTGCACATTGAAAAGTGAGGTCGACCGACTGATTTTCAGCCATCTAATTCACCATCATTTCATTTTGAATGCTTCAAGTTTGTGATTTTCTGTTGACTGACAGACAATATTTACAATTTCCTTACCCCTTTCCTGTCCAGCCGTGTATGTAGGGGTGGAGCGTCAGGCTCAGGATGGAATCTATTGCTGAAAAAGTCAAATTGACATTTTTATGTTTGTTAAGTTCAATGATATTTTAAATATAAATCGTTAAGAGCTTATATCGCTATTTGCATTAGTTATCCAACCATTGTGTTGCTAAATTTCTTTGATTTTTTAGTATTGCGGACTTTAAATATTTCTAATACGATTATTTGTGTGTGCAATTTAAGTATTTTTTAACCACACATTTGTATCTTATAAAATGTGTTCATTTATTTCAACAGATTAGCTGAGATTAGCTAAAATAGAAAATGAAAAAAGAAAAAGTTTACTTTAACGATGTCTATTCCCAATGTGGAGCATTTTAGACAATGGAAATCATCTTAAAAGAAATGTTTCTACGAGAACTGCTTGTAATTCAGTTGTTTAACCTCGTTTTTTCCCCAAAGTGAGTAGGGATATAACGATAAGGCCAGGACAGGACTGGTGGTTAGCTAAGGATGGGTGGAAGGGAATTTAAAACATCACGTACACCCATGCCTTTGAACCGAAATCCATAAATCAATTTATAAACTGTCTGTACTGAGATTTGAATCAGTGACCTCCGTAACCGAAGCTATCGACGTTGATCGCTCGACTACGCAGCCAGCTATAAATTTATCTTATTATTTTCTTCCTCATATTTCAAATTTCACTCTCGACATTTAGAGCTTCGTCAACTTGGACTTGAACAACTTGGGCTGTACGGTTCTTCCGTAACACCTAGCATTAGCACACAACTCTAGCAAATTCCTCAGTTTTGCTTCCGTGCGGTTTCTGACTTAAACTATCTGAAATACTATAATATTAAATATCATGAACGCTTACAGTGTGATGCTGACTCATTTATTGCATTTTGACAGATACACATCTGTATTGTATCCATGTCCGCTCCTAATGTTGAGCATATGGCTTCCTGCTGGAGATATCTCAACAGAAGTTTTTTCTACGAGAACTGTTTGCTTTTCAGTCGCTCAGTCTCACTTTATTTTATTTTTTCAAAGCGATTAATATATATAGTAATATGAGTGATAAAATTATAGCCCGTATATATTGCTAATAGTGACCACAGCTCGTTCAAAATTATAATTCGTATGTAATATTTATGAATTTATAAGTACATAGATTAATTATTAACAATTGAAAAATAAGCATTCGTTTGATAATTTTGCGACAGTACTCCATTCTGATAGCAACCAAACGCGTACAAAATTCGCTGTCAAAAAACAAACGACGCTTTACGTCAGTTTTTACTAAAACTCTGTGTTACTATACTCATGTCGAAAAATTACTTTTATGAAAATGTTTGAAATACCTCCTTTTGGCACATAAAAGGGTGACATTTTTTTAGTACGGTTGTGTGAAAATCAGAAAATGTCATTTTCAGTTCGTTCATGACACTCCTCAGCTCTCGAAATATGCAACATGGTAATCTTTTCCTTTCTGAAAATGTACTAAATAACAAATAACATTGTGATTCTAGTTCATGTCAATTACCAAATATTATAACGAAAATCCGTCGTCATATTCAAATTTTGTTTTTTTTCATATGACTTGACAATTCAAAAAACCTCAAATACATATTTAAGCTGATTTAATAATTTACTTTTTTAACATCTTCTTCTTTGGCCATATTCGCTCCCTATGTGGAGCATATGGCCGCCACGCGGCACCTCCATGTTTTCCTGTCTCCCGCCAATTGCTTTGATTCCTCCTATGACACGCCAGCATCCCTCAGTTCCCCCGAGTACACGAGTATGGATAGTACCCGACGGACGTCCGGGGCGCCGTAATCCCACCAGTCGAAAGAAGAGGCAGGCAGGATTGAGGCTTTCCGGAGGCATCCGCAGCACGTGACCCAGCCAGTTCCAACGTCTCTCCTTAACCACTGACGTGACGGGTCGCTGTCTTGGATAGTTTTTTAAATATAGGATATAAATAAAATAAATTTATTGATTTTCTGAATTCTGGCAACACTGACATTTTTTAAAAAAATATTCGAATTTCGAAAAACTTTTCTCTGTACTTATTCCACATTTTAGCTCAGGACGGCTTAACACGAAACATATCAAATGATAAAAATATGTATCAAAACAGGGTTATTTATAAAAAAATGAGTAAAATTAATACAAATGTGAAACAATCAATTGGTAAAAGTCAAAAACATAAAAAATAGAGTGGTTGAGAAATTACAAATGATCTAAATTTTATTATTTACTAGAAGTTACGACACTCATAATAATAGGTACTTTGTATTTGTTATCAACGATTGAACCAAATTAAAAATCAATTTGGTAAGAGTGGTGTAATTAGTTCGAAAGTAATTCTAACTTTTCAACGAAATACAAAAATGTTAAATTAAATTATTAAAGTAATCCCAGTAACAATATAAAAATGATTCTAAACAGTAGTCGGTAGAAAGTATTCTTATGAAATTATTTGCGGAAAGGAAATGAAAAACTAAAGCTTTCGATTCAGTGTTGAATTTGCCTATACAGCAATCAAAACCTCAGTGTAATGTTTTAGAATTCACTACTTAACTAACATTGAAAATCTTTCGAAAAACCGATGGGATCTTTCAGAAATATATTTTAAAAGCCCATACACACCTGGAAGCTGATTCAGTAGAAATAGAGTCCTGATCTGAAACACGACCAAAACTTTGCATATCAAATAGTACAATAATTTCATGATTGACTAGTGGAGTTTCTCACATTCTACGATAGTATTTCTCACCGCGACATTGCAAACTGATGATGTGATTGAAGTTTAATTTAATTTAGTATCAACTGTTTCCTCGTATCACACAAAATGGTAACCCCCTAAGGTTAGTTAACTATCATGTTTTATACATATTTTAAAGTTTATTCTTGGATTTACATTCTTTTTCAATACTTTTTATTTTATTTAGTTTTAATGCTCCCCTGTAAAGCGGTGAAAATGGTGATTACGTGTAGTCAATTTCAACACGAACCTGGGTTACGCGTAGCCTGTGTTCACCATCGATACTCTAATCCAGTGCTCCGCAACCTTTTCTCCCCCCGCCACACCACAATTTCCCCCAGCAGTACACAGAACACCACACGTAAACAAATTATATAAAACGGGCATACTCGGAAATTAGGCCCCGGAGCAACAAAATACACTCAACACTTCTTTTACGCGATAGATACGTTCCACTAAACAGCGTGTTATAATGATAGTATTCAAAGTAAAAATCCGTAAAATTTGAAAAAGTAACTACATTGTTGTATAGAAAATCTTGATGATGAAAACCCAACAAAAAAATCTTTAAAATATTATTCATACATATGCATTTTATTTAAGAAAAGAATACTATATATAATATAAACATACTAAATACTAAATGCCTCCTGTGTGGTCGAGTGGTCAACGTCATTGGCTTCGGTTACGGAGGTCACGGGCTCGAATCCCGTTTTAATCCCGAACAGTTTTATAAATTGATTTTTAAATGGTTTCTGTTCGAAGGCATGGATTTATGTGATGTCTTGAATTCCCCTCTCCCATTCTATCCTATGAACGGGGCGTATGGAGAGCGGCTAGCTAACCACTAGTTCTGTTCTAGCCCTACACTTCTATTCCTACTCTCTTTGGAAAAAGAGAGGTTGAGCAACTGAGTAACAAGCAGTTCTCGTAGAAACACTTCTGTTGAGATAAACTCCATTAGGAGTCCATATGGTCCATATCCGTAAAAAAAAAATAAACATAGTTGTATACATATTTATAATCATATTTATTGCTACTTGATAACATACTGACTGGACGAAAATCGCTTTCATCGCTAGAGATGTTTGACACCTCTAATCTGCGAGAATCGAATGAAGATTTTTGTGTTATTATCGTCTTGTATTGTTGAATTTCTCGCTATCGGGAATCAGTTTTTTTGTTTATTTTTTTTTTTCTGAGAAAAATATAGAATTCATTTTTTATAGTGGACCGTGTGTTATTTCAAAACAGTGAAAAAAAGAGTTGAGTGTAATATGAAATGTCGATTTAACATCACATTGCTTGAAGTAATTATACCATCAGCTATTGTTTTACTCATTATTGTAGAAAACTAATTAAGAGTGCAGTTTAAATATTAAATTTTAGTAATTTTGCTGCAGGGAATAAATATTAAATATCAAACATTCTTTGATGAGAATCATAACATAATTGTGAAAGACGTTAATGTTTCACCACTATTTCTTTATTACTATAGAAATCTACCATATGAATATTATTATAAAAAAATAAAATTGTTTCACTACATACATATGTATGTAAAGTTTTTTTATTGCTCGGAATAGACCAAATTAATAATTATTTTTAAGATGTCAGCTCTCCGTGGATTTAGCAAAAGTTATACAGTTATAAAAACAAAAACAAATTTGCACCTGTTCCGCAATTTTATATAATTACCAGCAAAAAATTTTATCTGACCTTTTATAATTGTGGCATCCGAATGAAAATATGGCTTTTCAAATATCAAATTAATAATAGCAAAATGTAAACACAGGATGACGTATTTATTAACCGCGTGCTCAAATAAACGTTTTATTATTTATTTGCATTTCTGTTCATGCATGAACTGGCAATATATATTTGAAGAATTTATTGAATATTCATCGGAGGATATTACGGGTTGCCTAGTGACAGTTATTGAATTCACTTTGCTATCCATAGGATCAATCAGTACTGGATTTGAGTTGCGAAGACCGCAAACGCCACTGAAGGTGAACAGTATTGTGCAATATAATACGTAAAGTATCGACACACCAATATATGTATGTATTTACCCTTCTAGACTTTTATAGAGCACAGATGCATCGACGCACCGAGAATGCTAAAAAGCTTTTTTGTTAAAAGCTTTCGATAGTGTTTCTTGACTGGTGTTCAAAGAATACTAAAATTGTGATCAATGATTCTAACTTATTATAAATTAATAGGATTAACTTGTATATTTGTGGCAAGTAAAGTTTGAGCCGATAAACCGCTCTGCGAGGTTTTTAAGCTCTGCATAAGCGCTGTAAACCTCATAAGGATTAAAGTTTAAAACAATATTAATGGTTAATTCTCGTAGAACAAAATACATTGCATTATCACCTTGATTAAATGAAGTAGTAACAACTAAAAACAAATCAATAATATGGTCAATGCCAAAACTGTAGTCTTGGGGAAAAAGCCGTATTTTTCGGTTGCAATGTCCAGTGACGTGACTCGAATCCTAATAAAGACAATTTGATTAATTGAGTTTACGCTTGATTTATGAATGTACATATTTTAAATTGCACATGTTAATATGAGTGAAATTTTCACTCCCCTCTCACTTTGCCGATCCTGAATACGGCTCAAAGGCTCGCCCTAGCATTATCATTCTACCCTCTCACAAAAAGAGAAAGGTGTAGCGGCTGAATACGAATAAGAGGATACGGCAAGGACAGAACTAGTGATAAGCTAATAGCTCTCGCTTCACCCGTTTTTGAGGATTTTATGCTGTTTACCTATATACACCCAATCTTTTTATAACGCGATTTTTTCGATTGTTTTTTACAGAAGAAGTGATGACACTGCGCAAAACCATGTGATGTAATTCTGCTCTAAAACTTGTTTAAACACATTGCATTTATTATATTCGTTGAATAGCATGTTTCCCGGTCATAAATTTTAAAGAATTACTCTGTCAAATAAATGCACTCCAGACTACCAAATATTTTAATTACAAAATAATAAATACGAACCGAATATGGAAATATTATTTTTTATTTAAAAAAACATTAAAATAGTGATGTTTTAGGCACGTACCAAATAAGCACCTGCATTTAAAAATAAAATATTTTACACTGACGTATTTCAAAAAAATCAGTTTCAATTGTTCGTCGGATCAACAAAAAAATACAATGAAATAATAATTGACTCAGAACAAGAATCTAGGAAAAACAGCATTTTAACAAATGTGTCCGAGCAAAATTAAGATTCAAGCAAAATTCGATACGTTCGTTCAAAAAATCGCGAACGATTATATTTCGTAACCGACAGTGACAGCAGTGAATACAATTATCTGTGTATACATAATGTGTATCTGTTTCTCATTTTATTTTTACAATAAATAAAGAAATTAGATTTTATACGTAAAAAAAAAAAAATGCGCGAAAATGAAGAAGAAACTTTGTTTTTTCATACATTTTTGATACTTTTTTACGCGATATTTTAATTTCTGGAACCGATTTATCAAATAACATGTATGAAAATTAGTTTTTTTTACGCGCCACTTTCTAGAACCAATTTATCGTGTAAAAAAAGGATTGAGTGTGATACATATATGTAAACACGGGCCCGATAGGCAACGCTGACTCGATTGGAACCAAAGCTAACTTCATGGGCATTTCAAAAGTTTGCCAATTTATATGGGGATCGTTGCAACCCTGAGAGTCAATAAACTCGTCTATATCGACGAGTTCTCGGTGTACGGATTGTACACAGGATACTTAATATCAACTTGATTAAGGTGGCTGAGCTATTTGAGAGATTTGAACGATTCAAATTTAGTCACAATTTTATGGTTATTTTCTTTTGTCAAGCACACTAGTGCATTGTTCAAAATCAGTCCCGTGCAGTTTTGCTCGGGCCATGAATATGAGGGGTAGACTCCTTTTTTTCTGTCGATAAAGTTGTGGAAGGCGGCCATAAAACGTTGGCTGTATATACACAACGCAGGGATGGGCTGGAGGGGGCTCGGGAGGGCTCGCGCGAGCCCCTTGTTAAATTTTGGTGCGGCCGGCGAGCCCCTTGTTAAGATAAGAAAATCATTCGTCTTATATCAAATCATCACATAACTGCAATTTCTGTAGATGGATAAATTTGAAAATTAGTTGTCGTTTCATTTTTTCATTCAGCGTTGTGGGCGTCCGTGAGTCCCAGTACGAAAAAACATTTTTCGATCGATTTATATATTTTCTGTTCGAAGGAATGGGTGTTTGTGATGTCTTAAGATTGCCTCCCACTCTTCCGATTCTTCAATTCAACTGGGCGCTATTATTAGTTAATCACTAGTCCTGTCTTATGCTTATCATTTTATCCCTACTACTCTCTCTGGAAAAGAGAGGTAGAGCGACTAAGTAACAAGCAGTTATCGTAGAAAAATAACTTTCGTTGAGATACCTTCATTAAGAGGCCATATACTCGACATAGGGAGCGGACATAGATAAAAAAATGGATTACATTTACCGAGCCCCTTGTTAAGATTTTGGCAGCCCACCGCTGACACAACGGGTTTTAGTAGGAAACTAGTTTACCTGTATAAAACTGTGAAATAAGAGACTTATTATTGTAAACATTATTAGTAAGCTTTAATGTTTTGTACTTTTTAACGTAAAATTATTAAATATTGATGTTTAGTGTTAAGTTAATCAAATACTTTATGAGACACACCCAACAAAGCCACATTCAAGAATTTTGACAGGTTTGATAATTTTACGTATTATAACATTATTAAGTTTAAATAAATAATATATCAATTTTTTAATTTCATTTTTATGTATATAGATTACGGGGGTGGGGAAATGGGTTGCATATGATGTCCTACCTATCTTTGTTTTATATGTATGTATGGTTTATGTAGATGCATATCAAATGATTAACACTGAATTCATATACAAAAGCGGTTCTGGATTTAGACCGGGCTTGGAATCGATATGAGATTTGCAGTGGCACCCTGTATAGATCGCAATGTACCTAGTTCATTTAATAAACAATATTAAATTGACATCAAAGGGTGTGGCCAATTTATTTGTTCGCGTACGCGCGAATAGTTTGTATCTATTAATGTGACCGATTCTACTGTGAAATTCTACTGTGTATCTTTCATAATATTTTTATCGTATAATCGATTTACTGTGTATCTTTTGTCGCAATCGGACGTCTGTACTAGTTATGTCAGCATTTTTAATATTCAAAATAAGATAACAGTTAAGAATCACTAATTTACAACAGCAAAAAGTTTTAGGACTAAAAAGATAAAAATAGAAAAGAGTAATCGATACGTATGTTAATGCTATTATAAAAAAGAGTCGAGGGACTCCGACTCCAATTGACTAATTGTCAAATAATTAATTATTCATTGAAAGGACTTTTTATCGACCCCTATTTAGCACATGCTGCATTATTTATTTGAAGTATTCAATCATTTCAAACATTATAGATATATGTATATAAAAATACCCTCTAAACCAGTGTTTCTCAACCTTTTTGGGAGCGTGGCCCCTTTTGAGTGTGTTTATTTTTCTGTGGCCCCCATACCTTTTTTTTGTTTTTCAGCTTACCGTGGAATTTGAAATCCCCGATTTGATATACTTTTTCCTAGAATATCTCCGAAACACCTTTTTTTTTAGCTCACCGACGAGTTTGAAATCCCCGATTTGGTATACTTTTTCCTAGAATATCTCCGAAACACCTTTTTTTTTTAGCTCACCTGAACTGTGCTGTGGATTTTTTCGAACACGATATCGAAAATGAAGCAGTCGGTGAAAAAACGGATATATGTATGCCTAATCCCGTATTAACCTAGCTATTATTTATACAATAACTAGATATCAACAAATTAAAAAAAAAACAGAAAACCTACAAAACAAAAACAGTTCATACACACATCAAAAGTTCGTGCTTTGAGTAATCTGTACCAAAATGTCCTATTTATTATCAAATTATATTTTCGGATAAAAATTGCATGCTCAATAGCCTACTAAATAAATAGCCTACTAAACAAGTTAAGAGCATAAAAAAGTTTTCACTTTTAGGGTGTTCACTGTCAATACTAATTACGAGCATCGTCAACTGATGCTCGTAATGAGTGAAACCGGTCCTGCCATATTAAATAAAGTGGAATGAAGTACAAAGGAATATTGTGTTTATAATATAATGCCTTTCCACCAAGTATTGACAGTGAACACACTAAAAGTAAACTGAATTACGTTTTTTTTTGTTGTAGATTTATTAATTCTAACAGCTTATTGGATGTGTGACCAGGACGTGGTGCTAAGATAAGGGTGGGAAACCTTGTCATGAAACCAGCCACTCTTCCGATCGACTCATTTCAAAACTATTAAATTCGGATAAAGTCATTAGACTTACGTTTAGCAAATATGTCCCTTCAGCTTTCGGCAACTTTCCCAAAGCTACTAGCCAGCTTAGGCTAAAAATGACAACCGCTCGAGTCCCGGTTGCAACCCCTTCGGTCTTCCGGATTTACATGAAATGTCCGGCGCAAACGGACCTCACGTTAATTAAGCGCTTATTGTATACCGCACACACATGTAAATATATGAAGACTAAACGAGCATTAATCTATTGATACTCTCCGCTGACAATGAATATTAAACAATGTAATTCTTAATACAACCAAGCTACGGTACTTTTTTACAATCTTATCTTGTCCGACAGTCTACATGAATTTAAATCTACCCACTCCCCCCAGCGCTGTGTACGAAAACAAACCACCCTTGTGTATCTGTCGGGTAGTCTATACGGCGGGGAGTCATCAGCTGTGAATCGGCCGATCCCGTAATTTGGATGTCATTCGTTCATCTTGGGCGCTTTGTTAGAAAACAAATTATTGGCACGTAGAATTAAGGTAACATAAGAACAATAATAGTTGAACAGTTAAACATAACTCACGATTCTCGCTCTGGCCCGCTGTTCAAATTATTTCGATCCTTATATCAATTAAATGAATTTATTAATCTACTCACAACCGATCGCAGGTAATGAGACGGTCCAGACTGCAAAGTTCCCTCTAAGCTGCGCGCGTGCGCGGCCGCGCAGCAGTTGGGAATCCCCCGCGCACTCATTTCGGGTGCAAGACAATTGTTCAATTAATATTTGATCGTTCCGCGCAGCCTTTGAAAGTTCCACGCAGCTAACTTCTTGCCTTAGAGGGAACATTGGTCACTCCATAGTAAGGAAACAAAACTTGTGTACATAATTTAAACGATTCAAATTTTAATATATTCTCGTAAAATTGTTATTAACATCAAACACGTTACTACGTTAATTCTTTGAGAGTACTGACCCTAAGCAGAATTTGTAAGCTTTGGGCTCATTAGCTTGAAGAAATTTTCGATGCTGGAAAATTATTTATTAAGATTTTCAGCTACCGTATGGTCAGTGTTAAGGCTATAGTCAATTTGAAAGTTTTTTTAGTGAAACATAAACTGTATAATATTTTAAATGAATCAAAGTGTTTCAATTTATGTATGTACTTTTGGTAAAAACCATGCATTTTTTAAAAAGTCGAAAATCATGCATTTAAAGGTTAGAAGAAACAAAATCAAAATAGTATCTACCCTTATCGTTTATGCAAAAACAAAAACAACCAATAAATGTTTGGTTTTTAAATAAAACCTTGTCACAAAGTAATCATGTTGTTTGTAATAAAAATAATAAAACATTTTTAGTACTTTTTCCTGCATAAAATTTATTGGATTAGAACCGGTTTCGCTCGTCGCAAGCATAATAAACTGATAAGAAAAATATATAAACAGTGCTATTTATACACGCATGGGCCGCCTGTGTGGTCGAGTGGTCAGCGTTGTTGGCTACCGCTACGAAGGTCACGGGTTCGAATCCCAGTACGAGCAGTTTTATAAATTGATTTTTCAATCGATTTATGAATTTCTGTTCAAAGGCATGGATGTATGTGATGTCTTGAATTATCCCCTCCCACCCATCCTATCCTATGGTCGGGGCGTATCGAGAGCGATTAGCTAACCACTAGTCCTGTCCTAGCCCTATCCTTCTATTCCTACTCTCTTTGTAAAAAGAGAGGTTGAGCAACTAAGTAACTAGCAGTTCTTGTAGAAACACTTCTGTTGAGATAAACTCCATTAGGAGTCCATATGCTCCACATTAGGAGCGGACATGGTAAAAAAAATATAAACAAATTTAAATTGAAATAAAAGGTGTAATATTATTTTTATTATAATGCCATTCCACCAAGTATTGACAGTGAACACCTTAATAGTGATCATGTTGTTTATATCCACAGTAAACATGTTTTGAATATAGTTACGTTTTGGCACTCTACGCTGACGGTAATTAAGTTATTAGTGATACATAAAATTGCTACCTTGGGGCTGCTTTCCCAACTGAAAGCTTATTCTATAAGAGGATCAAAATGCATCACTAGAGTTTTAGTTTAAAGCTACGTACAATACGTGGAATAATCTATGTTATTTTATATTAAAATGAACTTCCACAAACTTACCGCTGAATCCATTGAAACTAATTAAGGTATTGATATTAGTCAAATCATTTTAATAATTAAATTTAATTGATGCAATATTTTGTAAAATTAAGTACCTATGTTGAGTGATAAAAGTAATTCGATGTTTTACTCTACACACTTCAGTCTACCCTCTGCATTGACATGATACTTAGTTTATCTAAGTAGGAATATTAGATTAAAAACATAAAATTATTTTTAACAGCCTGTAAGAATCACTACAAAACTGTGGTAGTAGTTTTCAAATCAAAAACGTGGAACTTTTTAGTTTTCACTTCAAGTTTTCAAATCAAAAATATGTACGGTACGACGTATAATTTTCATTTTTAATAATAAGGCACATGTCGACTCCAACAAAAATATCTCAATAACAGTAATTTCAAGTATGTTTTTTGAAGCAGTTAAACTCAGTCACTTTCTTCTTCTTATTAGGAAAATACAAAATAAAGTATTTGAAAAGGTGAACGGATTCTTCCAAACAATAATTCCCCATTCAGAATACATCGTATACATACACTTTCGCACATACTCCGGACACTCCGTACATTTTAACATTTTTCATGCTAAAATTATTGTTTTATATTAAATCTAAGGGTCAGTCTAGATCGCTACGTCTACATCGTCACCTATAATTAAGACAAAATTAACAAACACTCGTGTAATTACTGTAATTGATCAAACCTAGCATAATAGGATTTTCAAAACACCCCAGTTGAGTTAAGCATTCTGTATAATATTACGAAAAAAATATCTGTAAAAAATGAACAGAAAACCAGTAGCGTGCTTAAGCTTTACAAAAATTTAGTTGATTTGTTATTATTTTTATTATCATGTCATTCCACCAAGTATTGACAGTGAACACCTTAAAAGTGATTTTTTATTGTTAAAAGTATAGGTCAAACGAATTCAACTGCATCAATTGAAGATGATGACCATTGCTGTGTACTGTGTAGATTAGGGCCTCCAATCTCGGGATACCGTCCAATTTTGTGATAAAAGACAAAATTTTTAGAAAAGTTTTTGAAAACGGGCAACCAGCCATTTTTTTATAAAAATCATACAATGAAAAAAGTCCCAAATTTTTCATTTTTGGAATTCCGTAAATTCCTTGCTTTTTGAAATCGGCCATTGACTAAAAAAAATAATCTGCGAAAGAGCTAAAAAACAACTCTCGACATCGACTCCGACTCCACTGTCCTGTACAGCACCTCTTCACCAAGGCATCGGCAGAGTAATGACAAACCCACTCCGTCATGTTATTGATAATTAATATGAAGATAAATACATCTGAATAATCCCAAAAAATGAAACCATAAATGGTTAGTAAACTAATACTTTTGACACAGTTTCATTTTATTTTGGTGAAAAATAGAACAATATTTAGTTTCACAAGAAATGTGAAATTGAACGCCTGAAGATGCCGAAAGGCGAAACCCAGGTCATTAGTGACAAAATTTGTTTGAATGTACGTAATTTGAACGATTCAATTTTAATATGTAATTTAATTGAAAGCTTTTTGTCACCAGGTAATCTGCAGAAATTCTTCACCACAGTCGGAACATTGATAACTGTGCTACATTATTAAATGACATTAAAAACATAAGGTGCCCGTTTTTCTTTTGCAAATTAATGTTTTCATTCTAGAAATAAAGATTTTTAGAGAATTGCGTTGGTTTCTGCGGGATTAAGTTTAATTTTCGGAGATAAAACGAGTACCATGTTGGTAAACGGCAGTTTATGTTTTATTACTCAAATAGTTTTAAACTATTTAGCTGACATTTTCTATTATTGTGCTTTCAGCGAGTACTTTTTGAAATTGTGTTATAAAAATATATTAACAGGATACATATAATACAATGTACATGTCTCTTCGTTCAGGGTGTAGCATGTTTTAATAACAAAAACTTCTTAGATTCCCAATCACGTTAAAGCTAATTACAAAGCTTAAAACATATTTCTACCAATGTGTTTTTCAAACCATAGACCTTTATTTTTTCACCCGGTGATGTATTGAAGTCATATTCATTTGTGTTGCTAGTAACGTCCAGATAAGATTTCTGCAACTGGTTGCACAACCGCCGCATTTCATTCCAACGACTTGCAAGTTTACAGTAAAACAATCATGATAGTAAATTCTTTTTTTTTGTATTTAACATTTTTTTTAAAATAAATACTTGATAGATGCGCCAAATATTTTAAAGTTGAAAGATCGTACGACAAAAACTCGATGAGAATTGACATCAAAAACACCCATTCACGCCTTAGATCGCAAATCTAAATTTGACATTGACCTTACTGGGATTCGGACCCAGACCCGCCTGATCGGTAGAGTAAGCTCTGGCCAACGAGACCATACATGTATAGGGATGTAATTGGCTATTTTTTTTAAAATGAAATTTTGTTTACTGAACATTCACAATTAAAACTCTTAATGGATGTTTTCTCCATCCAAAGCTTTCTTTCAACTGCCAGAAACTTAAGTAAGACATTGCCAAACTAGAATTTGTATCCGCAAAAGAAAGTTATAACCAGTGGAGGCTCGTCCGTACGCACTGCGAAACTGCAGCACCCCCAAGTAGATTGAAAATAATGTAATATCATGGATGTATTATACATACATACATCTTTGTATGTTACATTAAAATATCAATATTATTTAAGCGTGCATTAAGGCTTTTCCGCGCACCGATACATCCAATAATTATCGTACACCGTGGTACTAACTAATATCAGAAAGCGATGTAACACGTACATACATTTTGTTCAGTACCGTTTTCGATGGAGTATACTCACACGCACGTGAAAGGGGCGCGAAAAGAGGGCTTGCAGCTAAACGCTTGGACTTGTACTGCCACTCCAACAGGACCGGCGCGAGCGGCGTGGCTGAGAGCACGCGTGCGACAATTTCGGTTCGAACTTTTTCACAAGCTAATGCCGCATGTAGAAGTTATTTACAATCAAATGCAATCTACTAATCGATACATTTTCAATTAAAGAAATTTTAAAAAGTTTTACTTATGCCATTGTATAAATACGAGATTGTTATAACGAGTTGTATCAGTCTCGGTAAGCCGCAAATATAATATGTGCGATGTTATAAATAGGGATATCAAATAAATAAGACGGAAGCAAAAAAAGCAGAAGAATGAATTTTACAATGAAATAAAAACACGTTTTAAGTATAATTTTTGATGTTAAAAATAAAATATAATCCAAATGTACATTTTTTTTATTTTTAATGTACTGCAGCACCCCCAGATATTTTATTCACGAACCGCCACTAGATAAGACTTAATATTGTACAATGACCACAAAATAATATGAAGATCTTGTATCCACCCTAGAAATACAAAAGCCTGGAAACTGAGAGCTTGCCCCACCGGCTCAATATAGTATCAGTTTGTTAATGTATCATAGATGCGTAGAGACTTTTAAAGGAAACAAAAAAATCCTCATAAAAGTTTCAATTTTAAAGTATTGCCAGGTGAGTCAAAAGGTGAGTTTTATATCGAAAACAAAAAGTAAAAAATAACGCAACAGCAAGCATTCTACAAGTATATATTGCATGTAGATTCTTTTCGTTCTGCCGATGCAATATTGGCGACCCGTTTGGTTTCTCTGGGGGAAGTTTTGCTTTAAAAAAAGATATCCATTACAAAAATGACGTTGACTCGGAACTGCGAACATTTATTGCATCCTACCCCGTTATCTCAATTTAATCCCAGCTTCAAAATATTGCGTTTGATGTAATTTTAAATGCATGTAGATTCATATATTTTAGAATAGTTTATCATGAAAACGTATTACACAAATTTCCAAATTAATGAACAACACAGACTGAGTATGCCAAAACAAACTTTAAATTACGTCGCTAGCCTTACCCAATATATTCGACTGATTGTTTAAATGAAATGTGTACAATAATTCAATACAGTTTGTTTCACAGTTAATAAAGTTTCATAGTCTTCCTATTAATATTGTTAATTTATTCCCGATACAAATATTGCTTTCATATCGGCTCTTTCATCAATCACGCTTGTTCAGCAAACGTAAATTATTAGAATCTCGCTCGTCAACTTTCCAAGAGGAAAACTAATCTACATTCATTGAGTTTATTGCCAATCATCTATTCCGATTAATATGCGTACCATTGAAAAGTTAATAGTTTATTATCATTTTTGCAGCAAAAAATAAGCAGATAATGTACAATCGTACGTATTGACAATCATATAATAAAAATAAAACCGACTAAGGAACCAAGGAATGAAGTTTTATAACTCCATAATATTCAAATAGAATTCAAATGTGTTATATTTTTTACACTTTTGAATGATCAAGATTTTTTCATGATGGTGAATGGTGATGCATAAATATACAGATAGGCGTCGGGGTTAAACTTTTGATACGTATATATGTTATATATAGTATGGGCAATAAACAGTTTAATGATTAAGGTCTAGGCTTTTGAAGCTCCCGATAAATGTATTTGAAACAAGTATGTACTCATTTTTGTCCAAACGATGAAAACCGGCTACGCTTACTTTTTCAACCAATGCTCGCGATGAGCGAAAACGGTCATTATCCTCTGATAAAACTACGAAATTAGTAAAATAAATGTGTATGTCAATTATATAAATAAATAACACAAATACGACTGTGTTGAGTGTGGAAGATTAAAAATGTTTTTTTTTACTAGTTTCACTTCTCTCTAATCTTTCAAATCAATCGATCAGCTATGTATGTATGCATGTTTGTCTAGAGAGATAGATACGTACGGTTTCTTTTGACCCGCGTCGCGCATCTGTTTTCTCCAATGAGCGAGTAAGAAGTCAGACGATACCTTTTAGTTTACCGGTCGCCAAAGTTTTGGACAACGTTAATTTGGACAACGTTTCGGGCCACACAAATCACAAGTTTGTATCCATCGTACCACTAATTGCACGCACCAACTATACATCCGCTCAACATTGGAAGTGAGCATCACTAAATACTATATAACGCCATTCCACCAAGAATTGACAGTTATATGACTTATTATATTTATAAAGTCATTAACCATTTTGACGCTCTACCTCCGCATCATTTTTATGTTGCTTAAAAATTAAGTCAACAATAGTTTTAAAATATCCGATGCCTACAACTTTTTTGATTATTGTTTAATAATTATGATTATAATACAGTGTTTTCGCGGAATTATTAATTTTAGAAAAATACTGTAAATCTATGAATTTTTTTAATCGTGAAATTCCACTTAGTGCAATTTTATAAAATTATTTTATTTCCGATATTTTTTACTCGATTACTCGTTTGGCGAACGAGATGGTTTTATAAAACGATATTTTCCTAATCGACTTGGGAGACAATTGCAGTACTCGCTATAAAACAATTATGGCTATATTTCGACAAAGAAAATTAAAAAAGCGTTGTAGACAAATTTAACCGATTTTGCATGTGACACTAAACATGTTTATTTAATCATTGAAAACAGTTATCCAATGCGCTGCCACACCGCTCGTCCAATTGCAATAAAACTTTTTGCTTGCACTTTCGGGAAGGTTATAGGCATATTAAAATTAACTTACAGTAGGTCTTATACATACAAATCAATGTTTGTATATCTGCCATTCCGTTCATGCAATTTAACCGTCTACTGACGATCAAACAGCATTCAGACAATTCAAATTTGACGTTTGATTGTTTGTATTTAAAAATGGAATATTTCAAATCTGTCAAATCATGTGGTCTACATTTTGATATTCCGTTCAAATGTGTTTCGTGAATTAGGTGTGATTTTTTGTTCGTATTGTATGCGTTGCCACACCACTCATCCGATTGCAATAAAACTTTGACAAACATTTTGCTTGCACTTGCGCAAAGTTTAAAGGCACATCAAAATTAACTAACAGTAGGTCTTATATATAAAAATCAATGTTTGCATGTCTGCCATACCGTTCATGCAGCTTGCGCGAAGGTTATAGGCGTAGTACAATTAAATTACAGTAAGTGTCGCGTGTGTCGTACCATAGACAATCGACAGCAAACGTCAAACATCAAACAGACAGAAAAAGAAAACATGCACTTCAATAAACACAATGACAAACAAACACTTTCTTTCTTGAAGTGGCATTGCAACGCTATACATATATTACTTATTGTAAAATTTTAGCTGAAAGAACAACAACTTAGCTGACGCGACAATTTTTTCTGGTTGTAAATTTTTCATGCCATCCTATTATCATAATTAATTTAAAGTATAGTTCAGCAATTTCAACATACCCTCTTAAAAACCATTATTTTGCAATATCATTACACCCAATCCTTATTTTACGCGATTTTTTTTTGCGCGATTTTGAATTTACGCGATTTTTTTGGATGGCACCGTTAGTTTTTTTTCAAAATTTGTGAGGTTTTGTTACGCGCCACTTTCTGGAACCTATGTATCGTGTAAAAATGGATTGGGTGTATGTTTATCGTAAAAAAATATGAATTTAAAAAAAGGATACCATTTTGAATTTTACAGTCGATATAAGGGTATAACAGGATTGAATTCCAGAATTTACACATCATAATAATAGTAATAATGCTACCACAGCGCATTTGACAGTATTAGCAAAGGTATGTGATACATCCAGTTAGGATATAATTGAATTTGTAGCGTTCCTGCATATGCAAGGCGCATTTCACAACATTAACCGCTGCAGAAAATCATGAACAGAGAGAGATTCCGGGAATTATTTCTGCACTACGTATCCACCTGACATTCCTTGACACGATGTGATATCTTCAAATAATTTGTTTTCCCACACTATCTGATTTTGATCGGCATCCTCCTTCCGTAACGAAGTGACGACTGAACTATTTGCTTAAAAGGGCAGCTAATGAAAGCGAGTTTTTTCTTAGAAAACTTTATGAAAAATAACAGTCACGGGAAATGTAGACATCAAACCGAAACCGATTTTTTTGAAAAAAGAAAATTGAGAAAAGAGAAGAATTGCATTAGATAGACCACAGAAGGCGACGATTGAACTTTCTCGGCATGTACTATTTTACACACATTCATTTATCTCCGTAAAAAACGCGTGACTGCACGTGTGGTCTTATTCATCAATATGCTGACCGCGTACTTTAAAGCTGTCTAAAATTATGACGCCGTGAGCGTTGTTTTGTGTATTTTGTAGTGCTGAATAAGTAAATTTCAAAAAATCCACGTCTGAGTTTTGGACTGGTACAATCTCGAATGCATATTTTTTTACCTGCGTTTTGATGTCTTGTGGGTGTGATTTGCAGGCCCTGGTAGCAGGTAAACAATGCTGTTTGTGTTTTTTTTTCAAACTCTCGAATCTTTTAATATGAATGATGGTTATGATTTACAAAATGTTTCCATTATCAACACTAGACGTTAAGGGAAAAAGGATCTAAATATAAAAATATTGATTTTTAATTGACGCACAACAAAAAAATCTCACACAAAGTATGAGGGAAGTTGGAAAGAATTGTGAAAATCGGCACATGATTTATCTAAAAGAATGAATGTTTGTGATGTATATATTTACACTTAAGTATCACACCCTAAAAATGGCTTTCAAAGAACAACGACATGTTTGCCTGTTATCCTTTCCATGTCTGTCTTCTCTATTTGTTTTTCAAGAGAGGGTGAGTGACTAAAAACAATCATTTCTTGTGGAGATGCTCTACGCTCGTAGCAAACATGTTAGAAGAAATATTCAGGCAGATAATTTTTCCTATACGGTCAGAATATTAAATCTTTCTTATTTATAGGAGCAAAGCACTTAATTTTTATAGTTCATATGATCGATTAATACGACAGAATGTATTTGAAAAGAATAAAAGATTTTTAGTACTTTTTCCACTTCAAATTTATTTGATCAGGACCGGTTTCGCTCCTCACGAGCATTATCAACTGATAAGGAAAATAAATAAAACAGTGCTATTTATACAAGTTTAATTGAAACAAAAAGGTGTAAGCAATTACTAACAATTAAAAGGATTTACAAATTACATTATAATTACACAAAATTAAAATGCTTAACACCTATAACATACAATTAAAAAATCACCAATAAATATAAGTATAATGATGTCAATTAGAATTTGGGAATTTTTTAAACAAAATGAAACTCTACATTACTAAAGTGAATAACTTAATGATGATAGTAGATGATAATTAAAATTAAAATGAATGTCCCAGTAACCAGAATAATGATTTAAAAGTAACTTAAAGTAAACTTATTGATTAATAATATGTATTTATGTACACATTAATAAAAAATTACATCTAATAGCAGGTGATTTTTGTATTCGTAATAAATATTAAAAAACAAACTCTTCTTTATTAGGGTGTCTACGATTTTTGTGACGTAAAACCACGAGATTTTCGCGTCACTGCTCGCGCAAATCCATCTCACATAGGTATTGCGATATGGAACGAAAATATCAATAACGGTTAAAAATAATCAAAACCATCAATATGTCAAAAAACATTAAACGAGAATAAGTTCCACCAAGCACCAAGAAATTCCCCCAAGCACCTTCAGTCGAAATCTTAAATTATAGAGAATAAGTTCAATGAAAAATTCAAATGCGGATTTGATAATAACCAAGAACCGACGCATATTGCGTAAAATTCAATTTCTCTGAATTTGCTATTCTGAAATATCAATATTTTATATCTTACAACAGGTTTTTCAGTATTGAAAATATAGGCAAAATACCGGAACCTTGGTTTCTATAATACCGTCGTTGGTATTCCTAATTTTCATACCACAAACCGTGGCTAAGAAGAAAAACATTTTTTTAATATTAAGAATTCAAAATGTGTGCATCCCCGGGCAGAAGGATTTATGATTTATACACACTTGTCTGTCAGGTTTTATAAGAGGAGATGTGCTTCTTTTCCCCTATTGATGTCACTACATTTTTAAACAGAGTGCCTTTGCTAAATATGTTCCCAATGTTGATCATAGAGTTAATTTCAAATGAAGTATTTTTTACTGTACAGTTTAAAGTGTAAACTGTCAGTTGATTGTTGGTGAAAAGGTATAATAAATTCTTAAGAAATGTTTTTGTGTGTTAATTTCACAGTTTTATTACACAATTAAAACTGGTTTCGCTCAGTACGTGTATTGAATATGGAATTAGATAAAAAACTGTGTACTATTTTTTAACATATACAGCCAACACTTAATGACTTCTGTAGTCGTGTGCTTACCACAGATCAGAAGGGGTTTGGGCCAAGTTCTGGCAAGCAGGGCTGGATAAAAAAAGACGACTCCGACTCTAGCTTTAATATAAAAAATTGACTCCGACTCCAAATTAGTCCTTTCATTTCCTTTCATGTCCTTTCACCGGGGGGGGCGTTTTTAATTTTTTCAGAATTTGGGGGGCGCTGTAGGATTGCGAGGGAGCGATTGAGGATTTCAAATTCGTGAGCTAAAAAAAAAACAAGTTTCGGAGATATTTTGGGGAAAAAGTATAGGGAATCGAAGGATTTCAAATTCCTCTGTGAGGGGGGGGTAGATCATTTCGGATAATTTATTTCTGCAGAAGGGGGTGATTCTTTCAATACGGGTAAGTAACGCTGGTTTATATTATCCCACTTTTAATCTTGACTTAAATGAAAGGGTGCTCGAATTATTTTATTTATCTTTTTGACTTTAATTTTTCCATTACCCAACTAAACTAAATAATAATAAAAGCTTACGATTTATGATTTCTGTGTCAATTAACATAGTTTTTCATAATTATATTATATAGTCAAATTCAAAGATTGAATTTTTTTTTATATGCCTATTTACTTTTATTTTATCGTATGTTGTTTTCGTTTCATTTATAAATCATATATAAAAATAAAAATTTCAAAGTTACACGGACATACAGATCAAAATGTATCCAGAACCAACGCAAGCTGTACCCCTTTTATGTTTTCTTCCGCTTTGACACTGGCTGACAAAATGTATTGTTTTGGAGGCGGCGTTTTTAAAGACATTGAAATTTTCAGAGGTTAAAAATAAATGATAAATTTTCAAATGTTTTTAATAGAGAATCAATGCGTGCTATATTCTTATTCTACCATGCTTTCTTCCGTCTAATCTGTGCTTTATGACTTGTTGATTAAACATAACTTTTTTGGTGCCGGCGTTTTTATAAAAATAATAAAACTTCAGAGATAATAAGCACACCAAAAATATTTTGTATAAGGAATGAATACAAGCGATAATTTATTCACCATTTTTTACTTTGTCACTCGTGACTTGTTTAAAACCCTTTGCACACGCCACGATCCGGCCCTGACCACAGCTCTGATTTTAATAAAACCCCAATTGTCAGATAAAATAGATTTCAATAATTTGACTAACGATTTTGCGAAAAGAAAAGCATAAAAATATTTTTTTTGGCAAATTTTATGTTTAAAAAATAAAATCTAGTATCTCTAGTATTCTAAATTAACATACAACTTTTTATTTTTTTTACTTATTTGTAAGATATATACTAAATATGATGCATTGTTTCTCCGAACATATAACCAATATTTTCGGCAAATTAAAGAAAATCCCAACCTTACTTCTTGATTTTAGAAAAAAACAATATTTTAAAATAAAATATTATTTTTACATAAAAAAATAAGCCACCTGCAGTATAATATCATAGTTCATAAAAGGAAGTTTATAGTTAAAAAATAGTGAAGGGCTTTAAAAAAAAAATGGATGAAACATTGGGGACGGCAGGACTTCTTCCTACGCCACTGTGCACGCCCTAATATTAGAGGAAAACATATGTTCGTGTAGAACTGATGTACTCTTCGTAGGTTTATGAAGGGCTTAAAGTTCAAGTTTACTCAAATGTAGGGCACTCAAAGATCGATGATATCCTAGAACGAGCAAATATTCCCTTTTATACTTTACGATGGAGTGTAAGTCAGTGTTCTTCAACCTTTTTACATCCGCGGACTGGTAAAAATTGGAAAAAATTCTCGCGGATCGGCGACAACCAACATCACTCAATAAGTTCACTTTTAGGGTGTTCACTGTCAATACTTGGTGGAAAGGCATTATATTAATAAAAACACAATAATCCTTTGTACTTCATTCCACTTTATTTAATATGTCAGGACCGGTTTCGCTCATTACGAGCATCGTCAACTGATAAGAAATATAATTTAACAGTGCTATTTATACAAAAATGAACAGTTATAAATAACAATTGGCATTGAAAAGAAAATACCAATTACATTAAAAGTGATTCTAAAATAGCACAAAATTAAAATGTTTAACACATCTAACATATAATTAAAAAGTCATCTCAGATTAATAAATTTAGAATGGGAATTGAAAGTAATTACAAACATAATTAAAATTTGGGAATTCTTTGACAAAGTGATACAATAAAAATAATGACATTAATAATGACAATAATATAGTGAATAGGCTTAATGATAGTTAAGAAAATTTCCCCTCTTCCAAGTAGTTGGTAAGTGTACATAACTAAGTATGTACACTTACCAACTACTTGGAAGAGGGGAAATTTTCTTAACTATCATTAAGCCTATTCACTATATTATTGTCATTATTAATGTCATTATTTTTATTGTATCACTTTGTCAAAGAATTCCCAAATTTTAATTATGTTTGTAATTACTTTCAATTCCCATTCTAAATTTATTAATCTGAGATGACTTTTTAATTATATGTTAGATGTGTTAAACATTTTAATTTTGTGCTATTTTAGAATCACTTTTAATGTAATTGGTATTTTCTTTTCAATGCCAATTGTTATTTATAACTGTTCATTTTTGTATAAATAGCACTGTTAAATTATATTTCTTATCAGTTGACGATGCTCGTAATGAGCGAAACCGGTCCTGACATATTAAATAAAGTGGAATGAAGTACAAAGGATTATTGTGTTTTTATTAACTCAATAAGTTCTTAGAATGACATAGATCACGCCACTATTGACAAATAATTTTATAAGTACCAACCTTCAAATAATACAAGTCAAAATTTCATAACAATTTGAGTTTAGTTTGCAAGTTACAGTGGTTTAAGCGACGCTACTTTTGTAATTTTCAAAATAATGGAAAAATCTGAATTTCGTGTGTTGATAAAAAAAATCCTTTTAATGGAGAAAAATTACCGTTTAAGTAAAGGAATGGCTTGACAAGTGTTATTTGGAGTCTGTTACATCGAGACAAATGTTAGAGAAATGGTTTGCTGATTTATGGACGCTCATTTCATGATCTCTGAACTAAGCGTTCTGGTCGCCAGTACCGACGCGAGGTTATTTAGTGCCCTAAGCAACGGTTATAGGCGCGCCCCCTTTTTAACAAATCGTACCATATTTTTCAAAATAATGAAATAAACAATTTGGGATCATTAGATTTTTTTATATATCTGCTTCCAATGTTGAGCATATGGCCTCCTAATGGAGTATCTCAACAGAAAAAAAGTACGTAAACTGTATGTTACTCAGTCGCTCAACCTCTCTTTTTCGAATCATATAGAATACGATACATAATTAAAACGAACAATAATACAAACATCAAAATAAAATATTCTAATAATTATTATTATTAAAGTATATGGAAATAATTTAAATACTCCATTTATACGCCTCCTAATGGTTTGCGCCCTATTCGGTTGCATATTTCGCATGTATGGTGACGCCAGAACGCCTGCTGGTCGCCCAAATTCGGCAGTTGTTCCAGAAAACATTAAAAAGTTTCACGAAATATAATAGTTTTGACTGATATACTAAATTGTAGTTGCGTGAGATAGCTGACACCTTAAAGTTATCAGATGAAAATTCATTCACCATTTTGCATCATCATCGAGTAGATAATAAAGTTGAAAATTTTTTGATACATAAAAGTCTTGGCGGACCGGTAATAAAGGTACCATAGGTTGAAGAACACTGGTGTAAGTTATAGACTGCGTGTTATTTCAGAGGGTTCACCAAATTGTGTCAGTGTGGAACAGGTCAATGATACGATGTTAGATATGGGTTTTCCCATAATATCGGTGCATAGAAGAAACAATGTTAGCGTGGTCAGTGGTGCATATTGGTTGACGTTTTGAAAACCAATCCTGGAATGAACATTTTTCGACTTAGACATATTATGTCATCAAATGTTAGTGTAACAACGTTCAAAAATAACTCAAATTGTAATTTTGGAATTCCTAATGTTATGACTCTAAGTATTGTGTTTGTGTAATGAGCTTAAAAGTGACATGTGTTCAACTTTTAAAATTTATATGTAGCGCGTTTTATACAATAATGAACCACCTAGTCAAATTTTAAATAGCTTTTAGCAGATGTGCTTTTGTATTATTTTTTTAAGATTTTGTGTATAAGTTTTATACACTTTTCCAATGTTTTATAAGAAATGAATTTATCGTCCGAGAACAATTATTTTATATTTTAATTCAAGATCTTTCACATTGGCGTTTGTGATATCATTTCTCATATAATTTAAAATTTCAAAATTCTTGGAGTAGTTTCACCGATTGCATAATTTGTTTTTCCGTCGCTTCGTCGAGAAAGAGTTTTATAATAATTTTAATAAATAAACTCACTTTCACTTCACGATGATAAAGTAAACAGCTTGAAGTTGAATCTCATTTTCTTAAGAGTAAAAAAAATATTATGTTCCTCACAATATACACCGCATGTAACAGTATGAATGTGACCAAGAGTTAAACTTAACGACCAAGTACACGCTTTGTACAATTTTTAAAAAAAAAAAACGCGAGAAATTAAGGACTATTAATTTATTAATTAATTTCTTTCGTTCATGTATTAAATCGTTATAAATCGTTTATAAATCGAGTGTTATATTTTAACTAAATGACTTACTTTTAAGATATTGATATTTTTAATTTTGGTTATGTGCATCTTACTTTTCCATTGATTTTATGTTTAAACTTTAATCTAGTAAATAAAAGAATCTATCTAACAAGAAAAAATATTCGGAAGAAATAAAAAGACCCTAAAAAGAATTTGAACGTCTTTTAACTTGTATTTTCTCATCATTCTCCAATTAATAGTTTGGTGAAGGTGGAAAAACACACACTGCAGTGCAGCACTATTTTCTGTCTAAAAAAACCCAGATTTGGTAGTCATGAACAAAACTAGACTGAAATATGTCTTCAGGTTATTATAAAATGCAATAAGTGTTATTAAAATAATTTTTTTAAAGCACTCGAGAAACTACGATAAGGGATGTATTCAACATTTACAAAAAGCATTTTGTTAATGTTCAATACAATTTTTCATTAGACATTCATAGCCATTATTGAAGTAGTAATTGTCAAATGGACAATAGAGGAATGTAGAAAAAAATCAATCTTTGACTTACTGTTATGAAAAAAAAAATGCAATTGGTTGAGATGAATAAATTTATTGAAAAAAAATTAGAGGTCACTGCTTAGGCATCCCACAGGCTCCGTGTTCATTTTATACAGCAAACTGTTTTTTATCCGTTTTCGCTCCCAATGTACAGCATATAGCCTCCCAATCGAGGTATCTCAACACAAGTTTTTTCTACGAGAACTGCTTGTCACTCACTTTTTTTCAAAGTGAGTAGTAGGGAAAGAAGGATAAGGCTATTACAGGAGTAGTGGTTAACTAATCGTTATTGCTACACCCAGTTACTAAAGGATCAGAAGGATGGGAGGAGAGGAAATAATGCGAATTGACATCACAAACTACCAGTCTTCGATTACAACTTTGAATTGTATAATTCTTAAATTCACTGTGATCTTACCGGGAGTCGAACCCAGACCTGCGTGATCGGTAGAGCAAGCTCTAACCAACTGGACCACGGCAGGCGACATAAACAATAGAAGAAAATCATTTATTATTGAAAAAGTTTTAATTTTTTATTGTCAAAAAACATATCTATTTGATACTAAGCAGTCAATGTATTAATTGAAATAATCAAAAATAGACTTCTTAAATTGACGAACACGTGAATGTGCCTAACTGTGTTTAATCGCAATTTATAATTATGGTGTAGAAAATATCTGTTCATAGATATGTAATATACTGTTTTGATACAGCGGTGGATAGTACAAACACTTTATAACATCACCATAGCGACCGCCAGCTTCCCCCACCTGCCCATTCCTCGCAACAGGTGAGGCCTGGCGGCAGTGGCGTAGCTGCAAGATTTCCCACCACCCCCAATTTATGATACAATATAATGTTGACGGATTGAATACATTCACTTCATTTTTTTACTATGTTATTAACTGACATATTGTGTCACTGGTGGTTTTAATTTGACTTCAATATAAATTTAATTACTTGAAAAATACAATACTTTTTTACACTTTATGTCACATTTTGTAATCTATACAGTAGAATCATGCCAAAGGGAAGATTTTTAAAATATGTATATTAATTAATAATCAGTTTTAGTTTAAGTTCCTGTTATAAAAAAATAATTATATAATCATTATTCATTATTGTAAGGCGCTTTTAAAGTGTTCACTGTCAATTATTAAAGGAAACTTATTATAGTAAACAATAGTGATGAGAAAAATCAGTCCTGATTAGGGAATCCAATCCCGGGATTCCGTACAGTTTTCGATACATTTCGATCCCGGGATTAGAAGACATGATCCCGAAACTTTCGGGATCGGTTTTTTTATAAAACAAACGTGTTGGTTTTTAAGCCGAGCTGCAGCTTACATTCTTTGCGATAAGACTTACCGCATACAAAAACGCAATTGGATGCCTAAGGAATCAAATTTCTTCATCGCATTTATTTGAATGCATTTTAAAACAGTAATAATTTTAAGGTACCTTTGTTTTCTACATCTTCGTAATGAATGTTATCAGATATCAATCGCAGTGTTTTTTTGCGTGATTTAATGTTTCTTTTGTTCTATTAACATCAATTATGTAATAAAACACGTGTTAACCAAAAATATTTCAGTTAGCTTTCTATATGAACAGTAAGATAAATATCAAAGGCACCGTAGCGGGTGGTGTTGGGTACAATGTTGAGTACCCTAGGAAATTCAAAAAAAAATGACTGATGTATTCTTGTGGAATGTGGACATGGCAAAAAAGGTATTTTCACCATAGTGTCTCGCTTAAGGTTCCTAACCTAAAATCTTTATACTAAATGATTACTTTTAATACCGACATACTCATGTAATTTAATCTTTTTAGGAACATCATGTGAAACTTTTAATTTGAGAAGAAAACGTTATTTACCAGGGCATTAAGTTGCCTACGTCAATTTATAAGTTCCCCTCGCTCGTGGAAATACTTTATCAGAAGTCAGGACGTACTCATCGATACATTGTATGCCATGCAGCGGCGTATTACGAGGAGAGGAAAGTGCACTTTTTGGGAAGGGATTTTCGAACAGAAAATTTTGAAGAATTAAGCACACGAAAAGTGCCATTTATAAAAAAATCAATGAAAATTAATATTCCATTCAGCATGTCCTCTTTGGTCTAATTTGTGCTTTTGAGGCACTCGATAAAAAAAAATATATTTATGAAAGCTCAAGGATTATCATTAAACCTCAATATTGATGGAGATAGAAAGATGTGTCTGCTAAACTAAAATGTTTTCTTCAACTGAGAACTGACAGAACCTGTCAGTTCAAGTTCATCCGTGCACTTGAACGCCTGAAGATGCCGAAAGGCGAAACCCGGGTCGTTAGTGACAAAATCTGTGTGAATGTACATAATTTGAACGATTCAAATTTAATATTGAAATTCCACCAAGCACCTTCAGTCGAAATCTTAAATGATACCATTTGTTGAATCCTATGGCACAGCTGTTAGCGTTGGTGGCTTCCGTGCCGGATCTCACGGGTTCGAGTCTCAGTTCGAACATTTTTTTTTTGATTTACCGATTTCTGTTCGAAGGCTTGGGTGTTTGTGATGTCTAAAAAAACCCTCCCACACTTTCATTCCTTCAATAACTGATCATAGCAAAAGCGGTTAGTTAACCATTAGTCCTGTTCTAGCCTTATCTTTCTATTCCTACTACTCTCTTTGGTAAAAGAGAGGTTGAGTAACAAACAAGGCTCGTAGAAAAAGTAACTGTTGATATACTTCTATTAGGAGGCCATATGCTCCAGATTGGGAGCGGACATGGATAAAAAAATCTTAAGGTTTTTTGATGATAAAACTTCACATACAATCATTTTCAATTAATCTTTGGACATATCATAATCAGAGTCCGATTCCTCATTCACAATTTCTCGTATATCCCAATCTTTTCCGTCATGATAATCACGTAATAATAAAGTTGTATAAAGGTTTATGGCGGTATAGGGTATAACCAATGCCATACACAATTAATTGAAAACACGCACAAAAAGTTAATTGCACACACAATTAATTACCAACAAATACACACATTTGCCTAAAATTTTCTCATTAATTAGATTAGTACAAAATAAAAGCATTTTTAGTCAGCACAACTTTTAAAATGTAGCAAAACACAGTTCTATACGGTAAGAATAAAAACACAATAATGTGTATAAATACGTAAAAAGATCGCGGGAATATTCAATATTAACGCGACAAATTGATACCGCGCACAGTCCGTACTTGATCGCCGATAATGTAAAACAGTGTAAGAACTGCGCAGTCGCGGGATTTTCCCGCATTTCAAACTGATTTGAATCCTTAGCGGCAAACCCGATAGATCGAAATTAGAAAGGGCTTGTTTACAATATTTAGACCTAATTGTTTTGCCAACCGTACAGAGGTTGCAGTAACAGGGTAAATCGGGCGATATTTTAATAAATTAATCAGTCCTGTATGCAAAAGATTTCGTACATTATTCGTTGAAACTTCGCATGAATGGCAATGAGGACTCATTGCCATTCATGCAATTGCTGCCCCTATTTTTCCTCCATTTTTAAGTCACTTCTTTTTTTAATTTTGTTTTAACGGATAATTTATCTTTATTGTTAACTAATAATTTGCCTAAAGAGCTTTTACAGTAAAAGGCTGGTCTAACACTATCAGCTAGTTGTTTTTTAATTTTAAGACTAGTATTTCCTAAATAAATGATTTTCGGAAGGACACGTGTTCAATCAGGAACAGGGGATAAAAATGTTACACCCAAATACGGACAGTCATAAGCTCTTTTTCCAGGAAATTTTAGAAATTAATAGGGCACAGTTACATAGTCTTCCGATTTTGAACGCGATATTAAACCTTCCTGGCTCTCCACTTCTATACCCTATATAAATAATATCATAAATAATATCATAAAACCTTTGCCGACAAACAAATAAATATAATTCTAAAAACCACTCACTACTCAAATCTTTGGGAATTCCCATGAGCTTACCCTTTTCGCCAGCGATGGCTTTAGACTCAGTGATACATTTATTTAATATATAAACACGAAACATCCATTTACTAAGCGTCAGTTCAAGTTCATCCGTGCGCTTGAACGCCTGAAGATGCCGAAAGGCGAAACCCGGGTCGTTAGTGACAAAATCTGTGGGAGTGTACATAATTTGAATGATTCAAATTTAAGAGATACAAGATTTTATTTTGTAAAAAATTAGCAAAAAAATGTAGTGAAAAAATATTTTCCTTGCATTTCTTTTCCTAAAATCGTTAGTAATATTAGCAAAATAATAATTAGCAGTATAAACACATTTACTCTGTTGGTGTCTAATTAAAAGCAGGGCTGTCAAGTTTTACTCGTGTAGTCGGACTGTCCTATCCTTACCGGAGTCGGAAAAAGCTAGCGACTCCGATTGCTTTAATAATCTGTATAATTTAATAACCTATAATTTTAATTGTATGTTATAAGTGTTAAGCATTTTAATTTTGTGTAATTTTAATGTAATTTGTAAATCCTTTTCGTTGTTAGTTGTTGCTTATACCCTTTTATTTCAATTTAACTTGTATGGCACTGTTTAATTTATTTTTCTTATCAGTTGATAATGCTCGCAAGGAGCGAAACCGGTCCTGATCAAATAAATCTTAAGTGGAAAAAGTACTAAAAAAACTTTTATTATTTTTATTCTTCTGTGTAGGTAACCGATTGCATTTTGTGAATAAGTAAAACACATTTTCAGGGAAATTTTTTCTTTAATTAAGAGAACTGTTTACCCCACCGATTGTAATATTTACTTGATGTTATATTTCTAAGCCACCTGTTCTATTCAAAATGTTATTTACTTATAATTTACTGTTCACTGTTCATGCTATTATTGATTTCAAAAATTATTAAACTGTTCATTGATATTCATTAATTATGTATTATTTTATTAAGCCTATCTTACATAATTCATACATTCTGTCTTACATAAGAAGTTTTATATCAAAATGTGGAATAAGTACAAAATAATAGTTTTATTTTTTCAGAGACATTAGTTTTCATAATGCTTGGTGCAAAAAAGCCCAGGTTTTTCTCTAGTCATCCTTGTTGTGATCCTCTCTCCAGTCTTTCCTCCAATCTAATATTTTTATAATTAATAAAGAAATACTATTTTTACAAAGTTGTCTCACTCTTTGAACCCAAATTGAAGTCAGTTTATTATACCATTATTAAGATGTTCCCTGAATTGAAATTATCTTTAGTATTTTAATTCAAATTCCATCAAGTATACTATCGTCTATCAGTTATAAGTATTAAAACGAAATATAAATTTGCAATAATTTATTACAACAATCCAATCTTAGAACACAAATTGAGTGTAGTATGTATTAATTAAACTATAAAGGTGGTCCTTAAATTACAATCATGTTGAGTATTCAAAAATTATACAAAAAACATAAAATTCAAATTTGATTTTTACTATATAAAACATAGATAAATACTTATTCACATATAAATTTCTAATTGTCATAATATAATCCTTTGTGACAGCTTCTTAATTACAACAGTTGACTTTTTGACAACTATTGACATTAACAGTGTACAGGTGAAAAACGATGAGTTTTAAAGAACCTTACATTATAATTTGTCGAGTCCTATGGCGCAGCGGCTAGCGTTGTGGGCTTCCAAGCCGGATCTCACGGGTTTGAGTCTCAGTGGAACAGAATTTTCCAATAGATTTATCTATTTCTGTTCGAAGGCATGGGTGTTTGTGATGTCTAAATAAGATGATTCCCTCCCACTCTTCTTTCCGATCCTTTAATAACTGGGCGTAGCGAAAGCGTTTAGTTAACCATTAGTCCTGTCCTACCCTTAAGGGTCCTTCTATCCCTACTACTCTCTTTGAAATAGAGAGGTTGAGTGACTGAGTAACAAACAGTTCTTGTTGAAAAATCTTTGTTGAGATTTCTTCATTATGTAGCCATTTGCTATACATTGGGAACGGACATGGATTCAAAAAAAAAAAATGATTTTTGAAAAACTCGAATATCTCTAAACAAGGTTTCTTGACTTAAAGTTTTCTGGCAGAATACCGACGATATAGTTTATTAACAATACGTGTATTCATTCAATATGTTTATTCAAAAGAAGCAGTAAATTCTATGAGATTTTTTATGCTGACATCTGCCCAAAAATATATCTAAGAAGTTTATAATATAACGGTAAATATTATCAAAGCTTTGCATCAGTTTCAATAGATTTCAGTGCAAATTATAAATTCTGTAAAATAGTGCTGTAATTAAGCAAATATAAAATATTCTTAGTAGGTATAGAAATATTTTTTCAGTATCACACGTGACTTATTGATAAATATAAAAAAATATTTTTGTAGTATGTAATTCCATAGTTTTTATTCTTATTTTAGTTGGTTATTTTCTAACTCTAGTTCAACCTATAACTTTGGATGTTATTTACTCTACACTAGGGAATCCAATCCCGAGACAAAATGTTGATCCCGGGATTTCGGGATTAGAATTTTTCAATCCCGGGATCAGTACATTATTATAAGAATTAAAATTGATAATATTGTTGAAAAATAAATTTAAAAAAACATTCTTTATTATATAACCAGCTGTGGGCTTCCAATACTTTACCAAAAAGCTCTCTTAATCTCAGTTATTCGCGATGTACAGGTAAATGAGTGGATTTTTTAATCACTCTTTTTTAAACATGCGTCTTAATTATTAAACGAACTTAATATGCATACATTATGTAAAAATACGCAATATAACTTAAAATAATTAATTTTGATAGCTGAAAAACGTACCTACCTACTTCAAACTGCTAGAGTGAAGAGTTCTAAAATTGTCGTGTATATACATTCTTAATTCTTAAAAAAAATATTGGAGTAAATAAAAGTAATTTAAAAATTATTTTAAAATATGTCTGAGATACCAGAGCATCAATTGTTTCGTCATTTAGTCAAGGTTTCGGTTAACAGTACAAAATTAATATTTATGAACAATAAATAAATCACACAAAATAATCACTGCCACTGATATTTGGTAACATTCGTTAAGATTAGAAAACAAAGCGAAAAATAAATTTAAAGTAGTTTGAAATGTGAAGCTAAGAAATAAAGAACAATAAAAAACGGTAATGCCGTTTTTGCCGACAATAAGAAAAATAATTACTGTCGGCAACTGCATTCACATATTTAATGTGCTTGGCATCCGATTACCGTTTTGTCTGCGATAAAGATCGCTTATCTCTTATCGCAAAGAATTTAGATTAGGCTTCGTTTATTGCATATGTTTCGGGATCATGTCTTCAGAATCCCGGGATTGAAATGTATCGAAAACTGTATGGGATCCCGGGATTGGATTCCCTACTCTACACCAGCCATGGACAAACCGCGGCCCGCAAGCTATTAGCGTCATTCTCAAAAAAGTTTCCTTTTTTGCTGTAAATAAAAATACTGTTTGTCTCATTTGCCAATTAGAGTATTTCAGTAAATAAACAACTGAAAGGATACCGCACAGTTATTAATTTTCATACGTAGGTGCAGGACAGGCGCCACCATATAGGAGAAATGGGCTAACGCCTAGGGAGCAAACCATTAGGGAGAGCATAAGTGGAGTGTTAAAATATTTTCATTTACTCTAAAAATAACAAATAGTGGTACATTTTATTTTATTTTAATGTTTGTATTTGTGCGTTGTAATTATGTATATTTTCTAAATGATTCGAAAAAGAGAAGTTAGGCGACTGAGTAATAAACAGTTCAAGTAGAAAAACTTCTGTTGAGATACTTCCATTAGGAGGCCATATCCTCTACATTGGGAGCGAACATGGATGTATTTAAAAAATTCTCATGATTCTAAATTGTTTTTTTTATTATTTCGAAAAAAAAATGGGACCAAATTTTGTTAAAAAGGGGGCGCGCCAATAACCGTTGCCTAGGGTGCCAAATAAAAGGTGACCCGCAGACCAAGACTTGGGCATGGCTGCCCTATAGGATCCAAACAAACGGAGCGTATTTAGAGCTATTAGCCAACCACTTACCTTTTAGTGTCTTTTTTGAAATACTTGCCCGCTCTCAATGTGGATCATATTATGGCCGTCTAATGAAGTTATCTCAACTGAAAACTTTCTACAAAATCTGGTTGTCACTCAGTTGCTCAGTGCTAACTAGTGGTTAACTAATCGCTCTGACTATTATTTAAGTATTGGAAGGTTGGGAGGGAGTTTTTAGACATCAAAAGCAAGCATTCCTTCGAACCGAAATTGATAAATCGATTGCAATAATTTTGTTTATACTGGGACTTGAACCTTTGAAATCCTTCACGAAGTCGGACAACTGTCCTATCCTTACTCTCTACGAAAATTTATGTTGAGGAAAGCAATATTAAAAGATCATGCGCCCCATAGTGGACATTGTCATAAAACACTTGACAAGGATTATGTTATTGGGAGTGCTTCATAACAAAATCCAGTCCAATTTTTTTTAAAATATCAAAAAGTCATTTTTAGGTTAAATTTCATGATATACCACTGGCAAAACCTTACAAAAGTATACGAAACAATGTTTGAAGTTAAGAAAATTACTCGCAGAAACCGATAAATTTAATAATAGGCTAAAAATATCAATGTATTTTAGTTCTACAGTTTTTTTATATTTATGTGTTGATAGCTATTTTGGCATTCGCCATTTTCAGAACTATGCTTAAACGTACATTTTGTTCAGTTATATAAACTGGTTCCGAAGAGATACACAATACATCATATTATTCACTCTAACATTCTTATTCAAATTACAATATTGCACTTATTAAATGTGATTCTAGTGTTTCAAAGAACGATAAGCAGTCTGGGGTTTTTAAAACATTAATTAGAATGATAAAGTGTATCCTCCGCCTCATTTGGAAATTTTGATGAACGAAGATCTTTTATCTTTTTATCAACGGTTGTTGAAATGTGTACCAGTTTATTCTGTAAATAAATTGATTTAATCGTTTACCTATAAAGGTAACCTCCCGATTATTAGTTGATCGCGGGGGATGCGTTTTGAACTTGGTCGCGATAAGCGAAATTTCGCGGGTACTTCGTTGCTTTATGCCAGGCAGTGAAACTTGACAAGGACGTCGCAACACCTCGGCATCCATATGGGGCGTTGGCGTTACTCAATCGATTTAAAAATATAAAATTAATATCTGCGTTACCCTAATTTATGCGTTCTCGAACATCGTCCTTAATAATCCTGAAATTCTCATGACTATTAACTTACATGCTCCCAATTTATTCATACGAGGGCGAAACATTAACCAGAAAATTTTGTTTCTGAAAACTTTTTCCTCGCGTAGGACGTATGTGTCGCCAGTTCCAACGGCTATTCGACTGATCAAACTCATTGCTTAGAGAAGTGGACATTTTTGGTAACAATATTTTAGAACTGTTGGTTATGTTTTACTTTTTTATTCAATGATTTTGTATGTCCTAAATATTTTGATGTATTGATTTTTATTATGTGCTGTTGCATTATATTATGGCAACAAAATAAATGGTCAGAATTCAAATCAATTTCTGGTCAGAATTTAAATCATCTTTTGGTCATAATAAAATTCAATTTTTGGTCAGAATAAAAATACTAACGGTCAGTATAAAATTATTATACGGACAGAATAAAATTATTAAGCGGTCAAAATAAAATCTATTATACGGTCAGATTTTCATAAACATTTTGATTGCGTCGATTTTTCAACACTTTATGTGCGAAAAAATTACTGCACATTCGACATTTAATTTTAATTTTTTATTTCTGGAATAAATACAATGTGCCCAAATATGCAGGACTTATTCTACATTTTTTTAAAAATGTCGAATATGCGGTAGTTATTTAAAATATATTATCAGATAATATATTTTTTTAATTTCAAATAATAACCGCATATTTGAGCACATTGTATTTATTCCCAAAATTCACTGCAGGAATTGGAAATTTTAAAAAAATATATCTGAACCGATTCCACGGCGAAATTTCCATCGTCCTCTCAGGCTTAACTTTTAAATTAAATATTGTCTGTATCTTATTTTTTATGTCATCATTTAATTTCATCGCATCATTTGCTAATGTTTCATGTAAATGTTCTTCTTCTGTTTTAAATATAATAACATCAGGTTTATCAATGCAGTATAAAATATATAGTCCAGTATTACATTGGTGCTAATAATCCTTTTCCATGTCGTAAAGAAGATCCGTTAAACGTTGCCAAAAGATGGGGACTAGTATTGTCGTTATCTCTGGTATTGTCTCTGATGGGAAATGTCAATTCATCCTTCGCTGGTGATTTATTCAATGGCCGTGGCGCTGGTAGCATCGCTCGCCCATTGGACGATTTGCCGTAAACAACTTCACTTTGCAGTTTTGCACCAATAGCATCGCAATACGATGACATCACTATCATCAAAAAAATTCAGACCCCTTGTCAAAATAAATATGACCAATGTCATATAAATTCTGACCACTTTAATATAAATTCTGACCAATGTATTAAAAATTCTGACCGATACTGAATTAAAATTCTGACCGCTTAAATACGAGCCTTATATTATGTACTGTTTTTTTTTTTAATATTTAAATTATATTTGTCAAGTGCGCGGTGAACTGGCGTAAGCTGTAATGCCATGTACTGTCTTTTTGATTTTTAAACAATAAACAATATCGAAAATGGCTTTACATTCAGAATGAAAATATTCAAAGAAAGTTCGAACAGCTTTTTCTTTATTATCAAAGATTTACTCACAGCAGCTTAAGATTTTATCCATTTGGGAACGGTACCTTCTTGTTCGAAATGAACCTTACCTTATGAGCAGCCCAACATCAAACCAAAGGGTAAACCAAGCTTTTTCCATTTTACTATTAAGATAAAATCAGATATTACATATTCAAAGTATACCACACACTTTATAGTATTTACATACTATAGTATATATATAGTACTATAGTATGTAACATAGTATAGTACATAATATAGTACATATATATAGTACTATAGTATTTATAGTTCTACTAGTATTTCGTATAAAATGTTTGTATTTACTATTTTCAACTATTTCACGGTCAACTCTTATTTGGTTTTCAAAAATCCTGATTGTAGATAGCATAAAGACGAAATCATCTGTTAAGGTCACGATCGAAAGCAATCTTATCGGTGAAATCTTTTATTTTATTGATTTATTTGATAAGTATACGTTTGATTGGTCATGTCGGTAAATTTCTGTTTTTTTTTCAATGTGAAAAAATCCTCCCGTTGGGGACAACAGGCTTACAGCTCTTAACGATTATTATATTTCAAAAGCACATTAGCAGCAAAACACCAAAGTTACAAAGATTCAAATTTTATATCGAAATTCCACCAAACACCTTCAGTCGAAATCTTAAATTAGATAATTATTGTTTTAGTTGGTTGGTTCACGACAAATTTTTCCCGATATGAGGGATAATTTTACTAAAAATATAGAAAAATGTTTGTTTGCTTTTTATTCTTATGATCGAATGGTGTATTTATTCTAAAACTGTGTTTTTACCATTTTACATTTTAAATTAATTTTACTACTTAATTAATTATTTTTATTATCAATGGAGAAAGGTGTCATTTTTGTTCGTTTGCACAGCGTAATGAGTGAAAGTAGTTTTGAATTTTACCTGTTTACTGTGTCAATACGAACAATGGAAATGAATAAGGTACTAAGTAAATAAAAATATGAATAAAGTGAGTGAGCAGAAATAGTCTATCTGAATCGTTTAAATTGAATATTGAACTATTAAAACTTAATTGTCACCAAAACCCGGGTTTCATCTTTCGACATCATCAGGCATTCATATGTACTCGAGATCTACACGGACCCGGGCCTGGCCCTCGGGCCCTTATCCGGCCTGGCCCACGGGCAGTAAAAAAATTACTTCTTTAGAAAAATATTTCAGACTATGTTCGTGTCATAAGTCAGCCATGGTGATTTTAATTATTACCAGTTCCATAGGTATAGAATCGTAAATTGTTGTAAATTTGTAAAAAAAACTCTGGGCATCGGGTCGGGTTCGGGTAACAAGTGTGGTATTAGACTCGGGCGCGGGCCGGGTCGGGCCTGGGTCTTTCGGGCTTGGACCGGGTAATTTTGTAAAATTTCGGCCCGTACAGACCTCTAATGTACACAAAAAAATAATATTTACAGCAATGTGTTTACTCAACAAAAAAAAATGAAATAAAATCGCCGTAAATGTAATTTTCCAAAATTCAGTTAAGCGTCAAAGTAAAAAATACGTTTAAAAATTTCCCTCTGCATGTAAGACGAATCTTTGTGATCCGAATAATATTCCACAGTAATTTGACTATAATGTAAAAAAATATTTTCAAGCTTTACTTTTCAGTGTCACTAATAATTAGAGACGTAAAAAAGTAAACATTGAAAATAAGTTATTACATTCATCCCTGCTTTAGAAAAAATGAAAAATCAATTTTAAAAAACTGTCTGTACTAGTAGTTGAACCCGTATCCGACGCATTGGCGGATCCAAGGGGGGGGGCAAGGGGGGGGGGGAATTTATTTTCCATTTTTATAATTTATTAAAACTTTATTTTGAAATGGGCTCTTTAATTGTTTAGTTTACTATGTTTTATAGAATATATATTTACTTAATTATGTATTGACTATTTTTATATACACCCAATCTTTTTTTACGCGATACATTGGAGGAAGGTGGCGCGTAAAAAAATTTGATAAATCGGTTCCAAAAATCAAAATATCGCGTAAAAACGTACCAAAAATGTATGAAAAAAAAAATTGTTCCTCAAATTAGCGCAAAAAATATTTTTTTACGGTGCCGTCCAAAAAAATCGCGTAATTTCAAAATCGCGCAAAAAAATCGCATAAAAAAAGGCTTTCATCTATTTTTTAATGTATTATTTATGTATCATGCTTATTTTCAAATTGAATGGCCCCCTCCTGGGACAATTTCTGGATCCGCCACTGATCCGACGCCTACGACGTTGACAACTCGACCACTGGCAACTCAAGTAAATAGTATTATTTTTAATTGACTCTTTTTGTTGATTTATGATTTTTTTTCTCGACCTTCGTAAACATTTTCTTTTAAAAGTATGAATAATTAATGAAATGTAAATACTTTATCATAATTATCCTTTTTTATAAAAGCTTTCAAGGAATTTGTAATTCGAGCATTTTGCATTCGACACATTCCTTATTCGAGAAACTTGTATTCAAGGAATTCATGACAACGAGAGTCTTGAGAAGAAAGTTTTATATACGTAGCATCTCATCCAACCATTTAGACATATTATGTGAAGAATAATATAGTTTTTAACAAGTAAGAAGTAACATAGGGCAAAAAATACAATAATTGGCCACTTAAGGATTATTTCATTTTGTTCGTGTGTTTTAGATACATAGCATTAAAAAGATGGAATTAAAAAAATTGATGTGATAATTTGTTTATAATTATCAATAATAAAAACATCTAAAAAAATCTACAATTATTGGCCATCAAAAACTACAATTATTGGCCACTTCAAAAATACATTAAAACATTTATTCAAAATAGAATAATGACTAATATGAAATGTTATAATCACGCATTGGTATTTATGTGTAGTCAAGTGCTTACTGGAATTCGAACGTTATTTTAGTAGACATATGACACTTTAATGATATGCATAGAATTCATTGAGTTCAGTGAGAGAAGCATATTTTTTAATTAAATGGAGCTGGATGAAAATTGATTTCAAAATATAAAATATTTGATAAAGAATAGAGAAATACTTCGTTATTGAGATTTTATGCTCCATGTTCATCATCATCATCATTAGGTGTTGAATTAAAAAAAAATAATAATATAGTAATGAATCTTATTAACCAATCAACAGAACACCAATATTTACCTGCCGAATGTATAAGAACTCTTATAAATATAAATATAATTAATAATGCCGTTAAACATTATTTAAGTAAGAACATTGGATACAGTTTATGATATAGACCAGACTGGCCAATAATAGAAAATCTACTTATTTTTGGAATCATTTATTAGCCACCATCGTAATAACATCTTAAAAAATATATTTTCAATGCATTTAGGATAATTGTTTTTAATACACTAACGACAAACATGTTTATTCAATAGTCATTTTTTTGATGTTCTTACAAACCTTTGAACAGGAGTGAAATACTTGTGATATTTACAAGAGATCACACTTATTTCAAGATTACGCCCTCACTGTCGAATTAAATGTGGTTTTAAGGCTGCTTTCTAATGCCATATATTACCGTCTTGTGTCATTTCCAACGAAAGAACACTTGGTGAGTTTTTTTAAATAAGTTAGCACGTAAATAAGTTGATGTCATATTTTATAAGACTAGCTTTTATCTGCAAGTGGCCGATAATTGAGTATGGCCAATAATAGTAGATTATACCCTACATATGTTTTATAATTTAAGAATAAAATGCGATCTTAAACCGTGAATAAAAAGTAGTTATTACGTTAACCTTATACATTATACAATATAGAACATCGGTGAATAAAGATAAAAAATATATGGACTTAACTTATATTTTAAAGGATATTTTATATTTTCCTTTAAAAAACACAAAATAAAAAAAGAAGAAAAAAGATTTCTAATGTCGTGAGCCGAGTACTACAAGGTTATATGTGGACAGCTGCACCAAAAAAGATATGGGCATTTGAAATTTTGAATGATTGTATTTTTAAAATTGTAAATGTTTCCAAGTTTCATTTTGATTATATATATCAATGATAGTACTGGCATGATATAACTATTAATAAAATGTTGTTGAAAACAGTTATTCATAATTAATAAGAAATATCTAAACATCTATTAGAACCTTGTCCATCTGAAATTCAAGCAAACCGCCAGTGCTACAAGATTCTAACTGAAATTTGTATGAAAGCACAGGTGATTCAAAAAACTGACGTACGCTTTTTATATTAAAATAAAAAGAATTCTATGGAAGATATCTAATGTGATCATTATTATTGGAGAAAATATATTTTAAAAATGGAGGAAAAACAGGAAAAGAAGTTTTTTTTCGTAATTTGTGTTTGATATCATTAAGTGCTAAGTTAATATTGTAAAATGTAATAATACCACACTGCAAGAATAGAAAACATCATAATGGTAGAAAATAACACCATTGTGCTGAAGAATAAAAATATTTGAAAAAAAATACAGGAATAAAATTATCAAAATAAAAGATATATTATTAAACCTATGTACATTCACACAAGTTTTGTCACTAATGACCCGGGTTTCGCCTGTTGCCATCTTGAGGCGATCAAGTTGAAACCACAGATATCTTGCTACGCGCACATAGAACTACTGCATATTGGAAATTTAAGCAAAATTTCGACTTCATATTAATCAGCATGTAGATAATGCTACGCTTAAGACTATTTCATTATTACTTTAGTTTGGCCAAAAGTCGACACTTAGAACCTTGTAGTACTCAGCTCGCGATGTGTCGAAGGCAAGGAAGATCATATTTATATTCCTTTAAATTTGAATCGTTCAAATTATGTACACTCCCACAGATTTTGTCACTAACGACCCGGGATTCACCTTTCGGCATCTTCAGGCGTTCAAGTGCACGGATGATCTTGAACTGACGCCTAGTAAACGAATGTTTCGTGTTTATATAATAAATAAATGTATCACTGAGTCGAAAGCCATTGCTGGCGAAAATGATAAGCTCATGGGAATTCCCAAAGATTTGAGTAGTGAGTGGTTTTAAGAATAATTCTTTAATTCTCGTTTTCTTGATTTAATTTCTACGAGCGCTGATAAACCAACTTCGCAAAGATACGACAATCTAAGCTGCAACAGAAATGTATTTCTGTCAAAAAAGCCTGTAAAGTGAAGTTATAAAGATGTCAATATACGAAGCACATCAACATTATGGTGTCACTACACACAGCTTAAGGTCACCATAATCTTCTAGAAAGATATTAATGAGCTAGCTTATAATATGCGATAAAAGATAATACAAATTTAGCCTGGTCCTTGAACCTTGCGCTTGTCTTTAATTTTTAAATTTGAGTCTGAAATTTAACCAGAAAACTAGTATCCCGTTTCACGGAATAAAGTTTCAGTACGATAGTAAAGGGAAGAAAAAAAACAGTTTTTTGATAAAAAAAAAGAACATTTCTTTAATAAAAATTCTAAAGTTTTAATAGGGTAAAAATATCAAAGTATTTCAGTTCTACAGTTTTTTATAGTTGATAGCTATTTCGGTTTTCGCCGAAAAAAAGCCGAAATAGCTATCAACGCATAACATATAAAAAACTGTAGAACTGAAATACTTTGATATTTTTACCCTACTAAAATGGAGTTCTACCAAGTAAATGCTAAATCAATAAACTAAAGTTATAAGTAATGAAAAGTTTGAATATGTAAAAAAATATGAATACATATTTGGCACCGTCGCTATCTTCTTTTCTTAAATCACAAAACGCAGAAATCATGATATTCGAGATATTTGTTAATTGTTTCTTTAATTAAAAAACGTTAAGTTTTGTAAAAAAGATCATAAGTTTTCTTTTGTATCAATCTGGCAAAGCGGATTTGTAAATATAATATGTAGGAATATTTTAAGTGACACAGATGATAAATACAACGAGCAAGTAAACTTTCCATAATGAGCATATGTGATACATGTTTAATCTCTAATAACCTAGGTACTATTATTTTGTTTTTAACTTGCATTCCAATTATAATTTGGACAGCTTAAAAATGGCCACTGCTCCTGAAATTGGCAACCCAGTTGCTTTAATTCAGAAACAGACCGTGGCTGCACTATAATTTCAGCTGGAGGCTGTAAAATGTAAGTTGGTGGTTTTCCATAATATTGTGGAACCGGTATTAATACTTGGTATGGCTCTGTTAGAGGTTTCGGCTCAACGACCAAGGTCAAGGTCGTTTCTGGTGTATAGTCGTCGTGCAAACACTGTGAGCCGCATACATGATGTATCCTTTCGCTGCATTCCCATTTCTTATCCGCCCTCTGCGAACATTTGTGGGGATCTATTTTTATGCAACACTGCTTCTGTTCTTCGTTATCACTTTCAGTTTCTAAATCTTTAGGCGTTGTCTCATTAAGCAACGTTGTATCAAACAGATTATCAAAACTGTTTAAAAAAGAAGGATCGTATGTCTCAGGATTATAGTATGGGATTTTTTGCCCATAAAACTGCATATTTGGATCGTAAAACGGTTGTTGGTACGACGGGTAATATTGATGTGGAGGCGGGTAAAATTGTTGCATTGGTTGGTAATATTGCTGAGGTGGCGCAAAATATTGTTCCATTGGGGCAAAGTGTTGTTGGGCAGGAGGTGCGTACATAGGTTGAGCAACGGGAGGAGGATAATTTTCCATCATACTGTAATACTGTGATGACGGCGCACAACCTCCCGCGTATGGCGAACAAGATGCCATTCCGAAAGCTGGATCGATCATTTGATTGCCAAAACAACCACCACCGCAAGCAACTCGAGCAGAGTAGGCGGGCATGTCAATCGGGGGCGTGTGATAATATCCAGGCCTGTAGTAAGGGCCCTGCCTGTACATCGATTCTTGAGTGAATCCGTCATCGTAGCAACCTTGACAGTCGGGCGCTAATCCGTTGTGGAAGTTTTGAAATCCATACCCGTAGTGATCATAGCAGCCTTCACAATTAGGCATCCCCTGGATGTTATTAACTCCGCACGAGACGTATGGCCATGCTGGTATATATGAGCATCTGGGTTGCGGTTGAGGGACGTAGGCAAGGGACGAAGGACATTGTTCCGGTGTACCTTCGCAAGGTTGTCTTACTTGCGCGTGTATGGTGGCCGATTCGCATTGTGGTCCACAAGTGTGATGCCTTTTGTGTACACATCTTCTCCCACCGTTTGCGCCATTCAAATTGTAGCATACTTTTGGTTGGACTACAATGCAACATTTACTGTTGTTGGCAGCTGACATTTGTTGATAGGCGGACGAATTAGAAGTAAGATCCAAATTGTTGATATTGGTATTGTTGATCGATGTCGGAACACTGATACGATTTGTGTTGTTTACTATATTTGTGAGGTGGATTTCTGTGGTAACGTTTGGACTAATAATCGAAGGTGCGCTGACCTCTCTTTTGGTAACAGTTGACACCGAATGGACCGATATATCTTGTTTGTCCTTGCATGATTTGTCACAGCGATCCTGGCAGTTGTAGCCATTGCAAGATCTCAAACAGATGGTTATGCAATCGGCAAGAGAAATGTTGTCTACGCAGTTGGGAGGATTGCACAGCATTTTTAATGGATCGATGGCAGAAGAAGCATCTAGACATAAACTCCGTTTGGCTCGTTTGTTTTCTAAGCATGTCAGGTAGCTTTTGGGCTCAGTCATGTGACATTTCGTTTCTTCTTTATCGCATGATGTTGCTACTTTAGCCGTTATCTCGTTTGCAGCGGTAGAAAGCAAAATTAATAAAACTGCAAGCGATTTCATCTGAAACAAAAAGTCCTGTATTATTAAAAATTCAATTATATCTTCAATATTTACATCAAATATTGCCGTTTTCTGACTATCCAGGATGGCAATTGAAAATTTGTGGACCATTACTGGTCGACTAGTTCTAGAAGTATGCACGTAACTACAATATAATATGTAGACTTAGAGTAAAAAATTCATTTTCACATTTTCTTCGTAATTAATTTAAATATAATATGTCTGCAACGGCTGCTTGCTTAAATCGTCAACGTCATTGACAGTAAGAATTTTAGTAAGGATAGTTTTTTATAAATTGATTAGAAACTTTCTACTCGAATGCATGGATGTATCTGATGATACCTTTTCACCCTTCCTTCTCTCAAAATGAGCGCATTAAGAGTGATTAGCTTACCACTAGTCCTGTAGAAGCCCTACTTCATTCGAAAAAGAAAAGCTTAGCACCTGAGTAACGAAAAATTCTCGCAAAAAAAAAAATTGTTGAGATACCTCATACTTTTTAAAACCAGCTGTAAGCCCTTAGCTTATAAATTTTAAAAAAATATATATTTGGCATTACAGTTAATGCCAATGCGCCAAATATTTTAAAGTTATAGATCATACGAGAAAAATCGATGAGAATTTATTCTAAAGTCACTCGAGATCAACTGATAGTGGTAAATTGACATGACCAACACCTACGTCTTAGGTCTCAAATTTCAATTGAAAAAAAATCCAAATTTGAGATTAACGGGATAACCGGGAATCGAACCCAGAGTCCAAACCAGCCTGGTCGGTCGAGCAAGCTCTAACCAACTAGACCACAGCGAGCGACAAATGTAAGGAATACTTATATTTATTAAATAAACCAGGTCTCCATTAATTCTATAAATGAATTTTTAGGAATATGTAATTGATTGTAATCTGTAAACAACCAAAAAAAATCAATCAATATTGTTTATTCAAAATCTACCAATTTTTATACGAGAAAGTAATCTGACTATATTGAACATGAATACAAATAATACAATACTAGCTGTAAGCCCGTACAAACGTATTTATTGAATAAGCCAGAAATTCTAAAAGTAAAATAAATATATCTCGGGGCATATATCGACAGCCCTGCCCTGCAGTATTTAAATTGTATATAATATAATTTTTAGAATAATTGAAATGTTCAAGTTTGCTAACAAATATATTTCGTAATAGCAGAAATATATCTCGTCGCATATATTAACAGCCCTGCAGTATTTAAAGTGTAAATTATTTAATTTTTGGAATAATGTTTAAGTTTGCTAACAATCATTTTTCGTAGTAGTTAAAATATACCTCGTGGCATATGTCGACAGCTCTGCAGTATTTAAATTGTAAATTATTTAATTTTTGGAATAATGTTTAAGTTTGCTAACAATCAATTTTCGTAGTAGCAGAAATAGACCTCGTAAATTACTTAATTTATGGAATAATGTTTCAGTTTGCTAACAATCATTTTTCGTAGTAGCAGATTTTAAAATAAAAGTCGAAATATAGTTCTATAAAATATCCATACTGTCATTTGAATATCCCCAATGCATGTAAGAAATTAAAAAGATTTTTAAGGCCGAATGCAAAATATAACCATACATTTCAATAATCGAATCAATTACACTGAACAAAATCTGTCAAATCAGCTCCCAGCCCTATAATTATAGCTTCAAAAAATCGAATCAGTATATTTGATTGTTTAAAAAACTTCGTAGCGGTGTAAACTTTCAAATAAAGTTCTCTCAATATTATTACGATGCTTCAGTTCTAAGCCAGGAAATTTGAATTTTGAATATAAAAAAGACGTCCATTCCATATGCGATTCATAATAAAACGTTAGCATTGGTCAAAAAATTTGCTGTTCAATATAAACCACTATCATTGGGCGAAGTGGACAGTGTGACGAACATATTTGTGATTATTTTATCGGCTATAAATATGAAGATTACTAAAACCTTAATTTAACAATGTGAAACCTACAATATTTCACTAAAAACTATATTTAAAATCGTCTTACCCACATTTTTTCATTCTCTGTTGCGATCTTGCAATCATTTATATTTGTAGGGAAGTCTTACACTTTACTGTCTGGCAAGCTTCATACAATTGACCATTACCATAGCAGTCTTAGGTTCCAAGCAGTGCTATAGAAAAATCAGCAAACCACGAACGGGCCCTTGATTCCCAGCTTCTACTAACAAATTGTATGGTGGTTATACGTGAATCGACGCAAAATTTCAATTAATGAGCTCATTTTTCGTTGAATCTATCATGTATCCTTGAAAGATTTCTTGAATAGATATACTGTGATTCGTTGGTGTTATTATTTTAATTTACGATACATCGGAAAGGCCATATATGCAAAGAATGCAAGAAGTATAGCGAATGGCAAGAAATGCGATGTGTGGTAGACTAGATATTATATATTCGAATCTTAATGTATCAAAAAACACACAGTTTGAATTGTATATTTACTATTAAATTTATGTTATTACTCGTAATAATTATCTTTCAATTTAAGTAAACATCTATATTCCTGTTAGCTTTTTAGTTTATTTGATTCACGTGTACGTTTGTAGTAAATTTTTTGAACTATAATGGCACTTTGATTAAGACATTGAACAAATCACATTTAACCGCCTACTATTTAGTATCACAGTTACATATATAGAATATCTATGTATTAATTGCCGATAATGTACGAATAGCGAATGAAGTACTGAAGAAAGGTTACTAGGTCCCGGCCCAATGATAACGGTTTATTTTGAACCGCATATTTTTGAAGTTGCCGTTCGTCCAATTGGAATGGCTTATATTTTTATCTTCAAACTTCAATTTTCCTAGCTTAGAACAATAATATTGTAGTATATTTTATAATAATATTAGAAAACTGAATTAGAAAGTTTGTAACGTTTACGAAAGTTTTCAAATAATCAAAGACACTGTTCGATTATTGAAAGATATGATTATGTTTCGCGTCCAGCCTTGAAAACTTTTTGCATGAAAACATGCATTAAGAATATTCTAATTACGGTATGGATATTTTATAGAATCATAATTCGACTTTTATTCAAACACATTTCCCGGGGTCTTCTTCTTCTTCTCCGAAATATATTTGTTTGCATACTTGAAACATTTGAATTATTCTAAAAATTCTAAGATATGAATACTGCAGGGCTACGGATACGGCAGCTCAGTAGGGCAGCAATCCTACACAAAAGGTTAAAAAAAAATGGTACCTGGTTTATATATTTTTCAGAGCTGAGGAGTCGTGTAAAAAAAGACGACTCCGACTCCAGCTTCAAAATAATTAACGACTCCGACTCGAAGGAAATTTTTCAAATTTTTCATTTTAACTTATATGTATGTATACCATCAGATCATCTGTATTCAGCCAAGCATGAAACACTTTGTACAATTTTGTTTGAATACACTTCATTAAAAGTATTTTTCAAAAAAAAATCGAGCCGCTCATTATTCACGACTCCGACTCCGGTCAAAATACCGCGACTCCGCGACTCCGACTCCGACTTCACAGCAATGATATTTTTATTTGCAGTAATATTATACTATAATTGATAAAAATTGACATCAAAATATAATTCAATAAAAATAGTTCAAAACTCAAAGACAAAATTCGTCCTATAACCAAAAAATGTTTTATGTTTTTATTCCCCGTATACCCCGTTTTTATGTTTTCAAGGATGCTTTTTTAAAAACTTTATTCGATAAACTCTTTTGTTTCCTTTCTGCATCACACCGAAGATGATATCTTTTCAATAAAACAGTAAAGATACATTTGTATAGCAATTTGAAAGACAACGATAAGTTATAATTAAAAATACACCCAATCCTTTTTTACGCGACACATTGGTTCCAGAAAGTGACTTGCAAAAATAAATCGCGCAAAATATTTTGATATATGGCATAATTTTCTAGAAATAACTATCCGTTCCATTATTTCATGGAACTATGTGCGGTTATCCCATGATATAACAATAGTTATATTTTTTTTCTCTGCATGTATGTAACCATCTAGCAAAAATCATACGTTTTTCTTTCAATACACATCAGTCCCTTTGAAGGTTTCTTAACCAAAAAACATGTTTTTTCAAAATTAAAATGTACAATTTATTAGCAAATTTTAAATCACAATCTCAATTTCCGGGACATTTGACAACAAAGTCCCGAGAATTAAGACAGCAAAAAACTCCCGGGACGTCTCGACACAGAATCCCTACTTATAGTAGTTTTAGGGTGTTCACTGTCAATACTTGGTGGAAAGGCATTATATTAGTAAAAACACAATATTCCTTTGTACTTCATTCCACTTTATTTAATATGTCAGGACCGATGCTCGTAATGAGCGAAACCGGTCCTGACATATTAAATAAAGTGGAATGAAGTACAAAGGAATATTGTGTTTTTACTAGTATAGTAGTTATCGCCGCTGTCACTGTCGGTTACGAAATATAATCGTTCGCGATTTTTTGAACGCACTTATTGAATTTTGCTTGAATCTTAATTTCGCACGGACTCATTTGAAGAAATGCTGTTTTTCCTAGATTCTTGATCTGTGTCAATTACTATTACATTGGATTTGTATTGTTGATCCGATGGACAGTTGAAACTGATTTTTTGAAATACGTTAGTGTAAAATATTTTATTTTTAAATGTAGGTGTCAATTTGGTACGTACCTAAAACATCACGAGACACATGTTTCTTAATTAAAAAATAATATTTCCAACATAAGTTCGTATTTATTATTTTGTGTTTAAAAGATTTGAATCTCTGGAGTGAATTTATTCGACAGTAACTCTTGGCGGTAAAATTTATGACTGGAAAACGTGCTTTTCAACGAATTTAATAAATGCGTTGTGTTTTAGAGCAGAATTACATCACATGATTAAGCACAGTATCACTTCTTTAAGCGCAGGGCTATCATTTCTTCTGTTTTATTATTTTGAAATACCGAGGTACTTATTAATTTTATCTTTGTCCTTGATAATTTTAAGCTAATTCCTAAAAAAAATATTTAAAACTTTTATACATAGGTACGTTCTATGTTAAATATCCGTGTAAAAAATCCGTATAAAAAGATAAAGTGAATATATATATAATATAAATATATGTATAAATGATAGGTTTCTTTACATTTTACCGTGTTTTTTAGAAATCGTGTAAAAAATAAGCCATCAAAAAAGAGTATGTATTTATGTGTACGTGCTTACATTTTTTTTTATTATTTTGAAATATTAAGGTACACGTTAATATGTATTTTTCCTTGTTAATTTTAAGCTGATTCTCAAAAAAAATATATTTATATTATTAAGCCATACAATGTAATCCAAATTTTCATCAGTAAGTAATAATTCGTTTCATCTATGAAACGGATTATCTGAGCAAGCCTTTCCGTTATCTCTCGATAACGGAAAGGCTTGCTCAAGTTTAATAAATTCAATGATTTACTTATTTGAACACATATGCGTAATGATTTATATAGAGGTATAATTTCTGTTCCATAACTGCTACGGCAGCCATATTGATTTTTGTGTTCTGTGCCAATGCCATTTAATTGATTAAATCGTGATACACTGTACATTAAACTTGAATTTTAAGCCATTCAAGGTTGCTCAGTGATTATTATCTTCCGCCAATATAATGATTCATCAAAATACTCGTTAAAAGTAAGTAAATATCAATATTAAGTTAAAATGACATCCACGCCTGGCAAAGATTGTCGTAAATTATAAATTCATAATTTATTTCATCAGTTCATTAAATTACAGCTTAATGAATAAGCACTTAATTGTCAAATATTTAGTACCATTGATATTTATCAAGATTTGTCGTAATTAATGTTCAAAAAAATATAGAAATGTAATATATTATACGTCCATATTATAGGTTAGAATTTGACATTTGATGTGAAAATTATAAATTGAATTCAATTTAAATGCTATTATTTGTAACTAAAGACATGTATTGACACTGGGAATGTGCTTTGCGAGTCGTATCAATGATATGATTTGCATTAATATAAGGATTATATTAAAATTTCATTAACATTAAGTTGAAAGATAATGTTGGAATATACTAAGTACTGGCATTCCAAATTGAAAACAGAGTATGTATTCAATTAAACATATATTGAAAAGCAATATTTCATGAAGTAGTTGGCATGGCTTATTACATGCAATTGGAATTATTTACCGAAGATATATTATATATATGCCAAATTGTAAAATTATTGCTGTTTAACATGTATGTTGCTGCATTTCATGACAACTGATAATAGCTTTTGTATAGAAATTGATTTTTAACCTAATGTAATTTTCTGTGTAACCGCCTGTGTGGTCGAGTGGTCAACATCGTTGGCTACCGCTACGGAGGGCACGGGTTCGAATCCCGGTACGGACAGTTTTATAAATTGATTTTTCAATCGATTTATGAATTTCTGTTCGAAGGCATGGATGTATGTGATGTCTTGAATTCCCCCCTCCAACCCATCCTATCCTATGAACGGGGCCTATCGAGAGCGATTAGCTAACCACTAGTCCTGTCCTTGCCCATTCCTTCTATTCCTACTCTCTTTGGAAAAAGAGAGGTTGAGCAACTGAGTAACAAGCAGTTCTCGTAGAAACATTTCTGTTGAGATAAACTCCATTAGGAGTCCATATGCTCCATATTGGGAGCGGACATGGAAAAAAAAAAATTCTACGTGATGTTTTCAGATGCCTAGACGGCAATGGCGGATCCAAGGGGGGGGGGGCATGGGGGACATAGCCTCCTCATTGGGAGAATTTATTTTCCATTTTTATGATTTATTTAAACTTTATTTTGAAATGGGTTCTTTAATTGTTTAGTTTACTATGTTTTATAGAATACATACTTACTTAATTATGTATTGACTATTTTTATATACACCCAATCTTTTTTAACGCGATACATTGGAGGAAGGTGGCGCGTAGAAAAACCTCACTTTCATATGATTTGATAAATCGGTTCCAAAAATCAAAATATCGCGTAAAAAAGTATCAAAAATGTATGAAAAAAAAATTGTTCCTCAAATTAGCGCAAAAAATATTTTTTTACGGTGCCGTCCAAAAAAATCGCGCAAAAAAAATCGCATAAAAAAAGGCTTTCATCTATTTTTTAATGTATTATTTATGTATCATGCTTATTTTCAAATTGAATGGCCCCCTCCTGGGACAATTTCTGGATCCGCCACTGCTAGACGGTAGTGTGTTCCAGGATGCAATTCAAACTTCAACTCATCCTTGCTATGTAACAGTGCAGTCTCAACATTTGCTTTTCCCATGGTTGATGTATAATGAAAAGAAAATGGCTTAGAGCAATTCCACATCAAAATTCGCCTACTACAGTCAATACGGTAGTATGTATCAAACATTTTCATGACAGTGAGGTAACTAGCACATTTGTACTAAAGTGTATCAAATGACAAGCTAGCAATAATGTCGACGATCTAGCAAATATTCATAATTTCATGATAGCGTCTGTTTTTGGGAGCTAAAATAAATAGTTATATAAATTATAGTTTTAACTATAACGGAGAAGTCTTTAAAACAAACAACTGTTGAAGTTTCATTTAGCATTGTTTTTATAAAATCGATCAACATTGTTGACAAAAAGGAACATGTCGGCATAGTTAAGGGTTAATGTTTGATAAGCAATAATTTTTTTAACGGGTGTATTGAAGAAACATGAGTCAACAAACTAGATTTCAGTATTCCAGTTCAATACTATAAAACCTGTATCAAGATGTAGACAAAGATGAAAAAAATACATTATAAGCTCGACATGCCTGTCTAAATACATTCAATCTTAAACCGAACAAAATTGGTTTCATTCATTATTATGAGCAACTTCGTAAAAAAAATTTGATAAGCTGTTGAAATTAATGAATGTATTTGTCTTTGTATTGCGGAAAAATGTCATAATAAAATGAAGTTTAATAAAAAGAGTGCCACTTATTTTTCCTTCGCACTCCCTCATTTTTATTTTTAAATAGATACAGATTCAATTTGGTTTAATTTAACATTGTTAAAATAAGTCGTAAGTCGATTTAACATATGTCAAAGGATAAGTATATATTGTCTATGGTATGTCTTAATACACTGTTGCCAGGTCGTGCAACATGGCTTGATAAGTATAGGTGGTAGAGGTCTGCACGGGCCAAAATTTTACAAAACTACCCGGTCCGAGCCCGAAAAACTCACGCCCGACCCGGCCCGGGCCCGAGTCTAATGCCGCACTTGTTACCCGAACCCGACCCGAAGCACCGAGAAATTTGAAATCCTCGATTTGGTATACTTTTCCCCAGATTATCTCCGAAAGTCCTTTTTTTTTTTTTTAGCTCACCGAGGAATTTGAAATCCTCGATTTGGTATACTTTTTCCCCAGATTATCTCCGAAAGTCCTTTTTTTTTTTTTTTAGCTCACCGAGGAATTTGAAATCCTCGATTTGGTATACTTTTTCCCCAGATTATCTCCGAAAGTCCTTTTTTTTTTTTTAGCTCACCGAGGAATTTGAAATCCTCAATTTTGTATATTTTTCCCAACATTATATCCCAAATTCCAAAGCCCGGCCCGGCCCGAGCCCGACTCTCGATTGCGCTTACCCGCCCGAGCCCGGCCCACGGGCCGGGTCGGGTAAGAGCCCGTGGGCCAGGCCCGGGCCCGTGCAGACCTCTAATAGGTGGCTATGCTTTAGCACATGAACTTGGCGGAGAAGGGTTCGATACCTATAGCAAAAATAAAATCGACGAAATACTTATGGGTAATGCTATAAGTGACGATGATGTCATTAATTTAACTATTGACAAAAAACCAAAAAAGGATGACAAAGTGGATGAAATTCCTGTTTCCTAACTGCAAAAATAATTTAAGAAAGTCTCCAACTTTGCAGTTAACTAGAAAATCATTTCATTGTAAATGATTTAAATTCCGGATTAACAGCTTAGTTAATCTGTTGAAAAATGTTTTTCTTGGTGGAATTATTAACCCACTGCGTAAAGTAAATGCTCTAATTTTCTAGTTTTATATATTTTCACGTTCTAATTTTATAACTCGACTGCCAAAACATATAAATTAAAAAAGTGTGACTCACCTTGTAAGGATGTATTTGCTCAACGACCGCTGAGTGCGAAAGACTTCTATGCAATGTGCTAAAAATTTCTGTCAAAATGCTGATATTAATTATTCTTATCTTGCTAACATGCAAAAGCACTGTTCTTGTGCTAAAACGTCAAAACCAAGTTTCCAACCGGTTTTCGCCAAAATATGGTTCAAACCGGTTTGCAAGTGGCGCACAAGAACAGCCAATTTTTTGTTGTGCTGCCTGTACAATAAATATACACTCATCCCTCGATTTACGCGGTAGATACGTTCCGAGAGAAAACGCGTAAATAGAAACAGCGTAAATCAAACTCATACAAAAACGGAAGATAGGTTCCAGAAAATAAACATCCACGTAAATCGAGACTTGAAGTTTATATAAAGTAGGGGGATAGGTTACAGAAAACCGCGTAAAATGAGTACATTGTATATGCACATATATCTGCATAAAAAAATATGTATAAAGAAAGAGATTTATTAGCTCGACATAAATTTATACCATGTTTATAATTAAAAGCATAATTATATAATTGTAATTTTATTATTCAGTTTCCTCACTGCTATATTCTAATTCAACCATTTTTTTCTTTTTGGTTGGCTCAAAATCACAACTTTCATCGGATTCAAAATCCAGCAGCAGGCTCTTCTTCTCGTCTTATTAACTAATAGTCCGTAACTAACTTTTGTGTTGTATTTTTTTTAAATTCTTTGTAAATTTCACCGTATTGCGCGCACAGACTTTTAAGGTCTCGCTGAAATTTAGCAGCACGTTCAATAACCGGATCAGTAGCCAAAACCTTATATTCTGAGTTATTGACTAATTGTAAAATTTCAGAAATATCTTTAGACGTCAATTTATTTGGTTTATTAGTAATGTCATTATCAACATCATCGCAACTTTTAACATTTTCTTTTTCGTTGGTTGACACCATATAAATCAATGCTTATTCATCTATTTCCTGATCAACAAACAATTCATCGATGTCACTGAATTCTAAATTCTCCAACCCTTGTCCCAACGCTTTTGTTATATATAGTTAAAATGTTGTTAAATTTTTCATCTCTTATTATATAGTTATATAATCAGGTTCAACTACTTCTGGCCATACTGCTCTCCAAAAAGCATTTAGTGTTGACTTTTTGATATCTTTATTTGCTAATCCTATATATTTAACACAATTCAAGATCGTGAAATTTTTCCAGGCTTCTAAAATCGTGAGTGGCGCATTTCTATCTATTTGATTTAATATTTCTTCATATGATCGCTTTATGTAGTATGCCTTGAATGTTTAAATCACCCCTTGGTCTAACGGTTGGATTAGGGAAAATGTGATTTTTTCCTGACCGCGTAAATGTGAAATCGCGTAAAATGGGTACCGCGTAAATCGAGGGATTAGTGTATATGTATTATTTTTTCAGACGAGCAATCTCTAGGTATACAGCCAAATTTCCATTTAAACTTACAAGCGGCAAAATCAAAATAATGAAAAATCGACATTCGTTTCTTCTTTGTTCAACGAATGCTTACAATACGAGACAATGGAAAATATTTTATTGTCCATAAAAACTTATTGTTTTATTTTTATTTATACTTTTAAAACCTTATTCGGCATTTCGAATATTATCTCTTTGGATATAAAAGTCAATGGTTCAATGGGAAATAAAAATATAATTTTCACTCGATTGATTTGAAAAATATATTTGTGTAAGACATGTGGGTTAACTGTATACCCTCTACCAATTCTACGAACAGTTTTAAAAGTATCTTGTCATAATGGGCACAGCTGCGTAGTATTGTCATTGTTATAAAAAAAAAACATCATACCTAAATTATTAACTTTAGGTACCTTATTTCAATAAAATGCTATTTTCTCTCATTGCCATTCATATTATTTTTTAGCAAATTTACAATCAAAAATAACATAAGAAATTTTATTGTCAATAATGTATCGATTCTTTTATTTGGATTAGAGTCTAAAACCTTTCCATTCATTGTTAGTAACAGATATGAAAACGAACTTTTCGCTCCAATCTCGATTTTGGACGATGTCTTGCACAACATTTTGCTATAATTTCGTTAAAAAATGCTCCATGCTTTTCAAGTCAAGCCAAACAGTGATTCTTATTGAATATTTGTTCACTTACTTTTATATAATATACACCCGTCAGTTTGACATTTGATATTTAGTCGGTAATTCGCCATTCCGGGGCTGGTCGGTTAGTACGCCAAAAAATCAGAATCCAGTCAGAAATTTTAGGGCATGAACTGTTTCTGACGGCTTGAAACCAGCTGTCAAGCCAAAATCCAAGCCATGTGATTAGAGTTTTGTATTAGAATGCTAATTAGAAAACAGTTTGCAAACCGGCAGAATTACGCATAAGAACAGACCTATTTGTGAAACCGGCGGAAAAAAAAATATTTTTCGAAAACTTTGATTGTTTATACTATAAATACAATAATCATTTATAAATATATTTATTTATATATATTTTTTAAATATAAGTTATGTCGCATTATGTTTTCGGAATTCACGGGTTCCAAATCCCGGTCCCGAAATTGTTTTTTAAACGGAAACATGAATCGTCGTGTTACGTTCGTGTAAGTCACGGTTTCAGAATACCGGTCGTAATATTTATTTTTGTCAAAAAGATATATTATGTCACATGCGTTAGTTTCATTAAATAGTTTTAAATAAAGCAAACATGCATACATATGTACATACATACAAAACGTAAAAGAATTTATTATGAATTAAGATACGCGCATACTTTTAAATACAAAATTTAATTCTAATTAAATTACTGGTGTAGTAGTGTTTGCCTTCTACATTTTCTTTTCCTTCATTCACCCACTCAAAGCCCCTTACAATTGAATAATTTTTTTATATTTTTTGGTTATGGAACGATTTTTGCATAAGTCCTTGAGTTTTGAGCTATTTTCATTGAATTATATTTTGATGCTAATTTTTATCAATTATATTATTATATTACTGCAAATAGAAATATAAAAACAAGGTGCCAATTTTTTTCAACCTTTTGTGTAAGATTTTTTTTCTTAAATTTACTTTTACGTAATTATACTTGTACTATAAATAGGATGACAAAAAAAATAAATAATAATCACTAGAGGCAAAGCCCCTTATAACAAGTCATGCTATAGAGTTGAAAACAGGTACTTTTTTCAGATGAGCGGGCCGGGAGTCATATCGTTCAATGTAATATCACATCATTATGAAACCATTTATTTATGTTATTTTGTAAGAAATTCGTATATATTTTCTAATTATATGTATATTTTTTCGATTTAATGTTTTTCATAATATGTATGAAGAAATTAACATTTTCTAAGATTTTTAAATAAAAATCTTGTAGAACAAAAGCAAACAGAGAGGCCCATCATTTTATTCAAATTTATTTTTTTACAATATTTCAATACAGAATATGAGGTTTGAGTAGTTTATTACTGTTTTATATAAGGTTAAACGATCTTATCTATTGATAATATCTAGTACTTAATCTCAAAATTTATTTATTCACAATGGCTCGTTACTAAATCAAACGCAAGTAAGTCAAACTGTGGCAATAAAATTCGTCTCTTTATTTTTTTTATATTGTTATTGATCAAATTATCATTTACTTGGTAAATTGTCATTATTGAATGATAAAAGAAGCAGTATTTATTTCCACGTGCAAAATATAACAATAGGAGTCAAAAATTTATACAATATAACATGAATTCCAATTGTTACTGTTGTTTTAGGTAATTTATAATTATTATTCTGTATAATATACTTAATGGCGGGAAGTTAAATGTGATCTGCTTAATGTCTTAATCAAAGTGCCGTTATATTACTTGTTCAAAAAAATTACAACAAACGTACACGTGAATCAAATAAAATTAACTGCTTACATGTATATAGATGTTTACTTACTTGGAAAGATTACGAGTAATAACCGTGATCAATAACATAAATTGTAATAGTAAATATCAGGGCTGTGGAGTTGGAGTCGGAGTCGTTAAAAATGAGCGGCTCGATTTTTTTTTGAAAAATATATTTAATGATGTGTATTTAAACAATATAGTCAAAAGTGTTAAAATTTCATGCTTGGCTGAGTAAAGATGGTATACATATAATATATATGTATATATAAGTTAAAATTAAATTATTGAAAAATTTCCTCGGAGTCGGAGTCGTTTTTTTTTCACGTGACTCCACAGCCCTGGTAAATATACAATCAAAACTGCGTGTTTTTTGATACATTAAGATTCGAATATATCTAGTCTACCACACATCGCATTTATTGCCATTAGCTATATTTCTTGCATTATTTGCATATATGGCTCTTCCGATGTATCTATATATTAATACTCGATAATGTCCGTCCGTCTGAATGATTGTCCGCGATTTTCCCTCCCCCTCCTCCGCCCCAGCCCCGCTGTCACCATTTTTTTATTCATACCAAATACATACTTTTTTCGTTTGTATATGGTCGCGATTTTGCCTTTTCGATGACGTCAAGAAAGACGGTCCTCCTCCCCCCCCCCAATCCTGCTCCGCTGTCGCCATTAATTATTTTTTTTATTCATACTAAAGACATATTTTCCAAATACACTGTTTATTATTTGACGAAACAAATCAAATAGCTGAAAAAATTTCATACAAAAAAACGCCGCGACCGTGGATCGAACACAGAACTCTGGATTACCAGTCGAGCTCTCTATCAACTGAGCTAACGTCATAAATATCAAGGCGATAAAAATAGTGTATTTAAAATAAAAATTTGAAAATGGAACGATATTTGCGATTCCTACTGACTTCGATTGTTTGTATAAAAGATTCAAAAATGGAATATTGTCAAATAATGAATGACAAGGTAAATTTATGCTCAAATAGTAATATAAATAAAGTAAGCGAAATAGTTTGATAGATTGGGGTCAACGAGATTAAAATACGGCAAAGTGAGCTAAGTTAGGATGATGGGAAAAAGTGAACTGAACCCACCCTTTTTATTGCATAATTTCAATCATTTTTTCTCTAAAATACATTGTTTATGCTTTCGATGGATTCGTCGGTAACTTTTTGGAAGTTCATTTGAATATAAAATAAAAAATAACTTAGATTATTCCACGTATTGTGCTACAAACTGTGACACGTGTTTCGCCTCTTTCAGAGGCATCCTCAGACAGACTTACTTTTACTTACTGAAAGTAAGTCTGTCTGAGGATGTCCTGAGCGTTTTTTTTTGGTTTATAACATTTTTTTTTTTTGAAAACTTTCTTTTTAAATCACATTACATCTTGATCGTATGAAAATAAATGCTATCAAAATAACAAAATCCGATTGACTAGCCAAGTAAGTTTTTCAAAAAATAAATATAAGACGCAATTATTTCAAGATTTGTTTTTAATCTAGATACATACGTGGTATAGTTAGTTGTTGGCGAAAGCATAGTTTCAGTATGATTAGTAAAATAACATCAGTAAAAATCATTATATATATTCTAAAAAACAAGTTCTATTTGGAGAATAAGTCAAAATTTTGATAATTTTGTTTTGATAAAATGTCCAATTAATTTATAATATTTTGCATGTGAAAATTGCATTTTTTATATAAATATAATTTAATTCTTTGCCCATTTATTTTCCGACTTTTTTCTCACATTCCATTGAAGTGAAAAAAAAGTTCAATAGATATTAAATTATTCTAAAAATTAGAATATTAGATTATTCTAAAAATTCCAAAATCTATATATTAATAGTCGATAAAATAATCACTTTTCACAAATCACAATTAACAATTCACAAATGTGTGCGTACTGATGTCCTCGGGTCTTATTCTTTTTCTACGAAATATTTTTGTTAGCATACTTGAAAATTAGTTGAATAAAATATATATACTACGAAAAATGATTGTTAGCAACCTTGAACATTATTCCAAAAATTTAATAATTTACAATTTAAAAACTGCAGGGCTGTCGATATATGCGCCGAGATCGATTTATGCTACTATGAAAAATGATTGTTAGCAAACTTGAACATTATTCCAAAGATATAATAATTTACGAAATTTCTGCTACTTCGAAAAATAGTTGTTAGCAAACATAAACATTATTCCAAAAATTAGGTAATTTACGAGGTCTATTTCTGCTAATAGGAAAAATAATTGTTAGCAAACTTAACATTATTTCAAAAATTAAATAATTTACAATTTAAATACTACAGGGCAGGGCTGTCGATATACGCCCCGATATATTTATTTTATTTTAAGAATCTCTGGCTTATTCAATAAATAGGTTTGTAATTTTCTGACTACTTAAAAATGCAACAAAAATCCCCCCGTTGAGGTCAACGGGCTTACAGCTAGTCTTAAATTAAAATAATAGCACCAACGAATCACAGAATATCCATTCAAGAAATCTTTCATCATCGGCCCGTTCGTGGTTTGCTGATTTTTCTATAGCACTGCTTGGAACATAAGATTGCTATGACACTGTTTTTGACAATTTCGCAAATCGTTTGAAATAAACCTCTAAGTCAACCAATCCAATCTCAATATAAAATTTAAAATAACTTTGATTATTCCACGTATTGTGTTTCTAACTGTGATACATCATTTACTTAAGCAAACTTGCGATAGTAAATCTGAGGGTGCCTCTGAAAGAGGCGAAACACGTGTCACAGTTAGTAACACAATACGTGGTATAATCAAAGTTATTTTAATTTTTATATTAAAATGAACTTCTACAAAGTTACCGCCGAAACCATCGAAATTATCAATCCGATCTCTTTCATATAATGTATTTGAATCAGTTTTCTTGGTTTTAAATCGCTTTTGCTGTTCTTTTCTAAAAAAGAGTCTTCATTTCTCTGGTCTTTAAATTGCATCAAAACTACTTATGATTAAATTGCTGACATCTTTTTCGCTACTACTTCGCTAATAACATCGTCAACTTGTTCCTTACGTTACTCATGAAAGTTATTGAAATTTCACTTCAGACGTCACCGAGATTTATAAATGTCCTACTCTTTCTAGAATTATGCTTATATGCTATTCGTATGAAATACTTTTACGCGTATGTAATACAACACCTAGATCCATTGGTCAAAAATGGACATATCTCACAGGCATGCATATAATATTTATTTCATTTTAACCTGCCCCGCGAACAAAAAAAAGTTTCATTAAAATCTTTTAATTTTTTAAAAATCACGTAAGAACAAATTCACGAAACTGATTCGTGTAAGTCGAGGACTTGCTGTATGAGCCCCTGAGCGGTGAAGAGAGCCAAGTTGTATTTTAGGAAAAAAAATAGGTAGATGTGTTATATTATTCTACATGTCTTAAATCAGGGATGCCCAACCGGTAGATCGCGATGGACCGGTCGATCGCGAAGCAAAATTTGGTCGATCTTAAATATAAAATTTTATATTAGTATATTTACAGCCGATGATAAAAAATAAAAAAAAATTGTTTATCTGCTAATTTAGGGAATTAACGAATTTCCAAAGTGAAACCGCAACATGTGGCTATAAATTAGCTTATCTGAAGATTGCCATCGATACGCAAAGTCAAATACCTCATAAATTTTAACATTTGAAAGATTGTATTTAAATCAATAAAAACTACGTATTTTTTAAATTCTTCTTTTGCTCCCTCAAACATGAATTATACCATGTATGTTAAAAATGTACAAAAATACTAAAGTTGAACTATTTTGTAAGCACATACCTATCTAATGATATTTATTTCGCATTCAAAATTAAATTATTTAAATAAAATATATTTAAATTACATATTTTTTCGAAATTCACGGTGGCTTTCGGGATTAACCAAATTTTGCTTTGGGATCGACCGGTCGATCTCGAACTACCGGTTGGACACCCATGTCTTAAAGTATCGTAAAAGTTAAGTGAGCTAAATAAACAATACAATACATAGTATAATCTCCCTAAATTAAAATTCACCTAATAACACCAAGTAAAGACGTGATTGTAGTTAAAATTACTCATATGATATGTCGCTCTACTAATCCCGGTGCCAATATATTATTTTTGTTCGGACCAAGTTCGACAAATTCATAAATATTATTATGTTATTTAAATCGATTTTTTTTATCTGATCTTATCTTATCTTCTATTTTGAGCAGTTTTTAAAAAATTATCGTCCGTATCCCAATTTCGACAACAAACTATTTCTTAGGTAGCTATCAAAACTATCATTAAAGGCATTGACGTACTGCTATGGGTTTGCACCGGCTCTGTCGAGCCTAAAGTTGCTAACATAATTTTAGTTCGGAGAGCTGGTTCTTAAAATACGGATTTTTAAAAAATATTTTTAATTCCGAGATCGAATCGATCGCGCAATAATGGATCCGATATGGATAAAGTAAAAAGTTGCGGCCGTTTTGTGTACGATATTTTTTTTAAATTCAAAAAAAATTAGAGGTTGGTTACCAAGGGAATTTCAGCAGAACATCACTGTTAATAGGTAAACATCACATCAATCAACACTATCATCAAGCCTCATCATAATCTTATTAACATAATGATTTCATACATACATATATATGTATGAAATCAATTCAATTCAATACGAAAATAAATTCAATAAAATAAAATAAAATTTTAAATTAAATAAAATATTTTTTTCTAAAATATTTATTATAGACAATAAATACATGATGAATTTAAAATGAGTGAATGGTATAAATGTTATGTTTGAATATTATTTCATGAAATATAACCGCCCCTGCATATACAAGGGGGTTCCCGGTAAATTGCTCAAATGGAAATTGCTCGAATAACAAGATAATCAATTTGTTTCCGTTTGTTCTGTCCGTTTGTTCTGTCTTAGCCCTAGTCTTCTATGTGTTCTGGAAATATACAGAAACAGTTTGAGTAACTAATTAATAAGCAGTTCTCGTAGAAACACTTCTGTTGAGATAAACTCCATTAAAATATCATATGTTCCGCATTTGGAGCGAACACGGTTAAAATAAATACTTACGAAAATTATTTTTATATTTCACTCTCTAAACAAGTGTCGCACAAGATAAGAATGAAATTCGTAGAAAAAGTTGTGAAAAATCGTTTAAATAACCAAACAATTCGAATAATTTGTAATTCGAGCAATTTCCATTCGAGCAATTTACCGGCTCCCATGTGTGAGATGCGCGGGTGACCATTCTACTAATGAGTGCACTTACACTAAGGATAGCGGCCCAGCTAAATGCGCAAACTGTAGCGGGCCTCACACGGCAATTACAATTTTTCAAAATCTTTATCGATGAAGGAGACTGGAAGAACCTTGACGCTGGCGCGTCCTGGTACTTGAAGCTCCATAAATTTGATATCCAAAAAAAAAAAAAAACCGGCTCCCATACAAGGGGTGCATTGATCGAATGCCACATTGACCGGCCGCCACTGACTATGACCATCATATATTAAACCTTTGTAATCTGACCTTGATTATAGACATGTATATGACTATTTTTCTCTTATATCTTTTTAGTGAAGTACATAATATGTACCTATGTAAATAAAAGATTGCTAGCTAGTTGGCCTTCTTTATTTACTTTTTGATAAATTTTTCAATCGATAATTTTTACGGTTACCAACGTATAAATAGATTTTGGAATACTTGTGTTTTTTTAGTAAATATAGCTTGTTTGTAGAAGCGGAATGCGCAGTGGTGGAGTGGAGGGGGGGGGGGGTGGCACATTTTTGGGGGCGCCAATTTTGGTCTACTGCAATAAGCAAGAAAGTGAAGTGCATCACTGGGATCCGAGTAAATTTTACTCAGGGCTTGGAAAAAAAATAATTTCAAAAAAATAAAATAATCCACTAAATTCGACGAATTTCTGAACTCTTGCTAACGTTAAATGAAAAAAAAAGTCTACTGCCTTAAATAATATCACTAAAAACGCCTGAGACGAAGTGACTCACCTAGTGAGCACGTGTAAAAAGAACACATAGAAACAGTGAAGTAGTGAGGGTACATGCCGCCTGGGGCGGTTCTCCAATTTGCCGCCCTTTTTACCCTTCGGTTGGCAAAAAACGATAAATTGGCTTTTGCTACTCTGGCTAGAAATGCCAAAGCCGATCGGCTCTTACGTCATCATTGAAAAAGTATCCTATATATATTCAACACTGATATTTTTTCAGAGATATACTTTCAAAAAAATCAATCGTTTTTTTACGCGATCTAAATTTAAATTAGAATTTAACGCGAATTAAGTTTTTATGTACAAAAAAAAATTCTACGCGAATTTGAAGAACAAATTTTGTTTTTTCATACATTTTTGATACTTTTTTACGCGATATTTAATTTTTGGAACCGTTTATCAAATTATATGAAAGTGAGGTTTTCTTACGCAATTTCAAAATAGGTGTACATCGATATGACGAATTATTTATTGGTTAAAATTATTTCTGTAAAGAATTTTTTTTGATCGATTATTTTAATAAAATATTTTTTGTTCATTTTAATAATAAAAATTGAACCAAAATACATAATTATTTATTAAACACTATATCGGGGGCTTGGTAACTAAGGGGGTATTTTAAGGTATGTGGAATATTAAAAAAAAAATGCTTTATGTTTGATATGTCGTGATTCCATGCAAGTTTTAAAAGTATGTAATTTAAGAAAACATTAGAACAAAACATGGCAAAATTGCAAGACCTACTTTTAGCGAACGGAAATCTAATACTTTCTGTCAATTCGGCAGTAACTTTGTGGAAGTTCATTTTAATATAAAATAACATAGATTATTTCACGTACTGTGCTACAAACTGTGACACGTGTTTCGCCTTTTTCAGAGGCATTCTCAGACAATCCTTACTTTCACAAATGCTTATTTAAGTACGAATGATTGTAATTTTACTATTCTGGTATGTTATAAAAATAATTAGAACTTCTATAAAACGATTATTTGTTATGAAATACTAGCCGGTACCCGGCAAGCGTTGCAATGCCACTGTAAGAAAGTGTTTGTGTTTTAATTGTGTTTATTGAAGTGCATGCTTTCTTTTTCTGTCTGTTTGACGTTTGCTGTCGATTGTTTATGGTACGACACACGCGCTACCTACTGTAATTTAATTGTACTATAACCTTCGCGCAAGCATACGTTGTCAAAATGAACTGTACGACAGACATACAAACATTGATTTTTATATATAAAACTTATAACTTTCCCGAAAGTGCAAGCAAAAAGTTTGTCAAAGTTTTATTGCAATCGGATGAGCAGTGTGGCAACGCATAAAGTACGAACAAACATTCATTTCCATAACTTTCCACGATTTGTTCTACTATCTGGTCATGATTGTGTGACTTTTATTTCATACGTTCAGGCTTTTTTCGTATTCGAAATTATTGTTCTATGATTACCGTTTATAAAAAGATGAACCTTACTACAAAAATGCCTAAAACAAATCACAAAATGATTATAAACAGAAAAAAAAACATAAATTAATGTTATTGTATTCTTACTATTAATAATCTGTAGTATATGGTAACCTTAAAAATATGAATTCCAGAATATAATATATATATTTCTTCACCTACTCTTATATGAATTGACACAGCTAATAGATAGTTCAAAGAGACTTTCAAACCTAAAACGTACAATCAATGCATGCATAAGCTTCAAAATACTCTTAGCATTTAAATATAATGGTTGGCAAAATATAAAAAAGAAATTGTACAATATTCGTAGAAATGCATGAAAATAATCAATTAAAACTCTCTGTTGATAATTTCGCATTCGAGATTATATAAGAACATTTATTAAATGCAAATTAATACAAATTAAATATAAAATGTTTTTCCATCGAGTATTGACAGTGGACACAGAAATTATGTACGTAATTCATTTTTTTTAAATAACCATAAAATAAAGGCTTAATTACGTTGTGATATAATTCATCCAATATTTCGCCCTCAATGTACTTTTGCTGTCAAATATCACGAAATATTTTTTTGACGTTCTATATATGTATATTTCATTGCGTAGAAAAAATAGTACAGTATTCGTGAATTATTGATAAATACTCTACCTGAAGTATTTTTATTTATTTTGAAAACAAAAGATTACAGTTCCACACTTATAATTGCAAATAAAACCGATCTAAGAACATCGCAGAACATCGCGCCGGTAAATACGCTGTACGAATACACAAACATTCATTTTTATATATTAAGAAGAAGAAGATATACTAGAATTAATATGACGATCTTTAAAGTTATTCAAATATTCATAGTACTAAGATAACTACTCACTTAATTCAATGTAATATGAGCTTGCAATAAATAATTTCACTCTAATTACACTCACTAATTGGATTGACATTGGATTGTCAATATATCAAAATAAAATGGCCGCCCTTCAAATTGGTGTCAGTAATTCAAACGGCGGTCATTTTTGTTTTGATATACTCGGCTGTTTGAACGGTAAATATCATTGAAATCTACGAATATTTTAGTTTTTTGACACTGTAAGTTAATTTTAATATGCCTATAACCTTCCCGAAAGTGAAAGCTAATCGATTGTCGAAGTTTTATCGCAATTGGATCAGCGGTTTTCCATTATATAGAGACCAAAATAAAACAAACAAACAAACATTCATTTTTATTTATATATAAGGTTAAATAATATGTGCGTATGTACTTAAAATATTTTCTTGCGTCGAGAATCAAATTAAAACCATCGATCCGATTTCCTTACGGAAATCGGTAATGTAACAAACAGCTTCCTCAGAAGATCTCCGATACACTGAAATATTTTGTTTCATAAGTACCAACCTACCTACTTTCATTTCTCCTTAAACCAAATAAGATAAATTTTGAATTTTGGTGTGTCGTGCAGTAATAAGTTAATAGCTGTAGACATTTTTTTCATTCAACGTGAGCAAGAGTTCATAAATTCGTCAAATTCTAAATTGATTTTTTCCCAAGCCACGAGTAAAATTTACCGAAATCAGATTTACTCGGATCCCAGTGATGCACTTTACTTCCTTAATTGTTGCATTAGACCAGAAGTGGCGTCCCCAAAAATGTAAACACGCCCGGGGCGGTCCGCCCCCCCCCCTTGCTACGCCACTGCATAAAAAATATGTAATAATATCGTATGATGTGGGACCTCAAGTTTCTACTGATTTGTATGTTTTCTCTAGCGCGTCTGATAATAAATAGTAGAAAATATATTTGAAAAGAAGCCGAAAGTAAGAAACCGATAACGTTAATCAACTTCGAGTTATGTAGGAAACAAAATAGTGCTAAAAATGTTATATAAAAATGGCTTCCTATAACAGAAAGAGATATCACACCATCTGTGTCAAAAAGATAAAGGTAAAGAAGTAAATGTTTGAACGTTTATAACTTTATTAATAATAAAAATATTATAGATATAATAACTAAAGATGACATTAGAATCCTGCAAGGAATTATAAAATATTAGGAAATTCGAAATTCAATATTTCAAAAAAATATTGAACCATCAAACGCAGCCTTCTCATTTCAACCGGCGATGGGTTCTGAACAGTTCTGAAATATATATATATTTTTTTCCTACCTTTATTTTCCTACTGAAACTACATGTGGTGTCCGCGAAACGGACTCCTAGTTTCCTGACTAAAGTTATTGATAGGGTGGGTACAGACTAAGTCTTTATATCCCTTTCCCGCATGTAAGCTAGCTACGTAATGACTTTCTAAAAGATTCTGTCAGCTAAAGGCTTTGTGTGGGGAAAACAGTTAAGAAAAAACCCCTTACGAGAATGATTGGCTTTGAATCATAAAAAGTTCAATTCTTACCAAGAATTGCTCGTAATGTTTACGTAAACTTGAAGAGTTTACTGTTCTTATTTTAGACATGCCCAGTCCCTAGCTGAATAAACGAGCCTGGCTCGTATTATCGAGTGCGTATACTCCCTTTCAAGAGTACACACGCTCGATTAAACATTAAAGATTATCTCTTAGGGCGGTTAAATGAAGGCCGGCATTGCTGTCGGCCACTTTCTCGTCCGACTCCGCTGTGAAAGAATTTCCTCTAAGAGAAGGCATAGTGTAGCATAATAAGGATTGTGACATCATCTTGACAAGTTTCTTAGAGACCTTAAGTTGGTTTTTAAAATTTGCGATTTTTGTAGCTCGGAGAGTTGGAGCGAGGTGAGGCCCCTGCTTCAGTCTCTCCTCAAAGCTGGCACGGTGGAGACGTAGGGTCTCTTGGATGTCTGGGCCTTTGTACCAGGCACGCAGGTATCGTTTACTGGCAGTTTTCCTCAAGCCTGAGATTATATGCAGGCATTTATTTTCTACCCTCTGTAGGAGAAGGAGCTTGCTGTCAGGAATGTCAACAGACCAGATAGGGGAGGCGTATAACATGGTCGGCTTAATGACCATATTGTATAATGCTTTTTTATTTGCCATGCTAAGGTAGCTTCTGGCGTTGAAAATTGGGTACAACGCACCGATTGCAACGTGTGCTTTGCGTCTAGCTTCTGCAATATGAGTATACCAAGTGAGGGAACAGTCCAAGTATACCTCGAGGTATTTAACTGCTGGACTGAATGCGCAAGGAATACCACAGACGGTGATTTTCCCTTTAAAACTTTTGTTGGCTCGCTTTCGTGTGAAGAGGATCGCCTCTGTTTTTGCGCCGTTTACTTTAAGCCTCCAGCGACAAAAGAAGTCAGTCAGCTGGGCCGTACCAGTCTCAAGGCGACGTAACGCTACGTCTCGATCCTTGTGGGTGGTATAATATAAATTTTTGGTGACATATATTTATAGCTGTTAGATATCTGTCAGAAACTCGGACGAGCCGTCCTTACACATAAGCAAGCATTTAAAATTGTTAACAACATTACATTCATAGCGAATGTTGCATACAAGGATTTTTCATTGATGAGTGAAAATTCATGTTATGTTCTGACTATTACAGGGTTAATTTTTTTATGTGTGATTTTTCATTTCCTCTATATGATTAAATCTAATACCTGACCTTGATGTCAAGTATATCTTCTGAGCGAAGGGCCACTTCAGACCAGCTTAAGCCTCAAAACTAGACAAAACACTAATTAATAACAAACGATAATTTTTGTGATCGTTTCTTTCCCCCCCCCCTTCTTTTTTCTCTTTTTAGAGATTCGTAACAAAGTAAATAAGTAGATTGTGATGGTTCACTGTAATTAGCCATCAAACCCAAGCGAATTCAATTAAGCGACTGTCCGCGCTTCTATCTATTCCTACTTTTTGGAATATTTTGCAATTTTGAGCAACAATATTTATCGTAAGATTACAACCTTGAGCACTTAAACAGTAGTCTAATAGACAAAGAAACGCCTATGTACGCCATAGAGATATTGTAGAAATGTAGCCAATATAGAATTGTATTGTTACTAACATCATTCGTGTATAAAGAATATAATAATAAATATTTTGAGTACGCTTCATAAAGAGGTAAGCTCCTTTTAATTGTATAGAATCCTAGTTACTGTGTAATGAGTGTATATTGAAGTTGCCCAATTGAACTATATGTACTTAAGTTAAATAAACACCACTTGTTGTAAATTTGTTCATCGACTAAGATCTTGGTTTTATTTGTATATACCTCCCTAGCCCTAAGTAAAATCATTCCTACATTCCAAATATAAGAGACAAGAGAATCCTCTCTCTTATCAGAGGTAACGTGGTACATGACGGTAAGTATAAATGTCAGCCAGACGTAAGATTATTTATTTTTACAATACACAATAGACTTCGCGGTGGTATTTTTTTTTTCATATAAAATGATCACTACGCAACACACCACAGTTCAATATTCGTCATATTTGGTTTGAGAAACGAAAGCCCGATTTTTAGATGTATGTAGGTAGGTGTACACCAGTGTCTGCCAAACTGTGTGCCGCGAAGGAAGATGCCTCAAAACTGTTTATTTGAAATAATGCTTGTTCATTTCGTTTTTCTTAAATTTTAAATAAATTCAACGTCTACATATTCCGATAAATGTTTGTCACGTTTGTTAATAGTCGACGCGACACAATGATACAGTGACACAATGTAGTGAGTGTGAGTGAGTTAGTAAGGTACCTTGCTTAGTAAAGTGGTGTCCAGACACAGATTCTATTGAAACCTCACACAAATGAGACAAAAGACTAAGTAAACAAAATGAAAACCAGAAAAAAACTTCCATCTCACCAAAACGTAAATATAATAATAGTTATTCAGAATATGGTTTTAAATCGTCTGAAAAAGACAACTCAAATAAATACCCTCCTTCAATCCACCACTTTTTTTTTGACCATGTCCGCTCCCAATGTGAAGTATGCAAACTCTTAATAGAGCTTATATTGGCAGAACTTATTCTGTAACTCAGTTGCTCAACCGCTCTTTTGCCTAAGATAGAAGGGGATAGAATAATATAACTAGGACGCGACTAGTGGTAACTGGTAAGCTAATAACTCTCACTAAGCCCTGTTTTGTCGGTTGGATGAGAGGGAGAAAATTACAAACATCGAACTGGAATCCCAATCACCCACCATTTTCAATTAGAAATATTTTTGTGAGAAGGGGGTGGCATATTCAAGCACCGTCCAAGGAAGCAAAAACTCTTGCTACGCCACTGTTCAAAGCACCTAATTAAAAATTAGAGAATTAGTCATTTTATCAATTAAAAAGTTACGCAAAATCCTAACTCAATACAAACGAAATTGCGAACGTCAAGAAACAGAATGTGATGACCATAGATTATATTATTTATTATGGAAAATTACAATAAATGTTACAATCATAAACTTATTGAGATTCTTGAAAATGAAAACAGCTTGATATGTTAATATTATATATTTTCTAAGTGCGAACAATTTTTGTTTGTATCAATAAGCTTAAATTCATAAAAAAAACACTTAATTTCCACTTTATTTATATAGGTCAGGACCGGCTTCGCTCAGTGCGAGCATTTTCAACTGATGCAGCCTCACTGAACTCGCTATGAGCGAAACCGGTCGTGACTAGGCTATCCAATCCCGGAGCCTTTTTCCAAATCCCGGGATTGGGATTAGTTCACCGAGGAATTTGAAATCCTCAATTCCCTATACTTTTTCCTCCAAACCTTGTTTTTTTTTTTTTAGCTCACCGAGGAATTTGAAATCCCCGATTTGGTATACTTTTTCTCAGCATTGTCACAGAAACTCGTTTTTTTTTTAGCTCGCCGAGGAATTTGAAATCCACAATTTACCAATTTCGTCTCACTTTTCGAGATTTGCTCAAATTTTCTCAATCCCGAAATCCCGGGATCACGACCATGTCAATCCCGGGATTTCGGGATCGGAAAATTGAACGGGATCTCGAATCCCGGGATTGGATGCCCTAGTCGTGACCTTTATAAATAACGTGGACATAAATTACAAATAATTATTGTTTTTACTTAATATAATGCCATTCCACCAAGTAAATATTGGCAGTGAAAACCCTAAAATTATTCATGAAAAAATGTTTCGTTTCGACTAATTTTTTTGTATATAGGTGAAACTGTCTTTTTTGGTTGTATTAGTGCGCTTGGTTTGAAAAGACATCATTCGCAAAGAAATTAAGTTAAAATTGATCTCATATTAAATACATACAAAGTCAATATTTTTTTTTATTTAATAAAACACATCATCACATTCTTCTTTACTTATGCTGGCTTTCAGTATTCATAAAACTACTAGCTGTAAGCCCGTTGACCTCAACGGGGGGATTTTTGTTGCATTTTTAAGTAGTCAGAAAATTACAAACCTATTTATTGAATAAGCCAGAGATTCTAAAAATAAAATAAATATATCGGGGCATATATCGACAGCCCTGCCCTGTAGTATTTAAATTGTAAATTATTAAATCTTTGGAATAATGTTCAAGTTTGCTAACAATCATTTTTCAAAGTAGCATAAATCGATCTCGGCGCATATATCGACAGCCCTGCAGTTTTTAAATTGTAAATTATTAAATTTTTGGAATAATGTTCAAAGTTGCTAACAATCATTTTTCGTAGTATATATTTTATTTAACTAATTTTCAAGTACGCTAACAAAAATATTTCGTAGAAAAAGAAAAAGACCCGAGGACATCAGTACGCACACATTTGTGAATTGTTAAATGTGATTTGTGAAAAGTGATTATTTTATCGACTATTGATATATAGATTTTGGAATTTTTAGAATAATCTAATATTCTAATTTTTAGAATAATTTAATATCTACTTTTTTTCACTTCAATGGAATGTGAGAAAAAAGTCGGAAAATAAATGGGCAAAGAATTAAATTATATTTATATAAAAAATGCAATTTTCACATGCAAAATATTATAAATTAATTGGACATTTTATCAAAACAAAATTATCAAAATTTTGACTTATTCTCCAAATAGAACTTGTTTTTTAGAATATATATAATGATTTTTACTGACGTTATTTTACTACTCATACTGAAACTATGCTTTCGCCAACAACTAACTATACCACGTATGTATCTAGATTAAAAACAAATCTTGAAATAATTGCGTCTTATATTTATTTTTTGAAAAACTTATTTCGCTAGTCAATCGGATTTTGTTATTTTGATAGCATTTATTTTCATACGATCAAGATGTAATGTGATTTAAAAAGAAAGTTTTCAAAAAAAAATAATGTTATAAACCCAAAAAAAAGCGCTCTAGGCTAGATTCGAACCAAGTTCCTACTGATTATCAGCCGAGCGTCTTACCTCTAGGGTACAGTAGAATTGAGAAAAGCTCGTAAAATAAAACATATAATATGCATGCTGTTTTTTAAATAAAAAACGAAAGGTTCCATTTTCAAATTTAATATATATTATATATTTTCATCGTTTCTGATAATTGTGACGTTAGGTCAGTTGACAAAGAGCTCGGCTGATAATTCATAATTATGGGATCGATCGACGGTCGCGGCGCTTTTTTGTATGAGAATCCAAATTTTCAGTCATTTGATAATTCAACTGTTTATGTATGCATGCGAAGTATGCGTATTTTGGAATTTTTAGAATAATTTAAATGTGTGCTTAATATATATAATTAAATCAAATCGATGCTGACAGTTGTTCGTTTGCCCGAGCGGTAACGATTTCAATTCATAATCCAGAAGCCATGGTTCGAACCACGGCCGCGGCGCTTTTTTGTATGAGAATTCAAATTTTCAGCCATTGATTCGTTTTGTCAAATAACAGTGTATTAATTAATGGCGACAGCGGGGCAGGATGGGGTGGGGGGGGAGGACCGTCTTTCTTGACGTCATCGAAAAGGCGAAATCGCGACCATATACAAACGAAAAAAGTATGTATTTAGTATGAATAAAAAAATGGTTGACAGCGGGGTTGGGGCGGAGGAGGGGGAGGGAAAATCGGGGACAGTTTACAGACGGACGGACGGACATTATCGACTATTAATATATAGATTGCCACAGTTAATATCACCAATGGTATGAAGTTGAAGTCAACGTCAATCCCTGTACTTAACTCATGTCATGCTAGAGATTCTGGAACCTCGGCTTTTTTCAAGTCCTTTTTCAAGAACACTTCAGCTCCAGTACCAGCCCCTACCAGTGACACGAAGCTTAACTGCACTATTACCGTAGTAAAGGACAACGGCCTTACTGAATTCACGCAGTTTCCATGCGAAGTGATTCGGAAACCAGAGCCTCCATCTATGAGGTTTAACTGCACCTAGAGCCAACCTAGTGTGGGATCTTATTTTAAATACAATCCGTGCAAAAGTATACGTTTATTATAATGCTGAAATTTTCCCATTTCCATTGGAATAACTTCTATTCTACTTGAAACTAAAACAGATGTTCCAAAAGCCCCAGAAAATGTTTCAAATCCAAAGCTTTCACTGGTTGTCTCCGATAAGCCTACAGCAGCAGCGGCGCCTCAATATTATTGCGTCTATACTTATAACTTATAAAAAGTCCAGTACTTGAAAGCTTGTTAAAAATTATATATTTTTTAAATTAAAGTTTATTTTTTTATTGATGTGCTTATGGTATGCTCTGATTCTTATAATTTCATTAAATTTTATCATGTACCTCAAATTAATAAAATCAATTGTATTTTCATTGTCTATCACTATTTTTTTTATTTCAAATAAGTTTATTTTTTATTGAAAGTAAAGCAACAAAATAAAACTATTGAATCAAAATGTTTGCGATTTATTATTTCAGTATTTTTTTTTTTGTGTATTGTTAAAAATTATACTAATCAATATATATACCGGCAGCTATTAGACAGTTTCAGTTTCTGTTTATTTAAGTATCATTTAAGTAACATTTAAGTATCGTCAGTAGTTAAAGTTACACTAATGGTGAATTGAAGTTATTTTTTAGTCATTACCTGCTTTGAACCACGGGTGATGCTTATTTTTTTAAGTTTCTTAAGCTTGTGCATTTCTACGGTCCTTAAATCTAATATAATACAACTACACTAATCGGTTAGAAGGCGAGAATACATCGGAAGAGGCAAGTGTCGCGGGTTTTTCTTATAAGGAAGTTCTAAAAAAATAATACTTTTTCTAACTTATCTAAAAATATGAATATGTAAGGATTTACACTACGGCAGCCTAGGACCAAATCGTCCGTCCGGCGCTTGCCTTGCAAGGCGGCTCCTTAAGCCCGGATACTGAGACGGATCGCACATCAAGACTTTCTTAGACTTTATTCTAAGTGGATCACAAAATAACGGCTCCCTCAGCCCTGACCTCAAGTGCGTCATACAATGACGGCTCCCTAGGCCCGGTCTTCACTGACCCTCGATAACACGCCCACATAATACAATCATTATGATACTAGCTGTAAGCCCGTTGACCTCAACGGGGGGATTTTTGTTGCATTTTTAAGAAGTCAGAAAATTACAAACCTATTTATTGAATAAGCCAGAAATTCTAAAAATAAAATAAATATATCTCGGGCCATATATCGACAGCATGCCCTGTAGTATTTAAATTGTAAGTTATTTAATTTTTGGAATAATGTTGAGTTTGCTAACAATTAGTTTTCCTATTAGCAGAAATATACCTCGTAAATTACCTAATTTTTGGAATAATGTTTAAGTTTGCTGACAATTTTTTTCGTAGTGACAAAAATTTCGTAAAATATTAAATCTTTGGAATAATGTTCAAGTTTGCTAACAATCATTTTTCATAGTAGCATAAATCGACCTCGGCGCATATATCGACAGCCCTGCAGTTTTAAATTGTAAATTACTTAATTTTTGAAATAATGTTTAAGTTTGCTAATAATCATTTTTCACATGCAAAATGGTATAAATTAATTGCACATTTTATCAAAACAAAATTATCAATTTTCCATGTTACAATCAAATGCATATTTATCAAATTAATCAGAATAAATTAACTTCACTAATTCACCAAACGGAGCTTATTTTTAGGAATATATGAGTCTTTAAGGGAACCAAACATAAAAATGGTGAAACTTTTCCATTTGACTTTTAAGTGCAATTACGTTTTCAATTAATTTTTGTGGGAACTGTCATCAACTTTTAATTTTATGTGAAAGTTTTTTCAATAAATAAGCATAAAAAAGTAATACAAAATAACTTAGATTATTCCACGTATTGTGCTACAAACTGTGACACGTGTTTCGCCTATTTCAGAGGCATCCTCAGACAGACTTACTTTCAGTAAGTAAAAGTAAGTCTGTCTGAGGATGCCTCTGAAAGAGGCGAAACACGTGTCACAGTTTGTAGCACAATACGTGGAATAATCTAAGTTATTTTTTATTTTATATTCAAATGAACTTCCACAAAGATACCGACGAATCCATCGAAAGCATAAACAATGTATTTTAGAGAAAAAATGATTGAAATTATGCAATAAAAAGGGTGGGTTCAGTTCACTTTTTCCCATCATCCTAACTTGGCTCACTTTGCCGTATTTTAATCTCGTTGACCCGTTTATTTATATTACTATTTGAGCATAAATTTACCTTGTCCAAAGCATAGACTCGTTTACTCGTTATTTAAAACAAAAGATACAACACTTTTAAATTATCGGGATAAATTCTAAATACCCTCTGTTAAAAAGTAAAATATTTAATAGCCGTCAGCATATGACACACATGGAATATTTGCATTTAACTGTCGAAACTATATTATGTAAAATATACCACATTCATATTTGACAGACGTCACAATCTTGAATAAAAACAATCGAAGTCAGTTTGTGAATCACAAATATCGTTCCATTTTCAAATGCTTGATTTATATAATGTATTTTTATCGCCTTGATATTTATGACGTTAGCTCAGTTGATAGAGAGCTCGACTGGTAATCCAGAGTTCTGTGTTCGATCCACGGTCGCGGCGTTTTTTTGTATGAAATTTTTTCAGCGATTTGTATCGTCAAATAATAAACAGTGTATTGGGAAAATATGTCTTTAGTATGAATAAAAAATAAAAATATTGCGTCAGCGGAGCTGGTGAGGAGGGAGGGGGAAGGGGCAGGGGGAGGGGATATCGCGGACAATCATTCAGACGGACGGACATTATCGAGTATTAATATATAGATTCTACTGCTAAAGCCGATGACTAACCTTATTGCAAACGTTGAATTTAGCCAGCACACTAGAGGTCTACACGGGCCCGGCCCACGGACCGGGTTCGGGCGGGTAAGCGCAATTGAGATTCGGGCTCGGACCGGGCCCGGGTAAGGAATTTATTTTTCAGACTGTTTTCGTGCCATAAGTCAGCCATGATGGTTTTAATTATTACCATTTCTATAGAGAATCGTAAATTGTTGTAAATTTGTAATAAACGGTTTTTTTCGGTCTGTTGAGTATAAATCCGGGCTTCGGGTCGGGTTCGGGTAACAATTGTGGTATTAGACTCGGGCCCGGGCCGGGTCGGGTCTGAATCTTTCGGGCTCGGACCGGGTAATTTTGTAAAATTTCGGCCCGTGCAGACCTCTACAGCACACACAGTGCGATATTCATTTCACAATATTGTGAATGATATCATGGCAATTACGAATTTATAATTGCGCGATCGATCGAGTTTTATTTACGAGAAAGAAAGATTTTATACGAGGCCGTTCCTACGGTCGCCTTACATACAATTTACTTGACTGCAACAAATTTGCGAAGGATGTGAAAGTTACATAAATCATCTGTGTTCTGTTATGTTTAATTGTGTTTGTATATATATATATTTAATATCATTCTGATAACTGTATAACCTGTGTATATATTTTTAATCTAAGTATTTTTTTAATATGAAAAAGAGTGTAAAACGTAAGCCGAGACATTGCAAAAAAAATATCATTAAATAGAAAAAATTGAGACTAAAACAAATATTAGAAATTCAAGTGTCAAGCAATACATCCAGAAAAACTTGTAGAAGTTGTAGAGCAAACATAGTGACAAAAGACGAAAAATGGATTTTCAGATAAGTATGCCAATCAATTGCTGAAAGATAAACATTTACAAAGAAGCACTGAAATATTTTAATTTAAAAAGAAAATTTCCCATTTATAAGAAAAATCTTAAATTTGCAATATTTAATACTGCCCTGTATTTTCAAAGCATTAGTGAAACTAGTAAAATAACAGATACCTACGAATATACAAAAAAAACCTCATATTATTTTTTATCATCAGCCGTAAAATAAACTTAATCAAACCATATTTTACTATAAAAAAAATACAAAACAAACATTAAAGTTTGATGATCTCGAAACTAGTATTTTTTATTTATCCCACTATAGCTTTAAAATTGACTAGTAACCTTAATTGACCGAAAAAAAGATAAATTGAATATTTACATAATTTAGGCAGAATTACAATATCTTACATATTATCAGAACAATAATTTGACCCAAGTCGAGTATATATATATATGGGGATAAGTTGTAAAGAACGGCGTAAAAAGTTAAATATAATAAAAACTATATTAACGACTGATTATTTGTTTTATTAGGCTTTTTTAATTTGTGCTTGACATTATTTTATTTAAAAAAAGGAATTTGTTCTGTTACATATTTATTATGTTTTATTTAATGCACTTATTTATAAAAAAAAACAAATGATTTTCTTTATTATTGTGCATATCACAACGATTTTTTATACAATAGTTTTATTAATATAACAAATGATGCAGCGCTTTTTCTTGATTGACACGCACAGCCTTAGAATTTTCCGCGCAGCTAACCTCTCATCTTAGGGCAGTGGTTACCATGTGATATTTCGCTGTGGCTGCATTATAAACATCAGCAGAAATGTCTCGTGGCCACACATAATTCTTGTTTTGAGATGTGATAAAAATAGCAGTTGTATTTACTAAAAAAATGAATCAACTCATAAATTTATAATCAAAAAAAGACATTATTTAAACATATTGGTTTTTTTAAATGAAAATTGTTTAACAATTCTCCTGATAGTGTTAGACCAGCCTTTTACTGTAAAAACTCTTTAGGAAAATTATTAGTTAACAATAAAGATAAAATACATAACCTAAATAAATCTGGAATTTATAGATTACAATGCTCTTGTTGTAAAAAATATATATCGGCAAAACAAAGAGGACTTTAAACATCGGAGTATTAGAACATATGGCAGCCTTTAGACTGAAAAAGGACACGTTTACTTTTGCTAATCACTTAATTTCGGAAGGACACGTGTTCAATCAGGAACAAGGGATATAAATGTTACACCCAAATACGGACAGTCATAGGCTCTTTTTCCAGGAAATTTTAGAAATTAATAGGGCACAGCTGCATAGTCTTCCGATTTTAATTGAAATATTAAACCTTCCGGGCTCTCCACTTCTATACCCTATATAAATAATATCATAAAACCTTTGCCGACAAACAAATAAATATAATTCTTACAACCACTCACTACTCAAATCTTTGGGAATTCCCATGAGCTTATCCTTTTCGCCAGCGATGGCTATAGACTCAGTGATATATTTATTTAATATATTAACACGAAACATCCATTTACTAAGCGTCAATTCAAGTTCATCCGTGCGCTTGAACGCCTGAAGATGCCGAAAGGCGAAACCCGGGTCGTTAGTGACAAAATCTGTGGGAGTGTACATAATTTGAACGATTCAAATTTAATTCTCCTTTCCAATGCAAGCAGCATCGCCGCTTCTAAGTTAGTATCTGACAGCCGGTTTCGATATTCATTTTTTATGAAGTCCGTTACACTGAATGATCTTTCACAGTATACAGTTGTAGGAAAAATCGACAAAATGAATAAAGTAATCGTTGCTAATTCTTTATATTGACTTGATTTATGGTAAACGTGTAACTCCGACCAAATTTTTTGAGCAGTATTATTTTTAAAACGGTCCTTTATTACTTGATGATGAATGATTTGTAATAATTGTTTTACAACTTAATTTGTAAAAACACTTTTTTTTGTTATCAATATTTACAATGAAGCTGTTGGTAGCTGCAGCAAAATCCTCTGGTGACCGCACATGAGAGCCACTTTTTGAGATGTAACATTGTTTTCAATTGCAAACGAATATATCAATATCAGTATTTTGACATTTCGAAATTTCATAAAAAAATGTATCATAATAGCTGGTGAGTTACGTAAATAGTTTACGGTTTCTGAAAATTATGTTACATCATTGAAAGGATCATCAATTCATGCACATATAAATCATCATGTTTATTCATCTCGAACAATTTGATTCAAATGTTTAAACCATTTTCTGTACATTCAAAATTCGATTACGGCCAATTTATATTTTGAAAATATGAGTTTGTTTGAATTTTCAAATTCGATATTTTGGTTTTGAAAAAACACCGCGAATACCGGGATCCTCATTTTCGTAATATCGGTATTGTAATCTCTAGTTGAGCATCCCGCCGCTGGATTTTCACGAAAAAAGTACAACGCGTTGTGCATTCCAAAAAAATGGGTCCTCCAAATTGTATTGCGCCTGGGGACTCCCAAGTGCTTAATCCGCCACTGTGGATTGGCATTATACAACGCATTGAGGTCTAGACATTCACATGACTATTATTACCACCACTACGGTGGTTGCGGGGGCTACGGAAGTTACGGTCACGGAAATACTCAAAATCGTACAATAACTATTATTTTAATACTAGTGATCCGAATTCTAGGCCAGTGTCTCCATCTCAAAGCAATTCAAACACATTTAGCATGCCTTCAACTGCTGGACTGACGAACTGTGCTTTGTCTCTCAGCAATTTGAATGGAACAGATACCATCACGATTCCGTGTGATATCGCTCTTCCATCTACGAAAATAAACTGCATCCAGAGCCAAGGCTCTAATTATGGAAGCAACCTATGCTCAATTATACCTTCGACTGCCGAAATTTTCCCATTACAAGTAATCCCTCTTGAAATGAAGACGGATTCACTTAAAGGCCCAGATATTATTTTAAATCCATCGATCACACCCTAACCTCCCCTGGTTGGCTCTGATAAGCCTGCAGCAGCAGCGGCGGCCTAACATTTATATGAGTGTCAGAAAATGAAATACCTATATTAAAATTATTTATTTTGTCTTATCAAACATTCTCATCAGTCTAGAATTTTAAAACTTATTAATAACTTTTCATTATTGTTAATGTGGTCATGATAAACTTTGATTCCATTGAAATATTTTACGTATCACTCATTTGAAAAACATCTACAAATACTTAAATTAATATTTATTATAAACTTTATTTTATTTTGATTAACAACTTTTATGTTGTATTTATAACACTTGATAAGTTTATTATTTATTCCAGCAAAGTGAAAAACAAAATTATGTAATCAGAATATAATAGGTGATTTATTATTCCAATGTTATCTTTTTGCTATTTTTTATAAAAAACAAAGATCACTATGTTCTGAGAAATGCTAGAAATAGTTAAATTTGTGGTAAACAGTTAAGTTCACTTTTCGTAAGCTGCAATAGTAGGGCTTCCAATTAACCGGACTTAAGCACTAACCGGTTTTTGGTTTTTTCTGACAAACAAACCGGGTAACCGGTTTAAACCGAAATATCATGTATTTTGATTAGGTAGGTATGCAAAAAAAATCGTAGAATTTTTCCAATATTTGATATAACAGCTAATACTCAAATTTCAAACAAAAAACCCGACATTTATCTTAATGTGACTCTAGTTACCAACCTGTTTGCTATGGCAAAGTAACAATTACTATAACATAAATATATAAAACATAAAATATTTTATGATAAAAAAATATACGTCAAATAAAAAAATAGAGCTTGATTATAAAACTCACTAAAAGAATGATGTTTAAATGCATTCAATGTTTAAAAAATACCAACTGGATAAGACAAATCCAATGTTTAGACAAAAATAGAGTAGAATACCAAAATATTCACTTCTATATTCAAATTATATTTGAAATATTTGAAAGTCATTTCTGTTCACAACATGGACAACTTTGAAACAGAAGTAGATTATTCTACAATATATATGTACATGTTTGTTGTATTTTGTGAATTGTTTCCTATATAACGCAGTAAACTCATTATAAAACATTTTTCTTTTTGTGAAAAACAATGAAAAATAAGAAAAGAGTATTTTTGATAGAACCCGGTTAACCGAGTGAAATAAACCGGTTTTCGGGTTTTTTCAAAACACGCGATAAACCGGTTAACCTGTTTCGGTTTAAACCGGTTTGGAAGCCCTATGCAATAGTATGTATTTGACATCATTTTCAGAATCAACTTGCTAAAACGACAAAAAGCAGAGGCAATGTGTTGTAATTGTAAGGTCATTGCTGTATATTTAACTGTCGTGTACATAATTAATATATTAGATCAATATTAGATCGGAGTTTTAATTCTCCGTTTGACAGTCAATTTATTAATTTTTTTTTTTACCATGCCCGCTCCCAATATGAAGCATATGGACTCCTAACGGAGTTTATCTCAACAGAAATGTTTCCACGAGAACTGCTTGCTACTCAGTTGCTCAACCTCTCTTTTTCCAAAGAGAGTAGGAATATAAGGAAAGGGCTATGACAGGGCTAGTGGTTAGCTAATCGCTCTCAATACACCCCGTTCACAGGATAGGACGGGTGGGAGAGGAGAATTCAAGACATCTTTTTCACAACAAGACATCACATACATCCATGCCTTCGAAGAGAAATTCATAAATCGTTTGAAAAATCAATTTATAAAACTGCCCGTACTGGGATTCGAACTCGTGCCGTCCGTAGTGGTAGCCAACGATGTTGACCACACAGGCGACAAGTTAACAGGTTGAAAATAAATAAAAAGCTAATTTTAATATTAATTTATTTTATTTTGCCGGCTATTGGTTCCGATATATAGACGATATTCTTTGCCTGTTTAATGGAACAGATAGACAAATAACTAACTTTATAAATTCATTAGATAAAAATATTAAATTTAATTTAGAAGTCGGAGGCAAAATATTAACTTTCTTGACCTTAATATTAACATTGAAAACTATTTCGGAAGCCAACATTTTCAGATGCTGTAATTCATAAAAATTCAATGCACCCATTTTCTTATAAACTAGCCGCTTTTCATTAAGAAATTCATAGACCATAGTGAGTGTTCCTTTAAATGAAATAAACTTTAATATCGAATTGAAAATCATCAAGCAAATTGCCATCAACAATGTTTACGATATGTCTCTTATAGACAGTCTTTTATCAAAAAAACAAACTAAACTTGCAGAAAAAATGTTATTTAAAGATAAATTGTCAAAAGACATAGAACATACTAGGTATTGGCGTAGAATAATTTATTTGGGAAATACAAGTTTTAAAATTTAAAAAAAACGCTGGCTGGTAGTGTTAGGCCAACTTTTTATTGTAAAAACTCTTTGGACAAATTATTAGTTAACAATAAAGATAAAATACATTACTTAAATAAATCCGGGATTTATAGATTGCAATGCTCTTGTTGTACAAAATTTTATATCGGGAAAAAAGAAAGGACACTGAATATCAGATTAGCAGAACAAATGGCAGCTTTCAGATTAAAAAAAGACACGTCTAATTTTGCTAATCACTTAATTTCGGAATGACACGTGTTTAATCAGGAACAAGGGATAAAAATGTTACACCCAAATACGGACGCCCATAAGCTCTTTTTCCAGGAAATTTTGGAAATAAACAGAGCACAATTGAGCAGCCTTCCGATTTTATATGAAATGCTAAACATGCCGGGATCCCCACTCCTATATACCCTATATAAATGTGATCATAAAACCTTTGCCGACAAACAAATAAATATAATTATTAAAACCACTCACTACTCAAATCTGTGGGCATTACCATGGGCTTATCCTTTTCGCCAGCAATGGCTTTAAGCTCGGTGATACATTTTTTTATTATATAAACACGAAACATTCATTTACCAAGCGTCAGTTCAAGTTCATCCGTGCACTTGAACGCCTGAAGATGCCGAAGGGCGAATCCCGGGTCGTTAGTGACAAAATCCGTGTGAATTTACATAACTTGAACGATTCAAATTAAAAAATGGAACGGTTTGGTGAATTGAGATTTTGACTAACCACAAAGTGACTTTGAGTAATGTCACAATATGGCCGCCCATACAAATTTTAAGTGGCACTCGTTGATGAACTATGTTTAAAATTGAGTTTTTTTTATATATTTTCTCTTGTAAATAACGAAACTTGAGTATTAAGTTGTTAAATAATTGTCCACAGCGTATTTTGTGGAATGCAGGAAGAAAAAAAACAATCGGTTTGTCGAATATAAGAAAAATAATATGTATTAAAATAGTCTTTCATAAGATAAATACATATAACTAAATAGCTTTTACGTAGATACAGAAAAAAATCAAATATAATAATTCACGTAAAAAACAACACTAAAATTATATGTATTACTATTATCATAGTAATAATCACATAAATATAATTAACAGACACAGATTTTAATGCAAATAATAGTTATCAAGTATGTAATAAATTTAATTACGAGTAATGATAATAAAGAGTCTAAATACTCTAAATGAACCAAAAACAAATGATATCCTTATCGCAGAACACAAAATATATCAGTATATTGTTATTTTTTTCAATTTGATTTTGAAAATACACATAGGCGCACATCACAATTTTCACACTATGTCCTTATAACTAGAGCTTCCAATTAACCTGACTTAAACACTAACCGGTTTCTGACAAATAAACCGGGTAACCGGTTTTAACCAAAATATCATGTATATTGATAGTTAGGTATGTAAAAAAAAATATATTTGGCATAACAGCTAATACTCAAATTTCAAACAAAAAAAAGATATTTATCTTAATGGGACTCTAGTAACCAACCTGTTTGCCATGGCAAAATAACAACACTAGAACTTGAAACATAAAACTAGAACACAGAAGGCAATATTTGTAACAATTACTACGACATGTGAAAAAATATTTTATGATAAATAATATACGTCAAATAAAAAAAATAAAGCTTGATTATAAAACTCATGGACAACTTTGAGACAGAAGTAGATTATTCTACAAAATGTATATCTATACATGTTTGTTGTGTTTTGTGAATTGTTTCCTATATTACGCAGTAAATTCATTGTAAAACATTTTTCTTTTTGTAAAAAATAATGAAAAACAAGAAAAGAGAATTTTTGATAGAACGCGGTTAACCGAGTGAAATAAACCGGTTATCGGGTTTTTTTAAAAACACGCGATAAACTGGTTAACCGGTTTCGGTTTAAACCGGTTTGGAAGCCCTACATAACTGATTTACAACCATCCCCTATGCATATCCTTTTTTTGTTATCGTCTGCGGATCCCACCAGGTGAGCATATTGTAAATCAGGAATAACTCGTGTGTCGATTGAACCTGACGACGTCGACCCTCCTGCTGATTTCGTTGTTGTTTTATACCTCGTCAGGTATATTTGCGCCACTTTCCGTCTAAATTCTAGTTGTAATTTTTTAAACTGATTTCGGTACAAAAACCAGGCATTGTACATGTACACATCGATTAACCAAATAAAAATAGGCCGCCACCACTTCTTTCCCCTCACTGAAATCCTGCACATTCCGACGTCTTCATCCATTCCATCTTATGCTTATTATAATGGCTGAAGGCTGACGGTTGAGGAACGGTAATGATTTTTCATTCTTTCGACGAATATCTTTTGACTTGGCCAAGCGGAACCACGCCATGTATTGTCGAAGCAATGGTTAAAACCGAGTTATCTATCCATCGGAAAACTAATATTACGTCTCCCCACTCTAATTTACTTTGAAATGGACCTCTTTTAGTGTTTTTCATGTCGGCTATGTTTGATATTGGACAGTCCTTGGGTAAACGATATGCACGTATCGTCTCTGTGCATCTGAGTCTTCTTTATGTAAGATATGCTAGCAAATTAAAGCCTGTATATAGTTGTATTTTATTGCGGGTCCGCGCGCGCTAAAATACAACTATCTTAAAACAAACAAAAAAAAACGTTATAACCCTCATTTATGAATAGGATTCTCTCTCGTTCTATTAAAACATGTGTTGAGGGTTGTAAATCCTGCTGACTACAATTTCTTTATTGCTTAAACACAAATGTTTCCATCCGAAAAATTTAATACATCTTTGAATGCACCGATAAATTTTTAGAACTTGTTGCTTCACAACTAGGGATTCTTAAGTCTCGGGACTCGAGACGTGATAAAGTCAAAGTTCCGGGACTTCCCGGGACTTGGGACTTTTATTTCCCCTTTAATAAAATTATAAATTTATTCTAATTAAATATTTGTATGTATGTACTAAAAATGGATGATAAAGGTATATGTATTGAAAAAATAACAATGAATTGGGTAAAATTATGACCGTTACTTCACAAATCACAATACAGCTTTTATACCTTTTTTTCCTATTGAGACATTGGTAACTTTGTACAATAGTGAAAAACATTTGTAAATAAAACAACATCAAGTATGAACATTTAATTATAATATTTTTTAATTTATTTTTGCTACAGTTATATTTTTTATACGATTATGAATTGATTTAAACAAATTTCTAATAACATAAATGGAGATATCTTTCTCCCAAACGTTTTTAATATTTTATTTCAATTCAACTAATTTTTTTGAGCGTTTTTCACTCAGTTAAACGTATATTTTTTTTATGCGTACTTTAAAAAGGCGCCGAAAGTATACGTTAATTAAAAAAAATACATCTTTTGAACACATTTATTTATTAATAATGAAAATATAAAATTGAATTCAATAATAAAATCACAACTTCAAATCATACATAGCATGCATTATTTACACAAAAGTTAATATTTAATTTTTGGTTATCAAAATATGCTTTTAAAAATAATAATGAATTTAATGACAAATCAGACAGCCGATTTCTTATTTTTGTAATAAACGTTGTTGCTGTCGAGAAAACTCTATCATTTTCAGTCGATGTTGGTTAAATGGTTGGCAAAGCTTTATATATAAAAAAAAATCTTTGTTTCCGTTCTCCAGTTGATTTTAAAATCTTAAATTCGTTTAGCTTTTTCGTTTTTAATGGAGAAATCTTTTGTTTTTTTGTAATCTATTTAATTCTTCTTCCAGTGACAGTTCTGCAATATTTATCTCATCATCGATATTTTCTTCAGATACCTCGATATCTTTTTCCACGGAGAAAAGACGTTCTAGTAAATTATCTCCGTATTTCAAACATATTGTTTTGGAGCATTTGTTAAAATCTTTGGTGTATTCTTTTCGAAAATCAATTTGTCCCAGCAGAATCGTTGGTAATAAAACATTTATAAGCTGCCTTGATTTATAACATCATTTTCTAGAAATAACTATCGGTTTCATTATTTCTTGGAATTCTGTGCGATTATCACATGCTGCAAAAATAGTTAAGCGTACACGTGTCTAAGTTTTTTTATATTTATGTATGTCTCTACCCATCAAAAATGGTTATTTCGTATTACAATATATAAATAGATGTTATTTGAAACTTTTACAATTATAAATCCAAACAGCTGTTTCTTTTATAAGATCCCTTTTATATGTGCATACTTAATTTTGTTAAAACCCCGGCCTTTAATCCTTAGCTTGAATATAATGCATTTTTTTCAAAACTGATCCCGATGATAGACACCAATGTAAATTTATTTTAAATCAAAATTAACTAAGGTCACATTAGCGATTGCTTGCATCCAATTTTTATTTGTTAGAATGATTTTTTCAAAATTAAAATGTACCATTTGGCTGCCTTAAGTCCCGGGACATTTAACAACAAAGTCCCGGGACCTAAGACAGCGAAAAACCTTAAAAGTCCCGGGACGTCTCGACACAGAATCCCTATAATCACAACAAAACAAAATCCAGATGACTTTTTTAAATGAATGAAATTTACTAGGCCTTGGGTATAATATATTACAGGAATTGTATTTCATTTTCTAAAATATTTTGTCTTCTTTGTGTCTTTGTAAAGTAAGTAGTATGCTGTTGTTTTTAGACTATTTAACGATTAAGCAATATTGGTGATTAAAAAAAGGTTCGTTGGCTGTCTATTTATTAATAGCCGATAATGTTGGCTTTCTGAATGGCTGGTGGCTGTCTGAGTGTAGGTCCGGGATTTCACCTTTAATTTTTCTAAAAAATATAAAATATTAATACTGCAAGGCTGTCGATATATGTCCCGGGGTCTTCTTCTTCGTCTCCGAAATACATTTGTTTGCATACTTGAAACAGTTGAATTATTCTAAAAATTATAAAATATAAATACTGCAGGAATGTCGATATTGGATATAACAGCTCAGCAGAGCAGCTCAATTGTGATTTTTATGAATATATTTTATTATATCCGCTATTTGCATATTTTGTTTTGCAGTCCCAGTGTATTGTAGTTCTTTTAGAGAATTGAGTGTATTCATAAAAAATCCATTTAGATAATTAATAACGTTTATATTTTCTGGATTATTTAATAAATAGGTTTGCAATTTATTTTTCACGCCAGTAAATTTTTGACTATTTAAAAATGCAACAAAAATCCCCTTCGTTGAGGACAACGGGCTTATAGATAGTACATATTATTCTTCTTATATTAAGTGCTCCCCAAACAAGGGATGGGCTCATATTAGTTTCATTGAGTTCTGAAATAAAGGTTGCCTTTTTATCACATAACAAAGCCAGCTACTCGGCAGTTCGTATAGGAAAATATTTAGCTTAATTCACCGCGTTCGAATTCAGTTTAAATAAAATCAGTTCGCGTTCTAAAGGCGATGTCTGAATATACACATTTACAATCAATCTAAGAATGCAGATAGATATGTACTCTAATTAGTAGGTTTTCAAAAACCGGGTTTGTAAACTCGGTTTTTATTAATATTTTTCACCATGGTAACCCAGCGAAAAATATTAAAATTAAAATTCATATGTGTTTATTATTTCATTAAAACCGTTAAAATTTTGACATGGAAAACCTTGGCAACAAATAAAACAAGATTTAATATGTAGTTTGACAATTAGGTAGCATGCTTCAATTATTACGTTGAAAATATTATATTTAGGTTTACTTTAAATATATTTTTCTGTGCTTTTTGACTCAGATACAGTTCTCGAGTAGATAGCAGTTATTATAAGCCCATTTTTATTTTTCTTAATAAATAAACGAAATTGAAAGATATTCGACTTTTTTCGATTTTTAATTTAATTTTCATGCTTTTAAAACGTCGGAAACTGTTTTAGGACATAAACCCATACCTCAATTCACGCGAAACTCGCTTAGCGCTGTTTCGGTTCAACGTGGTCAAAAAAAAATACTAAAAAATTGTATTGAAATCGTATTTGATAGGTTGAAAACTCCGCTCACCGACTCATTCGAACAAGAATTATTCCCACGCACACTTTCCACACTTTTTAAAATTTTCTAAATTGAAATTATTGCTTTATTATATATTTAATGTCTTATGTCATGTGAGTCATTTTTTTCAGGTTAGGAACAAGTGGATGTTTAAATAATAAATTTATAAGAATAATTAATAATTAAATAAGTGTTTTGGATTATAAATTTAGAGAATATGTTCTGTATTGTAAAAGTGCCGATATTTTTGGACTTTTTCCTGAAATCTAAAGTCGAACGATGCCATGAGATTCTATTTCATTTTTATTGAATAGAAAAATAAGTGATTAAGAATAGATAATTCAAAACCTATATGAAAAACACATGTACTATGCATACATTGGAATCGTGTCCACTTAACTTAACACTTATTTATTTTATCTTAAACGAAAAAAATATGTAAAAAAGAAATGTAGTAATTTAAACTGCAAAGAAATGGATTGTGTACATTTATCAAGGGAAAGAAAGTGAGAGTAGATATTTACATAAAAAAATTCAAATGTCAAAGATATTTAAATATTTCAACCGCATATGAACCCTATTTATTTAATTATCCAAGATAATTTGGATTTAACCCATTTTGTTTAATGTGTCATTTTTAGGTAAGATGATGAATAAATCCAACAAATCTTGCAGTTTTAGCTTTTTTACTACATTTGGAATAAGTTGATTATTTTAATTTTACCCGGCCAAGGCTGCTCAATTGGATATATTCCACTGTAATTGCTGAAAAAAATGCAAAAAAATAAATAAATTTAGGAGTGTGTTAAAAATACCATCGGTAACACGACAGAAGTGACACTCTGTGGTTTAACCAGTTCCGGCGCCAGGTTATTTGGCGCCCTACGCAACATTCACCATAAAATCGTGTAGAATTTCGGGATTCGAGATAAGGAAGCTTGACTAGTACAATCAGCGGTGGGCTGCCAATACGTTAACAATGGGCCTCGCTTAGTGTGAAAACAATTCTCGGTGTTCTGGGGAAGCAGTGAGTTTTGTTATCACTCTTATGCAATTCTATGCAATACTATTATAGACTTCAATAAACTTATATAAATCTGGAAGATCGGGTCGGAGAGAGTTGACTCCTTCTGACTCTATCCAAAGAGGCCTGGCGATGTCAATACCCATTCATGCAAACACGTTCTCTTTCTAGCCCACAAACGTTTTTTTACCAGTGGTATTTAGTTTTTTTTTTTAATTTTCCGATAAGCATTGTGGGCTTCCGTGTCGGATCTCACAGGTTCGAGTACCAGTGCGAACAGATTTTTTTCAATCGATTTCTGTTCGAAGACATCGGTGTTTGCGATGTCTAACAGTTCCCTTCCACCCTTTCCGATCCTTCAATAAGTGGGCGTAGCGAGAGCGGATAATTAACCACTAGTCCTGTCCTAACCTTATCCTTCTATCCCTACTACTACTCTCTTTGAAATAGAGAGGTTGAGCGACTGAGTGACATACAGTTCTCGTAGAAAAACTTCTGTTGAGATTTATTCATTAGGTAGCCATATGCTACAAATTGGGATCGGACATGGATTAAAAAAATGATTTTCGAAAAAGTCGAATATCTCTAAGCAAGGTTTCTTGACTTAAAGTTTTTTGGCATAATACCGACGATATAGTTCATTAACAATACGTGTATTCATGCAATATTTTTGTTCAAAAGAAGCAGTAAATTCTATAAGATTTTTTACGCTGACATCTGTCCAAAAATACATTTAAGAAGTTTATAATATAACAGTAAATATTATCAAAGCTTTGCATCAGTTTTAATAAATGTCAGTACAAATTATAAATTCTGTAAAATATTTTATTAAGTTTTTTTATGCTGACATCTGCCCAAAAATATATCTAAGAAGTTTATAATATAACAGTAAATATTATCAAAGCTTCACATTAATTTTGATAGATGTGAGTGCAAATTATAAATTTTGTGAAATCACGCATGCAGTTAAACAAAATAGAATTATTTTTTCAGTATCACACGTGATTTATTGATAAATAAAACAATACTTTTGTAGTATGTAATTCCATTGTTTATAATCTTACTTTAGTTGGTTACGTTCTAACTCTGGTTCAACCTATGACTTTGGATGTTATTTACTTTACACCAGACACGGACAAACCGCGGCCTGCGAGTTATAAGCGTAATTCTAAAAAAGTTTCCTTTTTTGCTCAAGTAAATAAAAATACTATTTGTCCCATTTGCCGGGAAAGTATAATATTACAAGACATTTCACTTCTACGCATAACGAATATGGTGCTAATTTAACCAAAAACCAAAACAGCTGATGGATTGATTCACAATTTGTTTAAACAGCAAAATGTGTTCATGCCGCAAACGAATGAAGAAGAATCTTCAAAAGAGGCAAGTTTTGCTACAGATCATACAACTTCAAATGGCATCAAACCGTTTTTGGAGACCATATTAAAGAATATATTACTGAAGTTGTGGAATTAATAAATGCACTCACATAAAACACAAATTTGAAGAGCTATGCATATGAGAACTGTAAGAAGAGTTGAAGGAATCAAAATAAAATAAACGAGCAACAACAATCAATATAATGATCGATGACATGGTAGTCGATAGCTCTCGAGTGAATAAACAACCGAAAGGATACCGCACAGTTATTAATTTTCATACGTAGGTGCAGGACAGGCGCTACCATATAGGCAAAATGGGCTAACGCCTAGGGAGCAAACCATTAGGCAGAGCATAAGTGGAGTGTTAAAATATTTTCATTTACTCTAAAAATAACAAATAGTAGTACATTTAACACACAGTAACAGTTTGTATTTGTGCGTTGTAATTAATTATGTATATTTTCTATATGATTCGAAAAAGAGAGATTAGACCACTGAGTAACAAACAGTTCAAGTAGAAAAACTTCTGTTGAGATACTTCCATTAAGAGGCCATATCCTCTACATTGGGAGCGAACATGAATGTATTAAAAAAATTCTCATGATTCCAAATTGTTTTTTTTTATTTCGAAAAAAAAAATGGGACCAAATTTTGTTAAAAAGGGGGCGCCCCAATAACCGTTGCCTAGGGCGCCAAATAACACGTGGCCCGCAGACCAAGACTTGGGCATGCCTGCCCTATGCGATCCAAACAAACGGAGCGTATTTAGAGCTTAAGCCGACCACTTATCTTTTAGTTCATTTTTTTAAATACTTGCCCGCTCCCAATGTGGATGTTATATGGCCGTCTAATGGAGTTATCTCAACTGAAGACTTTCTACAAAATCTGCTTGTTACTCAGTTGCTCAACCTCTCTGTGTTGAAGAGAGTAGATATAGAAGAAAGGGGAGCTAGAACAGGACTAGTAGTTAACTAATCGCTCTGACTGCGATGATTTAAGCAATATTAATAGTTCATACGCCCCATATTGAGAGTGGACACTGTCATAAAAAACTTGACAAGGATTATGTTATTGGGTCATAAGAAAATCCAGTCCATTTTTGTTTTAAATATCAAAATATCATTTTTACGTTAAATTTCATGATATACCACTGGCAAAACCTTACAAAAGTATACGAAAAAAATGTTTGAAGTTACGAAAATCACTCGCAGAAACCGATAAATTTAATGCTGATTGATGTCATTACGCATTATTTTGAAGCTGTGTAAAGAAGAAAATGTGAACTATATGAAAATGACCGTCAAAATTCGGCTGGTACGTAGTTATATTAATAATTTTAAGTTGGTAACATACAAATTATACGAATGGACAAAATAATATATCGATTTGAAAAATAGGCAAATATGTGATTTAACACCGAGCAAATAGCTTTTTTACACATTAGAATTCTTCAAAACAAATAATGGTTTGACAGAGCATAATATAAAATGTAAAATATTATTGTAGGTATATTACGGTGTACGTTGCATTAGCGTGATATTAAAAAAACGTTGATGTTTCGTGTTATGATCCGTGTAATAGATATTATGTTCAAGCGACCTCGAAGACTCATTTATTATATACTTAACAAGTTTCAATTATTTTGCAAGACCATATCAATCTACGGCGACGTCCGTTCACATTCTACACATCTCCAATCTAATATGTAGTTAATAAGTTTTCTTGAGGAATTACCTACGAAAAATATTCAAAATATGATCCAAAATATGCAAAGTTACCCAATTTTAAGCAACCGGTATTTTATCAGTTAAACCTCATTTGGAAATTTTGATGAACGAAGATCTTTTATCTTTTTATTAAGTCAACCGTTGTTGAAATGTGTACCAGTTTATTCTGTAAATAAATTGATTTAATCGTTTACCTATAAAGGTAGCCTCCCGATTATTAGTTGATCGCGGGGGATGCGTTTTGAACTTGGTCGCGATAAGCGAAATTTCGCGGGTACTTCGTTGCTTTATGCCAGGCAGTGAAACTTGACAAGGACGTCGCAACACCTCGGCATCGATATGGGGCGTTGGCGTTACTCAATCGATTTAAAAATATAAAATTAATATATGCGTTACCCTAATTTATGCGTTCTCGAACATCGTCTTGCTATAATTGCAGGTTTGTACATATATTATTTGATATTGATTAAAAATAACAATAAAAATCTTGCAGGATTTTTAAAGTTTACTCTGGTAATTAATACTACTTTGGGCATTTGAATTTTTGGTTTCCACAAGCACAAGCTATTGCTTTTATTTGTGAAAACCCAACAACTTCAGGTTGAAACATTCTCAGTTTTTCATTGTCATTTTTTGCGGCTGAATCAGTCATAAAGTAATTTTAGAGTAAATGAGAAGATCTTTCATAAAAAGTTATCTATAAAGCTAAACTAAATTGAGCTATAAAATAGTTCCGATTGATTGTTCTACCCACATGAATGGTCTTATAATACATAATGTGTTTGTAGATAAATTAGTTTCGTATGCCAACTATGAGCGCAAACCGTGACGTAAGTATCACTCGTTTGTGATTGCCTCGACCATTTGCCCGTCACCTAATTGTATGATTCAATCATTGCATAGTATCAGTTGATACTCCACAGCCGTCATTTAAGAAGTGTTACGTTGACGTTGATAGGAAAATTGCTCACGTCAATCGAGCTTAAGTTGTTATCAAAATGTCTTAAGAAGTCTTTAAATTGTATAGCGTTCATACGACATAACATCTCGAAGAAGTTGTTAAAAATTGTCAATTTTGACTAATATGAAATATTTGTGACAGCGGCGAGTGGGAAGCGTGACAATTGTCACGGGACTGTAATGTGCGCCAAAGTTACAGGTTTCAAAACACTGACGAGCATTATCAACAGCAGTTGATAATGCTCTTATCAAATAAAAGTGGTAATTAGCACAAATGGGTATTTTATTTTTTAATTCAATGATTATTTAATAAGCATTTTTTATGATTATTTCAGGGCTGTGGATTCGTTTAAAAAAAGACGACTCCGACTCCAGCTTTAAAATAAAAAACGACTACGACTCCGATTTTTTTTTTCAAAAATTTCATTCTTAATTTATGTATGTACATGTATTTCATCAAATCATCTTTAGTCAACTAAGAATGCAATGTCGACACTATCGTCTATTGTGGTTTGAATACACATCATTAAATAAAAAGTGTCTCAAGCCGATCATTTTTCACGACTCCGACTACGTCTCCACAGTTCTGGATTACTTAATTAGCAATTTCATAAAAAATACATGTATTCTATTGAATACAGATCTATTGATCTGTATATGTATTTGAAATACAGTATATATGTGTAAATATCATTTTTAAAAAAATGTAAAACATCCTGTAAAAGACGAATGAAGGCTAAGTGTCACCGTTTGTAACCAATATTCTGCTCATTTTTTCCACAGGATGAGCCATTTCGGAAGGTTGTACCCTGATCGGAAGAAAACGAAAAAGAGGTTGAGGCTCTCTGAAGGTATCTGCAGGACTTTTACTAGCCTGACCCAGAGTCTCTACGTGAACACTTACGTAGCAGAGCACAGTCTGGCACATTCACCTGTACCGATTTTTTGTTTCATTTAGTCTGTCTTAACTGTTGATCTTTGGGGAATAGTCGAATATATGTAGGTATATTGTGTACAGTTTATAATTTTTGCTTGATTTTTTTTTTATATATCAAATTTATGGAGCTTTAATACCAGGACGCGAAGGTTGTTCTAGTCAAGTTCTTCTAGTCTCCTTCATCGATAAAGTTTTTGAAAAATTGTAAATTGTATCCCCTTACTATCGTTTGCAGACGGTAGGGCGTGATCACTACAGAGATAAGAAGTTCACGGGAACTCCATATGCATTATTTTGCAAATCACATTCTGTATGCTTCCCCCATACTATATCCGTACATGCACACACACATGCGCATACATACAAACACACATACAGTACACAAAAAATTCAAACAAAGAGTAATTTTCGTGATGCTAAGTTCCTTCTTAAATTGACAATTTTAGCCGACATAAGATCTTTGGAGGGTCTTCGAGCAGAACTAAAACGATTCTCAGGCAGTGTCTCGTCATAGTTGTGGAGATTAGAGATCGTTGGGTTAAAATGTTTTCCTACCTCGCTGTGAAACTTTTGAGATATCTCACGAACGAACTCGCGGATGGTAGGTATTTTCAAGTCTCTATGAAGCAGCGTGTTACGCACGTACCACGGGGCGTTACGTATCTGTCTCAGTGATTTATTTTTGACAATCTGGAGAGGTTTCATATGTTTGCGGTGAGCATGCGACCATATTGGAGCAGCGTACACCATGATTGGTCGAGTAATTGCTGTGTAGAGGAGCAGCTTGCTTTTGAGAGTATGTTTGCTCCTCGCGTTAAGCATAAAATACAACCTTGCCTTTGTAGCATTAACTTTACGTTTTTTAATCGCGGCGTGTTCGTTAAATTTAAGTCGACTATCTAGCATGAGTCCAAGATACTTGGAACCGAATTGGGCCACTTGATCTCTGCGTTGTGCATGCGTATGCAAGCAAAACTAGGTTTTCTGATGAAACACTCGGAAAACATACTGCCGCGCTCTTTTCGTTATTAATTTTGATTCGCCATTTTTCGCACCAGTCCGCTATTTTATCGGCAGCTGATTGAACTTGCGTGACAGCGCTTGTTCGCTTGATTTGTTTTATAAAAAAGTTGTCTATTATGAATAATAAGTATTATATACATATTTGATAGGCATACATTATCTCTGGTGATTTTTATTTAAAATTCTGAACCAGGATTTTTTTAAATAAAGCATATAGTATATATGGGTAAAAAAATTGAAAATGATTAATTACGCAGTTTTATCATTATATTCAAGTAATAATTTCTTATCGAAATCAGATAAAATACTTAGATAAATATGTCATTAAATACTGTAAATAATTTACGTCTTAAAAATTATCGTAATAAATTGTTCAATTGCTCATAAACTTTTTCATTAAATCAATTTTTGTCAATTATTAATACATACGTACTAAATTACCGTTTTCACTTTTATAACTATTAGCAATCTGATTATCGTATATTTATCTAACTAAAGTTACATCTTATCGTTAACTATTATTTCAATATTCACCATATTTACGTACCTGGTACTACTCTGGTACACAATGTATAATGTCGTTTAAGATTTCGACTGAAGGTGCTTGGTGGAATTTCAATATTAAATTTGAACGATTCAAATTTGTATAATGTCGATTATTTAGACATTTAAATGTATAATATTGTGTGATAAATCATAATATATAGAAAACTAAATAGGAATGTTTGCCAATTAGATTTTGTGAAATAAAAATGAGAATTTCATACTATAGTTGATATATTTAACGTTCATATTTATTTAAAAAAAAAATAATGAATAATTTGGGGATTTTACATTTTCCAGAACCGATATTGTTTATTAACCGTATCTATTTAAATGGAAATCATCACTCATTATTAATTGTACATGAGTCATCATGACTGATGAGCAAGATGTAACATCTTATTGGCATATTTTAACCCACAATCGGGAAAAGAGCGTAAGTGACACAAGTTGGTAGATTGCGTTTTAAGCCAATAATTAATCAATATCGCTTAAGACAAGGTTTCTTAACCGGGGTCCACCGTATGTTCTAAAGGGAGCACAGGAGAAAACATCAGTTAAGGGGAGCCACAGCAGAGATTGGGGGGCCACAGCCAGTCTAAATAAAATAAACGAAAATTGCTGACGTGAAATTTTTTTATTAGAGCTAAAAATGCGCTGGACTCGCTGACAGACCAGATTTTTTCAAAGGATTCAACCTTTTGAATAGATGGGGAATCTGTCTCTCAGAAAAACTATTGTATTTGAGTATGGTTTTACTGGTGATAGTATGATTGAACTGTTAGACCTAGACAATGCCATTAGATCTCGGTCAACTGCAATGACGCTGAATAGTGCTAAATTATCAAAATCGGAGATCAAGTATGACAATCTTAACAGCCTCTGTGTTAAAGATATATCTTCAGAGAATGAGAAATGAGTTTCTGAAACTGCCACGTGGATCCTCAGTGGAAGATACTTTAGCTGAATCCGATCAGGAAGGATCAGTATAAATACACAGATTGCCGCTTAATAAATTTGGGACAACGATTTAATGATAAAACTGAATAATTGATTGCAATTTTATGTTATCATAATCGGTAGGTATAATTATTTTGTACAAGTAGGTAGGTTCTAAATTATTTCGAAGAATAAAATTAATTATAATACATATAAGCAAAACATTAAAAAATACAATTTGTCTTTATTTAACAAGCATGTAATATAAAAATATTATTATAAAAAGGCAAGTTTTTTTTATTTGACAAGTAATGGTACTTTTTGTAAAATATATGAGTATTGATGTTGTTTATTTAAATACTCAATTATTAATGCCATGTCATGATAATTATCATCACATTTATGAAAAAAAAAAACAAAATCTAAGCGACATTTCTGAAGATAAGCAACTCGCGAGCTGAGTACTACAAGTTGTTCAACACAATGGTGATATTTTTTAACATTATGATGTTTTGTATTCTTGCAGTGTGGTATTATTACATTTTACAATATTAACTTGTTACATCAATGATATCAAACATAAATTACGAAACAAAAAAAACTCATTTTCCTATTTATCCTCCATTTTTTTTTATATATGTATGTTTTCCAATAATAATGATCACATTAGATATCTTCCATAGAATCTTTTTTATTTGAATATAAAAAGCGTAAAACTGTTTTTTTAATACATAACCTGTGCTTCAGTTAGAACCTTGTAGGACTGGCGGTTTGTTTAAATTTCAGATGGACAAGGTTTAGGATAGAAGATAGAAGTTTAGGTATTTCTAACTAACTATGAAGAACTATTTTTAGCAATATTTTATTAATAGTTATATCATGCCAGGGCCATCATTGATATATACAATCAAAAAGAAACTTGGAAACATTTACAATTTTCAAAATACAAAAATTCAAAATTTAAAATGCTCATATCTTTTTTCCTGCAGCTGTACACAAAGAACCTTGTAGCACTCGGCTCGCGAACTGTCAGCGTCGTAAGGCAAAATAGCGTTACCGCCACTATCTTGAAAACTGAAAATAGTAAGACAACTTTATTAAAATATCAGGATATACATTAACCATATATTACTGACCGTATTTAAGGAACCTCCTGTACATTTTTGTTGATTACGCTTTTCCGTTTGCGGGTCCGATACAGGGCCGGCCCGTGGATTCTTGCGCATGTGTGCGAGGCGGTCAAATGCAGGGCTGTGGAGTCGCGTGAAAAAAAGACGACTCCGACTCCAGCTTTAAAATAATTAACGACTCCGACTCCAAGTAAATTTTTCAATAATTTCATTTTAACTTATATATATATATCTTTAGATCATCTTTAGTCAGCCAAGCATGAAATGTTAACACTTTTGACTATTTTGTTTAAATACACATCATTAAATATATTTTTCAAAAAAAATGGAGCGGCTCATTTTTCACGACTCCGACTCCGGCTAAAATACCGCGACTACGCGACTGCGAATCCGACTCCACAGCCCTGGTCAAATGTCATGCATTTAATTCTGGAGCGATCCATCAATCTGCGCCCCACTGATCATTCTTAAAGCCGGCGCCTGTGTGCGCCGTACACTTCACGCACGCTTAGGGCCGGCCCTGGTCCGATATTTGCCGTTTTGCTTAAGTAGCTACCTTATATTTTCTCACAATAAATTGCTTTATCTCGCCTGACAATACTTCACAAATAACATTAATATGTGTTTTTTCGATAATTGAATAACGAGTTTCGCTCACTAAGCCAACTGTAGAGGCGCTGACGTCATCATATTTAATGTGCTAATTGCGGATGTTTGCCCATCTTTTAAAAAGATGTCTACTATCAAATAAACGCAACGAAACTTCAACCGACGGTCAAAAAGGATGCGCACGAAAAGAAATATATTTTGCAAATAAAAATAAAAAGTTTGAAAAAAAAAATTGTGCTTAACACATCCAATAAATAAAACAAATCGGAAAAATAAAATTTTATGAAAACATAAAAAAACATCAATTACTAATCAAATATTAATTGAGGATTCTTAGACCATAGTTGTGAAACTAAAAAAATGTCCCTACTCATTTTTCTTTGGGCTGCAAAATAATAAAAAAGTATTATAATATTTGAACACACTTAACATACTTTGAATTTAATTTTTATAATGACCGACAGCAATTTCGCTGATGATTTTGGCATCTGTGAGTGTTTAAGCTCATATAAGCTCAATAAATAAGGAATGCTGCCCGATCGAAAGTCAACTAGGGCAGTGCTTCCCAACCGGGGGTCCGCAGGTTTTTCACGGGGGTCCACGAAAATGTTCATTCTTTCAACTTTCTTTGTGATACTTATGAAAAAAAAAATGGGGGTCCGCAGATTATTGTTTTCAGATTATGGGGTCCGTAGCATGAAAAAGATTGGGAAGCAATGAACTAGGGCATACAATCCCGGACCATTTTTTTTTATCCCGAGACTTTTTGATCATTAGCTGAGTTTTTATGATTTGAATTGTATACTCGTATAGATCCGTACCGTTATAAACCGTGCAAACAAGGCCCGCGTAAAAAAGATGCTATGCTCATAAAAAATGATGTGTTATATCATAGAATTTTTTTTAACATCACAGCTAATGCCAATGCGGTAAATGTTTTGAAATTTGAAAAATCATGCGAGATAAACTCGTTAAGTATTTTTGTAAGACCCTCGAGAAAAAAAAAACATGAAGTCCCATGTCCAATATCAAATCCTCCTATTTCCAGGGTTTTCGGTAATTAATTATTAATATGTAACCCACATTTTTTGAACAGCTGTACTATTTTTTCTGATCACATGGACATTTAATGGGTGTCGAAAAAAGTATTTTATAAATTAAGTAAAGCTCAGGTGGCTGTCTTTGCAATTCCTTTTCGATTTGTTTGCTGCAGCTCTGCAGACATAGCAGGGATATATAACTAAAAGGTACAAACACATATTTCGTATTTTGTTTTCCAATAAAATACACAGAGGCTTTGCTTAGTCAAAACTATTTATGTATCTACTTGCTTAGTGACATTGTTGTAAAAAAAATTGGTTGTCTGTAAAGTCGGTTTACGGACGATAGTTTAACGTGACAACGTCATAAGAAAACATTGATGAAATGATTGCATACTTTTATGAATAAAATGGAATCATTTTTATTGAATTATCATTATTTTGTATGAATACGAAGAAGGAGTGAAATGAAATCTACAATTTTTTATTGATATAAAATATATCAATAAAAAATTGTAGATTTCATTTCACTCCTTCTTATTACTTTGATGAACAGTTTATTTACAAGTAACAATGTGCTTTTAGCAATTTATTTACAACTTTTATACATGTGTGATATTTAACGTCTTCCAATCTGTTTGTGTGCTGCCGCTGTCTCTTTTCTACTCAGACGCATCGACCAATCGAGTGGAAGAGAGATAGATGCGGCACAATCCGAACGGTAGGCCGATCGTGCCTCTCTATCGCTTATCCGCGCTCTCGCTCGCACGCTTGCCTTCGGCGTAACGCGACAAACGGGGCAATGAGTCATGTTTTTTCGTGCGTGCATCGGGCGTTCATCGATTTATAAGACGTTGTCATGTCAAAAATAATTCATAGGTAATATATTTTTTACACATTACAGTGGAACACGATAGATAGTCAAAAATTCATTTTATACGTGGATGACTACATATGAGAAATTTGATTTCATCGCGTAAAAGTAATCACTCTATTTTGCTAGTTGTTGACAGTTTTATTTTAATCGTAAACTTCATGATTTTGAAGAAAACTTCGGTCAATGATACTGGCAACCAATCTTTTTAATTTACTGAAATCCAATAATGCAACCTGAGCCAACAAATATTACGTTATTGTGTTTTATTTAAAAGTTATGTTTTAAGGTAACCCTATATGTAGACATAAATTTAGTAATTAAAATGAAAAAAATATATTTTATCGAAGTAATAAAGATAAAATTCTGAATAAATTCTTTACTAAACAACTAAACAAATTTAAACTAATAAATGATTGGTATTTTTTTTTGAATATTACTTTATCAAAAAATACAATATTTTTGAAAAAATGTTATTTACCCCTAAAAATAGACAATTAAAGGACACGTGCTACAACAAGACATCAGAGTCAAAGGGATTTGCATTCAATAAATAATATTATAATTATTATATCACACGGCACATGTAAAAATATTCGTGTTTTAAAAATATCTTCCTCTACTTCGATTTTAATTTTAATGCGTGACATCTTTTCGAGAGTCGTTACTAATAATAATAATAATGATACGTTATGATTTATAGGCCTACGCTCCTACTACCACTTTTGTGATGACAACTGACAGACATTTAAAAAAAATAGTTAAATTAATTGTGTTTATTTTTTTTTATCATGTAACCAGTAATATTGATTGCTTAAATCGCAACATCGTTTTTCGATACCCGATGCGATTTTTGTTTCTTTCATTCTTGCTTTTTGGGACACAGACCGAACACAACGTGTGTGGGGGACAATTCCCGATCCTGGAACTTGCTTCCAGAGACCTTTAATTTAGAGTCACTTGTGATTTTTTTTCTTTTGTGGTTTTGTGCGATACGTTATTCACCGAATAGCGTATGGAAAGGAAAGCCCGACGTCGACATGAAAAAACTGATCTTTTTCCATCTCGACGAGATTAAAATTCATTTTGTTCTCTGCCGCGCCTCTTAACTTCTATAAAATCGTTTGAGCAAGCTAAGTATTATAATAGTTATTGTGTATTGTAATAATTAAAAATTTGGATTGTTAAATATTGTATGTGATTAAACTTTAATGATTGTTAATTCCTAATAAAACGTTTTCTTAAAAAGTGAGCGATGTTTTTTTATTTATTTCTACCTACCTGTTTTACATCCAGTTTAATCCAACTGCCGTTGGTCCTAATGACTTTTATTAGTGGGCATTTATTCTTGGGGTATAACATCGTGAACAAAAGTAAAAATTTCTCACAATAAATGAAACTTGCTCAAAAATAAATTACGAGTAATGTCAATATCTAATCAGGTACGTACGCGGCAAATATTATTAAAGGTATGTAGTTCACAAAGAGCTTACAATGCACAGCTGCAAGTCTAAAGATGTTTTGAACTGATTTTTGTACACAATTATGCAAAAAAAAACTGTCAATCTTGTTGATTCTTGTTTCAAATGTTAAGCAATGTTATAAAGAGGGAGATAACAACACATAAGTATATTAATTACGAGTAAGTATCTTCATTTATTATATTTCAAAGCAAATCCCGTAATCTCGGTATTAGTGGTAAGACGATTACGGGATTGGATAATTGCTCGGGATCCCTAATCCCGGGATTGGATACCCTAGTGTCAATATCGTTTGCTTAGAGCACGGAGGTCACGGGTTCAAATCTCAGTACTGGCAGTTTATATATATATTTATTGATTTTTCAATCGATTCATAAATTTCTGTTGGAAGGCATGGACATATTTCATGTTTTGAATTCCCTTCTCTCACCCATCTCATCCTTAAAAAACGGGGCGTATCGAGAGCGATTAGCTAACCACTACTTCTGTCCTAGCCCTATTATTATATCCCTGCTGTTTTTTTAAAGAGAGGTTGAGCAACTGAGTAACGAGCAGTTCTCGAAGAAACTCTTCTGTTGAGATAAACTCCATTATGAGTCCATATGCTCCACATTAGAGCAAACATGGTAAAAAATAAAAATTAGAAATTTACATCGATCTAGTGTACCTTTTTTTACGCGAATTGTCAAATTATATGAAAAATAGTTTTTTACTCGCCACCAACGTAACGCATAAAAAAGGATTAGGTGTACATACTATTGAAAATTGTGTTATAAAAAATAGCCCTAGCTGGGGCTTCACTCTTCGAGTAATAAAATGTTTAGGGTTGTTAACAGTTATTGCAATATTAAATAATATTGCAATATGTAAGAATTCCATGTATGTATACAAATTTTCATTTATTTTTATAGGATTTGTTTGATGTTAAATAAATTTATGATTTGACGCGTAACCGCTGTACAGACAGAGCCGGCGGACCCTCGTTGGCGACCACTTCAATGATTGACACAAGATTATGACTTGGCGAGGTCAGTAAACTGGGTAGACCATGTAATTTTACGAAAACAAAATACTGTTTTATTGCACGATGGAGTGAAATTGTTAATTTAATGATTTCGGCATTCATTAAAAGTTGCACAACACACACGCTTTTATGTGCGAGTTCCAGTGCTGCCAAACTAGGGACGTTGACAGAGCTTATCATTCTATCGACGTCCTGTTTTAGGTATCTAAGAAATGTTGCGACTGAAGAAAATAAGCACATACGACTCACATGCTTTTGGATCTAAATGCCGATCTCAAAACCGTTGCACGAACGTTTACCTTCTGATATTGGAGATCCAGTGACCCAGCAGGATAGAACGAGCTCAAGAGTGCTGACCAGTGCTCCACAACCGCTGTGCCGCGAAACACTAATGTGCCGTGGGACAATGCTAAGTGTGCCGCAGCTCATTACTTCAGTGAAAAAAAGATCAAATAATTTGTTCAAACAATGATCAAATCAGAGTTGCCTAGGTAGCTGAGGTAGCAATATCTATTACACAATTGAAAACGATGTCTAATGTTATTTTTGCACATACCCTTAAAAGAAGTGGACTGCGGAAATCTAGAGAAAATGTTGGTTAGCCGTGGGAGAGAAAAGGTTGCAGAGCACTGGTGTTGAAAACCCAACTGCATGACTAAAAGGAATTGCCTTGTATAATACAAACATGATTATATATGTATACATTTAATATTAAGAGTATTGGCCATATTATAAAACATTATATACACATATATATCGTTTTTTTCTAGTTATAAATATGTAGGCAATTAAATAAAAAAAATATCGAAATATTGGACCTGCTGCAGCCTGACATACTTTCTGAAGCATTATTTCCACGAAATACCTAGTAAGTAAGTTAATAGTTTTTAATAATTTTAGGGGTTATCAATAAAAAAAAAGTGGGTGTCATAATTTTGATAAATCAGTAATTAGTTATCATAAATTTGATCCAATGCTCGAAGGTCATTTACAAGTTATCTGACAAAAATAAGAATATACAATTAATTTTTTTTTTTTTCTTTCTCGAAATTGTAAGTAACATTTATTTTAGAAATTATGATGAATCTATGATACATTAAAAAATGCTAGCTTTATACAAAAATTAAAGCACATACCGTTAATCGTGTTTACGATAAACATTCATTAATTAACGATTATAAGGTAAAATATTCATAAGTAGGTATTTATTATTATTCGATACGATAATATATCGACACAATATAATAGGCAGAAAATCGTAACTGACAATTTATAAATTTTATAGGACAAGGTTTCTTTTTAATTTCCTGTCGTATTAAGATTATTAAATAACAATATATGGTCAATGCCTATATTGATAATATTATATTGACTACTTTCAGTTTGCTAGATCAGCGTTTCTCAACCGGGGTCCACGAGGGACGAACGGTAACAAGTCAAATAATCAAATTATCAGGCGAATGAGATAACGTTCTAAAAATTTTGTCACTGACGTCCTTGAACAATTATTGGTTTAAGACGCAATTCACTTAATTGTGTCGCTTAATTAATTTTATTTGATAGCTGATAAAACACAATGACATCCCACTTTTTTAATCATCGTCGATTTAATTTAGATATTAATTATTTATCGCGACAATATTGGATTAAATTGATAGAGTGTATTCAAGTATGGCTTGAATAATGTTTTAAGTAATAGTGTAAATTAATTAATTTATATTTGTTATCCTTTAACTACTCGTGGTCTTTTATAGCATAACTGTGGGTAGTCGGATGATGAATTATAAGAATGTATAATTGTATGTTATCATTTCCAGATGCTTTGTTCATAAAAACCATCTAACGTCGCATTTAAAGTATGTATACAAATATTTTAGGTATGTATAAAATACTACAACTTAAGTTGTTCACTGTCAATACTTGGCGTAAAGGCATTATATTCACAAAAATAAACACTCGTGTCCACATTTATTTAATATGAGCGATACCGGTCCTGATCTTATTGAATAAATGTGTACAAACGATTGTTTTATTTTTTGAATGAAATGTGTAATTTTTTTATTAACATTCCAGAGAAGAAGGAATATTTCAACAGTATAAAAACTACCTACCATTTTTCAAATCATTTGATATCAGATCAGAAATAAAAAAAATCCAATCCATTTGGTGAAAATATTTAAGATATTAATATAATCATATTCTTTTTTTTTAATTTAAGATTTCGACTGAAGGTGCTTGGTGGAATTTCAATATTAAATTTGAATCGTTCAAATTATGTACACTCCCAGTTCCCACACTGTCCCACACTGTCAGTTCAAGTTCATCCGTGTACTTGAACGCCTGAAGATGCCGAAAGGCGAAACCCGGGTCGTTAGTGACAAAATCTGTGGGAGTATACATAATTTGAACGATTCAAATTTAATAATCATATTCATAGTTATTTAGACAGCTGTGGCGTTTTATTATATCTAAATCATGATTCTTGTACAGCGTGTATCTTAAAAACCTTGAATAATAAATAAAACCTGTTTTATAAAATACGAAAAAAAAATCGCAGCGGGCCTATCATAAAGCAGCCCTGCGAAGTTATATTACGTCGAATGATTTCCAGAGATCTGCAAAGATTGATCAGTATTGTGTGGCCATTCGAGGTCTGTGCATTATTATAGTCTGTTTTTTCTCTATTGTTATTTGTTTTTATGTTGCTGAAATGAGTTGGACTTGTGGAGATGCTGCCGATCTCGGTAGTGAATACGCAAGAAATGCAGTCGAGAATATAATAAAAAATGAAAAATTGAAGGATTACACAATAGACGTGACAGTGGCGTCGTCCAAGGGGGAAAATTTCTTGGGAATTTTAAAGCGCATCAAAGTGACTGGCACAAGAGAGGACGGTGAAAAGGTTGAGTTACATCTCATGATGAAACTCCCGTTGGATTCAGTTCAGTTACGAGAAAAATTTCCAGTCGAGACAATGTACAACAGAGAAGTCTCAGCGTACAATGTTGTTCTGCCGAAGCTAATTGAGTTTCAAAATAAATTTAACATACAAGCGAAGGACAAATTTAAATTCGTAAAATGCTACGACGCCTCGGCGGAATCGTTTAAAGAGTATTTGGTGTTCAATGATATGCAAGCCGACGGATATAAAATGTCAAACAGAAGACAGTCGCTCGACGCTAAGCATCTGAAGCTCGCTTTGAATAGCTTAGCAAATTTACACGCTATTTCTTTTGCGATGAAACACGACGATCCCGACTATTTTCACGAATTCACGAAAGACTTGGGAAATCCCATGACAATGAACCTTGACGCAGTCAACTATATTGATCTTGTTAGAGATCGCGCTTTGGCAGTTATCGATGATTCTGAGTGTAAAGAAAAATTAGAAAAGTTTGGAGTTGACATGTATGGCAAAATGATGCACCTTTTGAGCTGTGATGTTACTGCTCCGTACAATGTTATATGCCATGGAGATAGTTGGAATAACAACCTGCTTTTCAAATATGATGTAAGTATGAATCGGTCCGTATATCGAATTATATATTATTTTCATAAAAGGTATTTCGTGGCACATATCTATATCTCTAAAATATTGTTATAAAACTATTATATATTTTGCTATCACAAAAAAAATGAATTCGAGCTCGCTTAGTTATAATTTTAAGTTTAATTACCCTAATAATCGAAGACGGTAAGATACTTTCATAAGTCTCGAAGACATTAATAATTAATTGTGGGGTTATAATGCAAAACGAATTATTTAAAAAACTCTAACTTTTCAGTAGATTCAAATACTATAACAAATATCACAAACAAAATAACATTTGCATAAAAATATGATTTCCAATTTGTGAACGAGTCTTTTATACATTTTAAATTAAAATTATTAGGACTAGTCGATTCCTTAGGCTAGAATTATACCAAATCGAAGTATGGGTATATTTATAAAATATAGTTCAAAATGTTTTCTTGTTAAGCGTTTTCATAATAAATGATGGAATATGAGTTAGAACTTAGAATTGTGTTTGATAAGCATAAATTATCTACTGTAGTTAATTTTTGTTCTAAATTAAGAATCAGAATTTTATTAATATGTGAAAAAAAACCTGGGGAACTGCGCAGCATTATAACTATTATCAGGCCATAATTAAAAACTTATAAAAATGCATTCAATAAAATGATAATCATGACATTACATGCAACAAATAATTTCCACCTTAGAGATCGTAATAAACTGTTACGTTGCTTATAAATAACATTTAAATACCAACAAGGTAAACATTTTTTTAAATCAATTCTTAGAGCATACATACTTCTATTCTCGTTTAAAATTTTATTTTCATTTTAATAAGTATATGCAATATGTACGTTTATCGTTTATTAATTGAAAAAAATATATTAATATTTTGATAATAGTCGCTATATTTGATTGACGTTAGTACATATAGGCAATGACAATACTCTTAATGAATTATTGCTACTCATTCAATCGTGTTATGCTAAATTATTAATTTTGAATAACTTAGTACACTCCGGTTGTAAACCTGGAATCCTGGATCCCAGGATACCGACCAATTTTGCGAACCCGTAATCCCGGGATTTTGGGATTCACTATAACACGTGAAAAATCCGCTAAAAAAATTAGAGTCACTGGCAGTCGCACCTCTTTAAAAAAATAATCGTTCAATCTCTCAATTCGCAACGTTTTTGACATTACTTGCACAATTATTTTAAGTATTTCCAATCACAAAAATTCGATGTCATGTTGTAAACAAGATATGGGGGGATTTTATCACTGTAAAAACAGGTCATATCAATAAAACGATTTATTAGGATAACTAGATTATATTGTCATTATCAGTATACCGCCATGAGTCATAATATGTCACAATGTCAAATTGCGGTTCGTATATACATTTTTAATTTGAGTATAATTTATGTTTAGCTGTAACACTGAATTAAAAATAAATTAGTATTTTCCTATGAAATTATTGCAATGTTTTTTAATGAGAGCATAGCTATATTTTAGGCATTTCGAGGACACTGGTTGAATCCCAGTAGCAGTAGGTGATTGTGTCATTCCATATTGCGATGACAATCAATTCTTTCATTATGTAATGAAATGTGACTTTTGAAATGAAATTTTTGCGTCCTTTTAGTGTGTCGGTGAACTCAAGTTTTTTTGTAGTAAAATCAGTGTTATACGATTATTGGCACATATTAATTGGCTCAAATTTCAAGATGTTAGGAAAACAAGAAAGCGTCAAATATAATATATATATTATACATACATATTTTAAGATCCATGTCCGCTCCCAATGTTGAGCATATGGTTTCCTAATAGAGGTATCTCAACAGAAATATTTCTATGACTAAATTCTTGGGAGAGGTTGGCCTCTCTTTTTTAAGAGAGTAGGTATAAACTATGCTAGGACAAAACTAGTGGTTACCTCATCCCTTCTAGCTATGCTCAGTTGATTTTAGGACTAGAAGGGTGGTAACTGGGAAGGGATTTTTTCTTAGACATTACAAATATCCATGTATTCGAAAAGAATGATGTTTTTACTGTGACTCAAACGATATTGAATATTTAAAATTATGCATTGATCTTTTAAAATATCAACAATTCTCAATATGTTCACTCTACCAATACATATTGACATCATAAAATAATGATAATTTTCAAAAAAACATCCCAAAAAGACAAATAAAGATATTAACGCATGCAGTTTAATGGAATTTTCATGCTTTGAATGGATTCGGCGGTAACTTTGTGGAAGTTTATTTTAATATAAATTTTCATCCATTTAGAGGGGGATAAATGAAAATTTTCGTTCAAAGCCAGTGATTATTTATCACGGATCACAGGATTTAAGCCTGTAGACCAAGGGTGGCCAACCCGCGGCCCACGGAGCATATGCACACATTTTTTTCTTTCAGTGTACATAAAACCACCAAAAGAACATTCCAACGTGCGTAGTTCGTATCATATCTCATATATGGAAGTATCTCAGTACATTGATTCAACTATCGTGACAACTTTTTGCTGCATTTGCAACGCCATTCTCTGTAGATGTGAATTTATTGCCAGGAATTTTACAAATGGAACATTGTGAAATGTGTTGTGATACACAGTTATAGGAGAAATTCAATCAGGTTACTTTGGAAAAGTTTTACAAAAGGAGAAATATCCTGCATTTTACAAACATGCTCTATCGATGATCTCGCTATTTGTCGTTATCAACATTGATGCACTTAGTTTTGACAAACAAAATCAGACGTCTCACTAAAATTTATGATATTTTGTTTATTTTTTATTATTTTTTTTGTATTGCCTAACTCTAATCTAATAAATATGTTTGATTATCATTTTTGTTACATCTTCTTAAAAAAACAATATATTTCTTGTTTGTTTTGAATAATAAAAGAAATTTAAGAAAAAAAAACGGCCCGGTAGGAAATCTCTTTTCTAAAAGTTGGCCCGGCTGCTGAAAAGGTTGGCCATCCATGTTGTAGACATTGAAACTGAACAGAATTGAAGACAAACGCCCATGAGCGTTCACCAGCCTGATTAAAAAAAATCTGTTGTCATAATATTAAAGCTTAGATGTTTTCTTGTGATCAAAAAACGAACCACAATACCTTATATTATAATTGAATATGTTTTTTTAAATATAATTGCAGGGTTCAGGGCCAGTTGATATTATGCTCCTAGATTGGCAGATCATGCGCCACGCGTCACCGATCACTGACATAGCGTATTTGATCTTCACTGGTACCGACGAAAAAGTCCGTCACGACCATTACGATGAGCTCTTGGACTATTACTATGAAAGACTCAAGTCCAGATTAAGAGAAATGGAAGTCAACGCAGAAGACGTATATCCTGAGAAGGCTTTCAGGGATAATTTAAAATGCGTCATGCCGTTCGGTCTTATGATGGCGATAATACTGATGCCAATTCTTGTCGGAGAGATGGAGGATGTGCCTGATATGGATGAAATTATGAAAAAAGATAAAATTGAGCTTTCTGATGTAGAATTCGAAAATAAGAATTCAGCTCTTCGATATGAGATTCGAATGAGGGGAGTAGTCAAAGATTGTGTCAGGATGGGTATTATATAGTTTAATTATTATGCAATATTTTTTTTCAAAAGAATGATTGTGCTTATACTCGAAGCAGTAGATTATACGGGAAATTTTATTAGAATGTTGAAAACGAATACAAAATCATAAATATGTTCAAAATAAACGATATTTATCAAAAACTATAATATATATCAATGTCAGTGACATTTTCAAAAAAGCTAACATATTCTGCTAATAAAAATGTACGTATTATAATTTATAAATGTATTGAATTTATCACTTCAAATACAATTCTCAACCAAATATACAAAATTAAATATATTTGAAGCGCCAGGTTTATAAATACTACCAATGAAATCGTTAAAACGAAAACAAAAAAAAATGTACACTTTTTAAGTGCGTGAAGTTATTTTTTGTTTCGAAGACATAATGATCTGTATGTATTTTTAAAAATAATACACATTTTTTAGAACGATAACAACCGGCTCCGCATGCAACAAACGCTCGTGATGAACAAAATTAAGTCTAATCATTATTAAAAAATATGGAACAACCGCAAAAATATTTTGTTTTATTTATAAATAAGTCACGTGCCTTAAAATATAAATATGATAGTGAAAAAATAGTTCTAAATTAATAATATTTTTAGTTCGCTTGAAAGAGCATGCATGACTTCAGAGAGTTTATAGTTATTACTGATATCTATGAAAAGTGATGCGAAGTTTTGATATTTACTATTATATTGTATACTTCTTATGTACATTTTTGTGCAGATGTCAGCATTAAAATATACAAGTTAACTAGCAGCGACATGTTTAATTACGCTTAGACAAAATTACGACTAAAAAGTTGATTTATTATAATAGTGAATAGGGATCGAAGCTACCCATAAGTTTTTGCTGTTTTAGCGTTTACACTGATAGGCTGATCGCTATTGTTAAGTTATATTAAAATAAAAAAGCAAGAGCGAAAAAAAACAGTATAAGTAATTTGTGTACTGTTACCGTTGTTATTAAGTTAAAATAATCAGTTATCCATAGGTTTTTACATGCTGTTGTTAATAAACAATACAATATGCAGCATAGTACGACTCGTTACCATAAGATGAAGAATATCTACGACATTGGCGGATCCAGAAATTGGTCATTCAATTTGAAAATGATACATAAATAATATTCTAAAAAATAGAGCCCATTTCACAAAAAAGTTTTGATAAATTAGAAAAATAGAAAAAAAAACTCCTCAGGGGGGGTCATGGCCTCCATAGCCTCCCCCGACCTCCTTGGATCCGCCAATGATCTACGAAGGGTAGAGGCGGATGATGGTGGGTATGACACGTCATGCATTGATGGATGATACATAATTATGATAACAACATTAACTCGTAAGATATGTAAATGGCTCTAGGGCTGGTAGATAATAGTATTCTAGCCGATATTAAGTTTTCGGCTATTTTTTTTAAACATTTCCATATGTTCACTATTAAGGTGTTCACTGTCAATACTTGGTGGAATGGCATTATAATAAAAATAATAAAGATTTTTAGTACTTTTTCCACTTAAAATTTATTTGATCAGGACCGGTTTCGCTCCTCACGAGCATTATCAACTGATAAGGAAAATAAATTAAACAGTGCTATTTATACAAGTTAAATTGAAATAAAAAGGTGTAAGCAATTACTAACAATTAAAAGGAATCTCAAAAAACTTTAAAATCCTGCATGTTAAATCTTTAAAACTTGATAAACAAGAGATCTTAGAAATAAATAGACATACATTTTTACCTAGCTGTAATTTATTAAACGAACAGGTTGTATTTGCATCATCTCCTTTGTTATATCCGTTTCGTTAACCTAATTCTAGCCTATGCTAACTGCTCATTTATATTATATATATATTTTTAAAAATTGTATTTCTTTTGTAAGAATTGATATGGTTTTAAAAAATGTCTTTTTCAGAATCTTCATGTTGCTGATTTTGTTGAAGTACATCAATTACATGGAAGTGGGAAAAACACTAAATCATCATTAAGTTATTCACTTTAGTAATGTAGAGTTTCATTTTGTTTAAAAATTTCCCAAATTTTAATTGTGTTTATAATTGAAATCATTTTCCACTTATTATTGATGATTTTTTAATTGTATGTTATAGGTGTTAAGCATTTTAATTTTGTGTAATTATAATGTAATTTGTAAATCCTTTTAATTGTTAGTAATTGCTTACACCTTTTTATTTCAATTTAACTTGTATAAATAGCACTGCTTCATTTATTTTCCTTATCAGTTGATAATGCTCGTGAGGAGCGAAACCAGTCCTGATCAAATACATTTTAAGTGGAAAAAGTACTAAAAATCTTTTATTAAAAATCTTTTATTATTTCCATATGTTTTGGCACTTTTAAACCGCGATTCCCATTCTGTAATCTTCGTGCATTCAAGTTAGGGTTGTCAACTTTTTCTATGAAAAATCCGGGACAAATAGCTCAAAACTGAACATCATCATCATCAGCCATTACCAAGTTTTCTAACGAAACTGTTTTCGTGTAAAACAAATAATGTATATTTATTTTTATTTACTTTAACTATTATTGAATCATAATTACACTTACACTTACACACACACATATATACATATATTATATAATAATAATACAAATTGATTCATATAATAACAAATTTAATGTTATATTTTAATGAGTTTTTCCAACAATATTACACTCAAAAGTAGAATAGTTTTCCCTTAATTTCTGGGACAATTTAACATTCATCCGGGATACGGGACAGTGATTCCAATTCCGGTACAATCCTGGCCAATCCGGCACGGTTGGCAACCCTAGTTCAAGTGTGCACATTGACTTGAACTGAGTGGTATGTGCATTTGAATATGCTGAAAAGCAAACCCCATGTAGTTCTTATTTATCGACTAAAATAAAAATAAACACTTAACTTAATATGTTATGTACCTATATGACAAAACCTTTATATTGTTCTGTTAATTGTGTTTTTTTCTGTACTGATATATTGTTTCACCACAAATTAGTATATGAAATATGCAATAAAGGGTGGGGAGGAGTCAAGTTTTTTTTTTGAAAGCTAGTCTTAGTGACAGTTTGGAAGCCACTGCTATACTATGACCATAAAAAAGGTAATTTACTGCCATATTGTATATTAAGTCTGGCCAAACTTTTAAAATGTCAAAATAATACTGTGAGCGAGCAGTAAGCGCCGAATTTAAGATCAGATTGAATGGTGGTATACGATTTTTTGGATAATTTTCCGACCCAAAATTATGCAATAAAATAAAAATAAATAAAATATTACTTTCCCTACACGAAGAAATAATATTTCAGAAAGAGTTTTTCATATATTTCACAGATAAAAAAGATAATTCAAAGATAAAGATTCATATCGACTGTGGAAAGAAAAATGGACGTAATCCACACACATATAAAATTTTACAGAAGGCACAAAAAACGTGTTTTGATGATTTTGGGCCATATGCAAATTATGAATTATACACAACCTGGAAGTGTACGGAGACTTCTGAATTGTTGTTTAATTGACATACTCTAATATTAATTTAAGAAATTGTCTTCAGTTTTTTTTCTTGGTTTCAATTTTCACAAGCTTATCTTTTTTCAAACTTAAAAGCTAAATTTAGATACTAATTCGGCATTTGCAGCTTGCACCCTTTTGATAGAACGTGTATCAAGTTTCATACATTGTGATCATCGAAAAAAAGCTGTTTTGAAAAAACTGTGGGTTACGTCCTTTTTCCTTTCTACGGTCAATATTTTATAAGCTTTAATATATATATTTTTATTATTTTTTTTCGTTACTTGCTTTGTTAGTTTCTTAGAGCCCAAGAGCCAAGTCGGATTTTTAAATGTTGCAATTTTACGCAAACGTCAGTAGTGTTTCAAATGATGTGACGCCTTTGCGGTAGCATTAATCGGTCCCGAGGCAATTTAACATTATAGCGCTACATTTCTATTATGATATTACGCTTTTAAATACTTACTGTCTATAATACACAGTGGCGGTTCGTGATCTAAAATTTTGTCTCAGCTAAAAAAACATTATACAAAATTGTCAAAAAAGTCGTAAAGTTATTGATTTTATTAATGTTACATTTTACATTACTTAAAAAATCCCAGACTAAATTATGTTCGAATTTACGTAACTCTTCACTTCAGTTTTGTGATTATGGTTTAGAGGTAATAAACATTTTATTTTTAGTCTATTTTGTGTCACTGTTTAATAGTAATATGTTTAATAGTAATTTGTTACACTATCTTAATTTTATTTTGTTTTGTATAAATAACACTGTAATATTGTATTCTTTTATTAGCTGATAATGCTCGTCATGAGCGAAGCCAGTTCTGATCTTATCACATAAAAGTGGAATTAGTATTGAGAGTAAACACCCCAAAGGTTTTAAGACTTACGAACTTCCACTAAGTTTGACAAGCTTGGGTGTAACGTGTTACATAAACGGCATCCAAAATTCATTTGAAAAAAAGTCAGTAAAATAAAATAGTTGTTTTCTCAGTTACGCCAAACTGAATTTTTCAAATTTTCTGATTTTAATAAAAATGCAATGAATTTTTCAATAACGGTTTTGTTTCTCGAAGTAAAAGAAGCGGATAGTAGCTGCGTCGTAGCAACGTCGTAGTTTACATAAAGTAAATGGGCGATGCGGAAAATGTCAGCCTCTGAAATGTACAACTATTTGTATCTTAAGCACTAAATTTCAAATAAATAATTTGGGAAAAAGGATCCATTTAGTAGTTTTCTTAATAGTAATATTACCTACGAGTAGTGATGGCAAGGCATTTAATTATTCGGTTACAATACCTGGTAGTGTTTATTTGCAATGAAGAAAACTACACTTTGTCGGTTTTCAAAAACTGGTTTTAAAAACCGAGTTATTGGCAAAATTTGTGACATTAGAAAACCGGCTATTTTCAACTTCGTAACCGGTTTTAAATATATTTTTTATTATTTATATAAAAACATTAATATTTTGACTTTTTGACTGGATCTTTTATTTGATGTCTTAAAGACCATATCCCCACATCACTATCCAGCGAAAGAGTATTTTCGATATCAGGAAATTTTGTTACAACAATTAAATCACTAAGTGATCGATTAGTGGATGCTTTGTGTTTTCCTAAATCATATTTTCTGAAGAGTAACACCAAATAATTTTTTGTTTTGTATTATTATGTATCAATAATAAACAAAATAAAAATAATTTTAAACATTTTTTCGCTATTTCAATTGAATTATCAATTTTTTATAAAACTAAACCTGTTTTGTAACAATATTGACATTCGAAAACCGGTTTTTTCAAAAGTCAATTTTTGTATAAGTCCTACTCGTAACTAACTAACTGTGGTAAAATCAACGAACCTTCAATTGAAAATCGATGGTAAGTAGTTCAATTAAAGATTACCTGTTATAAGATTAAATAAAAATACCGTTTCATATTTTATTTTAAAGGTAAAATGTAATTTAAATAAAAATAGTGTATTATGTTATATTGCACCGTTTATTATTTTTGCTGATGTTGCGTCTCTTTAGCTATATCCAGAGCAGAAAATACCTGAATCATGTCGCTTTGTACTGTCTCCTAGTTAATTTATTCAAAGAACAGAAAAATCTCTCGTTATATAGTAATAATATGAGAAAATCGAGGATACGTTCGTTATAAATTCATTATCACTGCACGTTTGTGTAGTGTGTACGTACTTACACATTAGGGATTCTGTGTCGAGACGTCCCGGGACTTGTCGGGCTTTGAGTCCCGGGACTTTTTTGGAATATGTCCCGGGAATTGTGACTGTGATTTATAATGTGCTAATAACATGTACATTTTAATTTTGAAAAAAATAATTTTTGTGGTTAAGAAACCCCCAAAAGGACTGATGTGTATTGAATGAAAGCAGATATAAGAGGGGAGTCCCAATAAAAACGGACACGACATGGTCGGGACGTGACACTTACCTGGGGTTTTAACAAAATTAAGTATGTACATATAAAAGGGATTTGATAAAAAAACATGTTTGGGATTTAAAATTTTGTGGAAGTTTCAAATGCTATGTGTTTATAAATTGTAATATAACTGTAGCAAAAGCAAATAACAAAATATTAAAATTAAATGTTCATACCTGATGTTGTTTTATGTACAAATGTTTTTCACTATTATACAAAGGTACTAATGTCTCAATTAGACAAAAAAGGTCTAAAAGCTGTATTGTAAAGTTATGGTCATAAATGTATTCCTGACAGCGACTTCATTGATATTTTTTCATTACATGTACCGTTATTATCCCTTTTTAGTAAAAAATAGCAGTAAGCATTGCATATATCCATTACATAAGAAAAATAATAATTATTAAACAATATATTGAAAAAAACGCGACTTTTACTAGTGTGTACTTTCAAAAGGCGCCGAGTGTATGTAATAAATAAATACATACATACATGACAATATTTAATTTGAATAAAATTATAATTTTATTGAAGGGGAAATAAAGGTCTCGAGTCCCGGGATGTCTCGGGACTTTGACTTTATCACGCCTCGAGTCTCAGAACTTTGAAAACCCCGAGACTTTAGAATCCTTAGACTACCCATCCTATTGAAAAAGAGAGAAACGTGCCGTTTCGTATTCGCTTGCTATGTCTTGCTGGAAATTCTGTGATAAGATCGGGAAAGCCGTTGTTTTTTTTTATTATCAAAGTGAAACTTTCATTTGATTTGATTATATGATTTAGATTGTCGACTGTAATCAATACAGTTTCTCAAAATCCGAATCATTATGATAAATGATGGTAATAAAGTTTTAATGAAACTTTAATATCTAATGAATCCTTTTGTATTGTGCTGTATTATGTCAATTTATTTTAAAGAAGTATATTCTGTATGATTTTTCAAATCGATACCACCAAAAAATAAAACTGTAACTCACTTTTGATAACATTCCAGGAGGGAGAATTAAATTTATGAAACATTCTTGATTAAAAATGAAAAGTCTCCATGTAATAACATTTCCTTTTCTTCTCTTCCAAAATAAACATACATGATTGATTATTCATTGCTTTATTCGCTGAAGTTTCGTAATAAGTCTTTATCTATTAGAATGGTTCAAAATTGACAAATAAATAATTTGTTTGCTGTTGTTTTTTGTCTGTGAATTTATTGAATTTATAAATAAACTAATTCTCATGTGTTTATTTGTTTAAGCTTCATATCGAAAGCTTTCGATATGAAGATAAAATGATATTCGATTGCGAAATATTAATTAGCGAAAATTACATTTTGCATAGCATATGTATTTTCTTATGAGATTTGATTAAATTATGTTATTGATTTCTGTTCACAGTGATATATTAACCATTAAATATACGATGCCAATACAAATTTTAAAAAAAGATCAATAATTGTTTCCTATAAACTGACAAGATTTCTTTTTGGTTCGGATAAAGTGCGAAGGAACAAATTCGAAGTCAATTATTTATTTATTATGAAAAAATCCTAATGTTTGAAAAAACCTTTTTTTTGCTTTATATTTTTTTAAGCCTATTACATTTCTAAAAATTGTAAAGAATCATAATATTATTTAAAATATAATATATAAAAATTGGATGACACCATAGAGTTGCAATAATTCTTTGATTATTAAGAAAGGTGTAAAAAAGATTTGTCAAATGATCTAAAGATTATAAAAATGCAAAGACGCAATAATATAAAAAAATATCATTTAATATTCGTAATTGGGATGAGGAAATCTCTTATAATAAGAAATTAATGTGCTTCACGTTTTTGTCGGTTTGCCGTTACGGTATTTCCTATTGAGAGGAATTTAATAACAGTTCGGCAATTTGATACGGCAGGAAAAGCATCCACATGTGAGGGTATTTATTTTGGTATGAAATACACAATTATCAGAAACAGAAGACCAAAACTACCTGTTGATTTATTTGAGTAATATAAAAACAAAACGTACACTCAACTGTTAACGATCGATCTTTCGTCAATCGTATAAAATCGTTGATCGATAAGTCTCTGAGAAAAATGGGACACTAATCTTTTAGTTAGTATACTTTGATTTATTAAATTTAAAATCAACTATTTTCTTATTTTACTGGTTGTCCTGTGTACTATTTGGGACTTGTGTTTCGTATGTTTGACAAGTATCTTCGCGCTTATTTTATCGCGAAGTAAGGACAGGTACAGGCACATTACGAGATAAGATTATTGCAAAAATCAGAAATGTAGTTTTGTTAACTCGATGAAAATTTAAACACCCATTGTAATTGTTACTGGTCATACTGGTGTCATTTGCTATCCACCAAAGGTGGCTTTTCTTAGTTGATGCGACATCCTTAAAATATTTTTAGAATCCTTTTTTACTTAATTTGCCATTTCATTTATAAAATATACTTTATATTATAAATGTCTTCTAAAATATTGGTGATCAGTTTTCAGTTTTTTTCTGCAATTATTCTTGGTCTATAATAGCAAATAAGCATGCATATTTAACTCTTAAAAATACTCATTTAATGTTTTTGAGCGATCGTTATTGAAGAGTTCAGTCTATAAAGATAATTTTGTACATTGAGCATACGAAAATATTTTTAATACGATTCGGACTATGTAAGTCACGTGATTTTGTTTTCGGGATAAAAAAAAAACACATCACCACGCTGTTCATCATTCAACCCCTCTCGATTCAATTCAGAATTATGAACTTCAATGCTCCCCTATTCCACTGCTTTAAATGTGAAAGAGGTTGCCATAACCAGGTGGCAGAGAATCGAAAGATATTTTCTTAAGTGTTAATATTGCGGTAGATCATCATATTTATTATTATGGATAAGTTGCCATAAACTTATCGTAAAATTTTGCAAAATGGGATTTATAGGAAAAAAGGAAATTGGCGCACATGAAAATATCGATTACAGGAGCAGTAAAGGGATAAGCCGACAGTCTTGTCAATCGGTGTTGGTCAGCAAGAAGTAATACCGGTCTTAAAAAACACATTATTTTGTTTCAGTTTTACATATTTATAGAGATCAGCTTCGCTGATTGCGAGCATTATCATCAATGGATAATGATCGCAATAAGCAAAACCGGTCCTGATCTATGTAAAAAAGGTAGAATGAGTCCAAAAAAATCATCACCATAAATGAAATAAAGGTTAAAAACATTTTTAATAGCAAAGGTGGGTCACCACTGTTAAATTTATTTCCTGTGCAATTTACCCTTCCCAGCATAGTTTGCTTGTTTGTGATAACTGTAATTGAGATCCCATTATTGTTTGTATGAAGCCCCCCCCCTACGTCCTGCAGAAAGAAAAAAAGTCCCAAGGTCCATTTTATAAGTTAATAATAAAGAATAAGAATGTCAATGTTTATTTTTATTAATGTATACCATTACTAATGTAAACGCTTTTCAAATATATAGGTAAAAAATACTTTTGATGGATTCGGCGGTAACTTTGTGGAAGTTCATTTTAATATAAAATAAAATAACTTAGATTATTCCATGTATTGTGTTACAAAGAGTGGTATCTATCGCCTCTCTTGTGGAGACTGCCAAGCTTCTTATGTAGGGCAGACAGGTAGAAACTTTAATATTAGAATTAAAAAACATAAAAACAACGTTGTCTAAAAAGTAAAAAAATTTTAGAGTTTGCCAATCATCTAATCGAAAACGAACATAATTTTAATCATAACCGTAACGTAGAAATACTCCATCGAGTAAATAAAAAAGGCTTAAAATGAATAGTTTAGAATTTTTCGAGATAAGTAAAAGTGTTAACAATAAAGAAATATCATTAAATAATATCTTGAATAAAGTAGGTGGTTCGTCACTGTTAAATATATTTTCTAACGGTTTAACCCGTCCTAATTGATGCAACTCATTAGTTAATCATTTCTTAATGTAAATGTCATTTGTATTACCATTATCGTTTGTTTGTTTTTCTATCATCCCCTCCTTGCCTCCCATTTTTATTTGATTTTTATTATAATATGTCAGAATAGTAAAATCATTCGTACTTAAGCAGGAATTTGCAAAAGTAGTTGTCTGAGGATGCCTCTGAAAGAGGCGAAACACGTGTCACAGTTTGTAACACAATATGTGGAATAATCTAAGTCATTTTATTTTATAGTTCTTTTCTAAGTTATTTTATTTACTTTTTACACAATCAGTGAAATAGCATAGTTATCTAATTTAATTTTATATTATGATACTTAAAGTTGTGAAATAGCTTGATGAGACGAGAACTTTGCGTTCTAAGCTGAAGAATTTTTGGCCGATAATTAACCAAAAATATGTACTATTAATAGATGTTTAAATATTCACGTAAATCTATATCCAACGTATGTATTCGAAATTCCGAAGAAGCGTCAGCGTAAACAAACAACCTTTCAGTAAAAACATGAAGCAACCATGACGAAAACACGGAATACGTGCAAAGCATGCTTATTCGTGTATAGATTAGATCAAGACACCTACGTACTTACTGTAGAGCGTATCGTACATAAGTAGAGACGGAATTTATAAATGTAGAATTTAAGGTAGTCCATGATATGTATGGAAAAGTTGCATATAATTATTATTATAATTAAGTTAATAGTAGTTAGAAATATATATCTGAGAAACGTAAACATAAAAACCTAATTGTAAAAGAATATTTATTATTACAACCAATGACCAAATTTATTAGACGTGTAAGTCGAAATATCCATAAAAATTCCACGGGGAAATATCCATAAATACGCAGCTTTTGAAAATCGGAAAGCGACAAAATATTAAGACATTCATTTCGGAAAATCCATAAATTTCTGGGATAAGATTCGAGATTTTTGGAAGACCTAAAAAAATCCCGTCTTTCCGTCTTGGGAAATAAAATTTCTTATAAAACGTATACTTCAATATTTAAAAACAGGTATGGGGGGTCACGGTAAAATATGGGACTCAAAAAAGACCACAGGCCCAAAAAGGTTGAGAAACTATGTAATAAAACATTCGAACTAGCCTACTTGAATGGCATATCATAGTTCTGAGCCTTGGAGAATTCCAATTCCCTCTAGTAAACAACTATTTGATTAAAAGATTAACAAAGGATTTTAAGTGATGTTATTGTTAAATGTTTGTAGTTTGAATATATATAACTGATAAAACAACAGATAAAATCATAAACATGTACACCAAGTTAAATATTACTCCTGATAATTCCATCGGCTTTAGATAGCGTCAGTGCATTTAATTGCGTCGACGATCACCCATCGCAGTTTTTTTTTTTTTGCTTATTATGGTTCGAAACGGAAGCTACTTTTTCTTTATCGTAGTGCTATTTGCCTCAACATGTGCACTTGTGATTTATTTTATACGAACTTTAGAAACGATGAATCCTCGCCGAGGTTTTCGAAATCCTGCCCGTAAGCCGTCGACTGTGAAAAATATTTTGCTATGGAATAGCTTTTTTGAAAAAAATGATTTCAACTTTGGGCTCGGAAGTGAACCGTTTATAAGAAATAATTGTTCCATCTCAAACTGTTTCGTTACAAACAAAAAAGATTTGATTCCTATACAAAATTTCAACGCCATCGTTTTCCACGGAGCGGAGTATAGTCCTGCGAAACGAGAAAACCGACCGGACTCTAGAGCGCCGTCTCAGCGATACGTTTATCTTTCAATGGAATCACCCTCGAATCGACCCGCCTCAAAAGAAATGGCCGGTTTCTTCAATTTGACCGTCACGCATCGTCTTGATTCAGATATTCCTCTTCCGTATTTTCACATAGCTGACGCTGCAGGAAACATAGTATCACCGACGGAAAACCCCAAATGGATGTCGCCGATATTAGATGATGATGCTCTCGCAACGTATTCGAGAATATATGATAGAAAAAAGCGACCGATCGCATGGTTCTCTTCAAACTGCAAAAGTAAAAACCAAAGAGAAAGAAGAGTTAAAAGTCTTCAAAAATTTATAAACGTGGATGTTTTTGGGAAATGCGGTCCATTAAAATGTCCTCGGACGGAAGAAGTGACGTGTTTTAAAAAGTTGCACGATGATTATTTTTTCTATCTCTCTTACGAAAACTCAAACTGCGACGACTATGTTACGGAAAAGGTTTTAAACGCTTTAGAAAATGACGCGATTCCCGTCATTTACGGGGGTGCTAATCTTTCGAGGTTTCTGCCACCCCATTCCTACATCGACGCAGATAACTACTCCGATGCCGACCTTTCATTCAAATTAAAGTTCGTGATGAAAGATCATAAAGAGTTTGCTAAATATTTTTGGTGGAAAAGTTTTTATCATATCGGAAAATCTCCATCGCCATTTTGTAAATTATGTGAACTTTTACATGCAAACGACTACAAGCCGAAAGTGTACGGCGACATGGTAGAGTGGTGGCACGGTAGTTCGTCCCACAGAGTGTGCAGTTCATAGATAAAATAAAATTTCGATTTCCCATGAACATTTCCCTAAAACATCAACACGCATGATTTCGACTTCTTTTTGGTCAATGTCAACGTACAGGGAGAGATTTTGTATATTTTTTACCCAATCAATTGGAATAATTTTGAACAAAAAATGTATAAATGTGATAATAGAATAAGTTTTGAATTGTAACAATTGGACTTTTAATACCACATATATTAAAACATGAGGTCAACGAGAGACACATTCTGGATCTTCATATGTATAATAAGCCACACCATAGTCATGTCCTCGCGTGGTATTAAATACACAAATTCAAATTTAATTACATTTGCACACACATCTTAATACCTATATTATAAGGTAAAAAAAACATTTTTAACAAGAGATATTGGAAATCTTCTTTAACCCAATGAAGAGCCATAATGAAATCTCAAAGATTGGCAAGTGATTTGCTTTTTCACTTTGAGTGAAAAATTTAAAAAGGAATAACTAATAAAAAAAAAAAAAAAGAACAATTTCAAAATAAGTTTTTGAATCCAAAAAAATGATTTAAATTTGGAAAATAACATTTTTGATAAAATAAATATGAAAAGAAAAAATAGTACCACTCGATTACTCATATATCGCAAAGCAATGATTGTTATTGATTTGAAAAGATAAAGTTGTTATTTATAAGAAAAGGCCTGAAAAGGCATGATAAAACATCGGCATAGCGGTCAAAATATCCAGGCAAAGGTAAATATTGTTAGAAACAGTGTCAATACTAAACTTTCTGTGCACGATAAACGCGTGATTACACAGCTGCTGTAGTTTAAACACGAGCTAGCCAATGATTTGATGAACATTGAGCCATGGCTGGAGATTGCATTTTGAATATACACATATAAAGATATAAAATCGAAATTCTACTGCAAAAATATGGTAAAAAAAACGGAAAAGAATTAATTTGTAATAACAAGTTTACCTTATAGGCTTTCGAAAAAATCGGACGCTTCTCGTCTGAACCAGTCCGTTACATTTGAGTTTTGCTATGGGTAATTAATTTTTAAAGAAAAAGACGCGATTTTTCAAAAAATATATTTTTCTCGAATGTTTCAAGATAAACTTATATATACCTAACTGTTTATCGCATATATTTTTGTTACGGTGTTATGATTTTTCTACTTTAATATCGAATGATGTTATCTTATCAAACTGATAAATTATTTACAATCCACCTATACATAATATATGAAACTATCACTGTTATATTTAAAGCAATGCTTTTTTATAAAATTCATTTAGACAAAAAATAATTACACGCTGTTTGAATAATTTCATATCGATGTCAAAAGTCAAATCCCGGGTCGTTAGTGACAAAACTTGGGTGAATTTACATAATTTGAACGATTCAAATTGAATATATTATTTGTTTTGAAATAAACTCGATGGCTTAGTTCCATAGTGCTACAACTAGAAATTTGTAGAAACTGTTAGTTTTGAGATATGGCTGACCAAAGTTTTGACGCATCTAAGCTGAGTTGTACAAAAAAATGGTAATTATTATTCGTCTCATCGTTTTAGTGAATCATTAAGTCATTTATTTCAATTCAATTCAATTTTATTGCTACGTTGACAAAACCAGAAAACGCTATTTAGAGTTGTATTTATATGAAACTGAGAGAAGATTGTTAATATTTCTTTGTTTCCATATGAAAACGTCTGCACGTAGAGCTATAGAAGAAAGGCACCTATTCGAATATAATGGGAAATATATCTAAAAATATATATTTTTTGAATTAGCGTTCTACGGAGCTAGGACATCGATGTTACCGAATAAAAGGTTTTAACAAGAGACAATAAGTCAAATAATCTTATATCGACGATCTAGTGCAGTACTTTGCAAACTGTAGGCCGCGACCCCATGAGGGGTCGCCGCAGAACATGTTTTGTATTGAGGGGGGTCGCGGATTTTTTTCAGATTAAGGGGGCCGTGGTATGTTTTTTGGAAAGCACTGATCTAATGCAGGAAAAATGTAATCTTTCCTCAAAATTTCCGTACTGAAAAATGCGAATACTAGGAAGAAAATAATTATCACTCCAAGTTACCTTCGAGGCTTGATTGAACAATCTAATATATTATTATTTATAAACGTACATAAAGTACGACATTACCTAACGGTGGAGAAGAAACTCTGAACAGTGCTATTAAAACTTTTTAGATATGCGGAACGGTATATATTTTTCAATGTAACCCGGGGACCGGTATAATCTTATATATATATATATATAAATGAGTTTTTGTATTAAAAATAATAAAAGATTTTTAGTACTTTTTCCACTTAAAATTTATTTGATCAGGACCGGTTTCGCTCCTCGCGAGCATTATCAACTGATAAAAAAAAATAAACAGTGCTATTTATACAAGTTAAATTGAAATAAAAAGGTGTAAGCAACTACTAACAATGAAAAGGATTTACAAATTACATTATAATTACACAAAACTAAAATGCTTAACACCTATAACATACATTTAAAAAATCATCAATAAATATAAGTGGCAAATGATATCAATTATAAACAAAATTAAAATTTGGGATTTTTTATAAACAAAATGAAACTCTACATTACTAAAGTAAATAACCTAATGATGATTTTGTGTTTTTCCCGCTTCCAAGTACGTAATGATGTACTTCAACAAAATCGGCAACAATGAAAATTCTGAAAAAGACATTTTTGAAAACCATAGGTAAATTTAGATACTAATTCAGCATGATACATTGTGATTATCAAAAAAAAGCTGTTTTGGAAAAACTGTGGGTTACGTTCTTTTTCCTTTCCACAGTCGATATGTAATTGCTAAGAGTACTTTGATGTTTATAAATGCATTGATTATGTACGTTTTAGGTTTGGAAGTCTTTTTGAACGTGGTAATGATCTATTAGCTGTGTCAAGACATAAGAATGTACATCTTATATTCTGGCATTCATATTTTTAAGGTTCCCATATACTACAGATTATTAATAGTAAGAACGCAATAACATTAACTTATGATTAATTTATGTTTTTTACTATTCGCTCACCCGATTGCAATAAAACTTTCACAAACTTTTTGCTTGGACTTCCGGGAAGGTTATAAATCTTATATATAAAAATCAATGTTTGTATGTCTGCCATACACTTCATTTTGACAACGTATGATTGCAATTGCGCGAAGGTTATAGTACAATTAAATTACAGTAGGTGGCGCGTGTGTTGTATCATAGACAATCGGCAGCAAACGTCAAACAGACAGAAAAAGAAAGCATGCACTTCAATAAACACAATTTAAACACAAACACTTTCTTTCTTCGAGTGGCATTGCAACGCTGGCCGGTTACCGGCTAGTTATGTTAATAAAATAAGCCAGTTACAAAACATACAAATGTAAATTTGTATCAAGTTAGGACCGGCTTTCGCCTGCCCGCGGATCGGAACTGGTCCACGAACCATCATTTGAGTACTATTGACCTAGAAGAAGATGTCTTTCAAGGATTTCTTGCTTAACACAATAATTAATATTCCTCGTAAAGTATCCATACATTTTTACCGAATATGGTATAAAAATCCAGGGATGTTTTGAATTCAGAAATTGTAAAAAAAAATGTACCGATCTGAACAAGAGAATATCCGATGAAGCAAGGTTTGGAGAATATGGTGGATACTTCATTACCTCCCAATTCAATTCAACTAACTTGTGTTACATTATTATTGCCACATGTGATCGCGCTTCATTGTGATGAAACACTACCCCTGCAATTGTTTAGCGTTTTTTGGCTCTTGATTTTGTCTTGCACTTAATGAAACACATGTTGAAAAACTATCCATTAAGATTGTTGGTGAAAGTTGTTGAGGAGCCTAAACATCGTACTTGGAAATCATCCCAATGCGATGCAAAAAAGCACCACGGATGATTGGTTAAATCCCATTTTTAGGCGATCTCTCCAATATTTTGACAGGGATCAGTATCTGTTGTCGTCTTTAATTTGTCATCATCAACTTTCAATGGCCCTCCGGTCCTTCGATCAATGAAAAATCCAAATCCAGTCCAAAATCTTGAAAACCAAACATGAGTCAAACAAACTTTAGTCGCATCACTACCGTACACATCGAAAATGCTGTTAGGTGCCACAGTCGTGCTATTTATTGCCTTTAGTTAATGTCAAAAATGTTCCGCGACTCAACTGTTAGGCGAGTAATTATTTTCATTTTAATGTGTAAGTAAAAATCTAATGAGCACATTAATAGGATGTAAATTAGTAATTTTATTCATCACTAATGTGCTTAATATATGTAACTGTCCGACTACACGTGTATTGTATACGCAATAAATAAAAGTGACATACATACATATAAGTAGTAGTCAAAATATTCTCGCTGTTCATAAAAATGTGATTTAAAATTCTATAACGTAAATACCGTAGCGATTTCTTCACTTTAAAATGCACTGCTATTTTACTCATGAAATGATCATAAAATCAAATAAAGATATATTAAAAAAAAAAATCGTAGCCAAAATGTATGTATGGAATAAGCTAACTAAAATATGGGAAAATGATTTAGCTAACAACGGAGATTGACTGAAATAATAAAATATATGAAAATAAAAAACCTAACAATACGTAAAAACTTTTGCATCAACCATATTATTTTCAACTTAATAATAAACAACTTATTCCCGTTTGCTTAGAGTTCATCGTGGTATTTTCATATTTAATATTTTCTCTGAGCCACTATAAAACAACAAGTAAGATTGCCATAATTACATTTAAATTAATCAAACAAAAGACGTTTTTTTATAAAAACAAGATTAATTCATCTCGCAACAAGATGGGATCTACAACAGTGGTTCCCAAACTTATTACGTTCATGGACCCCTTTCAAAGCGAAAACCGGACCATAGACGCCCAAGTGAAATATTAAATTCAGTTTAATGCCTTGGATGGTGTTTTTTTTTATTCATGTCCGTTTCCAATGTAGAGCATATGATCCGTAATTGGGGTATGTCAACAGAAGTTTTTCCTCGAGAACTGTTTCTTACTCAGTCGCTCAACATATCTTTTTCAATGAGAGTAGTAGGAATAGAAGGATAAAGCTAGGACAAGACTAGTGGTTAACTAATTGCTCTCGCTACGCCCAATAGAATAGTAAATGCTAATTTTGTTTTTCTGATGACATTTGTGCTGTATTTATTAAAACTATAAGTTTTTTTTTTTTAATACAAAAACCCAATTTTTTCATTGAGATGGGTGAACTTGATGGGATGATATTAGATTATTTATGTTTGACTCTAGGTTTGTGAGTAACATTTCTAAGTCTCCACCAGCACTTTTTTTTCGCGATGAGGTTCATAATTGCTATAAATCTACATTCTACTAAATAGGAAGACGGGAAACCAATCAACATTTTCCCATAATGTTAGATATAAAACTGGTATCTGTTTTTGTGATCAGCATTTTTGACATCCTTGTTCAACGTTGGTTTCAGCTTTCAGCTCCTCATTGGTTGATAATACAATAATTTGCTCGTTTATTAGTTCTTAGGATTCATCTGAGTTTCTGGGTCTACTTACAAAATGGTCAAACACCTAATTTGAGACAACTAAGTGAAAAATGTATTTTAATGTTTAGCTGAGATCAGAAAGAAAAGGCGTTAAGTGTTGACAACAAGCGAGCAAATCTTCATCTCGTTTTTGTTATATTAAAAGATTCGGAAATTGAGAGCATTCTCTTCTCTTCAAGTTTTGTTTATGCAGATTTTTTCGCAGCAAACGTGAATATTATAATTTAAGTTTTGATTAAATTTAATTGATTACCTCTTAGTTTCAAAATGGTTTCGTTAAATTTGGCAAACATGTAAGTCAATTAAGGGTCTGTCATTTTAATAATTAATTTAATTGAGTCGTAATTCACTATTTTTACTTGTCAGAAATTCCAACACTGAATCAAAGGTTGCATAAAATCTATCCAAACATGCACCAACGAACTTCAGTGTTAAATAGTAAACGATTACAGTTTTCATAATTTTCTAAAATGGTTGAGCAAAAAATTATTTCTCATTTAAAGCTTTCCTTCAAATTTTATTAACTGCTCAAATGACATAATCTAGTGCAGTGTTCCTCAACCTTTTTAGGCCCGTAGCCCCTTTTGAGGGTCTTTGTTTTTCTGTGGCCCCCATACCTGTTTTGTCAAGTGATTAGATATTTTACAAGTGATAAGATATTATATTAACCATGTGATAGACTAACAACAAGTCCTCGTTGTTTTGCGAAAACCTTTTTTGTGTAGAGCAAGTGATAAGCTGTTATATTTATCAAATGTTATATCGTGCTTTGCACCTAAAAAGCCAACCATGTGATTGACTAACAGGTAGTCCACTTTTTTTTTTATTATTCAACCATTTTAAGTGATCGTACTGAACAACTTCTCATTTATAGTATATCTTAGAAAAGTCTGAGAGGGAAAGAGTAACTTAATAAAAGCTAAGTTAAATAAAAAGCCAACCAATTCTTTGTTGCTTCAAATCACCAGAAAACAAACACACCAACCTACGAGCGAAAGAAAAAAGAAATTGCCAGGTCGTTTTATTATATATTTAAAGTGTTTTATTTTATGAGATCAATTAATAATATTAATACGCGAAAGGTTTCCTGGGGGGTCGCCAACTTTTTTAGATTTTGGAGATATAGTAAATCGAGGATTTCAAATTTCTCGGGGGGGGAGGTCGCTAGTCACATGGCTTTTATAAAAATGGGTCGCCACCCGAAAAAGGTTGGGAACATATGAGTTAAATTCATTATTGGTATTTTTTTCCACAAAAAAACCCGCCGACTGATTCCGATGCACTAATTTATCAAATCGTTAAATTCCTAGGATTTTGAGATTTTAAAATTCGGTGACCGGCCCTACCAATATTTTAGATTGCGCTCTAAAGTCCAAAAAGGTTGGTCGCCCCTGAAGACGATGAAGATCGGCGTATTTTTTTTACCGTTGAATTGAAATCAAAGCGGTTTTCGATTAGAATAAATATGTTACTATATTATCGACTGTGGAAAGGAAAAAGGACGTAACCCACAGTTTTTTTAAAATAGGTTTTTTGATACACGTTCTATCAAAATTATGCAAACTGCAAATGCCAAATGAGTATCTGAAATAAAGATTTTTCCTGAAAAACTTCTTTAATTAATATTAGGTTATGACAATTAAACACCAGCTTAGAACTTTCCGTGCACTTCAAGGTTGTGTATAATTTATAGTTTGCATATGAACCATAATCACCAAAACACATTTTTTGCGCCTCCTGTAAAATTTGATATGTGTGGGTTACGTCTTTTTTCCTTTCCACAGTCGATATGGTATTGGAGGTTCAGTTAAATAACGTTTTTGAAGGCATAAATGGTTGGCTTCCAATTATAAAAATATGATGGATTTATTTTTTGATACATGTTTGCCAGTGTAACATTGTATATATTTTTATCATATATAAGTATTTATAAATATTCACATTTACAACCAGCATGTATAAAAAGCATTATGTCTCAAAAAAAACAACTCTTTGTTTAGATCACAAAATGAGAGACATGTTTGTTAAATTTATTCCGTTTGTACAGAATATGACAGAAGTTTCCAAAAGCTGAAATTGGGAGCTCGTCATCAAACCGGTTGGCGGCTTAAGCAAAAATGGATGGGGGGAGGTCGTGTAATTTAATCTCATTATGATTTGCGACTTGTGTTTTCACTTTTTTGTGAATTTCAAAAAATATTTCCCAGTACAGTGGTTTATGCGTCATGTGTTGGCGATATTGACAGTGTTGTGAATATCTTATATCAAAGCGAATAGATTTTTATTTTCAGTTTGTGACGATGGATTTTGCTCGTCCAGCTATATGACGGTTCGTTGTTGGGTGTGGTCTCAATGAAGTCCTCAATATTTCTTGATTTATTAAAAAAATAAGAAATTAGGTACAACATTATAATGTTGTCTTGTACTCAAATTAACAGCGCACTTGACTTATTTCTATTCCATTTTTTTGAGGTTGTAACCTTAATTCTGGAACAGAAAAATTCATTTAATCGATTTATAGATGTCTACATTCACTTTCGCCTCTGCAAGTCTTAAAGTACTCGGTTAAGTATCTTTGTCTTCATTTATGTACATATAAACAACGCAGGCAAATTACAATAGCAAATAAAATTACCAGTGCAAAACGTTTTTATGGGCAGCATGACCAAATTCTTTCTACGTATGTTTTTTCTTTTCATAATTCTTTCAATCATGTAAAAATTACTATTAAAAAAGAACAAAAAAAAACAATGATGAATGATTTTTATTTCCACTCCGCAGCACTTAAACAGAAGTTCTACAAGAAGTGGTGAGCTTTCAAGTAATAATATAAGATTTTGTAAAGATAAGAGCGTAACAAAGGAGAATTGCGGAGGTAGGGACAAGTTAGTTGTGATATTAGGTAATCGTTGTCGTTAGGGAGCGGGAAGGAGTGTGACGTCATATGACTGCCTGACACCTTCGGTCACATTGAATTTCAATCAGACTCATTTTCAATCGATTTATGCATTCGCATACCACGGGACACGTAGTTATATTATAATGTAATCAAGCCGTTGTACACAATTTTCGAACCCGTAAACATCTTAACCGAACCAGGCTATTCGGTTACAGACCTAATATTTAATTAATATGATTACTTACAATACAATGCTAAGTAGTGTGAATTGTAAAGTGCCTTAAATAAATGCTTCAAATATTGAATTGAAAATGGTTATCGATAAATAGATTGGTGTACTTACATTCTATTATAATAAAGCTGTTGCTTTACATATTATGTCAGTAAATTATTTGATATTATTACGAAATTTGATTTGCGCTGTCACTAGATATGTTCTTTGATAATATTCCGAACGCAAATGTTATTTAGGAATTCCTCAAACTTCAAATAATGTTTATCAAAATATTCAGGCTGGATCGTCACAAAGGCGTACCTTTTGTTATTGAGTTATAGAAACAAAATGAATAAATGATACAAAAAATAATAAATTGCTCTATTTTACTTATTCCTCAATTATTTATAACGACCAGGATAGGTTTCAATCACCGCGAAAACGCGCGAAACCGATCCTAATAAATAATTGTGATTATTAATATTATGATAATTATAATGTTATGTATATGTTACTCCGAATCGGTGAAATTACCTATTTCACGGAATCGGCAGAAATTTTGCTGAATGCGTGAATTCAGCAAGCCCGTTGCCTATTGCACGCATTCGGTAAAATTTTTGCCGACTGAGTGAATTCGCCAGGGTGTATAATTATTGTCTATGGTCAGTGTATAAATTCTTTAACTGTCAACATGACAGTTGAAAAAATAATTTTGACACAGAAGTCAAATTTAGCTTGGCTGTAATATTGTCATTATTGTTTTTAATTATGAATGCAGAATGATTGATTTAAACGCGTTCTGAAAAGACTATTTCTATACAAGTTCTATACATCTAGTTCCAACCATTTTTCACGAACTAACTTAAAGGGCCAATCTTCATATTATTAATAGCGCTAAATGTGGGTCCTGCCGTGGAATTCGCCCAATGATAACGGTTTATTTTGAACAGCACATTTTCGAATAGTCGTTCTATCTAATGGGTGCGGCTTATTTTAAGCCGCGCGTGAATGTTCTGATATCGCCACGTTTGAAAAATCGATATTTTTGGTGTAGAGCTGAAGTATTCTATCACCATGGATCATAATATTCGAAAATTTTCGAATAATCAAAGATTTTAATTCGATTATTGCAAACTATGATTATAGGACTATCGGAATGAATCGTTGGATCGTGTGAGTCGAGTGAGAGCAATATTCTTTGGAGCTGATTTGATCAATTAAATCATAATGATTAAATCTTTTCACGTCTGACCTTGAAAATCTTTTTGAATTCTTTAATACATTAAGAATATTCTAATAATGATATGGATTTATCATAGAATAATATTTTGCTTTTTTTCATACATTTGGATAAAATGTGCAATTGAATTTTTATTTAAAAATTGCATTTGGTTTTTTATATATTTTGAGTATCTTCCATACTAGATAAAATATATTATAATTATAATTTTATTTTTTCATAATGTATGAGAATATATTTTGACTATTTTTCATACATTTGGATAAAATTTTCAATTAATTTCGATTATCCTATATGTGATACGGCTTCTCAAAATTTTTAGGGTCAACATCCCCGCCTTCTGTTTTGATGATTTTTGTCATCCTATATGTGACACGGTTTCTCAATATTTTATTAGTCGACATAATCCACTGTCTTTTGTTACTGTCACAGTGGAATGACACATATTCTTTTGTTTAATAAATAAGTTTGCATTTGATTTACCACGCCAGTAAATATTTGATTTATCACAAATGCAAAAGAAATCCCCCTGTTGAGGGCAACGGGCTTACAGCTAGTACATTATAGAAACGTCACCCGTTGAGGTTATGTTGTACAGTGCTGCGTCTGAACGAACGTTATTTGATTTTATTGGATGCAAAAATGCGAGTAAATTTAATTACTAATTTTTATAAGCTTTCTACAATTAAAATATAATTATTTTATCATCACTATGACAGCTTATTATTATACCATAGATAGTTCCAATATAACTTATTATGGTCTATGGTTTATTTTGACACCTGTCACATAGGGAGACCTTTGAAAGTCGAAAATAGATCTCTAAAATGACGCCCGATGAGTTGATGTCGACGAGTGCTGCCTATCATATTACAGTTTTAACTTATTTGCAAGTTGTATGAAGATGAACGACGTTTAAGTTATTAACAATATGCTTTTATATGCTACGAAATGACATTTGGATAGTTGCTAAAATCACCGCCAGAGCGCGGTGATCATAGACAACCTACAAAGTTTCTATTAATTTTCGTTGCTGAATGCATGAAATAAGCAAAAGATTTTATGCGGAATTCACGCAATCGGCAGAAATTTTACCGAATGCGTGAAATAAGCAACGGGCTTGCCGATTTCACGCATTCAGCAAAATGTCTGCCGACTGCGTGAAATAGGCAATTTCACCGATTCGGTGTAACATATACACAACATCCTACCTCTATGCTATGTTAAATTATCTATGACAACTTATTGTAACAATAAGCCTATATCGATATCTAATTCCTTCTCTCCAAATCTAGCCAGTTAAAATCGAGAGTTCAAATTGAAAGGCCGACGGCTCAGTAAAGACGCCTCGATATCGAATCATTAGATTAATAAGATTAAGTGATTTATTTTAAAATGTAAATTATATATGGAATAAAGTTAAGCCAACATTGAATAAGTGTTTTAGTGAAAATATATCCATAACAATAATAATAAAATATTATATTGTCTTTTCACAAGTAGTGTCACTGTGGAATAAGGATTCCAAAACGGATATTCGAATATTCGATATCCGGATATTTCGGCCCTTTTTCAACTATTCGATGTTCGGATACTTTTGGGGAAATATCCGAATAGTATTCGTAATCATTTTTAATGAAATATGTTACAAAATTTACAAAAGATCGCATCACAATTTCTCCATATCCAAAGAATAATTATGAATTCTCCAGGTAGTGGTGTTTTCGGATTCACCCAACTCGAGTGTTATAAATACCTTATCATAATACTTGAGTTTGACGAATCGGCTCGAATTCGGGGCTATAAAAAACCTTCAATGTCGTAATTTAATTCGTTGAGGAAATATCGCTGGAGTAATCCGATGCAGCTGCAAATTTTAAAAATTATAATACAACGGAACGATATTGAAATATGTATTTATACGAGTTGTCTTTATCTAATACAGAAATGTGAAAATATTTAGTCTAAATTATTATAAAATGTATATCAGTGAACAAAGAAACTTTGATCGTGCAACATCACTTTTTGCGTGCGAGTTATACTATTATTTATTAAAAACTCAGAAATCGAGACCACTGTCTACTAGAAAAAACAGCCGGTTATTCCTTGTTTATTAAAATATATTTTTTTAAATCATAGTTTTAAAAATATTTTGTGTATGATATATTTATATCAATTTAAAAAAATAACAGAAAAGTTAGACGTGTTGTTTAAAACACTTCTAACAATAAAGCCAACGTCAACTGCTACTAAACGAGTATTTTCAACGGCAGGAACAATTAAAAATAAATTGAAACCATGAAACATTATTTTTGAAATATGCATTTTTGAAATTTAAATAAATGACTTTTCCTATACATGAGCTCGTTTTTAATGTAGGTACTATTTAATGTAATATTTTAGTATAAACATATACTGTATGTATATACTAAAAACTATCCGGATAGTTTCAGTTTTACTATTCGATATTAGAATAGTTGATAAAGACGAATAGTTGGAATCCCTACAGTGTGGACCTTTAAAGTGAGGAATAATTAATGGAGCTGTTGGTGGATGCTTGAGTGTGTGTGTAAGATGCTGCAAAAGGGGCGACTGTTTATATTAAAGACAATTTTAAATGTTTTTACACAAAATAGGAACCTAGGTAGTATCTTCAACGGTCAAAGTCATATTATCTTTATCTATATAAATAAAACAAAGTGGGGTTATTTACATTACGTATATCTCGAGAACTGCTGCACGGATTTCAATGATCTTTGATTTATTAAATTTGTGTCCACCTAGAATAGCAGAATAAACATTAAAACATCGGAAAAATATCACTGGAAAGAAATTATAAAGAAAATAATATCCTCATACAGAACAAGATTTTCAAATGACGAACAGCTTCAAATAATGACACGTTCTTTTATGCTGGGTTCAGGTAGATGACACTAGATGGCACTGTATTTATACGATTGACTTTTAAATAATTTTAAATTTAGAGTATAATCGATGATATGAAATGAAAACGAAAGAAAATCGGATAATATTGAAATGAGGTTATGATTATAATTAGGTACTTATGATACATGTTTGCACGAACGTTGGTCTACACTTCGACGCTACATCGAAGAAATTTTAACGTCGAAAGCAAGGCGATGCGGTTCCTGATCACCCGAATGACTACCGATGCTTTTGGTCTCATTTAAGAAATTCTTTCTGAATCTCCAGATACACATAATTTTCTATCATTATTTTGACAGGCTTCCCTTCGAATCCATATGAACTGTGGAACAAGGTACAAGGATGACATGTCAGAAGACATTTACATCAAATTCGTGTCAGTTCAGGGAATCTCGATCTCGAGATGAATGAATAGATACATAACCAGGCTTTGCTTTAGATCGAAGACATGTGTTATCTCATTTGCGGCAGTTTGTTAGTCAAGTTAGGAATGCCAACACCAGATCGTGGAATGAACGTCGCTTTCAATCGAGAATTGGAACGTGAACGTGAATATGGTCGAGATGCATTGGACCAATCAGTTCAAACGAATGTACCACTGTTGAACCCACAATAGAAGGAAGTGTACGATACGTTAATGAATGCAATTGATGATGGAAATGGTGGCTTATTTTGCCTCGATGCGCCCGGTGGAACTGGGAAGATATTCTGCATGTCATTGATTATGGCCACTGTTTGTGCGAGATCCGAAATTGTTGTAGCAGTTTCTTCTTCTGAAATAGCGGCTACATTGATAAAAGCATGCCAAACGGCTCATTCAGCGTTGAAATTTCCGTGAAACCTCCAAACGACTGAAAAATTGAAATGCAATATTGCGAAACACTCAGCAATGGCCGAAGTTTTGGAAGCGAGTAAAATCATCAACTGGGATTAATGCACAATGGCGCACAAACGCGCATTGGAAGCACTCAACCGAACTATGAAAGATCTGCGCAGTGACTCAAGATGTTTTGCAGACGCAATGATTCTATTATCTGGCGATTTCAGCCAAACACTACCAGTCATTCACTACAAGATTGACCGTTGCCGATGAAATAAACGCTTGCCTCTGCTGACGACAAACATGCAAGTTGCATTACTAAACGATCCATCTGCCGAAGATTTCTCCAAGCAATTGATGACTATTGGTATCGGCCGTGTTCCTGTCGACGAATCGAACGGATTGATTTCGTTTCTGCCGATTTTTTGCAATTTCGTCTCAACGAAAGACGGCTTCATCAACAAAATGTTCCCGAACATCTAATCACAAAAATCACAATTGGTTGATTGAACGAGCAATTCTTGCAGCAAAGAACAAAGGTGTGGATCATTAAACTTCAAAATCAAATCGTTGATCTACTGCATTTCTTTAAATCTATCGACTGTGCCACGTGAATTACATCATTTCAATGATATTAAAATACTTTTCATTTTGAATTTTCAACATTTATTGAACTTAATTCATTTTGAGTACTTATTCAAACTGAATTTAACTCATTCAATAAATTATCACAACATTTATTGATTCTGAGGCGGTACGAAGTTTGTCGGGCCAGCTAGTTTGATATAATAAGCAATTAAAGCGGTGTGCTAAAAAGTAGTCACTTATAAATATGTTCATCTCAACTATTACGCCGTCTTTATTTATAACTAACCAGAATTAACAGTCTACTAATGTAGATTATTTTTGTGACTTTATGCGGTTCATGGTTACATTTATAATTTCTTACAATTAAAAAAAGTCGTCAAATTAAATTTTGCGTATTAGTTAAAATGAATTTACTAACATTTAAAACATTGGGCATTGTTTTAGGACGTCGCTGTATTCCCATACAATTTAAACATTAAAACATATAATACTTACTATCTAAAGTGATTCCTTTATCAGATGTTTTCAGAATTCTAGTAAGTTCAATTTTATTGATTGCATGATAGGTTTACAAAAAATATTGATATTTTATTTATTAAAATATTTTAATGTGTCGCAATATGAATTTTTCAATTCGATAACCTTTTCCTCAAGTGCGACTAGATAGTTTACATTCTGTCATCGTTAAAATCACTTTCGTACAGTTATATGCAAACAATCAATTGATGAAATGATAAAATGATAAAATGATGCGACTGACGTATTTTCTATACAAGTCAGGATTGGTCAAAGCGGAAGACAGACTGCTCAGATGATATTTATTCCTGCGGCAGCTCGTCACATACAAAAAGATTCACTCCATTTTTTACTTTGTCGCAGTTGCTATTGAAGAAAAAATCAGTGTTTATTTTGTCGAACGATTGAATCAGTAAAAATCAGTATACGCAGTGCTTTTTTTTGAAAAAAAAGGTGCCGGAACGCACTTTTTTCGAGCATTTTCTAAGAAGGTATATTATTTATTATATATTCAAATATCATTTTGATAGAATTAATGACGGCTTTTCATATGATGCATAGAAAATAAAACAAAATATACATATTTTAAAATAGAAAAAATTAAATTAAACATTTATTAAAATTTCGAGAAAAAAAGGTGCCGGAACGCCGTTCCGCCGCGTTACAGGGTAAAAAAAAGCCCTGAGTATACGGAATATTCTTCTTCGGAGAATTCATGGACGAAGTAATATGTGTAAAAAAGATTCGAAATAACTCACTTGTTTCATGGTTTATGTTCAAATAAAATCACAATTCTCATAAGTCACCCTTTGTGGTCTACTTGGTAAGAGATTTTTTCTGGAGAACTTGCCAGTCTGGTTCGACAAAATCGTCGTAGTTGCCATGGTATCGGCTTTATTCGAATAATAATTTTATATGGGCGCTGCAGCTAGAATCCGATGAACAGAACGTTATTTTTTGGTGAAAACGAGGATAAATATCAATCTTATTTCCGACCCATTCACAATAATATTAAGATAACCAAATATTAAAACAATTAATTAAAGATTTCGACTTGTGTGAATTTACATAATTTGAAAGATTCAAATTTAAAACAGTTAACATTACCGCAGACATTTTTTAATGATGTTAATTCAGTATTTTAAGTAAATAAAAAAACTTTTTCTTCTCGTTTTAAACATTTTTTATGGCTTTAAATACAATTATTACTCAGGATGTCTGCCCATGAATAGGTCTAAAAAGTATATTTTTTTGACATGGGTTCAAAAATTATTGTTAAAGAATTAATCAAAAGTTTTCACGAAAGATAACATAAGAAGAAAGTTTGTCTCGAAATAAAGTAAAATAAATTTACTGTTTGGGTTTGAGTGGGATAATTTTTTTATTCTTCATTTTGATAGTACCAACTTCAAAGTAAGATTTTTTTTATAAAATGTTGCCGTGAATGATAGCACGGATAGATGTCAGCATATAATTATTCAATTCGTTTCAAGTGATGAGAGTGTATATTATTTCGGCGGCAAACTTTTTTAATTCGAAGACAAAAATAATTTTTTAAAAAAATATCAAAGAAAAGGTTAAAAGCAAAATTTTTGAGAACAATCCGATTAACCCGGTAAATTAGTACCCAGCTGTTAATTTACCGAGTAAAATTTAGCTCAGTGTAATTCAAAATCCCGATAATTGAACCTATCATAAGCATTTATATGGATGATCGGTTAATTGTTTTTTAATATTGAATGCACAAAATAGTAGTACCACAATGTCTAATAGGTAAGGTTCTTTCGATTGTATTTTCTGAATTAGGAACAACCTTCTGTAGCAGAAATAACTCACGAGGATTCGATTGATTTATTTTCGACTTCATATGGTACAGTCTTTTTTCCGACCAATGATGTGTCTATGTGCATTTTTTTACGTTTAAATATATGGCATATGCACTATTGACTATGGACACATAGAATTTTTAGGAAATGCTTCAGATTCTACGACAGTGACATCGTCCTGTTAATTAAAATTAGTATGAGGAGCTTATTTTGAAAAAATGTATAATTTATGAAGTTTATCTAATTTTATAGAAGTGTCAATTAATTAAAGTATTTTTCAAACTAACTGTACACAGCGGATACGGCGTTTGTGGCGTGCCTCATTATTTTTTCATAATTATATAATAAAAATTCAACAAACGAAATTCAATTTTTATTTTTTAAACAAAATTAAACACATGGCAATAAAAAGTTTACGAAACCAAATCATTTTTTCTTGATGTAAGGAGAGCATAAAATAATTCTTAAATTTTTAAATTTAATGGATTTTTGAACATAGCTGAGATAAAAATGGTAATTCCAAAAATATAAAATGCCACTGGTGCCCATAGCCCATATGTAGAAAGAAAGTTGAAGAGTATGCTTCAACTGAGAAGTTTTCATAATTTTAACATGTTAAATTGTATCAATTAGGAATTGCATGAATGTTTCCATTCATATTTTTTTCTCTCTTGTGTTATATTTTCTCTTACAAGTAATAGAAACTTATTTAGAAAATTCAACTGAAAAACACAGACTGGTGTGTAGTGTATTCAGATTGCTTATTAGGTAACGCGATTCCCTCGATCCACCCCCACGTTTCCTCCACGCTTTCCGACGATTTTACTAACATTCAATGTTTGCTCTCACCTTGGCTTCGCGATCTGCCTGGGAACAATGTTCCCTCTAAGGTAAGAGGTTAGCTGCTTGGAAATTTCAAAGGCTGCGCGGACCGATCAAATATTAATTGACCAACTGTCTTGTAGTGCGCGCCAACCCGGAATGAGTGCGCGGGGGCTTCCCAACTGCACCCGCGCAGCTTGAAGGGAACGTTGCTTGGGAACGCTCAATTTGTACTACGGCTACCCAGATAAATAAAAAATATCATTCATCATAAGCGAGTGGATTTCTCAACTATAATTTATTTTTCATTATGTATAAAATGTTTGTATGCGGTCAGCAACCAGATGCCAAAGTGCCGCATACAGGAGAGTATTAAAATTTTCACGCATCGATTATATCTATGAAGTAATAATATTAGCTCACTATTCAATTGTAATTTTAAACTACACACACGCTCTCTCTCTTTTTGTCTACCTGCAGCGCATCGTGGAAAAACGCAGTATTATTATGTGCGTGTAATAGACAGACAGAAAAATCAAGACCATATAGTATTTTTCAAAACAATATTCACAAAAAATTTCATTTAAAACTTTTGATTTTTGAGGTCGAAAAAAAGATGATTGAAAATATTTTTTCTACGTAAAAAAAAAAACAGCAAAAAAAACAAACTGTATATAAATTAACAAAGGAAAATCATTTTCTAAAACTAAATGGAATCGAAATGGGACAAATTCTTCATTTCACAAACACATGCATTATCATTATAAATCATATGGGTGTTGAAATGTGAAATAATTATTTAAAGATATTGTTGAAACTTTGTTGTATTTGTTTGTTTGTTTAATTTTAGATTGGACATGTCTAAAATAAAACAAAAAGTGATGACATTTTTTATTTTGCTTTAGGACAAAATCTGCTTGATATTTGAATACAGTATAATATAATTATTGTCGGTTACGTTTCGCTGGAGTCAATGTCGTTGGCTTCCGCGATGGATCGTTCAAGTTCGTGTCCAAGTACGACGACCACCATTTTTTTCAATAGATTTATCGATGTCCGTTTGAAGGCGTGGGCGTTTGTGATGTCTGAAAAGCCCCTTCCCGCCTTTAAATTCTAAAATAAACGGGATAAAACGAGAGCGATTAGTTAACTACTATAGCCACGCTAGACCTATCTTTTTATCCTTACTCTTCTAAAAAAGAGCATTTGAGCAACAAGCAGTTCACGTAAAAAAGCTGCTGTCAAGATACCTCTATGTGCTTCACATTGATAATGTACATACTACATGGCTTAGAAAAAAATAGTAAAACTATTAACAAGAAGTGAGTTCCAATACTTTTAGTTGAATATACTTGATTGTTTTTTATCTATTTATTTATTTATTTATTTAATTAACATTGCAAAAGGTTGACAAATTATAAATTTAAAACTTTTACAATGGAGAAAAAAAATAGTACAATTTAATATTAAAATCAGTAGAAAAAAAAATGGCAAAGAAGTCAACTGAGTAAGCTCCGACGAACTCTACTTTAATACATAAAAAATAGTATTCGTCGGAACTCACCCACGTCTACGTGGAATATGTCGACATCCGAAGCAATATTGTTGAACACCGTTAAAGCTCTCCCCAGTGGCATCCCCATTGGCAGGCTGGTTCTACACCTTGGGAGAACAAACAATTCATGTCCACGATTTCTCAAAAAATAATCAGGAACATTTAGATTCACATTCTCAAGAATGGTGGAATTCTCATTTTGGCCACGTATAAGTCGAAAGAAATATATGGCCAGATACATTTCTCTTCGAACATTCAAACTATTGAAGTTAAGCATGCCTAAGAGAAAGTCAGTTGGATAAAGCCATGGGTAATATCCATACACCCTCATATAGAGAAGTCTCAAAAATTTCTTCTGAATCTTCTCCACCATAAGGGTATATTTCGAGCATCTTGGGGCCCAAACAATTGACCCACTCTCAAGTCTGCTTCGAACCAAAGCGTTGTACATTAATATTAGAACTTTAACTCCCGAAAAGACTCTGGTGGTACGGATGATAAAGCCCAACATTTGTAATGCTTTCTTGCAAGTAATCTTAATGTGATTATTGAATGTTAGTTTGCTCTCAAATTGTACGCCAAGATCTCTGACTGATGAAATTCGCGAGAGAATTCGGCCATTCATTGAATAACGGAAAAATAACACTCGCGACCCTCTTGTAAAGGATAAAAGATTGCATTTATCAATATTGAAATCGAGTTTGTTACACCGCCCCCAATCTATTATATTATCTATATCAGACTGAAGACGATGACAATCATCTAAGGTGACAACCTTCAAAAAAAGTTTCAAATCATCAGCGAATAACAAGAACATAGAATTTTTAATAACGCTTGCTATATCATTTACGAAAATAGTGAACAGCAATGGCCCCAGGTTTGAACCCTGCGGAACACCAGAGTACGTGCAAAATGGCATTGATTCGAAAAGCCCATACGATACGTATTGTTTTCTGTTCCTAAAATAACTACCAAAAAGCCTAACAAAACCATCAGACAAACCGATCAATTGGAGTTTTTCCAAAAGAATGTCATGATCGACCCTGTCAAATGCCTTCGAGAAATCATTGTAAGAACAGTCAACTTGCAGTCCTTTATCTAACGCCGTCGACACGTAATCCGTAAACACCATCAAGTTTGTGTCGGTTGATCTTCCGACTCTGAACCCATGCTGCTCACTAATTATAAATGGTTCAATCCTTTTTAAAATCATATGATGCATAATCATCTCAAGAACCTTAGCTGGCGCTGAGAGAACAGCCACCGGTCTATAATTTTCCACTGATGATTCTGCGCCATTCTTAAAAATTGGTGTAATCTTAGATATTTTCCATATTTCAGGGAAAATGCCTGATTTCATAACGAGATTAAATATATAACACAAAGGACTTTTGATGAGGTCAATACATCCTTTTAAAAAACATGTAGGCACCCTGTCGGGACCGAGCGAGCGGGTGTTTTTAAGTTTTTTGGTAAAAAAAAATACATCTGATTCATCGATTTGCATGGCATCAATGCATTGGGCACCATTTGTACGACTTTTTAAAATTGATTCAATATTAAGGTGTGGTATATCATTTGAGTATACAGATCTGAAATGGCCAGCAAATGCTTCTGCCACCCCCAGACCTGCCACTTCATGACCCTTCCAATTCATTGTCTCAGCGAATCCACCATCTTTTCTGATAGATTTGATATAATTCCAAAAAAAAATTGGATTTTCGCGTATGCAATCTTCCATCCTTTTCAAATATGTTCGGTAGGCTAATCGAATATTTTGTCTCAGCTTAGATCGACATTTACTAAAAATTTGATAGTCTCGAGGACTCTTAGAAGCCTTCCAGGCTTTATGATATAAATGCTTTACTTTAATGTCCCCGATAATCTCTCCAGAAAACCACCTCGGATATCGTCTTATACCACGACATGGTGACTTCCTTGTGAAACATACATCAAAAACATTATATAAAGACACGTAAAAATGATTAACCGCTTCATTCACATCACAATATTCATAAATCTCACTCCAGTCCACTTCACTCATTAAAGAGTAGAGCTTTCTAAAGTCTCCGTTCTCAAAATTCCACCCCCTCCACAGATTAGTATCATGCGAGGGTAATTTGGTATGAGAGGTGTGAGCCTTATGAACATCATATAGAAAAACTAAAGAAGGGTGATATATATCCTCCCGCACAAGCGGGGACATACACCGTGAAATTAAAAAACTACTGTTACTAAAAAATTTGTCTAATAGTCCACCGTTGTAGTTGAATACATCATTGTACTGAGATAGTCCGAAAACTGAACACAGAAATTCTAGGTCATTACTGACACTGTAACCGCTGCGTGCAGAAACAAGATTAAAATCCCCCATCACAATGATCTTCCTGCCACTAAGTAAGCCAAAATTAGACAAAACCATATCAAAAAATAATTTGTATACCTCCAGAGTACTCGATGGAGGAAAATATAAGACACAAATATAGGTAGTGTCTCCGGCACACGTTAGTTTGACCCAAAGATCCTCATTAGATGTTTCTAAAACATGAAAGCGTTCAGCCTGCAACCCTTCCATATTTCTAACACCCAAAAGACAACCCCCACCCTGCCTGTGGCCTGCCCCGGAGTCTCGATCCCTTCTAAATATGTTATACTGACTACCAAAATATTCACGGCTTAAAACACTGCTATTTAGCCATGTTTCCGTTAACGCTATGATATCGTAGTCGTCAACCAAAACATTGCCGAAAAATTCTTCGCATTTTGTCTTCAAGCCGCGAACATTCTGGTAGTAAAACGATAATTTCATTCTTGATTTGCGTCAACTTGACGGTAATCGAGGTGTCTCCACTTTTGTCACCCATTCTTTAATAAATGAGTGACGTGGCCAATTTTCGGCCTTTAATATAAGTCCCGATATATTAGAAGGGATTCCTACCATAAAAGACGCGTAGTCACCCTTCGACTTTAGTTTCACTACTGTGAAATTAGCTGGTTTAAGCTTATTAAGATAATTAGTAAAGGTTTCGGTTGTGGTTTCTGGGTGATTGTGATTCATTATAGCTTACAAAATCTTTTTGTCTTGTTTCACAGTTGAGACTAGAACATAGTTTAATTTATTCAATATAGTAAGAGGACTTCACTAAGAACTTGGAAAAAATGTTTGTTTTTACTTTCATAGAATTAAAATTTATTTTTATTTTATTTTCTAAATAAATATGTTCTTAGTATAAAATAATTAAGATGATTTTTTGTTTATAAAAAGGCAGCAAAATTTCATGTATGGGATCTACTTATGTATAACATGGTTTTATAATTTAATAACAACCGGTTTTCTTAGTAAAATATAATATTCTGCTGATAATGTAAAACTAAATAATATTTAAAAAATAATTAACCATTTAAATCGTATATTTTGTTACAAAAGTGTTTTCCCGTAATATAAACATCTTTAAGTCAGTTCAGGTACATAGTCGAACATTGCGGTCAAGAATCGTGTTTTACATATTTTTACATTCAGAATGAAAATATTCAAAGAAAGTTCGAACAGCTTTTTCTTTATGATCAAAGATTTACTCACAGCAGCTTAAGATTTGATCCATTTGGGAACGGTACCTTCTTGTTCGAAATGAACTTTACTGTGTGAGCAGCCCAACATCAAACCAAAGGGTAAACCAAGCTTTTTCCTTTTTACTATTAAGATAAAATCAATATTTCACCACTACAAAGTAACCAGAATAATTATATATTCAAGGTAAACCACACTTCATTTATTACCATGTGTTGTTTTCGGGATCATGTGCACATCATCATATACGAGTATTTCGTATTAAACGTTTGTATTTACTATTTTCAACTATTTCACGGTTAACTCTTATTTGGTTTTCAAAAATCCTGATTATAGCATAAAGAAGAAATTATCTTTTAAGACCACGATCGAAAGCAATCTTATCGGTGAAATCCGTCAGCATAAAATGAAATTAGTAAATAACACTTTATAGGTTAGTAAAATTCATGAAAAACAAATAAAAAATTGCAAAGCCAAACATGAAAAATAAACGGCTTTATGTGGAATGTGAGATTAATAATGATCTATATATTAAAAGCGAAAAATGTTTGTTCGTATGTCCTACCGCGGCCTCCTTTTTGTTTTTCGTCTTCTTCTTTTACTGAAAGATATTTTAATTATTATTCACTGATGCTCCGCTGTCACCATTTTGGTTTTCTTTTTTTTCCGGTCGCCATTGTTTTTTCTTTTTCTTTTCCGAAAGAAATTTCTATTCAAAATTTCACTACTCACTATTTTAATGTTTTCACTGACATTTATAAGTGGATATTTGAAGACATGCCATGATATGATAAACTTGAAAAATAATTATGTAATTATAACTATGTTCCGCAAGATTAGTTTTAAATCAAGGTATTATTATTTTTCTTCATATTGAATATTAAAGGATTCCAAAGTGTCCCGCGGGCCAATTATTATATAATTTGTTTTAACTTAAATATATTTATTTTATTCAGAATATTTTATTTTTCGTGAAGTTTGTATGTGATCTAAAAAAAGTTCATTTAAACACAAGTTTTATTTACTCATCCTAATTCTCGACGTGAATAAAACGGTAAAAAAAAGTATTCGGCATTTACTGCTGAATTTTGGTGATCGGATGAGAACCGTTGCTTTCAACGTGGTATAGTTGTTGACGAAAGCATAGTTTCATTAAGTTACGTTAAGTTATGTATAAAATAATCAATTTAAAAATCATCATATATATTTCCAAGAAACAAATTCCATTTGAAGAATAAGTCAAGTTTATTCATTCTAATTTATTTGATAACTAAGTATACATTTGATTTTTTTATAATGTGAAAAATTATTATATTTCAAAAATACATTAGCAGCAAAACATCAAAGTTACAATTTGCATCGATTTCAAAAGGTGAACAATATAATAACATAAATATATCTGATAACATATAATTTAAGATTTCGACTGATGATGCTTGGTAGAATTTCAATATTAAATTTGAACGATTAAATTTCAATAACATTTATTTAAAAAAAACTTCTCAACCAAAAGCAAATAATCTTAAAGGGTTTTTGCAGCCAATTATTGTACGGAAAAAGATGAGATGAAGATTTATAGATTCTGGCGATGATGAATCTTGTGCTTATGGCGTGATATTTAATTCAAAGAATGAATTTATCAAAGGCATTTTTGAAGACCTAGTCTATCGATTATATTTATTTTCTGCTATTTCTTTGCAGTACCGGTATATATATGTATTATTATATATTCGTTCAGCGTTGCCAACCCTAACGGGCACTTCAACATAACCTGACTACCTGAGTCAGGAAGTATGATACTCAATAGGCTACTTAAATTGATAAAAGACTACTTAAATTGATTTGCTTTTCATTGGTTTGTGCTATCTGATTTTCCGTTCGATAAAATACAAATTATTTATTTTGGGTTCTACTCCATAAGTTTATTGAAATATTATTCTTTGGTCATCATTTGAGAGTCTCTGTTGATTTTTTCATTAGATTTTAAAAAAGAAAATATATGATATTTCGTTGTAATATAATATTATAAATTATTAAGATATCTTCTCAAAAAAGCTTTTCAATAATTCAACGAACAAAGTAAAATCACAATAGACAGGTGGAAAATAAACCTTCTTATTTAAGAAATATTGTAACTGATGCTTAAAAAATCAAATTTATTGTTACTCGTCGCAGTCCGTATGCTCCGCACACAGAGCGACAGATTTCGCTGTTTCCCATTTACACCCATCATTATAGTTTTTACACTTTTATATATACATATATAGAAGACGCCTTAATCAACTTTTCAACTTTTTTGAAATGCTATGTCGCTCAATTTCATCACTTACGAAGTAAAGGAATGTTTAATGATATTTTTCATTGCCAAGCTGCGTTAAATTACCATTTTGTGTTGAAGATGAAAGTGACTTATATTAAGTCTTTAAAAAAGATAAATAGATCAACCTATAATATTCCTGAAAACTTTGTTTTCATTCTTTAAAATTAACGGCGTTTTTCGACACAATTTTATTTTCCATCAATATATAATTCTTGAAAGATAAGCCGCCACCGGATGTTAATAATACCGTGGAATAATAAAGTTCTCGAGAAAAGTCTTTTCAGAAAATATTATTTTGACGGCGCTATTATCTGTTATCGAGATTTCAAGATCAGCATTCTACGATTATGGCGCAAAAGCTTTCATCGACGATATGAAATGCTCTTCGGTAACATAATGACGAGCGTAACTGATAATTAATAGTGTTTTAACATTTTCTAGACAGAAAACCTTTATGATAATTTTATTTATTTATAATCTGAAAATAAATATTCATGACGATTATTTGGATGACACAATACGAAAAGATTTGAAGTAAAAACTAAATAACAAGGAATAATTATCAAGATATTTTACCCTATTAAAATGGAGTTCTACCAAGTAAATGCCAAATCAATAAATAATAATTATCTCTTTTCAGATATATGATGTTTGATATAATATGATGTTTCACCAACCCTGATTCCAGTTATGCGTAGCTTTTCGAGCACACGGAGACAATCTAATTAGAAATTGTCTCGCTAAATTTGTTTTTTTTTCTAAAGCCCATCCTATTTTTAAAAAGAAAAAGATTGAGCTTTGGAAAAATTAAAAAGGACCAAAAACTAGCGAATAAAAATAGCAAGTTCATCCGTGTACTTGAATGCCTGAAGATGCCGAAAGTGAAAACCCGTTAGTGGAAAATCTTGTGTGAATGTACATAATTTTAATGATTCAAATTGAATATTGAAATTTCACCAAGCACCTTCAGTCGAGGTCTTAAATTATGTAAGTTTGTGTTGGAAGGTTTGGGCTTCATCTCTATATTATTTATTGATGTTGTTTCGTTCTGAATCATAAGATTTCAAATATATAAAAAAAATAAGATTTCGACTGAAGGTGCTTGGTAGAATTTTAAAATTAAATGTGAATCGTTCAAGCAAGAATTGATTTATTTTCTTGACCTAAAAATTAACATTAATAATTCATCTCACGAGTTTAAAATATTTCGCAAACCAAAATTTACGATAGCGTAATACAAACAAATTCAATGCACCTATTGTCTTATAAAGTAGCCGCATTTCATTTGAAAATTCTCAGGCTAGTAAGTGTTCCTTTAAATAAAATAAACTTTAATATCAAGTTAATAATCACCAAACAAATTGCTAACAACAATCGGTACGATATATCTCTAAAAGACAATCTTTTATCAAAAAAACAAACTCAACTTGCGGACAAAATGCTATTTAAAGATAAATTGCCAAAGGACATAAAACATTCAAAGTATTGGCGTAGAATTATTTATTTAAAATTAAAAAACAGCTCGCTGATGGTGTAAGACCGGCTTTTTATAGTAAAAACTCGTCAACAATAAAGATAGATAGATACTTAGATAAATTCGGGATTTATATTATAGACTGAAATGCTTTTGTTGCACAAAATTGTATATCTGACAAACAGAAAGAATCATAAAAACTAGACTTTTGGAACACATGGCCCCTTTTAGATTAAAAAAAGATAAGTCAACCAAATTGATTTGAATGAGAAGAGAGGTATTAAAATGTTACATCCAAATACAGATTTTAGAAATAAATCGGGCACAGTTAAATAGTTTACCAATTTTGAATTGAGCAGAAAATCTGCCGAATTCCCCACTCTTGTATCCTATATGTAAATAAATATGATCATAAAAAAATAATCCAGCAAACAGAGTACGTATAGTTCTGGAAATTACTCACCATTCAAATCTGTAGGCATTTCCATGGGTTAATCCATTTTGCCACCAATAGCCTTAAACTTAGTGATGCATTTAATTCTTATATAAATAAGCACGAAATATTTATTTACTGAACGTCAGTTCAAGTTCATCCGTGCACTTTTTTACGTCTGTGTCTAGTAAATTTATTTTTTAAGTTGTCTTTTTAGAGAGTCTTTGACTTGAGTATTCGATTTAAAGTTCATTTTGAAAATTAAATGAAATGTTGACACGTCTAGACGTCGTGTAGCAAAAAACATCACCATACTAAAAATGAGTCGTAATTAATATTCAATAATGTATGTAATACGGATAATTATTATTTTAGTTGGTGGGTTCACGACACATTGTTCCCGATGTGAGTGATAATTTTACTAAAAATATATAAAAAAAAATGTTTGCTTATTGTGGTGTATTTATTCTAAAACTGTGTTTTTACCTTTTTATATTTTAAATTAATTTTATTACTTATTAAATTATTTTTACTATCAATGGAAAACAGTGTGATTTTTATTCGTTTGCACAGCGTAATGAGTTGAAGTAGTTTTGAATTTTACCTGTTTACTGTTAATATGAACAAAATAAATGAATAAGTAAATAAAAATATGAAAAAAGTGAGTAAGCAGAAATAGTCAATGTGAATCGTTTAAATTGAATATTGAACTATTAAAACTTAATTGTCACCAAAACATGGGTTTCACCTTTCGACATCATCATGCATTCATGTCCAAAAAAAAATAATATTTACAACAGCTGTATTTACTCAACAAAAAAACATGAAATAAATTCACCGTAAATGTAATTTTCCAAAATTCAGTTAGACGTAAAAGTAAAAAAATACGTTTAAAAATTTCCCTCTGCATGTAAGACGAATCTTTGTGATCCGAATATGCCAATTATATTTCAAGTTTACAGCTAAGACTCTTTTTGAAGAACGCACCCCTTATCGTAGTCAGTTCATTAGGTAGTGGTATATTCCTCGAATGAAATACATTTTTTTCGACATGCAATTGCTCGAATTTAGTTGTTTAAAAGATTTAAATAAAATTTTGTGTTATATTATTACACAGTAATTTGTCTCTAATGTAAAAAAATAATATTTACAAGGTTTTCTTTTCAGTGTCTGTAATAATTAAAGACGTAGAAAAGTAAACATTGATAATAAGTTATTACATTAATCCCTGCTTTCGAACAATTGAAAAATCAATTAAAAAAAACTGTCGGTACTGGTAGTCGAACCCGTATCCGACGCCTACGACGGTGACCACTTGACCACTGGCAACTCAAGTAAATAGTATTTTTTTTTTAACTGACTCTTTTTGTTGATTTATGATTTTTTTTCTCGACCTTTGTAAACATTTTCATTTAAAAGTATGAATAATTATTGAAATATAAATACTTTCTCATAAATATCCTTTTTTATAAAAGCTTTCGAGGAATTTGTAGTTCGAGCATTTTGCATTCGAGACATTCGTTATTCGAGGAACTTGTCATTCGAGAAACTTGTATTCAAGGAATTCATGACAACGAGAGTCTCAAGAAGAAAGGTTTATACACGTAGCATCACATACAACCATTTAGACTTATCATAAGAAGAATAATATAGTTTTTAACAAGTAAGAAGTTACTAGTTGTAAACCCGTTGCCCCCAAATGAAGATTTTTTTGCATAATCAAAAATTATAAATTCACTGATGTGAACAATCGAATGCTTATTTAATTATTGAATAAACCAGAAGGACTAGCCTCAAATATATGATTCGAATTACAGAAATTGGAACTATGCATATAAAAAAAATATAGATTTATGAATGATATTGTTTATTAATAATCTGAAAATTCTAATTAATTTTGAGAATGAATCGACAAAAATACTGACAATATAAAAAATGAAAATGACTTTAAACTAAATCTAACAATGTGAATGAAGCCTAACTCTTTCTTATAAGTGACATACAATTGGCCACGAGCGAAGAACACTGGTTGTCGAAGAAAAAGGCTTACTCTATCAAATGTTTGACCCGGCGAATTATAATGATATTATTTAATGTTGTCCCATAAGTTAACATAACCGGAAACTGCCGTCCACAAATATAAAAAAAAGTGTAACATCAGATGACGTATCCTAAGCTACCCATGACAATGAGTACCCTTCCTATATAAAATGTAAAAAAAATGTTGGGACCGGACACAAACCCGCGACTTCCACAAATGTAACGCGACAAATAATATGTTCTTTCGAAAGAAACAGTGTAAATAATCAAAATTTACGTTAAAGTCTAATCTAATATACAACATGAATGTTTACTAATTAATTTTGAACCCCGATTTATTGTCTTTGTATTCATCGTAATAGGTGAAAAACAATTATGTAATAGCTTTTTATTGAAAAAACATCAATTGTTTGAGATTTCATATATAAGTATAGTATAGTAAAGGGGTTTCCAATCTATTTCAAACCTGGAGCGCATTCTAAAATATCGGTAAGGTGTCGGGCACAAAGTTCCCTCTAAGCTGTGCGCGTGCGCGGCCGCGCAGCAGTTGGGAAGCCCCCGCGCACTCATTCCGGGTTGGCGCGCACTACAAGACAGTTGTTCAATTAATTATCGGTCCGCGCAGCTTTCGCGCAGCCTTTAAAATTTCCGCGCAGCTTACCCTTCGGCTTAAAGGGAACGTTGGTCGGGCACCACCTATTTTTTCTAAAGATATTTATAATTGGACAAGGAAAATAAATAATATCTGTATCTATAAACAGTAATTTTCTTTAAGTGTTATTTTAACAAGCAAACAAAAAATAAATGTAAAATAAACATTTTATAAAAAAGTATAATGTTTATCTCAATCAATGTGATCTTTGGCACTGTATTTTTACTGACCAGCGCCTCATAATTAGGAATGTGTGATGATGTTTCCGTTAGCAAACAATCATAAATATGCTCATCGGTGAGTCGAAATTTATACTTTGAAAATAATAAGCCTACCAAACAATTTTTAAAACCTTAATAAATTAATTGTTTTTTTTTATATTATTTAATTTGAAAAAAAGTGTCGAGGGGCAATGTTGTCGGGCGCACAGAAATCGGGCACCATGGTACCCGCGAGCACAGGGTTGGGTATCCCTGGTATAGTAGTTGTCTCGATTGTCCTTTTATTCTTTTTGGTTAAATAATGTCCGCGTACCTTCTGAAACGCATCAATAACAGAGTCTTTCATTTAATCTTTAATCTCTAAAACAATCTTAAAATTATCAACTATTCGTATAGCTAAATCGAAATTATGTTAATGCTTTACTCTATCTAATCACATCATTAATTATAATATTTATAATATAATCCAATATTTATAGGATTTTGAACAAAGGTATTGTTGGAATTGATCGCATTCTTTTTATCTTCAGCTTCACGTTTCTTGAAATCATTTTCCCCCGGCGCTGATAATTTTTAATCAAATTTTTATACGCGTTTCATAGGTAAAAATATATAAAATAATTGCTTATCGTGGACTAGCAACGCTATTTTGCATTTTCCGGTCGATTAGGTTAAACAAAACACAATTCCATTACTAAGCGGAAAAAGGAAAACCATAAATATAAACTACCCAACGGCAGTGTCAATTTTCAAAATACAGATAAGGTTAATGTAATAACGTCGGTTGTGAAAAAATATGTAAACATTTTTTATCATTCCCTTGGTTGAGTAGCACAGAAATTGAATTTTGAATAGTTGATTATTTTCGACCAACTCTTGGGGCTTGACCAAATGAGTTATTCACCGTGGCAATCGCTTCCGTAAATGTCGGATTCGACTGTCTTTATATCAACTATCTACATACTATGTTAAGGTAAAAGGGATCAACCCTCAAGGTTGTTTCATTTGATAATCACAATCAGTGGCGGCTCGTGACAATAATATTAGGGAGTGCAAAAAAAAAAAGATTTACATAAGATCAAAAATTCATCCTCCGCCTCTTGGATTATGAAAATATTGCAACAACGCGAATATTAATGTCCGATATTTGACGATGCCAACTTAATGTTTCTCTACAATCTCGGTATAGTATTTAGTCTCTATTGAGAAATATTTTTATTATGTAATCTTCTCTGCTGTTAACAGTTTTCTTCAACCTTTTCACATCCGCAGATCGGTAAAAAATGGAAAAAAAAATCACAGACCAGCGCCAACCAGATACACATATTTACACAGCCAGTTATTTGGGCTACCAATGTAGTATAAATAAGTAAAATATAGTTGTTAAATAATAACATTATGATTCACAATGCTTACAACTAAATCGCCATCTGTCAAAAGGACTTAAGCCACAAATGCCAAATAAGTATCGAAATTTAGCTTTTAAGTTTGTGTTTATTTAATAATTTGACTTCAGCCCAAAATCGTTAAAAACCGTTTTCCGTGCCTCCTGTAAAAATTGCTGTGTGTGGGTTGATTCCTTTTACCTAACTACAGTCGACATGTTAATTCAGCCATATCGTGTTTCGGAAATCAAAGAGTGAAAAACAAAGAAAAGTCAATTTGGATCCAATAGAAAGACATCCGCTAGAGTAATTAAACTGCTTCTTGTTAAATTAATTTTTATCTAGCGACGTAACATTAATTATAAAATCCTGTTTTATTTCAGACTTATTTACACAGGAGTATTATTTGGAGCACAATGAAATATAAAGCAACATCCCTTGGCAAACAAAATTTTCACAGGCCGGAAACAAATAAACATTTCTGTTTTTTACGAGAATATTCTTTTTTGAAATTTCAAAGCAAATATTCTTTAAAAATATGTCTGTATGTACTTCGATACTAAACAATTATTTAGGGAGAAAGTTGGAAAGGAACTCACTAACAAGTGTTTTATATGTTTTTTACTAAATCTGCTCCCGATTTGGAGCATATAGACTACAAGTGGAGTAAATATATGGAGTATAAGTTTTCCTACGAGAATTGAAGATATCAATCTCAAAACCTACCTAAAGACCATTTTTGATTTTTTCAAATTTTTATTCCAACTTGTTTTCTATTTCAATATCTACGCAATCAATAAATTTTAGATTTCAAAACCTCTCTAAATACAGCGAAAAAGAATTTTAAAAAACGTGTTTTGTTTCAAAACCTACTAAAATCCAAAAACCCCAAAGCAGTTTTTTGCACTTTGCCAACAATTTTGGTTTTTGCAGTTTGGCAAGTTTTGAAACTAAGGCGCCCAATTGTTTTTTACTCAATTGCTCAACCTCTCTTTTTCAAAGAGGGTGGAGAAAAAAGGATAGTACATATTATATGAGTAGTAGTTAACAAATCGCTCTCGCGGCTGTAATGGCGGCTGATGAACGAATGTTTTAGTTTACTGTGCGAAAACTATGACAGCTCCTGTTGAGATGCTCAATGAGAAATTCATATGATTCACATTGGGATTTGACGTCGCGAATTTTTTTCTTCTTTCCAACAATGGAAGACTAGGGTATCATCTAAGCAGAATTACCAAATCAGCTTAACTCTGTTAAAAGTGATTTCTATGTCATAATGTAATCAAACCAAAAAAGCTATCAATTCAATAAAACTGACATATCGCGCTTAGTTACACACTGCTACGACGTATTTGAATGATTAAGCACTCCTACACATTTTTTTTTATTATTCAAATGCTCTCGATATTATAACCACGTGAATACGTAAATAAAACGAAGATAATCACAAATCTTCAATAATAGTAATCAATGTCAATCCCGCAAAGAATCGTGGAAGGTGTTCAAAGATCCAATATATTTCAATTGTCATTTTCAATCCACTTTATTTGTAAAAGTAAATTGTTCTACCATTTGTCTCATATTTGTTGTCTCCGATGGAATAAATTATTAAGTCTCCTCAAAACCTAAGGCAGCTTTATTACAACGTAAATACATTGTGAACGTGTTTGATGAACAATATTTGACTAACATATTAACATTCTTACTGCACAATAGAATTAATTTTACATTTACACGGTTGGCATATTTGTTTCAGTTTTTTGAATACTCTGGTACTAAGAATTATTTTTCGAGACACCAGACAAACCGGTAATGTCTTAAGGTATTAGGTTCAACTAGAAAAGCCTGCAGTAATAATAAATTCTTTCAAAATTAAATGTGATGGTATTTTTTAGAGTTGCTTTTTGGATATTGCACACCTCATGTAAATGAGGCACGTTAAAAATGATACGTTAGCATTTTGCTTTCTCAAATCAATATTGTTTTAAAAATTGAACATAGTGTTTTAGCTTAAACTTTAAGTAATCTAGTCCATGGAACAAAATTAAAGTCACGGATTAGTCTAATTAAAATATTTGACTAGTCTAGTCCTTTTATGTTAATTACGGGCGCATTTCTCAAAATGACTGATATTGGTCAACCAATCGAAAAACGAAAAACAAAAAGGTTTCTAAGGGTGCTAAAATTAATATGGAAGCAAACGTTTTGCCCCTGTTGACTCCCAAGACACCGTCGTTTACAATCATTCGCTCGTGAACAACGAGCATCTACTGATATGGTTTTTGGCCCATTTGATATTTTTTCATAATGAATTATTTTTAGCGGCGTAAAATATATTCAAATTTTCTTGCACCTTATTGGCAAAGACTAAACGTTCATAATACTCGCGGCGAATGGAATCTATAGTAAACAATGTGGACTTGTAAAAAGGTGTTTTATTTATAAACGAAAGTTGATACTTTTGGTATTCGTATATACGATGTATAAACTTAAATGTTCTTTTCCATATTTCTAGCCAAACGTATTGAATGATTACACATACAAGTTGTCGAGACGTTGTCTTGAGCGAGTGCTATGGTGTTAAAAAAAACAGCATAGATTATGTAAAAGTGAAATTACTTATTTTGTTAGTTCGGTGGTTTGATATACCTATCAACAAATAATATTCGAGTAATTTATGAAATATTTGAATATCCGAATATCAAAAACGACCCGAATATATTCGTATATGTATTGGAATAGAATCGTAAAAAAACTTAAAATAAGAAACGATTTTTTCGAAAAACCCTTGTCCAACGAAACCACACGCCACTGCATTTAATAAATAATTATTTTTACTACTTATGTTATGCTGATGTACTGGATTTTTCTAACCAAATATTTGAACAATCATTTCTAATTAAAAGCCAGTTTCTCATCTCTTTCTTTAAATACAACAGGGAAATAAAAAAAAAATGGCATATGAAAGAACAAACACCTAGTATAGGTACATTATATGATAAAATATTTATGTACTTAGAGTATATTTTTGAGACAAATAACATTTTTAAAATACACACATAGAGTACTTATATTAAACATGTAAATAAAGACATCAATGTATAGAATTTACAAAGAAATGAAATGAACAAGTATACATAATGAATTCAAAAATAAATACATACTATCGTATATTCAAATGGCTTTTGATTTAATATGGATGAAGACAATAAAACTCACTCTCAATCAGGTTTTTTTTTCTAGAATATTTAATTTACACTATTTGTGTAGCCATTTCCATCCAAATGCACTTAAATTTGCAATTTTTTTTGCTCCACTTGTTTATTTTTATATATATAGATTACAATGAACTTCCAATCGTTCAATTCAAAAGAACTGCCGATTTCATCGAAAATATTTCAAATTAAGTATTAAAAATATCTTACATGGGTTGTATAAAACATTTGGTTTCAGTAGAAACACCGGTGTTTAATATAAAAATATTATATTTTTGTGAATAACTTAAAATGATTTTAGCATTATTAAGATATTTATACATTTTATTAAATTATTCATAAAATGGCGTTTATCATCACATGTATCCGAATATGTACGTGCTTTACAGTGTCAGGCTGCATGATAAGATATTCAAAAATGCAAGGTGCTACTCGGCCTGAGCCTCGTGCCACATTAGGCACTGTGTATTTGAATCGATACTTTTGCTAGCTGTACAAAAAAAATTACAACAAATAAAATGACGATAATATGATATAATATATAGCGAACTGTGTAGGCAGTCTGTGAAACGATTTCCCTCAGTCTTACCGGCGAATACAAATCGTTGTAAAGTTTTGTTTTAGATATTATGTAAATAATATTTTTATTTGTAGGTATTTTATTTTTCAGTCAATTGTTTTGGTACATTCTCTTAACTTATAAAACGATAATCAATGCCAATTGTATAAACAACGGCTACACTCTTTGGTAAAGACAATATTGATTAAGTCCTTAAGTTTTCTTTGTATTACTCATAACACGAATGTGTAATAATTTCAATATGGCTACACATATGTCGTCGTAATGATTGAATATTCACTCGAATTTTGTTGGCCTATTTTCTTCGTAGAATTGATAAGATAAATAAACATATTGTTTTTTCAATGTTTGACAGAAATACAACAGGAGATATTTATTGGAATGAATATCACACGAAGCCAAATGAAAGTACAAAGATTTGCCAAAACTGTTTTCAAGTCAAATGAAACCAGGATCAGGTGAAGGCTTTCTTCACAAAAGAAATACTATCTGTTTTCTACTCTTTTGGTACATTTATTTGCATGCGTGTAGACTATTCATAACATAAAATATACTTTAATATCACTTTTGGCTTGTCAATTTTCAATACTTCAAGTGACGTCATTTTATATAATAAATACCAAGCATACCATCTGATATTCGTAGAATTTTTTACCCCCTTTGTCGAGTGATATATGTAGTTTTGCAGAATAAGTCGATGAAAAAATAAAGTCACGTATTTATGAAGCGACTCGGTTCAAACGGGCGTATCGTTTCTGCCGTACATGGGATGTCTGATATTGTCACTATCAGTATAGTCTTGGATGTCTTCACTTGCATGCGGGAATCTATACGAAGACGGAGAAAACCTCTTCGTCGCTCCTTTGCGGCGTTTTGATTGAAGCTCCGTGATGGGATCGGCAAAGTGTACTCTAGTCGCTGTCCTTTTGCACGGATCGTTACTGTCAGAGGGAACAGAGGGAGAATTAACTCTGCGACGATGTTCATTGAAAGTAGTGACGCTGTTGAAAAAGTCATTTTTCTTGACAGTCGAGCAGAGCGCTCCATTGCAGTCGGAGCTGAAGCGGGATCCACTGTCGAGATCCGGGTGACAACTGTCGGAATCGACTGGAAGCGTAGATATAGTCCAATCCGTTCTCCATCTCCTCTGGTGACCTTGTCTTCTGTACCCCACGAACATGGAGCTGTCTAGACTTCTGGTGGTCAATAGACCCTGATCGGCAAGAGTTCTGCTCAGATTCTCGGCGTTTCGATTAGCGTCGTCAATCTGAGGGTAAGGATCTGAATGGAACGATACCGAACACGCTGTCAAGTCTAGGTTAGTAGCTTTAGAAATCTTACCCGCGCAATCCGGTCGCTCTCGGATGCGAACGTGCTGAAAAAGCATCATAAAAGTTTCATTCTAGCCAAGATTTTTCCACACAAAACAGATAATTTTGAAGACCGTCAAAATCATTTTTAAATATTTTATTTGAAATAATTTAAGAAAACTATCTGTTTATTTCATAAAAGAAGATTGATATCAAGAGCAAATAATGACGAACAAAAAGTAATAATCTCAAAAATACCTTTCGAATACTTCCTTTGGACGTGTTAACATTTCTCCGTATGTTGTAGCAAGGACCAGTGCGTCTGGTAGTGGCTGATGCGACTGAAAATAAAAATCGACATTAGGAACATGACATGCCATGTCATAGATTTTTTATTAAAATTATTGATGAATAAAAGTGACTAAAAGTGAAAATATTGACGAAACCGATCCTTAACAGTTTCATTGCGTATATACATCAGATGTTTTAAAAAATAATAATAAGTAAGCTTTTGCAAATATGAGTTTACGATAAGACATTACAAAAAAGCTTACTGAGTATTTTAGTGAATTTTCGTATTAGATACTAAAAGCTTTTAGACATATTTAAAGGTTTGCCAGAGGTACTTTCTTTATTCTGAGAGAAACAGCATTGTTGCTATGCAGCATTTTATAATATTAAACATATATCTTAACATAGTTATCGTGTATAGTTTTTATACCAATGTACAAACGTATGTTTCAGACTTTAAAAACACAAAAAAACATGTTTTACTCTAAACCCTACAAAAATTGACTGGTATTTTATTTATCAGTATTTGATAAATTGAGAATCCTTATTTAAAAGTCACCAGTGGTGAATTAGAACTAGAAATTAAAGACAAACCAGCCTTGAGAGTAGTTCTTAGATGGCTGGAGACGATTAATTCAATTTTGGCGACGTCCTGTCGCATAAAATAAACTTTAATTGGCTTATCTAGGCAAATACCATACTTAATGCACTATGCTATTATATTTTATAAGACGTAAATAGTATGAGTAGTGTTTTAATATAAACCAGATACTATAGTGCAGCGGTCGGCAACTCAAATGCATTGGCGTGCAACAAAACAGGTAATTCAAAGTACTAGACCAGGCTTGAGGAACCTGCGGCCTTCTGGCCAATTCTGATTTTTTGTAAATTTATGTAAATTCGTAAATTCCTGACATATTCTGACCGTAAATTCTTGTTTCCGGACAAAGATTCCCTAGTCAATGTGTACTGCGGCCTTATGTCGAATCAGAGAAGGCCTTTAGAGAAGAAAAATTTCCCCACCCCTGAACCAATCCCTAAGCGTGCCACTTAAATAAAACTAGAAAATCTATCTACATTAAAACAATTTTAATGTCAACAATAATACACGCTACTAGAAAAGGAAGATTCATAAAATAAAACTATTTTTACTGATCACGATAACATTGTTTCTATCTAAAAAATTAAGCAATTACTATTTTTCAAAACATTTTTTATGTTATTCAAATTATTGGCGATATCAAAATATGATGCCTCGCCGAACGATAACTTGGTTATCAAACCAGTGGTTTTATACACTTACATACAAAATCATAGAACAGTGGGTCATAAAATAGCTAAATCCATTCTAACATTCGATCGAAATTGGACTGAGAAGAGAGACATTATAATAGAAACCTGTCAATTTCCGAGTGGGTAGACAGTAGCAGCAGCGTCCACATTCGCGCCGCAGGTTCATAGTATACGATCCGTAGACGAGCGGATTCATGCAAGAGTTGGAAACCGCCATAATGAAAAACAGGTCTTGAAGTCGAGGATCCACTAGCACTGCGCTTTCGCGGTCAAACATGTACCTGAAAATAAACAGAACCATCTGGGTTATAACATATTGTGTGACACCGCATCGGTCACAGAAAAACAACCGATATTCAATACAAATTCTATAAATGAATGAATAATCATTCGATCGATTACAAAAAACCATAAACCGATTGAAAAATCAATTGATGTAAGTGTCGAAATTGTGCACAAAGCCAATGACGTTGGACACTCGACCACGGAGCCATGACATACTATACTATCTGAGAAAAAAGCACTATCCAAATAAAATAAGCCCCGTGCCTTTACCTCGACTAATTGAACATTGTGATCTTACTTTATGTGGCATTGAAAGATAGTTATATAATTATCGAACGCGTTGAACAACGAAGTAATTCTGTGAAACCGATGTGTATGTTGTCCTTCAAATTTTGTAAAATTGAATTACTTCTTGTGATATATGAGTAAAGTAAACAAATCTTTAATAGAGAATATTTAAATTCTAAGTAAGTGACAACTCTCACTTATAAAGATTGTTAAATTACTTGTGCATTTGATTAAATGAAGCTTACAAAATCTTTAAAAGTGTTTCAGTTGATTTTAAGGCATTCCTGATAGTATTATTTTTCTAATCGTTTATCGCAAAGAGCGGATAAGAACGCAGGCAGTGGCGTGCTAAAATAGTCACGATCCATATCGATTTCAACTAAAATGCAAATTGTACTGTCCAATTAACGAAAAAGACGATTATTATATAGTAAAGAATTCTCAAAATGAATAATTTAGTTAATTATTTTTATTAAATAACCTATTTCTTTGATTATCATTTTATCTATTTGTGTATGAAGTTTTGTTTGCATATTTGAAGTTAAAGGTATTTTTAGCATAACTGATTCAGTTGAGCGCATTTTGAGAAATAATTTAATGTGTTTTTTCTGGTGTTTTGAGTTTTTTTTTAAATAGTCAAACAAAATTATAAGGAAACCCGTAAATTAATAAAACGAATAAATAATTTTTATTTTTAATGGAATTCGACATCCACCACGGGTATAATATTAATTTGAACGATCATAAAAAGTGGGCAATATTTGTGTGGTACTTAAGATGGATTTTTAACTCACCATAGGGTCATAACGGTGTAGGGCATCCAGCACCAGGCGAAAACCGAGACGATGGTGATGGTCATCCGTAGAGTGCGGCTCCTGGCGCGCTCGATGTTCCTGATGTCAGACCGCCTTAGCTGGACTCTGCTGCTGGTCGCTCGATATTTCAGGTCTTTGGAAATTGAAACGGGGAATTGTTATGTTTTTATTGATTGGAATAACAATAATACCTACAATGATTACAGTATGAACTAGTTACTAGAAGTGCTTTTTTAAAGAGGATAATAGAGTAGGTAATTATTGGGTTACGAGAGATCTATCTTTTTTCTTCATAATATGTTGAAAATGTGTTTAAAAAAATGCTCAGGCAAAAATTAATGTTATGGCATGTTGATAATTTTAAAAAACGATTTGAATATTTTTCATACAATTAGGTGAAAATTGCATTTGATTTTTGGAACTTTTAAAAAATTAAGGATATTCAAATTATAATTAATTAGTAAGTTTTCTTTTATTAAATTTGATTTGGACGTACATTTTGACTATTTACAGTTCAGTGAAATCGTGTATTCACGTGCCCGGATCTTTTTCGCTATTTGCGTATTTAGTTTTGCAGTCCCGGTTAATTTAAATAGGGTAAAATATCAAGGTATTTCAGTTCTACAGTTTTTAAAAAAAGTTAAAGGTTGATAGCTATTTCGGCTTACGCCATCGTCAGAACTACCGGTTAATTTAGGTTTGTTATTTAAGAAATTCATTAAAATAATTAATTAAGTTTGAACCTTCTGGTTTATTCGATAAAGATAAAGATGCATTTGATTTTTCACGACAGTAAATTTCTGATTTTTTTCAAACGAGAAAAAATCCCCTCGTTGAGGGCAACGGGCTTATAGCTACACTTGTTCTTTTTTTACGCGATACATTGGTTCCAGAAAGTGGCGCGTAAGAAAACCTCATTTCATATAATTTGATAAATTGGTTCCAAAATATCACGTAGAAAAGTATCAAAAATGTGATCTTCAAATTTGATTCTGATTATAAAAATACAATGAGAAACAGATGCATACTAGTATGCACATTATGTATACATGCATAATTGTATTCACGTATAGGAGTTATTCGCATCTGTCACTGTCGGTTGCAGAATATAATCGTTCGCAATTTTCGAACGAACGTATTGAATTTTGCTTGAATTTTAACTTTGCTCGTACTCATTTGATGAAATGCTACTTTTCCTAAATTCTTGATCTGAGTCAATTACTATTACATCGGATTTGTTTTTTTGGTCCGACGAATAGTTGAAACAGATTTTTTGAAATACGTGTAAAATATTTTATTTTAAAAAGCAGGTGTTTATTTGGTACGTGCCAAAAACATCACCATATATTTTTTTTATTAAAAATCTTCGGTTCGTTATTGTTATTTTGTATGTAACATATTCGGACGTCTGGAGTGCATTTATTTGACATAGTAAGTAACTCTCGGTGGTAAAATTTATGATCGGAAAACATGCTATTCAACGAATTTAATATACGCATTGTATTTAAACAAGTTTCAGAGCAGAATTACATAATATGATTTTGCACAGGGTCACCGTTTCTTCTGTAAAAAAAATAAGAAAAAAAAATCGCGTAACAACGAGTAATTCACGTCAAAAAAGTAACGGTACCGTCCAAAAAATCACCTAAAAAAGAACTGGGTGTAGTTTTTCTAATTATCGTTTGTTTGTCATGGTTGTCAAGGAGCACCTAGAGATTTTATTAGAATTTACTTTTTCCTATGAGAGTGTCTTTTCTCGGAAACATTAAAGAGGCTGTAGGAGTAAAAGAAATTTGAAATGAGTGTGGAGATTTTATTTCATTTTTAAATGACAAATACTCAAGTCCGGAGTGTATTCTGAAGTAATGAGTTTTTTTGGCCAACGATTAAATCTCCCGCTTTTCTGAACGCTGGTTCTTATAAACAATACGTATATAGAAAATGATTTTCCATTTTGAGCTATTTACTGTCATTTCTCTGTTGAAAGGCATAATTATTAATTTTATAATTTTGTCAGGACTAGTTTCGCTAGTGTTTGACAATATTTTTTAATGTTCAGTTCTTTCGTTCAATTTTTTTCAATGGTAAAATTTTAAGACACAAAAAATATATGCAAACAAGATTATACCGTCAGGCTGTATTTTATGAAACAATTAAAATAATACGGTGTTTTTATAAGCACAATCAGTCAATCAAAGCCATGAAGGCACGTCACAATAAAGATCCAAGTTATTTATTGATTTGGCATTTACTTGGTAGAATTCCATTTTAATAGGGTAAAATTTTTAAAACCCTTAATGTAATTAATAATAAATATCAATATATATTTTTTCCTAATTTACCTGTGGAAAATCCCGCATTGCTTATTGTTTTTAAAAACACTAAAGCCATAGTTAATAAATTTAATGTAGCATAATTAATAATAAATATCAGTTTAAATTATTCTAATTAATGTTTTTAAAAACCCAGACTGCTCATCTTTCTTTGTAACACTAAAATCACATTTAAAAGTGCAATATTGTAATTAGAATTCGAATTAGTATGTTAGAGTGAATAATATGATGCATTGTGTATCTCTTCTTAGACAGTATATATAGCTGAGTAAATGTACGTTTAAAGCATAGTTCTGACGATGGCGTAAGCCGAAATAGCTATCAACCTTTAACTTTTTTAAAACTGTAGAACTGAAATACCTTGATATTTTACCCTATTAAAGATCCAAGTCATGTCTTATTTTATGCGGTAGATAGGTTGCGTTCTACCGAAAACAAATTAAACTTTTCTGGCACACAAGCCTAAGTAAATAAGAAAGCCTGGCTGTTGAAAATATCTATTTCATTTAATTGATATTATAAAACTTGAAAGAAGTTTTTCGAACTTAATGTATAAATTTCGTGCCAAAACTTGGAATGATAAAAAATAAGTAGAACATACGAAACAACGTTTTGTTTCAATAAAAAATATTTTAAGATAACAGTGTGACATAAGTTAATGTGAATACAATATCATTGCGAATCAGCAAAGTTGCGAATATTAGACAATATTATTACATAGTCGCAAATCCGCTGACATTAATATTAAATTTAACTTATTACTTTTAAGGTGTTCACTGTCAATGAAAATAATAAAAGATTTTTAGTACTTTTTCCACTTAAAATTTATTTGATCAGGACCGGTTTCGCTCTTTTAACTTCGCGAAATTTAACTTAAATTAGTATATTTTTCTCATTCCACATTATTCATTAAACATCATTTCTCTAACAGGCACTGTCGGTAATGATACTGATACATTATTAAATATCAGTGAGAAATTAGTACAAACAAAGTTAGTGTTATATTTTATATTTATACAATGCCATGCCACCCAGAGTTCACAGTGAACGTCTCAAAAGTAAATAATGACAAACAGTTACTGGTGACTATTTTAAGTAATTTCTTTATATTCACGAACTAATAGTTGAGTTTTTAATTTCTTAGTGGATTATCAGGCACACTCAGAAGTGGATATTCAAAACAATAGTAAGATAATGCCCGCCTACCTCTCGTTCCTGTTGACTTGCTGGTGATTTTGCAGAGGATGCATGTGTACGCGACGGTGATGATGATGAGCGGAACAAAGTACATAGCGCTGACGCAGAAAAGATTGTAGGCGACCTCTTGCGCCTCGTTTGCGAAGAATCCGAACGACACGCACTGCTCAAATTCCGGTGTCTGAGGGTGCTGCGACACGTGGAACACGAAGCTCTGGAATGCATTATTTGTAAGCAATACAATATTTAGTACTGCTCAGAATTATTTTAAAACCATTTCAAATAGTATATGAGTCCGCTCATCAAAGGATCGCTGAACATCACCTCAAAAAGCTGCCCAAATTGTATTGCTGACCACAGTCACACTGTGGTTTTGAATTAAGCGGCCACTGTCGGCTGACTGGAGCTCGATTCATACGAGGCCGACCACGATGCTTCATTTGTATTTTCCGTGTACCATCTTGTACATGGGTCATTAAGTGATTTTTCGTAAAATCTGTTTTATTGTCGATCGTTAACATCGTAGCCCGAAATCATCGTCACAAATTATAAGACTACATTCTAAGAATCGGCATTTTTGCAGTCACAATGATTTTTTCTTGGCTCAAGATAAAGCCAAAAATTATCTATAACAATAAAAAAAAAGCACAAATAACCCTTAACGATTTCGATGTACATATGATACTAGACACTAATTTTGTATAAAAGATAGTAATTTAAATCGTTAGCATATTATGAATTTCGTATAAGATCACGTATAGGGGATAATTTTTTTTTTTTTAATCGTAGCCGGAGTTGTTAAATTTATCTCAATCTTTATAAAAGTTTTAACAAAATTAGTACTACATAAACTCTTGGAACCGTTATTTCTACTATAATTAAACATACTATTTTGTATTGAACTATTTCGGAACAAATTATGTCATTCTTGTCATGAGCAAGTAAATTAACAAATAATCACCTCCTAACCAGGAAAAATGGTCAACATGTTTATTTTGAGACTCGATATGACTGTAAGTATTTTTTTTTTTTGCTTACATTTCTTAAAACTAGTTTGCATGCACTGCAGTGTGTAGAATGGCTAAATATAATAAAATAACGTTAATAAAAGAGTTTTTATGAAATGAATTCAATTTGTTTTTCATAAGACGCCATAGCTCTTTGAATGTCTTGTAATTTTTCTTAGCTGCAACTGAATCGGCATGGCCAACAGAGCCGACAGATGCGACTGAGGTCGTATAATCTTGAGCAGTCCTTCCCGTTCATTGTTCATGTTTGGACATCCCCAAGAGATGCAATCAGAATCCTGAATCATATTGCCGTATTTATATTCTAGGCCAGCGATTTCCAAACTGGGAGGCGCGCCTCCCTGGGGAGGCATGGACTATTGCAAAGGGAGGCGCGAACAGTCCAACATATTTATTTACCCTTTAAAACGTGTCTTTATTACTATATGAAATAAAGTATGGGGAGGCGCGAAGATATTTTTTTCTTCAAAGGGAGGCGCAATGACAAAAAGGTCGGAAACCACTGTTCTAGGCTATATACCAGTGGTTCCCAAATAGGTTCATCCGTATGGTCCGGGTCCGTGAAACCACTGACGGGGTTCGTAACAAATTTAAAGCCATCTAGGGGTGCGTGGACAACGTCAGGGGGTCCGCGGAAGAATACATATAATAAATATTACTGACACCTTGTCTATTATAACGAAAGTTAAAATAAAAATGATAACAATTTTTACGTCCTGAGTAAAATATAATATTATTATAGTCCATAATATAACAAGTCATGACAATCACCCGTGGAGGCGATTGCGGCCGTAATTGCAATTTAGTTCTGATTTGTACGTCATGTGAAGTGGATTCCACAAATGTTCCTTGTAAAAAAATATATCATTTTCAATGAGGTCGATTCACAGGTCCATAAATATCAATAATCATGGATCTGTAGCGCTCTTCGTTGACTGTAACGTTTTGGCCGGTATAATGGACTGTTTGTGAGTGTTACGCGTTAATCACATCGGACAACGTAAACAAGTCAGAAAATTGCATGTTAAATAATAAAAATAAATTTAAATCTGAAGAAAAAGTATGAGGGTGTAACAATTTTATCACGATCCATCACTGCCAACTTATTATTATTCTTAATATTATTATAAAGCCAAGTCTAGCTTGTAGAGGTAGGTGAGTAAAATTTCTTGTATGACAAAGAAAAGTTGTAGTCGGAATTGTTCTCATCTTTGATATTTCTTCTAAGTAAAAGCTTACAAATACAAGTGCCAGTAAAAACGACACAGCTTAGGTAAGTTTATAAATGTTGAACGGAAAAGGGGCGAGAATGAACACACGTCGTTGAAATTTATGAGGTTATATGAAATTAATTGCTGAAATCTTTTTCACGATTTCAGTAAATGATAAAAAACTGTGGTCGGTAAACTGAGGCCCCTTGAGTGCGGCTCTTCCACAAAATACCACATACTTACAGTGCGATAAAAAGGATTCGTGTCTCACACGCAGAATTCGGTTTTCGGTCATAAAACTTAGAATTGGAAGGGGCGATTTCAGCGAACGTGCCTCAGATTGAAGACCTTTTAAGCCAGGGGTTACCAACCTTTTTGGACCCTAGAGCGCAATCTAAAATATTGGAAGGGCGGCGAGCATCACATTTTATCAAAATCTCAAAACTCAGGAATTTACCGATTTGAACTATCACCGTGAGCCGTTTTGTTTTTAGCTCACCGAGGAATTTGAAAATCTCAAAGCCCCAAATTGATTTACCGATTTGCGTAAAATTTTAGCTCACCCAATTTGAAAATATCAAAATCCTAGGAATCTAACGATTTGATAAATTAGCGCATCGGAATCAGTCGGCGGGCGCCTTGGCGCACGGGGTTGGTGACCCCTGTTTTAAACAAAAACCAGCTAAGCAGTATCATCAAATTAATGACGATTTACCTTAAAGTTAAAGTTAAAAATATGGCTCTCAGTAGAAATTTGTATTGAAGATGATATTTGAAAAAGGTTTTAAAGAAGGTAAAAAGACTCAATAAAAAGGTTTCGACGGCACAACGAGGACTAAGTTAGTGTATCCCTCACTTTTCAACTTTTAAGAGAACTATGACTTGTAAGACAATATAAAAAGGTTAAAACGAGGAGTTATGATTATTTGGCTTTTATTAACACTTTCTTTACAACTTTTCTTTAAAAAACGGAGCAACAACGACTTGTTGTTAGTATATCTCACCGAAGGCTTTTCTAAGACATCATTTTCACCTAATAAAAGAACTACCTGTTGGTCCATTACATGGCCGGCTTTTTAAGACTATGCAAGATATCGTATTACTTGTCTGAAACATTAAAAAGTTTTAACAGAACAACGAGGACTTGCTGTTAGTTTATCACATGGTTGGCTTTTTAAGTTTTAAGTAAGTGTTTGATTTCTTTATCGTATAACAATACAATGACAAGATACAATGATTTTGACAGAGCAACAAGAGCTTGCTGACCCTATCCCTCTCAGACTTTTCTAAGATATACCATAAACGAGAAGTTGTTGAGTACAATCGTTTAAAATTGTTGGATAAAAAAAATGATTTAAAGAGGACTACCTGTCAATCAATCACATGGTTGATATTTTAGGAGTAAGCAAGATTAGCGTTTGATAAATATAACAGCTTATTACTTGTTCAACCGCATTAAAATATTATGACGGAGCAACGAGGACTTGTTGTTAGTTTATGCCTCTGAAAGCTTTTATGAGATAATAGTAAGCAAGGAGTTTAAAAAAATAAGATTTATAGAGGACTACCTGTCGGTCAATCTCACTGTTGGAGTTTCAAGAGAATGCAAGATATCATTATTTGGTTTATATATCTTATCACTTTTTTGGCATACAAAAAAGACTTTCACAGAGCAACGAAGATTTGTTGTTAGTCTATCCCTCTCAGACTTTTCTAAGATACTATAAATGAGAAGTTGTTGAGTACAATCGTATAAAATTGTTGAAAAAAAAGAGATTTAAAGAGGACTACCTGTCAGTCAATCACATAGTTGGCTTTTTATGAGTATGCAAGATATCGTATCACCCCGTGCCCGCCGACTGATTCCGATGCGCTTGTCAGCTTGGATTTAAAATTCCTCGGTAAAATAATATCTTATCACTTGTTTTACCTCATAAATAGATTTTGACGGAGCAACGAGGACTCGTTGTTAGCCTATCCTTGTGAAGGCTTTTCCAAGATTATACTAATCAATGAGTTGTTTAGTAGAATTGTTGACAATAGTTGAATGTAAAATTCATAGTTGAATGTAAAAACATTGTTAGCTTCTTAACAATATGCAAGAAAGACTTATTTGGTATATATAATTTATCACTTGTTAGACATTGTAAACAGATAAAGATGGAGCAACGAGGATTCGTTGTTAGTGTATACCTCTGAGGCTCTTACTAAAGAGTGAAAAATACTGAAAGTCGCAGGATGTTCCACTATGGATTGGTATTACCGTATGTTTTTTCTCCGAGAACTATTTTTAGTCCAGTTGCTTAACCTCTTATTTTTTTAAGAGAGTAGGGGTATAAGGAAAGAGCTAGAATAAGAATAATGGTTAACAAAGCATGGATTTATCCTAACTCTCTTTGTCAAAGATAGTTAGGATAGAAGAATAAGGCTAGAACAGGACTGGTGGTTGACAAATAATAACCCTTATGGCGACCTATCGGCCTCACGCTTGTTTGATCATTTTTTTTTCAAATATATATTTTTATTTTTGCCGTGGTTTGATATCACTTAAAAAGTATTGATTCGCTGAATGTTGAATATCTGGTGGTGAGAATAAGTTTACACATGGCTTCCCAAGCTATGTTATGCGGAAAATTGGTACTACCAGGCAAGACTGAAAAAGACTTGTGTGCATGGCCGGCTCGTAGCGTGTGCGAGGTGTGCGGCGAACACAGGCGCACAGGCGACGCTCTTAGATTTTAGCATTACCAACTGATTTAGTTCTAATCTAAAGAGGCACCTCGTACACATGTGCAGAAATCCTCGAGCCAGCACTGCATGTGTGTGTGGTTCAAGAAAAGTACCAGGGACTGTTAAACGTAGAAGATCTCGTACATTGTGTAAGAAGTGTAGAAAGAGGGTCTTAATGGCATTTTTTTCCCCATAAAATATGTATTTTAAAATAGCAACTGTAGAGCCCCCTTTTTAAGGAGAGTTTTTTTTTTAAAGCTGGAAGACATTTCTTTTCCCAAGACATAAATGCAAATAAAGTATCTATAATTGGAATAATGATAGTTCACAGATCTTTCATTATTCCAATCACGCGAAAGATTTTATATCATCCCATATTCCATCCTCAGAATCGCTTCAACCATTTTGAAAGGATGATAAAAAAAATATTCAAAATTGTGCAAAACGATAGTGTACATCGACGCGTTATTTAAAACTAAATCGTAAGGTCGAAATGTAGGGCTGAAAAAATATTCTTTCGTCGTGAATATTTATTTACGAGTTGTTTAAGATGAAACCACGTACGTCGAAATAAACATACAAATATAAAGCAATGGTAAATAGCCACCATGAAATAAAATTATAAATGACTAGCTGTAAGCCCGTTGACCTCAACGGGGGGGATTTTTGTTACATTTTTAAGTAGTCAGAAAATTTACTATAGACCTCGGGGCATATATCGACAGCCCTGCCCTGCAGTATTTAAATTGTAAATAATTTTATTTTTAGAATAATTGAAATGTTTAAGTTTGCTAACAATTATATTTCGTGGAAAAAGAAAAAGAAATCAGGACATATATCGACACCCCTGCAGTATTTAAATTATAAATAATATAATTTTTAGAATAATTGAAATGTTTAAGTTTGCTAACAATTATATTTCGTGGAAAAATAAAAAGAAATCGGGACATATATCGACACCCCTGCAGTATTTAAATTATAAATAATATAATTTTTAGAATAATTGAAATGTTTAAGTTTGCTAACAATTATATTTCGTAGAAAAAGAAGAAGACATCGAGACATATATCGACACTCCTGCAGTATTCAAATTGTAAATAATATAATTTTTAGAATATTTGAAATGCTTAAGTTTGCTAACAAATATATTTCGTAGAATAATTGAAATGTCTAAGTTTGCTAACAATTATTTTTCGTAGTAGAAGAAGTAGACCTCGGGGCATATATCGACAGCCCTGCAGTATTTAAATTGTAAATTACTTTACACCGTCTTTCTTGACGTTATCGAAAAGGCGAAATCGGAGACCGACAGACAGACAGACGGAAAGACGGACATTATCGACTATTAATATATAGATAATAGAAGCAGTACATATGAACATACATGTTTCAGGTTTTTAAATAATGAATTCAATATCACTGAAATAATATTTTTGTGCACTTTCGGGTACATTTTTGTATAGATAACAAGGTTGGTTTTGGTAAAGGTTGGAGATTGGAACCCTCTTGAATCTGAAATTACTTTTTCGCTCCTTTTGGTAAACGTGTTCCTAGTTTTTATTTACGAAATCATCTTAATTGTAAGATATTTTCCATTGCAAACAAAGGTTGAGTGCGTAGAAAGGGGGCAGGGGGGTACGAAAAAGCATGCCACATTAGTAGGGACCCGATCATCGACGCAGCGTTTGCTAGCTTTATTCAAGAGTCAAATTCATAAAGCTTGGACAGTTTTGAATTGCCTATTACACATCAAAAAGATAAATTTTTGAAAGGTACCCTCAGAAATGATATCAGAAAAGAAATACTGCCATTGAAAATTTTCACATACGTTTTTTTCAAAAGGCGAGTTGGAATGGTACACCGAGTACTGTGAATTTTTTTCACGGCGCACGTTGTATGCCATGTATCATAGTTATAGTATGAATTATGCGCATATGGCTATTGCTTAAAATATGAATGGTTTTTATGCACAAAAAAATATTAAATTCGGTAAATTTTTCCCCACAAAATATATGAAATTCAAAAATAAAAACATTGTTGATGTCGGTGAATGCTTGCCTCTGTGCATATGCATCTCAATTCGCCTTATTTTCAAGATTTGAGAGATCCGCACATTCGAAAAAAAACCATAAATTGCAAAAATTTTCGGGCATCTGATCTTGTGAACCCAAAAAAACTTAAGCCGGATAGGTAAACGTACTTATAGTGTGACGTTTACTTCATCTCACGTGAGCCCATTGTGAGTTATTTTCTTATTGTTATTAAGTACGTGTGCTCTATCTTCCACATAGAGAGTATAAATTCGAGCTCGTAAAATATTCATGAAATGTAAAATTTACACTAAACAATGTTTGTAACTTACATATAAAAATATAAATATATTACTTGTGGAATGCTGCATATAAAAGACGTTATCCATGCGCTTATCAGCATTGAGCGTCCGCGTCGCCGTGCGTCCGTCACCTTCAGAGGGTGCATTACGGCAAAATATCTGTCAAGCGAGATGCATATCAAAACGTTCGACGATAGATATAGACCGAAAGCCCTTAAAAATAGGAACATCTTGCAAGCTGCATTTCCTGCGATCCACTCCACGGTTATTCTCCAGCCGATCTGAAAAGAAAATAATTTAAATAGGTTTATTGATACCATCATCACGCCTAATCTTACTTTCAACTCATATTTCGCATAATATTATTCAAACGTAACTATTACTGTTCGGTCCATGGTCCGTTTGAGGCAGGAGTTATTGGAAAGAAGAAACAAATCGTTGATTTTCGGGGAAAAACACTGCAGAGATTTTGGGTGTACTGTAGCCATTGACCACGATTAAAAATTATTTAAATTATTCGCTTATAATGCATGGAAGCGAACAATTTTTGCGTTATCGAAAAAATCTTTGAATAATTGGATTTTCAAAAAATGTGCGAAAATAGCGAATTGTGCAAATTTATTTGAAATTAAGATCTAATAAAGATCGATGGTAAAATTAACAAAAATGTGTGGCTCTAGTAATGCACAAAGCAAAGCACACACACTCTCTGAATGTGAATCTATTCTTCGTTAAACGTGAAGCGAAGTAGTCGTGTGAAAATAGATTTCCCCGTAATTTAATGATCCAGTAATCATTTGAAAACAATGAAACTATATAAATTGAGTTAAACGAGAATAAGTTTGAAAAAGTTTTTAATTTTTATAATGAAAATATATTCTTTACGAGGCTTAAAATATTTTTTATTATCAAATTGTCAATAAAAATTTGAAGCTCTTAAAATAAAAAGTTGTGCCATAGCCGAGACACGGATCTCGAATACATGTTGTTTACGTATAGCAGTCACAGGATATTACGGCAGGTTTAAATTACAATCAATTTAATGCTAAAAAAAACATTTTTCGACGAAGCCATAAAGTTTCAGAGAACCTATATTTTTTATAGAAATTTATCAAATATCCGTTCTAAAATTGAAAATATTAAATATGAGTTCTTCTATTTACGTTGCTGGTGGCACGTCAAAGCCAACAAAAGGCTCACCGACAATGGCGAGCTAAACCCGTAACATGCCATCCTAAAAAATCACGTTCCCTGCCATGATGGCATCTCAGTTTCACTGTTTATTGCCAGTATTTAAACCTAAGTTAGAAGCTAAAAAATAATTTTAAAAATGTATATATGCTAGAATACCTAAAATGATAAATACTTATTGACAATATTAAGAGAAATATTGAATGATAATGGTTCAACTATTTACGATTGCATCATGGGCATGGAGGTGTTAAGGGCGCGCAGAAAAATATATGATATATTTCACAGTTTTTACGGCTTCGATATGCGAATAGCACACATCCATTTTTTTAAATACGGCCACTTCTCGACTCACTGCGAAAATCCGTTCCGCCATCTCGGTGGCATGTCAAACTCCATACAAAAAGTAAAATAAGAAATAAAATGCATATCCATCAAAGGTGATAACCGTTGACTACATACAAGTAAATAATTATTATATGTACCTCAGGTATGTACATATATATATACTATTCTGGAGAATTTTGATTATCTGTTCTAATGATATTCATTGTTGAATACTGAGTTTTTCAGTGAGTGGTCAACGTCGCCTGTGTGGTCGAGTGGTCAACGTCGTTGGCTATCGCTACAGAGGGCACGGGTTCGAATCCCAGTACGGGCAGTTTTATAAATTGATTTTTCAAACGATTTATGAATTTCTGTTCAAAGGCATGGATGTATGTGATGTCTTGAATTCCCCCCTCCCACCCATCCTATCCTATGATCGGGGCGTATCGAGAGCGATTAGCTTACTATGAGTCCTGTCCTAAGCCCTTTTCTTCTATTCCTACTCTCTACTCTCTTTGGAAAAAGAGAGGTTGAGCAACTGAGTAACAAGCAGTTATCGTAGAAAACCTTCTGTTGAGATAAACTCCATTAGGAGTCGATATGCTCCATATTGGGAGCGGACATGATAATAAAACGTAATGGGGATTGTTTTGTTTTTAAATATTTCCACAAATAATTGTTTTTCGGAATCTTTATGTGTCTGATATGAGCTTAATACGGGCACTAGATAATACAGTACGTACTCAAATGGCACAAAGTTATTTATTATGTTGAAAGCACGGTAAATTATTCATGTTATTAAATACTCAATAAATCCCCATTGGTCCATTACCTCAGTGCTCCGCAAGCTTTTATCTGCCGCGGCACACCAACGTGTTCTTCAAAATTTCGCGGCACACCACAAATAAAAATATGGATAATATACAGAAATTACATTAGTTTGTGTTTATATATGATACATAGCACAAAAGAACCAAATGGATATTTTATTACAATGTCCACTACCAATGTAGATCAAAATTACTCCTAATGGAGATTATATTATAAGAAAAGTTTCAGATTTATTTACAAAAAAGTCCGTAAGTTTCCCACTTCAGTTGAATTTTCAGCATCGGCTATTAAAATGTTTCTAACATTTAGCGGTTAAAGTTATACTAACAAACATTTTATCGATTTGGGTGTACTGTGTACGTAAGTCTGCGCAAGAATGTTTCGTACACCTTGCGAAAATTCAGTCTTGTATTTTAAAATTTCTTTAAAGAACACAAATGAATTATATCTTTATAAATATCATTACAAATATTTCAAAGCATGTATCCACATGTCAAATATAAATGGTTTTACATTTGATACAATTTTTAATAACTAATAATGAACTGATGATAGCCCAGGTAGTAGAATTAACAAATTGTTGTATTCATTAAATTTATTTTAATTTAAATATACGATTATTTTTTTTATCAATTGTTTATTATTGATTACTTTTAACATCCAGGAAATCTTAAAATGCATTAAAAAAAATCATGATTTCTTAATGATTTTTATTCCAATAAATATCAAATTTCCCACCCTTGGCTTTCATTCGGGTTGTAATTTGCCATCGCAAGAAATTATACTCTTTAAAAAATAAATTAGGTTTTTTTGGTTATTCTAAACACCTTAAACACCTTTTTTCAATTCATTTATTGTTTTGGTCTTAAGGTCTGCAATTTTAGTGCCCATTATCGCCAAGTAAAAATATGCACAATATACAGAAATTACATACGTTTGTGTTTATATATCGACTGTGGAAAGGAAAAAGGACGTAACCCACAGCTTTTCCAAAACAGCTTTTTTTCGATAATCACAATGTATCAAACTTGATACACGTTCTATCAAAAGGATGCAAGCTGCAAATGCCGAATTAGTATCTAAATTTAGCTTTTAAGATTGAAAAAGATGACCTTGTGAAAAAATAAAACCAAGAAAAAAGACTGAAATGAAGGTTTTTCCTGGATAATTTCGTTAATTAATATTAAGTTATGTCAACTAAACACCAGTTTAGAAGTCTACGTGCACTTCAAGGTCTTGTATAATTCATAATTTGCATATGGCCCAAAATCATCAAAACACGTTTTTTTCGTCTCCTGTAAAATTTGATATGTGTGGGTTACGTCCTTTTTCCTTTCCACAGTCGATATGATACATACCACAAAAGAACCATATGGATTAGAAAAAAAAAATATTAAAATCTCTTTACCATTTTTATTTATGGACTGTCTTCTCACTTTGGAATCTAAAAAAATCATTTTTTTCTAAAATTACTACCCCCATAAAAGCTAAGAGTGGGAAATTAGAATAAAATCTTTAAAGAAAACATGGATTTTTCAATGCTTTTTAATGATCCCTGGATGTCAAAAGTTATCAATAATTAATAATTGGTAAAAAAAATCGTAAATTTAAATCAAAAAACATTTAATGAATACAACGAATTGTTAATTCTAATACCCTGGTTATCATAAGCTCATTATTAGCTGTTCCAAATGTTAAAAACGGTCAAAACACTTATATTTAAGATGTGGGTACATGCTTAGACAAATTTTTAATGATATTTATAAAGAAATAATTCATCTGTACTCTTAAACGACATTTTAAAATATTATCTAAAACTAAATTTTCGCAAGGTGCGCGCAACATTTTTGCGCAGACAGTACATATAACATATTCTTTCAACCAAAAAATAATTATTTCTGCTTCTCTATGATAGTGTCTTCAGAAATATTTTGTAGTGTCGACCAAACTATTTGTTTATTTTCGTTTATTAGAGATTCGCGCCGCGGCACACCCAGCATCGCCTCGCGGCACACCGGTTGCGAAGCACTGCATTACTTCATTGGAAAATACTTAGACCCGAATATTGGGCGATATCGCTAGGTTGGTACTAGAGGTCTGCACGGGCCAAAATTTTACAAAACTACCCGGTCCGAGCCCGAAAAACTCACGCCCGACCCGGCCCGGGCCCGAGTCTAATGCCGCACTTGTTACCCGAACCCGACCCGAAGCACCGAGAAATTTGAAATCCTCGATTTGGTATACTTTTTCCCCAGATTATCTCCGAAAGTCCTTTTTTTTTTTTTTTAGCTCACCGAGGAATTTGAAATCCTCGATTTGGTATACTTTTTCCCCAGATTATCTTCGAAAGTCCTTTTTTTTTTTTTTAGCTCACCGAGGAATTTGAAATCCTCAATTTGGTATATTTTTCCCAACATTATATCCCAAATTCCAAAGCCCGGCCCGGCCCGAGCCCGACTCTCGATTGCGCTTGCCCGCCCGAGCCCGGCCCACGGGCCGGGTCGGGTAAGAGCCCGTGGGCCAGGCCCGGGCCCGTGCAGACCTCTAGTTGGTACCCATTGATTTTCAGTTTTATAACATAACATAAAATATCCGAATGAACATGCATTATTTGTTTTTGAATAAAATGATGGTATTGTGAGCTAAATGTAAAGACGTTTATCTCTATAGGGCCAGAACATGTATAAAAAAGGTCAAGTTATACATAATTTTGACGAAAGTGTGTAGCCAAAATACCAAGTCCTATAAAAAATTCTTGCAGATCTAAATACTTTGAGTTCAACAAGATCAATGAATATGGATGTCATTTATTACTTTACGTTTTGAGGTAAAAAGGTTTTTCGTTTATTTAATGCGTAGAACGTTGACTTGATTAAAAATGTGTGTACACAACGTTTTAAGACACTAAATTGAACGACATTTCCTATTGACAATATTTTGCTCAAAATAGACACTTCCCCTACGGTGCTAAAAAATGGTTCCGATATGTTGCTGAAATCTGAATTTGAAATCGACTTTACCGGGACTTGAACAAGGCCACTGTGGGCGACAATTTTGATTACAGTTTATCGCAATATACTTAAATAAAAATTATCCGTGTAATATTTACACTATTCTATTGAAAAATATTTTAATCTTCGATTTGATGAAAATACAATGTAATTCAGAAGTGAATTTTAAAAAGCTCTGCGAAAGAAAATTGGATCGTATATAATTTAATTAAAATAAGCCTTTTATTAACATCGTACTTACTTCTTTACAAAAAATATAATCTCTTTTTACCGCTTTGTGAGAAGTCCATTCATATTCGGTAAACAAAGCAAATTGAATATGAAAAGCGGGCTCTGTTTTTCATAAAATATATATTTACTTGATTTATTTTGATCTGTAGTAGTATCATACTAGTTTCGATAGTTAAACATGTTAACTAGTAAACGTCTATCCACAATAAATCCAACTTTGCCAATAATTATATTTTATTTCGATATTATTTTTATGATAATCTGTAAGCTTGTTTCATAATCAAACTCCAATTGTTTTTTACTCCCTCTAATTTTGCAAAGATATATCTCTTCTGTTTTGCCTATTCGTCACAAATTTTTGCGATTAGCAAAACTGGCATAATCGTTTTGTTTTACTTTTATGAATTGATAAAATAATTTTAGATCTCGACCGAAATTGAATTTCAATATGAAATTCGAACGATTCAAATTAATTCGATGATGATTATGTTTATAAATTTATTTTTAGTGTAAGCCGGAAAGTGATCTGTTCATATTGAAAATGAGCCCACTCCTCAAATATCCTCTTGTTGATTTGATACGTCCCATGAAAGATGGCGTGGAATATACACTGTGTAAAAATAAATACCCCCACCTTAAATTGGTGTGCAGTTATGGCGATTATTTTACCATAAGCCCTGTCCTAGTCCTATCCTTATATTATTTTAAGGGTGCTCAGTATGTATTGGTTGAAAAGCATTAAATTCAACAAAAAAAAAAAACACTTTTCTAATTCACTTACTGACTAACCAACTATTTACTTACTAACTAACAGTTGGTAATGCTAATTTTGTGATCCCAAAATCCCGGGATTGAGAATTTTTTAGCAAATCACGAAAATGTATAGGATTTTGGATTTGAAAGAGCTAAATAAAAAGTAAAATTTGGGCAAATCAGTAGATGCATGGGTTTTGAAATTGGAAATGAAATATTAAAAAATTCCGACACCAAAACTTTTCTCAAATTATACACGATTTCATGCTGAGTGCCCAATCCCGTGATCACAAAAAAGCTCCGAGATTGGATACCCTAGAACCATATAAAATAAATTCTGGATTTAATACAAATGAGTGTATCTATTTCTATTCGTATATCCCTAAGCTTTTGATTAAAAAAAAGTTTGAATAAAAATTAGTTCTAATGGGAACACTTATCACTTTTAGGGTGTTCACTGTCAATACTTGGTGGAAAGGCATTATATCAATAAAAACACAATATTCCTTTGTACTTCATTCCACTTTATTTAATATTTCAGGACCGGTTTCGCTCATTACGAGCATCGTCAACTGAACACTTATGTTGTGATAAACTTAAGTATGAGTCTATATGCTCCACATTAGGAGCGGACAAGTGATTTATGGAAATCTGTTTATATATTTTCATAATAAAAAAATAAACAAAAAATTTTAATTGTGGTTTATAATCATTTATTTTCCCAAATATTGGCTTTGAAATAAATTATGTAATTTATTTAATTTTCATAAATTTGGTATATCTCTTAGATTTTTTTTGAGTTTTGAAAATTAAGGCAAATTATTATGAACCGTTGTATTAGATTGGTGATGTATCATTATTAATGTCAGTCCATGAATATTGTTTACTTACATCTATCTATCTATATATATATAAATGAATGTTTGTTTGTTTGTCACCTATACGCTCCTATACCGTTAATCCGATTGCGATAAAAACTTTAGTGAGTTATTGTACGGATGCCCGAATAGGTTTCTGAATTTAAAAAATGTGTGTATTTCATATAGTTTAGCGAAGGTTTTCATGTTTTCGGTGTGAATAGTTTTACTGAGATATCAAAAACAACTTACGTCCAAAATAAGAAAGTTGTTTATGATTCCTTATTTACGTTTGATACGCGCCATGGTTATGTCAAACAACCAAAGGGTATTTATTTTAAACAATTATCAAGTGAATTTTTAATAGTCGTCACAAAGCATTTCTTTCGCTGTCAAACAATTATGCCACCCAAACGACTAGCTATTAGTAGATCTACAGCTCAAACACGAAAGAAAATGGCATCACGAGCTTCAGAAACAGACGAGCAATGGGAAGTAAGTTTGGAAACCGTTTGAGCTCGCTCTGCTCAAGCTCGATGGTTTGATACAATTGGGAATATTTGCTCCGAATCGATCTGTAAACAACCTTTTTGATCGTGATTTGCAACGAAAAACACAATTTGATGTCGACAAATTGGGTACATTCGTTCAAACAAATCTTCCGAAATTGGTTCCAGAACAACGCATTGCGTATGATAGAATTATTCATGCAATCAATCACAAGCCAAAGCGTTGGATCACGAAACAATATTGTATTGGCAATCGCTTCATCTGCAATTTTCTAACTCTTTTGGATCGTGGTCAAACAGCGCATTCAGCAAAGAAATTGCCTTTGAACACCAACATCCAATATCAAAAAAAAAGTCCGGAATGGGTGAAGTACTTTAATCATATCAACTCATTAAATGGGACGAATTTGCGATGAAGCACAAAAAGGCATTGGAAAATCTTCACTATATGTACACTTTATATGATTTGAGAGGAAATGAACAGCTCTTTGGTGGCGCACTTATTTTATTGTCTGGTGATTTTCGTCAAACTCTATCAGTTATACCACGTTCAACAGCTGCTAATGAATCAAGTGCATGTCTCAAATCATCAGTTTTATGGCGACATGTGCAGAAATTGACTTTGAAAGCCAATATGCGTGTAGAATTACAATATGACGTATCCGCTGAACGTTTCGCAAAACAATTGTTGGATATTGGGAATGGAAAAATGGAAATCGATGAATCCACACAATTTATCACATTGCCACCAAGCTTCTGTAAAATTACAGGAACCATAAGTGAATTGATTCACAAAGTTTTCCCAAACATCGCACAGCATCACAAAAATCATCAGTGGCTCAGTGAACGTGTTATATTAGCAGTCAAAAACAACGATGTTTATGCCATCAACTTCAGATTCAAAACGAAATACCAGGCGAAGAGACAACGTAAAAGTCCATCGATACTATCAATGAATCAAGACGAAGTTGTCAATTATCCAACTGAATTTTTAAACTCACTTGATTTGCCAGGCATGCCACCGCACGTTTTAACACTGAAAATTGGCGTACCTATCATTCTTTTCAGATATATAAATCCACTACGAATTTGCAACGGTACCAGGCTTTCAGTGAGAAAGATAATGAATAATATCATCTAAGCTACAATTTTAAATGGAAAATTTAAAGGAGACGATGTATTGTTGCCACGCATCCCAATAATTCCGACAGATATGCCATTAGAATTTAAATGTTTGCAGTTTTCGGCGCGACTAGCATTTGTTATGACCATCAAAAAAGCACTGGAACAATTGTCACAAGTGTGTGGACTAAATTTTGAAAATCCATGCTTCTCACAAGGACAGCTGTATGTGGCCTGCTCACGAGTTGGAAAACCTTCTGATTTATTAGCATATGCACCAGACGGAAAAACAAAAATTATTTTGTATCCAAAAGCAATTCAATAAATAGAATAAAAACACAAACACTTTCTTTCTTTGAGTGGCATTGCAACGCATGCCGGGTGCTCGCTAGTTATAAATAAAACAGGGAAGAGAAAATGAAAAAAAACAATGAGCCAGTATTTGCAACTATTATTCAACAATTTAAGAATACAAAAAGTCCCACCTCCAGAGGAATCATGACAAACGTCACGATCAAGTCCGCAACAGCCAGGTGAGACATCATCAAGCTTATTCTTGATTTTCTTCTCCTCGATCTGAAGAGCGTAATGAAAACCGTAGAATTTCCAATCGCTCCTATCAAGAACAGGCCACAGTAGGCGAGAATAATTGCCAACGTGCTGTCAGTAAAGATCGGAGTGTAGATCACTGAGGAATTATCACTGAAACGATTTTCTATCGTAAAAAAATCGTTGTTGTTAAAACTCGGGGTAGGGTAAGCGACTGAAAACTCTTCATAATAGGCGGCAAACGGCTCCCAGTCGAAAAAATAGGAAGAAAAGTTTCTGACGGCAGTAGATGTGAAAGTACGGTTGCTTTCAACGCCTAACATTTTTGATGACTTTTTAAATCGGAAAGAAACTGTAAAATGTTCGCACACGAGCGTTTCCGAACCACCTTCTTATCTTCAAAAAATGTCACTTCAATTTTAATTTTATAATAAATTTAACACAAACCGGAAGAATTTTAATTATAGCATAACCAAAAATATTTTCGAAAAATCACAATAAATGAGCACCCGCATACAATTTAAAAACATATATTGTTTAATACTTTTTTTTAAATTCAAATTAAACTATTTAAAACATATTCCAAGCATTTAATAGATAAAATTTAGCAATCCAGCTTTCGTTTCGTGAATGAAAAATGTTTTCCAAAGCTTCGATGACGCGATGAAAGCTTTTGAAAGCTGCAAGCGTTCACGTCGCGCGATGTCAGCCTGTCAGAGGTTTCGGACGCAATGAAGTGTTGGGCTATCTCTGCTCGGTCGACTCCGTTATGACATTATGCGCATGTTCTGTGATATTATAAGTCCTCTACAAAGCTTTTTGAATAATTTATTTATATTTAAATCTCTTGTTTTTACCTAATACAATAATTATGAAACATGAATTTATGAACTAAATAAATGATATTATATATATAATATATATATATATATATATAATATATATATATATATAAATTATTTATAATATTATAATCCTATGTATGAACATAGGATTTATAAAACTAAATCTTTTATTCGGATAATAATGTTTAAAAGGATCCCAGCTAATCTCTACTATGAGGATATAAACATTTCAAAAATATTTAAATCTAGAAAAAATAATCCGCGGCCCTCCTCAATTGTCTCCGTAACTTGTTTATTTTTTTTTTTTTAGCTCACCGACGAATTTTAAGTCCTCGATTTGCTATACTTTTTCCCCGGAATCCAAATTTCTCAATCCCACATACCCGCGGCGGCTCCTAAAGTAAATTCTGTGGCCCCCAATATGGAAAGCACCGATTTTACAGACTTAAATATATAGATATTTGTACTTTCTACTGAATTTCGCGGCCCACGAGTTGGGAAACACTGGTTTATAAGACCAGTCGGAAATTTTGACGGGCGCTGTGTCAGGAACTGTGATTTTGAATATATACAATCTATGAATTGATAACGACTGCTTGAAAAAGAAACTAGAATAGCCAGAACCAACTGTTATGAGATTTTCTCTCAATCCATTTTTAAAGACATGTACGTAGAATGAATAGCGACCGCTTATGCAAAAATATTATTTGTGCATTACAGTGACATCTGTGTCCACTCGTAAATTTTAAGAGTCGTTTGGTCGCCTGAACCAATTTAGCACTCGTAAACGTTTCGTACGATGAACAGTAGATGTCTCATTTAATATATATTTAATGAGGTATTCCTTTGGTTATCTCATGTTTTGAATTTTTTTATCGATTTTTTCATTATGCATTATGCGCCTCAACCAGTGGCGGATCCAGAAATTGTCCCAGGAGGGGGCCATTCAATTTGAAAATAAGCATGATACATAAATAATACATTAAAAAATAGATGAAAGCCTTTTTTTATGCGATTTTTTTTTGCGCGATTTTGAAATTACGCGATTTTTTTAGACGGCACCGTAAAAAAATATTTTTTGCGCTTATTAGAGGAACAAATTTTTTTTCATACATTTTTGATACTTTTTTACGCGATATTTTGATTTTTGGAACCGATTTATCAAATCATATGAAAGTGAGGTTCTTTTACGCGCCACCTTCCTCCAATGTATCGCGTTAAAAAAGATTGGGTGTATATAAAAATAGTCAATACATAATTAAGTAAGTATGTATTCTATAAAACATAGTAAACTAAACAATTAAAGAGCCCATTTCAAAATAAAGTTTTAATAAATTATAAAAATGGAAAATAAATTCTCCCAAGGAGGGGGCCATGGCCCCCATGGCCCCCCCCTTGGATCCGCCAATGGCCTCAACCACCAGATATATAACAAAATACGACCATTGCTATATATTTACGAGTAACGCAAACACTGTGCGACCGATCCCTATCGAATGAGAGCTGATTATGAATCGAATGTGCGAGACTATTTTAATTCCGCATATTCACTTTTACAGGCTTGAGATTGTATTTTTATTCAACTGCATGCCTCGTCGTTTTTATCGGTGACATTATCGTCTAAGTCATGGGTGGCCAACCTTTTCAGCAGCCGGGCCAGATTTTAGAAATGAGATTTCCTACCGGGCAGTTTTTTTTCTTCTTAAATTTCTTTCATTATTCAAAGCAAACAAGAAATACATTGTTTTTTAAGATGATATAACAAAAATGAGAATCAAACATATTTATTAGATTAGAGTAAGGCAATACAAAAAATAATAATAAAAAATAAACGAAAAATAATAAATTTTAGTGAGACGTCTGCTATTGTTTGTCAGAACTAAGTGCATCAATGTTGATAACGATTGATGTTGTTGCTACACATCAACAGTTTTCCAAATGCTCAACAGTGATTCGTGTTCTCATTTTAGATTGAATATGCTTCATTCGACTAAAAATATTCTTTTCAGGAAATGAATGATGTCGTTCATTTTTTGATTTGGAGTAATGTAAATTACCATCAAAACAATTTTGCTACCATCTTTCATTTTGCACTCAGCTACACAAAACTCACCAACTGATGTCACTGTTGAACTTGCCAATTCCGCCTGTCTCACAATCATATCAATGTTTGGAGTAATGATATTGGTAGTTTCGTGCATATTCTGATAAATGGCAACTCCTCCAGCTCGAACGTTTGATCACTTATATTGTACATATTATGCAATTTAAATTTGGTATACTAATCAACTCTTCATTGGCTAACCAGGTTTCATTTAAAAGTAAAACATTCGATTTTTGCATAATTGGATCAATGAGATCAATGGAATGAGCACGAAGACTTTGACAGTTAAAAGTAAGTATTGTCAACACTCTCCTTTGATTAATAAAATCTAACAGATCATTGGTGATAGTTTGTAAGCGATTAAGCGAGAGTCTACGGACTTCTTCTTGAAGACTATTTATAGCTGTGGATGCTCTTCGGCCATGATAGAAAGTTTTATCATTGTCTTTTGTTGTTGTAATGTACAAACCTTGAAGACTAGTCACCCGCGTCAATGCAACATACACTAATGATAGTTGATGTCTTTTATCATATTCATATACAGCGGTGGGCTTCCAATAAGTTAACAAGGGGCTCGCTTAATCTCAAAGCAATTCTCGGTGTTTTGGAGAAGGAGTGAATTTTTTTATCACTCGTATGAAATTATATGTCATATTTAAACAAGCAATCGATTGTCATTTAATCCACTGATAATATGTAACAATATGCAATTTACTGTAAACGTATATATATAAATTGCTAAAAATGTACTACTTTGTATACTGAAACTGTTGTAGATAATATATAAGTCAGAAATTGCAATTGTTTACCATTTTGATCTGAAAATATTGTTTACTCTAAAATTAACAAGGGGCTCGCCGGCCTTAGTCAAATTTAACAAGGGGATCGCGCGAGCCCCTGCGAGCCCCCTCCAGCCCATCCCTGTTCATATACAATTTCAGGGTATGTACTTCCCTGAGATTTATGTATCGTAGTTGCTCAAGCGCAAACTAAAGGTAGATGCGATCGCTTAACATTTATCGTTTTGTTGTTATTAAGTGGAATAGTTGCAGATCTTCTTGCTATTGGTACAGCAGTTGTACTAATTTGATGAGAAGCTACATTTCCTGCAACTTTTTTCTATATTTTTTGACCAATTTTTGGTGAGTTTGGGAAATCAAGCCATACAACATTCACATCTCCTTTATCATTAAATTCAAGATGAACTAATTTTCCAACAGCTCCATTTGCTAAGCCATCTGACATATCGATGTTTGTTGTAATCATCAGAGGCGGTTCTAGGTACTGGGCTAGGTGGGCTAAGCCCGACCTGCATTTTTCACCCAAAACATTAGATGGCTGAATAAAAATAAACAGCAATTCGGCCGCTGAACAAAATAAATACATTTATAAGCGTAACTTACCTTTCCCAAATGAATATAATATCTTTGTTTTAATTTTCCTCTGTCAATATAAAACAATGTTACGTCTACCTACAATCATATTCTCGATTGTGTTTTGTATTACAATTTTAAACTGAGCCGGCATAAAAAAACAATAACCCTATAAATACTTCACAGGGAACAGGAACGTTACGTCACTGGCAACACCACTCAGGGGCTATTATATGTTTAGACCGTAACCACAGACAATACCATGCAATTTTTCTTTAGACTGGGGCGCAATCAAGCACGATTAGATTTTTTTTGTATTTGTATGTACGGAAACGTCATCAATCACAAACGATTGTGTTTCAATCTGTCAAGCTTCTGTTGATCGTTGGGGGCTGATCTGGTTCAGCCCATTACGCATACTTATGCATTGAAACACAACACCAATATTGTTGTATTGTATGAAAGTGACAGGTATTGACTCTCACTGACAGCTAGCTCTGTATTGCTGTTAGTACTTGTTTTTTCATTTTAAAAGAGACGAATTTAAGGTCCCGTATGATTTTTTTAAATATTTCTTACTTACATTAGCATTGATTTTATTATATAATAATTTATGCACTGCAGTAGTGTCGTAGTATTTGTTAATTTGCTTGTAGATTAATGTATTCGGTGAAGTGGAAATATGCTTTTCTCTAGCCCACCCAAGATTTTAGGTTAGGAACCGCCACTGACCGCAGCCTTGTAATTTTGTGGCGCTCGCTATGATTTGAAAAACGGACAATTTAGGATGCGATCATTTTTCCTCCGAGACCGGAAATAGTTTTCCAGAGCCGATTTTTTGCGACACTGATTTTGGATGAAATATTTTTTAAAGAAGTCAATTGTCCGCAAACACTATAGAAAAATTAAAGGAACGCTATTATTCACTTAATCAATTTAATCGGCAAGTATTTTCTGAGAAAAAACAGCAAGTATTGTAATAAAAGTCGTCGTATCTCAGTCGGTTGAGAAGATGA